>OY728150.1:610206555-611433698 GCA_963277665.1 Viscum album | reverse complement strand
TATTACATAAATTGATGAATACTATAGGAGAATTGGTTAGACCATATGGCATAACAAGGTACTCATAAAGACCAAACTATCTCCAAAAGGCAATTTTATGAATGTTAGATTCTTTTATCATCAACAGATGGTAACCAGATCTAAGGTCAATCTTCAAGAACCAATTTCCCCATTTAAATTAATCAAATAGATCATCAATCCAGGGAAATGGATACTTGTTATTGATCATAAATTGATTTATCTTTTTATAATCAATACAAAGGTGAATTTAACCACCATCTTTCTTAGAAAATAGAACTGGTTCCACCTAAGGTGACACACTTGGGTGTATAAATACTTTCTCAAGAATATCATCCAACTAGGACCTCAAACATTTTATTTTAGCTATAACCATGCAGTAATTGGTAGGAGAAACAGTCTGAGTACCAAGAAATAAGTTAATGGAAAAATAAACCTCCCTTACTTGTGAAAAACTATAAAATTGAAAAGAAAACATGTTGAGAAACATGATGAAAACTGGAGGGAGATTACCACTCAAATATTCCCACTCCAAAACAAATGGAAAACACTAATATTACTTTCCACAACTCCTGATAAGAAGGTCCAACTCTTCTCGACCTTGGGTCCCATTCTACTTGAAAGACACATCACACACGACTAGGTGCAATGAAGGAGACCCATCAAAGATAACAGTAAATATGGAATTTAATAAAAATGAGACTATCCATAATGACAGTTTCATTAAGAGATTTTATGTTGAGAACCAAAAAATTCCAAGATAGATAAACATCTAATAGAGAGAAAACACAAGAGGGACTAAAGAGATATACTCTATCTTCCTACCAAGGGGTGTAGAAATATCCATTTCACAAGATAAAATCTCCATAAGAAGATTAAGAATATTAACAAAATGGTTTGAAATAAATAAATGAGATGAATCAGTATCAAATAGATTAATCACTAATTATAAAACCATTTTAATGGCACCTCTCATGTTCAATAGACATGTATCTGCTTACTCTATAGACTATTCCACTATGTGGAGAAGATTCATTATAGATTCTTATAGTTGGAACCCTTTTTCATGTGAAGCATATAATTTACCCATAGTTTTTGGATGAGAATATGATCTTTTTCCACTATGCGGAGTGGAATAAATATGACAGAATTGCTACAACTACCCTAAACGTCTGTAGGAGCCGCAGTCCTTGGGTGCCTTTGTGCAGACCCTCTTCAAATATCCTTCCTTTCCACATTGGTAGAAAACCAAGTGACCTATTTTAGTTACTTTATAATGTCTAGAACAACCATGATATCGAGAACTGCAATGAGAATCACCACACTCCTTCTTTCCCATGAAGGAAATCCCATTGCCACTGGGAGAGAAAGAAACTCCTGATAACTCTATATGGCAATCCAGGTTTATTTCATCCATATGTTCTCTATCTAGTACATTAATATAATAAGGAAACTTCAATAAGAAAACATAATAATGAATATCCTGATGAAGTACCAACTTGAACCTTTGAGCCTTCATCCTCTCATTCGATACTATCTTAGGTTTTAAATTCATGAACTCAACAAAATGATTTTTATACTTTGTCACAAACATTTCATCCTACTCAAGTTTAAAAAACTTTATAGACTCGTCTAACATCAGTGAATCTGGATGAAATTTTTTAATGAAAAAAATTAAAGTATTTACACTCTAATTCCTCATGCTTCTTCACCATTACCATCATGTCCCACCATCTCGTGTTTGGTCCTTCGAACATGAAGGTGGACCACTTAACTTTGATTTTGTTTGGTGTGTCCAAATACCTAAAAAAACATTCCATTATGATAAATCACTCCTCAGCCTCTTGAGGATAATTTTATCCTTTGAATAGTTCTGGATTCTGGAGAAGGAAATGTTGAGAACAAATCTTGATAATGTCCCTCTGAGGTTCCACACCTAGATCCTAAAAGGGAACTGGCGACAATTCCTATCATATATCGTGTATAATTACCATAATCACCTCAACTAGATTCGGGTCCTCAAGAGGATTATCTCGCTAAGGTTTAGCAAAAACATCCTCCTAGATCTGATTCAAATGTCTTATCGGAGGCATGATGCTACACAACATCAGTAGAAATCAAGGAATACGTTATATTTACACTCAAACTGAGAAATAAGGGATATTAATCCCAATAGGTAGATAAAAAAGATTTGAATTTCAACCTATCCAAATAAAAACAGAAAAAATACTAGAACTAATCTAAAAAAGTTTTTCTGTCACGAACCAGCCTGAGTCGACCCTGAACCGGTCACCCAGGCTAGCCCGCGACAAGTCCCGAGAGGCGTTCCCGATCCTCCCGGGATGGTGACAAGCACCAAGGGCATCAATAGAGTACACAAGGGAACGATTTCTCCCATATATAAACAATCAAAAAAACAGCGGAAATAAACGGACAGCCCAAAATGAATTTATATAAAAATTGAACTAAATATTATTTGTACAAGAAACTAAAATTAGAACAAAACCAACAACTCAACTGAACAATTCCGATGAAAAAATAACTCCATGTGACACTTCTGGTCACTCTCCAACACAATGATAAAAAGTCACCCAAGGTGATCGAACTAAAGATGAAACCTGCACAAGGGCTAAAAAAAGAAGAAGACTATAGGCGTGAGTATTAAAACTCAGTAGGTTAGCCCGGTATTCTATTCCCAATGAACATTACTTTAAAATAAAAGAAACATCAATTTATAGTTTTAAATTCAAGATTTGAAAGTATGGTTTTCAAATGAGGTTCCATGCTATAATAATTATCAGACAAAAACATGCATGTTTAATAAACAAAAATGCAAGTAACAATTATTTTCAAAGAGGTGAAACTTCAAAATGAAAATAGTTTTCAAGAGGGCTGCTTTAAATAATTTTAACATTAAAATAAATAACACATAATACTGAATTTACCAACCAAACACACCGTATGCCGACGGTGAGTACAAAATAGCCAATGAGCACTAGTCACAGGAATACCCCTAGGCACTAGTTAGTTGTGAGCCCCAGGTACCTCGTATCTCGGTGAAAGTAACCATAATAAATATCCATTCTTGTGCATGAGCCACTAGTATGGAACATACCCATAACCTAGTGGTCCCCAATCATCAACATCATCATATTTTAGTTAGTGTTGTCATCGTCAAACTTGCTACGTGAAACATGGGCCAACCCCCACAGAATCACTAGCATACTAGTACACGTCCGCCCACCTAGATACCCAGGATTCCCTTTAGTGCTCAATCAAGTTACACATATTATCAAATACACATTTCACATCCCCATTCCATTACAAAACCATAAAAACACAAATATCCCATAATCATTCTTCACATTTCTTACACTAATCAACAAACCGCTAAATATTTCGGTAAAACAATTTAATGAAGTGTATTGAGGCTTTGCACATAAAACTCTTTCAAAAACACTATTTAAATTATAAAAACACATCATAACCAAACCAAATCATATTTGGAATCCCAATAATCATTTAATAAAATCATTTAATGGACCATAAAACAATCCCAATTGCACAAATTGTTATATACAAGTAAAACAATCCTTCATTTCTAGGAAATGCCAAACGGGCCTTTAATTATTTTCTCAAAACTATCCTTTGACGAAGGTATGAATTTTAATTCTATAAAGGATCTGTATAAACACAATTTACAGAAGAAAACCACATTCATAAATCTCTTATAATACTCAGGTTACATATTCAAAACACGTCCATTTTCATAAAGATGTGAAACAGTCCATTTTTGGGCAACTCGGGCCAAAATATGTTGTAAATCAAAACACACTTGATTGTAAAAACAAATACAAATAGGAAATCCATATAAGTACCCAAAAATACCATTTATCATTATTCCAATTCCTTTATAAATCCAAACAAATAACTTTTAAATAACACATCACACATAAAAGCCAACTGGGCAATTTACCGAACACATGACATGCCCTTTTTAAACAAAACAATTTATTTTAAGTACATGAAAAGGAATAAAACACCAATTGAAAGCCATATTTTTATTAAGGATACTGTAACATGTTACAAATACCATATACCAGATTATAAACCTCACAAAATATTTTCAAAAGATAACGGAACATTTAAACAAACACTTGTTGAGAACGTTCATGACAAAACAACACTACCGTTCACAACCCAATGATTAAACAACCACTTTGAACACTAATAAAATTATGCAAAGGATGAAAAAAAATAATAAACATATATATCTGGTGTTAAATATAATAAAATGATGAAACTTAAATAATAAAGTCATGTGCAAGGGGTATCCTACCTCAAATCTTTGGCGTAATTGAAACGCACACCCGAAATCACCCGCCGCCGGTTTATAAGCCATAAAACTATAAATATAAGAACTAAAAAAACATAAAACCCATCAAAAAACATATTATAACAAAACCCTAGGTCGATCAATACTAGGGGATAAAATAAATCCACGAAATAATGAAAGGAGGGGGAAGAGTAAGGAGAAAGGAGAAGGAATCTCACCTTTCACCCTAGAAAACTCTTCGTCTTCCATTATATATGCAACCCTATAGAAAATGGAATGGCTTGAAATTTTTTGGAGAGCCTCTTAAGGTCTTGAAGAACCAGGGGAATAAAATTGGTGGCCAAAAGAATACTAATTTAATGCGTTATGGGTGAAACAATTTACCTTATCAATTCTAGACGTTTTGAGGAAACCAGAGAACAATCGCCCTAATACGCGACCCATATGAGCTCCAAAGAGGTCAAATAGATTATGAGGGCTAGTATAGGGTTATTGGATTCGAGGGGGAGGTGGAATCACCGAAAGAGAGTAAAAAATGAAAAAGATATAAATGAAACAAATTATTTTTTTTAAAACAGGAAATGGGTCCATGGGCTGACCCAATACCTAAATAAGTAACCCAAATTCACCCAGCTTATGAATTTATAATGGGTCCAAAAGGATAAATAAATTTTAATGTATCAGTATAGGACAAGTGGTAAGTTGAATGGGTGAAAAATGATGAAAAACAAAAGAGTTATAAAAGAAACAAATTCAGTTTTTAAAACTGGGAATGGGCTCACGGTTGGCCCAAATCATGAAGTAACCACCCTTTCTTCAAAAACTACTAAACAAACAATGGGGATCCCAAATTAGGGTGGTTAGACATATATGAAACTTCAAAAATCAAGATTTATCCCATAAAATACCCATAAAAGGATCGGTATTTCTAATGGGCCGGATCAATACAATGATAGAAAATAAAAAAAAACCGTGTGTGACATTTTCCTTAACCACCATTGGTGACTTAAGGTTTATTATGGTGAAAGCTGGACATGCACTTAATAGAAACTACCTCCTAAGTCTTAACAAGATTTCACAATTCATACTAAATTCAATATTATAAGCTCAACCTAGAGATCTAATAACAATTTTTCATGAACCATCCCAGTTACCCTAGTAACCCGATAACTGAGCTGGTACTGACATAGCCCGAAGGGCGTTCTCGTTCCCCATGGGTTATTGACTAGAACATAACATCATCCAAAATGAAAGTGGGAATGATTTTTATGATAACAATGTGAATGTAAAATAAATAATACTGTATGAATATCAAAATAAAATCCACTGGGAGTAATGTACCAGAAGTCAACAAGGCATAATAATCCAAAGTACTGCAGGAGTTCTAGAGAATAGGAAAAACTGCCCAAGTCCCAAAATTAGGTGCAACACACCAAGTCCATGAATCAACAACTAGAACCACCTCCAAAACACCCTTTCCCATTTCTCAATCCAAGAATGAGGTAATCTACAAATACCTAAAGGCACAAGTAGGGTGTGATCAAATTCCTAGAAGGATTTCACCCAAAGGATCCCAAAATAACATTCTAATATCAAATTAACCATATAAGTGATTTTGATTTTAAAATAAATAGGTTTGGAATTTCAAAATAAGATATATAAAAATCATGCTTTATAGTTCAAAATATAGAAAAAATTAGCAATTCATGCTTCACAAATTAAATGATGGATTTTTTTTTCAAATGATGGAATTTACCTTTAATCAAAGAATAGTTTACACAAATTTCACTTTTCACAAAATGGATTAAATAAATAAATTTTTATAAAATAGTTTATATAAATTCTTAAGGAATTTAATTTTTTTTACAAAAATATAATATATACATTTAAAATACAAACAGGTGAGAAACATGGTCATGTTCCAAATAGGTATGATAGTTCCAGGCTATTGGGAACCAACACTATGAAACGAAAAGTATGTATATATGAACCTTTGGTCCCAAGGAAAGGGAAATCATAACCATAACCTAATGAATGAGATGTGTTGATTTAAGGTTTTAGAATATTATAAATTGTAATGTTCCTCAAAAAATAACTCGCCAACTACCTAAGTGTTTCATGTGATCTAATAAAAATCAATGATGGGAAATCTATTTTAAGACTGATTAAAATAAAATTAAATCCCATTATCTATTTCAATATGCCAATTTTCCCTTTAAAATCCCAAATGGGGTTTTAATAAAAAACAGAACTCTTCACGATGAAACCACCAGATTTCCATGAAAACCATTTCAATCCATTTTTCACAAACTAGGATTTTAAATTAGTTCGTCGTTCCATTTTGACAATCCAATTTCACAATTAAATTAAACAATTTAATTTTCAAAAAAATTCCATCAATTTCATAAAAAAACCCCTAATTCAATGGAAGTGGTTTTTTTAAAATTTTCCATGAAAACCATTTTCGTAATTAAATACAACTATTTAATTGAATAAATTTCCATAAAAACAAGAATGTAGATTAGAAAATTTAAATATAAAAATTTCTATAAACAAACCCAAATTCAATGGAATTGGGGGGTTTTCCAATTTCATGCTAAAAAATTATTTTTCCAAAAACCCTAATTCATTAGAATTGTATTTTTAATAAAAATATATAATTAAATTTAATACAGATAAACAATTGTATTTAAATCATCAATTGAATTTAAAATGGGAATTTAGGGTTGATAAATTGGGAATTGTAACTGAGTCACCTACCTCGGGATCAATGGATCTCAAATCACAATGTCGTTACTAAAAAAATCCAATGGGGAATGACACAAATGATGTTTTATGAATAAAACCTAAGTTTAGATCCAAAAATAGGGTATGAAATCCATAAATTTAAATGGGGATCCATGGAACCCTAGAGAGAAGTAGAGAGATCGCAGGAGATCAAGAATGAGAGAAAGAAACTAATCGAGAGGAGATTAGAGGGTGTTCCTCCAGCTTTGGATCACTTATGAGAGGGATCCAAGGGAATCAAAATCATCATTGGGATCTCTGAGGAAGGGAGAAATGAGATTGGTTTGAAGGAAGCCTTTCTGGGACCTAAAAAGAGGGTCTGGGAATTTTTTAATAAAAATTATGATTAAGGGAAAACTCATCCACATGGTTTCTTGGGATCAGGTACACAGTTTAGTTAAACTGCATGCAAGCCATGTTCTAGTTATAAACAGTTCACAAAATTTCCCTAGATTCGGAACATGGTTTGGTAAACTGTGCATAATATATATGAAGACCACTATCTAATTTTGCAAAAATTTTCTTGAGAGGGTGCATAGTTTGGTAAAATGTGCTCAAGAAATGCACTAACCATGAACTAGCCCCAAAACATCCAAAACATTAAAAAAATTTCCCGAAGCAAAAAAATGAAACCCAAACAAAGAATGTTCAAAAGGAGGGGTTTATGAATACCTAAAAACAACAACAGGATGCCGCAATCCTCTTCTCCAACCCTTAATTAATGGTACCTTAAACTTAAGTCAATTATAAAAAACCATTGGGGTTACTGGAGTTGATAAAAAATATTTTCACTTTTAGGTAATGGGTTTTTATTCTCAATCAACTGATTTAGATTTAAATAGTACATGAAAATTTATAGGCTCCAATTTACATTTATTTCCAAAATTACCAGTGACGCCCACTATGATATGCTAGTAAAAATAAATCCCAAGATTTTATTTTATTCCAACTAAGCCTTTGATTATCTTAACTTCATGTGAGATATCTTGTATAGTATTAAGGATATGGGGATCATCCTAGAGAGTAGATCAATAGATAACTCAAATTCAACTAGAGTGGAAATCCAAAAGAAACATCTGCAAACACCATGGGGTACTGATCTGCAATCATATGGAAAATACCATATAAACCTAGATCGAAATCATCAAAGAAAAACCTAGAAAATAGTAATGAGATAAATTTTACATCTATAATGATGTGTCCTTCCCTTCCTAACCTCAGATCCTACTCACCTTGGAATATGTGAGTTCTCGAGTTAGGAGATTGAAACTAGAACCAATGAAGATAACAATAAATCTAAGCATTGGAACTGATAAAAAAAAATCCTTACCAATGATGAGATTGAAAATATCAAGATCTATCACTAAAAGGTTCCACACAACCTCTATGTAATAAACTAAAACATGATACTTTGGGAAATTAAAACCTTTCTCCATCTGTCTAATCAATAGAGTATGTAGATCCATCACAAATGGAATCAACGCCACTCATATACCCAAAAAATAAAGTAATGTTAATGATATTAATGAATAGGATGAACCCATTTTAATTAAGTATAAAACCATATAAGAAGAAATAAACACCATACCTCTCATGGTGAATGAAACTATCATAGAATCCTTAGGTTACATATCTACTGCATAAAGGAATCCTAACTTAGACCTACCATGAGCCTTTTTAGCTATTTAAAAATCCAAACAAGATATAGGGAATGATCCCACACCATTATAATAATTTAATCACACTTACGTACCTTTAAAAAAATAATAATCAACTCTATTCCATAGAAAGGGAGACCTGTAAAAGCATTGAAGATGACCCAGATTCCCACATTGGTAGCACATCGTTGGAGCCTCTAAGAAATCAGGTCTGGTATGGACATACCTCCCACACTAATAACAACTTATAGTCATTCTACCAAAATAAACTAATTTCACCATACCTGATGATTGCTAAGAACCCATGCAACTACTTCGACAGGGTTCATTCGACTTCCTCTTTTGGATAGAGGAAGCAATTTGCCTATTACTAACTACCAGTGAAACCCCACTAAGTCCTGTCTTCCAAAATAAGTCTGCCTTAGCCATCAATACTTTTCCACCACCTTGGAATATATTGGTAAGAAAATAAAAATAAGTATAGATTTGATATAGCCCTTGAATCCCATTTCAAAATGTATCCCCTTGAGATAGTCATTCATGAGGATCTCACGGGACATTCAAAATAACTTGTTTAATTGAGTAGCATAGTGAGGAGTTGGGATTTTATTTTCAATTTTATCCTTACTTCAAGTTTTTATCTAAACTAATATGGTAAATAAACACACAAGGTTGTCTCCAATGAGTCTTTCCTTTATGATTTACTTTTTCATTATTTCTATGATTTTTTATGTTGTTTGTATTTTTATAGAAAAATTATATAACTTGAAAACAACTAAATGAATTTTATATACTATTGAAAATGGAAACAAATGCAATCAAACAATAGTGAAACTCATAGAGTGCAGAGGTAGTGGCCAAATATAACCATTATTATGGGTCAATATTTCTTCATTGTTATAACTCTCTCAATGCATATATTGAAATATAAAATCATGTATTTAATTTAGTTGATTAAATCAAGGTTGACAACTAATATCTCTATCATTTTTATTCTTTTAGTAGGAGTATATCAGTGTACTCAATGATCAACGAGTATAATGACACTATCAAATCCCTTTGTACTCTTAATCCTTGATCAAGGATTTAGAAATTTAAAAATATTGAATCATGTTAAAACTCATACTTAGATTGAATTTTAAATACACATTAATAGTTATACACATTCTAATCAGCAATATTACATTCTAATAATGGAAGATATGGATTAAAAAAGTGATATAATAATTAAACATCAATAAATGATCACATATGAATGTCCAAAAATCTAGAGAGGATTATAATTGTGAATTTTAAGAGGTTAAAACTTTAAAATACGTCACCATTTGAATCCACTAGTTCTAATGACTAGAAATTTTGTTAGAAATCATCAAGATACAGGTGAAAACAACACTATTTATCTTCATTGTAGAAGTAAGTAGATCATATTTCCTATAATCACTAAAAAATCATCTGGAATCATTATCTCGATGCTCTGAACCTGAATTCTCCTTCTGTTATGTCTGGTATTCTTTTGTTCTTATGATGAATCCCATCTCTTCTATTTTCTGAGCCTCTTTAATTTTCTTTCAAGGTCCATTACACCACCTATATTGCATAATAGTCAATTGAAAGAACTAATTATCCAACCTTCTTCCACTTCCCATGAGACTTTAGCATGAACTTCCAATAAAATCCCATCTAGAAGGTGAAGATACATTCCCAATCTAGATCGCACAAAAGAATTAAATTTATTCCTTGAAATTATAGATGTTGACAATGATTCAATCCCTGAAGATTAAATCAGACGCACAAGTAAAATGGTAAATTCAATCCAACACTCTTCCTTATCTAATATAATGATACCCTCAACATGATGATATTTAATTTGTAGAAAAGACTCCATTCAATCATTCATCAAGAAATAGGTGTTGATATGACATCGACCTCAAAATTGAAGCATTCAAGAGGCTTAAGGTCCCTCTTTTTTCTCAAACTAATAAGAAAACAAGTAAACGTAAACCAATTTTTTTTATCATTTTTAACATGAACTCAATCAAATTTTTACCATGAATTTTAACATAGTCTGCATTCAACTATGAATGATCCCACCTCTATTTAGAATGATATCCTTGTTGAACGAATCTCTACTTTAAAATAATATTCATATATCAACTCCACATAGATCACCATGAAATCCATTTGTCTTCACCACAAATGAAAATTGGATTGTCAAAAACATTTTATTTCGAGAAGCATTAGTGGATCTTATTACGATCAATAAACAACTTCGATTATTGATTTTTTTTGGGAATCATCGAGTTAAACATATTCAACCAGAAACAATTATACTTCAATAGTCTCAACCAATTGGAATCATAATCAGTGACGCTCAATATCGAATATTCTTCAATCAAATTCCTCATTAACCTTTGAAAATAGCTCGTTATAGTATCCTTCAACCTCCATATAGTGGAACTTGAATTAATCTCATATTTAATCATCAATCAAATAGCCACTCCAATATTTGAACCTCATACACGTGATTGGTGAATAATAGACCTCATAGGTAGATACAGTTTTGATATTTCTCAATAAGATTCTATCAAATTTGATTTGGAATCTTAACATATTTTGTCAGGATCACTTCATTAGGAAATCCCCATTTGAAACTTCATATCTGCTTCAACCTCATCTTGTCTGATTTGAAGGTAACTCATCCAACCTCAAATTATTTCCCAATATCTGTCTCGATTGTGGTCCTCAGCTTGCAACTTCATCCATGATTGTCCTCAAGTCGAGCAAGAGATTCATGGTCCGACTTGAATTTGAGATTTATGAGACATGATCTAGGAATATCAACTTGAGAAGATAGATGCATAAGATAAATTATCTTATGTATAAATTACACCATGTGGGATTTCCAATTCTTTTACGGGCCAACATAAAATTTATTTTTGATACATTTCATCAGCAATTCATCATAAGAGGAAGGAAGCATGTATGATATTCTCTTATGTGAAGGAGAATTATTTTATATAAGGAGAAGATAAGTATCATATATAGCCAAATTTATATTATGAAAATAGTTATAAAATATCAAACTAACTCATCCAAAAATTTACCTTACATTGCACACTTCTAATTTAAATAATCTTATGAAGATATTTAAAATTCCTTTCATAAATTAATGCCCCAACACTAAAATAAGTAAAATAATACAGATAATGAATTAAAAAATAAATAAATAGATGATAATTCTAAAAATAAGTTAACATAATAAATTAAAATTTTTAAAATGTAAAGATAATTAATTTGAAATAATTGTAAATTGAATTAAAAAAAATTAAATAAAATTCAATAAAACATAATCATTGAATAATTACAATTACAGGGACCCTATAGTAAATTGAATAACTTAAAATTAAAATTCTTAATGAATCTTCAAAATAAAATTTTCGAAGAATGAAATAATTATTAATTTAACCAGAAAAATAAACAACAAAATAAGGAATTCTATGATTTAAAAACATAAATAATGGACAAATGAAATGATTCTATTATAAATGTATGGGAATGGTGAAGAGAAGAAGATAAAATTAAGTAATTCACAAAAAATTATTATTCCAAAATATCATTTAATAAAATTAAAATTTCAATAGAAATGTTTTAATTAATTAATAAAACTCCATTATAAGAAATTATTTACCACAATAAAAAATTAATACACCATAATTGAGGTTAAAAACATGCATAAAATAAGACCACAAGAAATTTTACCATGTTATGTCTTTTATTGTCATCATTTCATTACTATTAAAAACTATGTAGAAGAAAATGAATCTTAAAAATGAAAAATTGAAATGTCACTAAGAATATATTTTAATAATGATTTTCCCTCACATATTCTATTATGTAGAAAAATGTGAATTACCACTCAAAATATAGTCTCTTAGTGATAAATTATGCAACGATCCAAACTTTTGAATAATATTTGTTTCCTAAATTTGTGTGTTATTTCATTCTATACTCCACAAAATTATATCCTTTAATTAATGAAGTGATACCGTTAGGTTTTGACTATTATATGTTCGTTGGTTAATATGATCGTTGGAAACTAAATTCTTAACATTACAATTATTATTTATAAATACAAGTGATCTTGGTTAATTAATATAGAAAGAAGAGTCGATGACCTCATCCAGTAGACTCGGGCCATATGAATCTCATCTGTTAGAGCTTGGGCAGGAGGTAAAATCTCTGGGCTTTACTCTGGACCAAGCCCAAGATAAGCTTCAACTTGTGAATCTTGAACAGAATCACCTAAGGGAGAAGTTCATGCTGATAGAAAACACCACCTGAGCAATGTTGTCTGAGACGCCCCAAGATTCTATCACCATAACACACCTTACAATTATGTCCAATACATGTTTTATAAGGGGCTATGTAATGAGGCCTTAAATACTTTTTTTAATCCCTTGGTACAAATAAAATTTTTATTTCTTATTATTGTACAATTTTTTTTTCAAATGTATGGATAAATATAAAATGAATATTATTGATGAATTTTGGGAAAAGGGTATTTTAAAATATTCATGTAAACTTTAAATAATTAATAATGTGAAATGATTTTCAAGAAATGGTCTTCTATAGTTGTGATCCATAAAAAATTTAGAGTCTAATAAGATCAACTTTTTTTAGTAAATAGTAAAGTATGAATAGTAACATACCCTTATGAATAGTAATGAATAGTAAATCAGCCAAAAAAATAGAAGCTTCACCCATGAATGTATAAATACAATCTAGAAATCTTAAAATTGAAAAAACTATCATAGTATAAGTTTTGTTATATTTGTAGGTCATAAATATTTTATTTAAAATATTATAATTAATTTAATAATTTAAAATGAAAAATTATTTTCATAAAATGTAATCATAAATTGTTACATTATTTTCTTATGGTTATATGATAATTTTATGGGACCGTGATTACTTTTTCAAGGTATTACAAAATAAGTTATAGTTTTAGAGTTATTTTTTGAATAAATAATGATTTTATTTAAAAATTAAATTAAAAATATTTAGAAAATTATGTTCATAAAATGGAGTTCAATTTTGAATTTAGAGCATGGATATTATGTTTGGGTGAATTTATGAGTTTTTTATAAAATGTTTTGTTTTTTGGTGAATAGTGAAAATATAGTTTTGAGTTTCAGGGTTTTAATGACATTGTTAATGATGTAATAATGATGTAATAATTCTGGATGACATGTGAATAGTAATATATGCTATTAGGTGTTCCATGTGTCCAATACCATGGGAAAGCCCATGGTTTTTCAAATACCACTGATGAGGTGTCCCTTGGAAATTAATTAAATATTCTATCACTTTTCCTATAAATACCAAGCCATTCCCTCGTTCATTTCATTAAAAAATCCTTCTCAACAAAGTTATAGTCATTTTACCTCCCAAGGAGTCCTCCCAAGGTTCCCTCAAGCCCCCAATGTCCCATCCTTCAATCTTTCAATGTTACCCTTCAAGGTAAGGGAAACTTCCACCCTCCCCTTTTAGTCATGATTTCTTTTAAGTTATGTCTTCCAGTTTCCATATTTTTATGTGGGGGTATGTTCTTATATAATCTTATTAATATACATTTAATTTCCAAATGATGAGATACCCTTTCTTCTCTCATCAATTTATTTTATGAATTTTTAATTGATGCCGTTAGGCTATCGAATTTTCGTAAAAGAAATCACATTTTCTCTTTTCTTTCAAGTTTCTATTTCATGTGCTGTGTCATTCCACACCATGATCTTATTTATTTTTATTCTGTAACTATAATTTAAATTATTAATTTATTTATGGTAGACCCTTGTCCCCTCTCTTTTTATTTTTTTCTAAAACAATGTTATATAGCAATTATGCTGCAGAAATTTTGTCTCAAAATATCTCTCTCATTTTCTCAAGAAATTATCTTGTTTTATTTATCTGAATACCCAAATATAATTTAATTTCCAAATATATTCATCAAGAAATAAAATTTATCTATTTTATTCTATAATTGACATACAATAAACCCTCTTTTCTTTTCCAAGGGTTATAAAAGACATAACGATCATGTTTCTAAGCACTTTTAAAATGTCACAATTTTAAAGTGAAACCCATTACTTTTACTCTCTATGGGTTGTTCATGAAATGTTTGATTATGATATATGTGGATCACATGAATATAAATACATATTAAGCGTTCACCCTAATAGTGATCCAATGCTTTGGGTAAAGAATTTAATCTCTATAGATGACAAGATTAACGATACATTAGTGAATAAACTTGGTTATTGTTATGACACCTTGGGGATGAACCTTGGTTATATATTCATGAATGTATAAATTAATTTTTTAGCCA
This sequence comes from Viscum album, assembly GCA_963277665.1. Taxonomy (NCBI): domain Eukaryota; kingdom Viridiplantae; phylum Streptophyta; class Magnoliopsida; order Santalales; family Viscaceae; genus Viscum; species Viscum album. The sequence continues at coordinate 611,418,514 of OY728150.1, read as the reverse complement.
CATATTCATGTTATGTCTCAAGTTATTTTCATTATGATATGCATATACTTCCTTTGCACATGTCTTTATGTTTTTTATCAAGTTATTATTGATTTCATAGGTAAACTAATTCCCTTTCTTTCCTTACTAGGACCTATTCTCACCCTTTAATTTGATGCATGTCCCTAGGTTATGAGATGAAATAACTTTACTTATGAAGAACAAATGATGAATCCGTACAAGTGGTTTAAAAGATGTTTAATGTTTTCATGTATTTTTTTCCTGATCTCCAAGACACTAGACTTTAATGGTCCTCTATTTGTAAAATGTAATGAAAAGTTATGTAATAAAATGATAGGATGCCATAGTTAGTATCAAAAGAAAGTTTAGTTATTTATGGAAATTAGGATATGATTTATTTGGAATAACCCTATAGATAAGTTTAAATATAGGAATACTTATTGGTATTTTGGTGAGTATTGAGTAAGTGGTTTACCAAGAAAATACATCCTTATCTGGATACAAGTAGGTAGAGGTGGCTCTGAAATAGATATGCATAGGAGTGAAAACTATTACAAAGAGTTTTTGTCTTAACCCAGGGTATCTTGGTACATGAAAATGGGCCTTTTTGCACTCTTGGTTATGAAACTCTTGGGGGATATGTTTGGTTAATCATAAGCTTTTTATGAATCATTATGAAGGAATTATAGAGAAATGTAATTGTTTAAAGAATGGAGTTTTAAGTCACAATATTTGTTATAGTTAAAAGATTCATAAATGAAATAATATTCTCACTATGGTTTTATTCTTTTAGAAAATTTCAGGAAATAGGAGGTACCATGCAAATGGTTACTTCAATGAACCATGCACTGACAACCCTCTGATGGAAGCCAAAATGGAAACTTTCATCCGAATGATGAACCAACTGACTCAAGTTATGGGAAATAACTTGAATAAAGTTGAGAGACCAATCTCAACACAAAGGGAAAAAATTTCTATTTAATCCTTTATGCATCAACGACCACCATTGTTCAGTGGATCTACTGACCCATTGATTACTGAACAGTGGATCGTCTATATCGAGAAGATCTTTTCTATACTCTTCTGTTCGGAACAAGAGAATGTTACCTTTGTTGTTTATCGCTTAGAGGGAGAATCTTATCAGTGGTGGGAACTGATTAAAAACAAAATTCCAAGAGTGGAAGTTGAATCTATGGAGTGGGAAGAGTTTAGAGGGATATTCTTCAACAAATATTTCCCTCGATCAATGAGAACAAGAATGGAGAAGGATTTTCTCAAGCTGAAGAAGAAGGAGAATGAATCTGCGAGAAGCAACGAGATTAACTTCAGAAGTCTTTCACGTTATACCTCTAGCTTTGTCATGGGTCCAAATGGTAAGGTTGGTAGATTCTTTAGTGGACTGAGACCTCATCTTCGGAATAATCTAGCCAACTGAGATTATGATAGCTATGAGGAGATCGTGCGAAGTGCGATGAAAGTTGAACGGGAGTTTGGTGAAATGCAATTGTCTCATAAATACAATGAAAAGAAAAGATCGATGGATCCAAGATTAGGTAGGAGCGTCGATCAGGGAAGAGAAGGCAAGAAAGTACAATGTCCCATGTGTAATAAATGTGGGAAGAAGCATTCAGGGAACTGAATGCTTGGGAGCAGAAAGTGCTACAAGTGTGGTAGATATGCCCACATTGTACGGAATTATCATAGTAAGGTAAACCCAAAAATTCCCAACACTAATGACAAAGGTAATATGGTGCATGACCTACCTGATGTCCAATGATATAAGTTTGGACAACTTGGGCACTTTTCCAGTCACTATATAAATCTAAGGGTAGTGGAGGTCAATCACCATCATCCTCAACAATGACTAAGGGAACAAGGTCTTACTCTTTCAATCACTACTGCCGAAGTTGAACCGCCAAATGATGTGGTGGTAGGTACTCTTGTTGTTCTCTCAAAGATAGAAAGTACTTTGTTTGATTCTGGTTCAACACATTCCTTTATTTCCTCCAAGTTTTCAAAGAATTTATAATCAACCCCCAATTTCCTAAAAGTAGAGTTATTAGTCAAGAATCCTGGTGGGATTATCCATGCATCGTTAGTTTTTAGAAACTCTATTATTTACTTTAGTGATCACAATATTATCAAAAATCTAGTAGTCATTCCCATGCTGGAATTTGAAATTATACTAGGTATATACTAGCTCTCAAAGTATAATGCTAAGATCAAATTCATAAGTAAGTAAATCTCAGTATTCTTGAATAGAAAGCCAACAATTATCTTCCACGGAGAGATATCTCAACCTGATATTTATCTAGAATAACCTCTTATATCCCTTTTTAGGGAGTTGATCGGTGAAGAGGAAGAAGGAAATGAGAGTTTGAGGATAGAAAATTTCCCCATAGTCTAAGAATACATTGAAGTATTTCTTAAAGAGTTACCCGAACCTCCCCCAAAAAGAGAGGTACAATTATCCGTTGAACTCATACTTGGATCCCATCCGATATCAAAGACCCCATATAGGATGGAAAATGTGGAGCTGGAGGAGTTAAATAAACAACTACAATATCTTTTGGATAACGGTTTTATCCGATCGAGTGTGTCTCATTGGGGAGCACCAGTTCTCTTTGTGAAGAATAAGGGTGGATCGATGTGGCTATGCATTAATTATAGTGAACTGAATGACATCACAGTGAAGAACACATACCCTCTTCCAAGAATTGATGACTTATTTGACCAACTTCGTGGGGCTCAATTCGTCTCTAAGATTGATCTTCTATCTGGTTATCATTAATTGAGGGTGAAGAAAGAAGATATTCTAAAAATTGACTTTCGACCAAGATATGAACATTATGAGTTTGTTGTTATACCCTTCAGACTAATTAATACACCAACTATTTTTATGGATTTTATTAATAGAGACTTTAAGAACTACCTTGATAACTTTGTGGTAGTTTTTATTGATAATATTATGATATATTCCAAAAGTATCAAGGAGCATGAGGATTATATAAGGGTTATTTTGAAAACTCTAGGGAAGTAGAGGATTTTTGGGAAGTTTAGAAAGTGTGAATTCTAGTTAGATAAAGTTACTTTCTTGGGGCACATTGTTACCAATGAAGGAATCACATTTGAACCTACAAAGGAAACAGTTGTAGAGGATTGGCCTCAACCTAAAAATATAATTGAGATCCATGTTTTCCTTGGATTAGTAGGATATTATAGGAGGTTTTTGAAAAAACTTTTCAGGACTTTCTAATAAATTAACCAAGTTAACTTGAAAAGGGTTTATGTTCATCTAGAAAAAGGAGTGTGAGGAAAGCTTCCCAGAGCTGAAGAAGAGATTAGTTACTGCACCCCTATTAACTCTGCCTTCAATTGGAGAAGGATTCATTATTTTTAGCGATGCATCTCTGAAAGGTCTTGGGTGCGTCCTCATGAAAAATAAAAAAGTCATTACTTATGCATCTTGATTGTTGAAGACTCATGAGAAGAACTATCCTACTCATGATCTGGAGCTGGCTGTAGTCGTTTTTTCTCTGAATATATGGAGGCACTATCTTTATAGGGAGAAATGTGATATATAAACAAACCATCAAAGTTTGAAGTATATTTTCAAACAAAAGGAATTGAACATGAGACAGAGAAGATGGTTGGAACTTCTCAAAAACTATGATTATTCAATTAATTATCATCTCAGAAGAGCAAACAAAGTTGTTGATGCATTAAGCAGGAAAGACCTAGTTGTTCTTTGGATGATGAGGATTCAAAGAGATACATTGATTAATGACCTAGTAAATCTATACATGGGAATTATAAGGTAAGGGACATCATCAACCATACCCCAAATTATTTCCAAACCGTCATTACTAGAGAAGATCAAGAAATCTCAGAAAGAAGATCCTTTGTTACAGAAGAAGTTTGAGGCTGTGAAGAATGGGAAGTTTCCTGAGTTCAATATTGATCAAGAAGTTGTACTGAAATTTCGTACAATACTATGTGTTCCATATATTCCAGAAATAAAGAAGGAGCTGATGGATGAAGCTCATAGCTCTACTTTCTCTATACATCCTAGAAGCAAAAAAATATATAGGGACCTTCGTGATCATTATTGGTTGGATAATAGGAAAAGGGAGATTACTGAATACACTTCAAGGTGGATGGTATGTCATAAAGTGAAGGCAGAGTGACAACTTTCTAAAGGGGTATTACAACCACTACCCATACCAGCATGGAAGTGGGACAATATCACTATGGACTTTATCACTGGTCTCTCAAGAAATTTCTAAAGAAATAATTTGATATGGGTTAGTGCGGACCATCTCACCATGAATTCCCATTTTATCTCGATTCAAGAATATTTCTCTCTTGATCAACTTTCTAATATTTACATGAAGGAAGTGGTAAGACTACATAGATTTCAACTTTCTATTGTATCTGATCATGATCCAAGGTTCACATCAATATTATGGATAAGTCTTCAACATGCTCTGAGAACTGAAGTGAATTTCATTATGGCCTATCACCCCTAAACTAATGGCCAATCTGAAAGGACTATTCAAACACTTGAGGATATTTTGAGAACATGCTCAATGAAATTTAAAGGTGTATGGGATAAACATCTCCCTTTAGTTGAGTTCTCTTACAACAACAACTTCCACTCGAGCATTCAAATGGCGACCTATGAAGATCTCTATGTTAAGCGATGTATAACTCCTACTTGTTGGCAAGAACCTGGTGAGAGAAATATTTTTGGGCCTGATCTTATGCAAGATATGATAGAAAAGGTCCATTCCATCCAACAACATATTAAGGCTGCTCAGATTCGACAAAAGAGCTATGCCGACAACCGTCGAAGGGATTTATAGTTTGATGTTGGTGACAAAGTCTTTCTTAAAATTTCACCTTGGAATAGAGTCATGAGGTTTTGGAAGAAAGGGAAGCTCAACCCTATGTACCTTGTCCCCTATGAAATCCTTGATCACATAGGAGCAGTGGCCTATCGGCTTGCACTCCCTCCAAATCTAGCTCAAGATCATGACGTATTCCACATATCCCTATTGAGGAAGTACATACTTGACCCTTCACATGTACTAAATCCATATGTGGTAAAACTGGAACATGACCTCTCTTATGAGGGGAAGCTGGTGGAGATCTTGGATTATAGAGATAAGGTTCTACGCAACAAGACTACCCACCTTGTTAAGGTGTTGTGGAGGAACCACAAATGCTAAGAAACCACATGGGAACTAGAGGAGTCTATGAGGTAGAAGTACATACACTTTTTTTGTTCTTAGGGTAGGAGATAAAATTTCGGGGATGAAATTTCTTAAGGGGGAATAATGTAACGACACAAACTTTTGAATAATATTTGTTTCCTAAATTTGTGTGTTATTTAATTTTATACTCCACAAAACTATCTCCTTTAATTAATGAAGTGGTACCGTTGGGTTTCAACTGTGATATGACTGTTGGTAAATATGATCGTTGGAAACTAGGCTCTTAACATTACAATTATTGTTTATAAATACAAGTGATCGTGGTTAATTAATACAGAAAGAAGAGTCGATGGCCTCATCCAGTAGACTCGGGCCGTAAGAAGCCCATCTGTCAGAGCTTGGGAAGGAGGTAGCATTTTTGGGCTTTACTCAGGACCAAGCCCAAGCTGAGTTTCAACATGTAAAGCATGAACAAAATCGCTTAAGGGAGAAGTTCAAGTTGATATAAATCACCACCCGAGAAATGTTGTCTGAGTCACGCCAAGATTCTATCACCATAACACACCTTAGACTTAGGTCCTATGCATGTGTTATAAGAGGCTATGTAATGAGGCCTTAGATACATTTTTAATCCCTTGGTATAAATACAATTTTTTATTTCTTATTATGGTAAAATTTGTGATTTTCAAATGTTTGGATAAATATAGGATGAATATTATTGATGAATTTTGGAAAAAGGGTATTTTAAAATATTTATGTAAACTTTAAATAATTTATAATGTGAAATGATTTAAAAAAATGGAATTATATAGTTATGATCAGTAAGAAATTTAGAGTCTAATAAGATCAATGTGATTTTTCATAGATAGTAAAGTATGAATAGTAACATACCCTTATGAATTGTAATGAATAGTAATTGGCCAAAAAAATTGAAACTTCACCCATGAATGTATAAATATAATTTATACATCCTAAAAGTGAAAAAATGATTATATTATAAGTTTTTTTTTATTTTTGTAGGTCATAAATATTTTATCTACAATTTTATAATTAATTTAATAATTTTAAATGAAATTTTATTTTCATAAAATGTAATAATAAATTTTGTACATTATTTTATTATGGTTATGCAATAATTTTATGGGACCTTGATTACGTTTTCAAGGTATTACAAAATAAGTTTTAGTTTTAGAGTTGTTTTTTTTGAATTAATAATGATTTTATTTAAAAATAAAATTAAAAATATTTTAGAAAATTATTTTCATAAAATGGAGTTTATTTTTGAATTCAGGGCATTGATATAAGGTTAGGATGAATTTATGACATTTTCATAAAATGTTTTGTTTTCAATGAATAGTTAAAATACAATTTTGAGTTTCAAGTGTTTAATGACATCATTAATGATGTAATAATGATGTAATAATTATGGTAGACTTGTGAATAGTGAGATATTTTATGAGGTGTCCCAAGTGGAAAATACCATGGGAAAATACCATGGGCTAGCCCATGGTTTTGCAAATACCACTGATGAGGTGTCTTTTGGAAATTAACTAAATATTCCCTCACTTTTCCTATAAATACCAAGCCATTACCTCATTAATTTCATTCCAAAATCCACTTAAAATAAGTTCTAGTCATTTTATCTCTTAATGAGTCCTCCCAAGGTTCCTTCCATCCCCCCAAGGTCCCAACCTTCAAGCTGTCGAAGTTACTCTTCAAGGTAAGGGAACCTTCCACCCTCCCCTTTTAATAATGATTTCCTTTAAGTTATGTCTTACAGTTTCCATGTTTTTATGTGGGGGAATGTAATTATATACTATTATTACTGTACATTTTATGTCCAAATGATGAGATACTCTTTATTCTCTCATCAATTTATTTTCTATAATTTTAAGTGACACCGTTAGCCTGTAGAATTTTCATAAATAAATCAAATTTTCTCTTTTCTTTCTAGTTTTCATTTCATGTGGTGTGTCATTCCACACAATGATATTATTTATTTTTATTAGGCACCTCTACTGTAAATGTTTCATTTATTTATGGGAGACCCTTTTCCTCTTTCTTTTTATTGTTTTCTAAAACCATGTTATATAGCTGTTATGTTGCAGAAAATTTGTCTCAAAATCTCTCCCTGTTTTTTCTCAAAAAATTATCTTGTTTTATTAATTTGAATACCCAAATATATTTTCATTTCTAGAGTTATTCATAAAGACATAAAATCGATCTATTTGATTTTGTAATTTACATACACGAAACCCTCTTTCCTTTTTTAAGGTTTATAAAAGACATAACGATCATGTTTCTAAGAACTTTTAAAATGTCACGATTTTGAAGTGAAACCCATTACTTTTACTCTCTATGGGTTATTTATGAAATGTTTGATTATGATCTATGAAGATCACATGAATATAAATACATATTAAGGCTTCAACCTGATAGTGCTCAAACGCCTTGGGTAAATAATTTAATTTATAAAGATAACAAGTTTCACAATACCTTGGTGAATAACCTTGGTAATTTTTATAACACCATGGGGATGAACCTTGGTGATATGTTCGCGAATGAATAAATTAAATTTTGTAGCCACAAATTCATGTTATGATTCAAGTTATTTTCATTATGATATTCTTATACTTATTTTTCACATGTCTTTATGTTTTTCTACCATGTTATTATTGATTTCACAAGTAAACTGATTCCCTTGATTTCTTTACCAGGCCTTCTTCTCACCCTTTCCTTTGATGTATGTCACTAGGTTATGAGATAAAAAAATTGTACTTAGGATGAACAAATTATGAATCTGTACAAGTGTGTTAGAAGATGTTTAATGTTTTCATGTATTTTGTTCATGATTTACAAGACACTAGACTTTAAAGGTCCTCTGTTTGTAAAATGTAATAAAAAGTTATGTAATAAAAATGTGGGATGCCATAAATTGGTCACTATTTTATAAAAAATAGAAATTTAAAATTTTAAAGTGAGTTCAACAAACTTAAATTTTCATCCAACTATATTTCTAAAATTCTCCTTACCAACCAGAGAAGAGAGTCACAAAATTTAATTATTCATATTAAATAGACACATTTTTGAATATGTTGAATTGTAAATTTACTTAGGGAATAAATAAACTATATAACAATTAATGAATATATAATTAAGAGATAAAGTATAAGGAGAAAACTTATTTTTGAATTTTTATTTCTCAATCCCTTGTGATTTATATATTATGAGTTAATTCCAAATTAAAAATATCAAAAAAAATAATTATTGTATAAAATTTCCCCAAACGTTTATCAAAGGAAACAATTTTCAAGAGGGAAAGTAAAATGATTTAAAAAATATAATCCATAAGGAAATAAATATTAATCTCTTGAAAGTTTCATAATAAATTTAATTTTAAGAAAACTGATCACCCACTGATGAATTTTTAAGTGATACCTAAAAACAGAATTTTTTGAAAATGTTTATGGGGTTTTTGATAGGTCAAATTTTAAGCACAATTATGAACATAGAATACCATTTCCCCCACAATAAAAATCTACATTGTACCCATTGTTAAATACAAGGTGGAGAAATATGTCAACTTAATTTAAAGTTCAAAAATATTTAGAAGTTCAGTAGATTAGAATCATGTACAAGGGGTCACAAGAAAGCACAAATTATTTTTCCAAACAAAAGAAAGAATCAAAAACTCAAATCAGACAAAAAGTTTCCTACTGGTGACCACATTAAAAATTCAGATCAAAAGTGAGATTAATATACCAGTGTATGTTCAAGGAAGTGTAAAAAATTGATTTATTTCAAAGAAAATATTACTCAGTATGATATGGATCTAATACATAATAAAAACAATTAATTTAAAAACAAATAACCACACAAAACACCAACAATGTCATCATGAAAAAATTAAAATTTTTAAAATTTATATACCTATTAAATTCCAAAGTAACAACAACAAAAAAATATTTTCAAGGAATAAAACTGAGAGGAATTAAAAACAAATAACTCCCATGATGTAGAAGCTTTATATGGATTTGAAAATTCTCAAATGCACCACTTATTTTCATTGAATAATGTATCTTTGGTTGGTTATCTTTCAATCTCTTAAAAATGAAAAACATATTAATATTAGATTCAGGAAATTCACATAAAAATAACCAGAGTGTATAAAATAAGAGGGGTGTGATTAAATATTCTTAATCTTGAAGATTCCATTGATCATTGAAAATTGTAGATAATCTACTTTAAATGATGGAAAGAATCCCCAATAAAATTTTTCATGGTAAAAATTGGGAACATCATATTTCCATAATATCCACTTTATTTTCGGTAAATAAACACTATGGAACAAAAATAAAAAGTGTAACAATAAAAAATATTTGTACCTCGACCATAATTATTCTAAAAAAAAAATATCAAGGAAATATAAAACATGGATTATTATGTGGTATTAATATTAGAACAAAAGTAAATCCTCCCTAGAAGGTTCATCAAACTCTTCTCTAAAAAGTTTAATCTTATGCTCATTTACAGGGAATGAAACATCCTTCCAAGGGTCTCTAATCTATACAAAACCATAGAGGAAAACATGAGTATCAATAAAAGGACCACCCCATTTGGAATAAAATTTACCTAGGAAAATATTGATCCATGAGTTTTATAATAGCACTTTATCACCAACTTTGAACTATTTATTAAAAATCAATTTATCATGGTAAACATTTAGTTTTCATTAAAAACCCATTCATTTTCATAATATTTGTTCCCTTATCCTTCTAAATATTGAAAGAAAATATTTCTCTCTTTTATATATTTAGAAAAATTTACATTCCTTGATTTAATAACATAGAAAGATTTATTCTCTATCTCCATAGGAAAATGAAAAGACCTTACAAAAATATCCTATAGGGTGACATCCCTATTGGAGTATTATGGTATTTAATATACACCCAAAAAGAATACTAAATACTTAATATCCAATCCTTATTTTTCTAGTTAACAATTTTATCAAGAATATTATTGATATATATATACTTAACATTTCATCTATAATATTTTTTTGAGTATGATAGGGTGTATAAACATTATGAATAATCCCATATCTTTTTAGAAATTTTTCCAATGTATTATTACAAAAATGAGTTCCTTAGTCTATAAAAATGAACCTTGGATTGCCAAATATACAAAATAGATTACTCTTAACAAATTGAGACACCATTCTAGAATCATTTAATCCTAGTTGTAATATCATCAATCCACTTTGAAATATAATCTATATCAATAATAATGTATGAATATCAAAAGGAATTAGAAAAAGGTCCTATAAAATATATTCTCCAAACATCAAAGACATAACAAAACAACAATAGTTTTTGTGGGATATCATATCTTTGAGAAATAATTCCGTGGAGTTGATAAGCTTTACAAGTCCTATAAAACTCAAGATAATATTTGAATATTTTTGGCCAAAATATATATGAATCTAAAAGATTTCCTAACTATTCTCTATAAACCAAAGTGATCTTCACAACTCAAAATATTGAATAATATCATCACCATAGAAATCTCAAAATTTGGGATACATATCCTAAAAATATGATCACTTCCCATATTCTACAAGTAATGATAAAACAAGACATATTTCATTGATTCAATAATCAATTTAGCAATCTTATTCTTAGAATACTAGTGAGGAGTAACATCACTAGCAAAATAATTAATAATGTACATATACCAAGGTCTCATTTAAATATTATAATAATAAAACCTCTCTATAAGAACGAAATATGTATGAAGATTCTCATAAAAAAGTGGGGGAGTGGTGAATTTAATGTTTAAAAAAATTCATTTTTAACCTTAAGGAAATATTTGTTTAACAAAATAAAACAAATCGGATTCACTAAACCCAATTTCATAAGGGTAATAAAAATCACCTTATATTTGATAAATATGTGTAATGAAATAATCACACAAGTATAATTAAACAAGATTCTACCATAAAGTGTATAGTATCTTATATAAGAGTTATTACAAAAATAAAAGTATAATAAATAATTTCTATTTATAACATGTTGTAGAAAAAATTTAAATTACATGTAAAATAGTATAATTATTTTAACCCAAATAGTAGGGTATCCAAATACCTTTGATAAAAGTCTCTAGATTTATAATTTCAAGTAAGTCTGTTTTACCCACACCAGGGTAAGCACTTGATCCACAAAATACCAGATGCAACTTTTGTCTTGATATCCCCACACACCCTCGATTAAGAAGGTAATTAGCATGTATGTCTCCCTTTAGCTGGAATCCAATGATTAATAAGGTAATCAAAACCTCTATATTCTTTCATCTTGGAAGACCTATATCGTAATCACCAAATATTGGTATAGCATAAAGTAAAATAAAGATTGTTGAATAGTTCAAGTATATTGAACAAGCTATTCACAACTTTATTACTTCAAGGATTTAACATAAAGAAAATTTTACATAACTCTCTCATGTATCAAATTTCAAAATTTGTACTGAGCTAATCCAAATGACCAGGTATTTATAGTAGTGGAGTTCAATAATCATCTTGATCCCCAAAAATCATATTTTTCCTGAAAAATCGGAGGGTCCTTCACAAATGGCACTTACAACGGTCATATAATAATTGATTGGATGACATCATTTTAGTATAAAAAATATTTCATGAGAAACATTATGAAACAATATATATGTGAATCCAATTACATGTAGAAAGTATTAATAAAATAAAATGACTAATCAGCTTTAATAAACTTATGTAATCAGATTCTAAAGACAATGAATATATGATTTTAGGAAGACAAGAAGAGGATTATGAAAATATAGAGAATCATATTCTAAGAAAGTATGTGAATCAGATTTGAAAAAAAAACTAGGTGAATCAAATGTGAGAAATAGATTAAATCAGATTCAGAAATCTAAGTGATTCAGAATTAAGAAACACAAAGAATCGGATTCCCAAATTTGTGGGATTCAGAATTGAAGAACCTGAAGAATCAGATTAAAAAATTTGTAGAATTTAGAAGTAAGAAACAATGAGAATCTAGTTCAGAATTTGGTGTGAATCAGATTTAATGAACTCTGTAAATCAGATTCAAAATTCTCGATGAATCGAAATTGGGAATGTATAAGATTCTGATTTTTATTTACTCCTGTATCTATTAAGTCATAAGAAAATTCTATTAAGGAATTATCTTGAAAATATCATATAAAGGTTAAAGATCATGATTTCAATTAAATTCAGATTTGCATATAAAATTCCTTATAGAAGGAAACATTATTACTATAGAAACCCAAGTTCGGTGTACATGGACATTACATTTCCTTTGTGGAATACTTAATAAATTACAAAAATATATTCCTAAAGACCATATTAGTTTAGTGTCTTTGGAAACTTGGAACATAATCTTCTAACTTGGTGAAAGATCTTCAACATATCCCATAAAGATATTCCCATTTTTTCCTACCTAAAATTTTTCTTTATATCTTGGGGAAAACAAAAAACAAAAGGATGAGCTCAAATTATCATTAAGGGTAAACATTGAGAACATAAAAGAAACCATAATCATAAGAATGTAAAAACATGAAAATAAAGAATAAATATCAAAATCACAAGTCATGAAATAAATCTTTATAGTATGTAAGGTATATATCATAAAGGAACATTAAACATGATAAAATATAATTTGCATAAAACATGGTATTGTGTAAAATAAATAATCACATAATATGAATTTCATAGTAGACAAGGAATTTATTCCATTACCATTATATTAGAAAAAGCCCATTATTGAAATGAGTTTACTTGTCATTCCAACCATGTATCAATGAACTGGATTTACTTATCATTCCCATCCTATATTACTGAACCAAAATTACTTTCCACTCTAGTGATCTCTATCTCATGAGATATAAATCTTTACCCAATGCATTTTATGGAGATATAGGTCCCCCATCTCATAATGAAAGCATTATTTTGTGTTCTACAAAAACATAAATCATTTATCATAGCATAACCCATGAAATAAAATGGGTTTATTGAACATCATTCCATCACAATCCATTTAAAGTAATTGGATTTCATAAAAAATAATTCCATCATAAAAAAATAAAATCAAAGTAATAATAGTTATAGAAACATAACCCTATGTCATCTTAGATGGAAAATAATTTTGATAAAACACTTGAACATAATTCTTGAGGAAAATATCTTTTCTTTTTCAAAAACATTTTCTTTTCACAAAACACCACAAAATTTTAAAAGAAAATAATTTAGTTGAAAAAAATCTTGAAATCATGTAGAGGAAGCTTCATTGAAGTATGGTTTTATAAAACCATTAAAATACAATCATTCCATATAAGTTAAAAAACATTATCCTCATACTTTTCTAGGAATAGTAAAAAAGTACCTCAAATCAATTAACAATAAAAGATTCCTTTCATACCATTTAATAAAAATTAACTAATGGGTACCAATGGGTAAAATTAAATTTTAAAAATTGTATAAGAATAGAAATAATATTACATAATTATGAAACATGGATGTGGATGACAAATATACCCCAGTAAATACTTACGTATAAACAATATCAGATAAAAATAATATTGTAAAATTATCCCTTACCTTAGGTCCAATTTATTACATATGTGTCTAAAAATATTTTATAGTGGGTTTAAACATATTATAAAATTATAATAGAACCATAATAATATTTATGATATCATATATGATTTACTTATGACTTTATATTACCTGTTTATTTGTCAATTCCATGTTAAAGCAACGTTTTGGGTAATAATCGTTTTATTTATCATACATGTTTCGACTTTTTATTATTGATATTATTAATTAGATAATGATTTAAATACTTAAAGAATGTAAAAAATGATTTATATATCATTTATATCATGTATTTAAATATATATATTAGGTAGATAAATGAAATGAAATACACTGTTCATGGAGATGGTAGGTCGTACGTACGCATGAACGTTATCTCCATTTCCTTATTAAATTGAATGGAACTAAGTAAATTATTTATAAATAAAAATTAAGTATAATTATTATGTCATATATTTAATTATTATTTATTATATATACTTTATAATCATTCATGAATGGTTAAAGTGGAGAATGAATCTCATCGTTTTGTGGAGATGGTAAGTTGTACGTACGCACACATGGTGATTTCGTTTTTATTAGGATGGATAGAAAATAAAATATGATTGTTTCATCATTATAATAACATATAATTATATACTTTCTAATGGAGTTATTATTATATAATTAAAAAATTCATGAAGTGGAAGTATAAGAAGAAAGAAATATGAAAGGATTATTAGAGAAGTTTACCTCTTATTTGACGTGCTCCCTTTAGATCTCCTCTTAATGGAACTAGAGTTGGTATTTTGAGAAGAATAGAACCTCTAGAATGTAACAACGGAAGTTTATAAGATACAATTTTTGGGTTTGGATGAACTATAGGGCATAATTAGTTGTTTAGAAATGAGGGATGATGTTCCCTTTTATAGTTGAGGTCAAGGGAACTTTTGGAAACTTCAAAAATATTAATTTATAACAAACTAAAACCCCAATAAAAAACCTATATAATTTTCCAATTTAAAATATGAGATGATATAGGGTTTTAATATCATAAAAAAACATTTTAGACAAGTTTCTATGTCTGTTCAAACATTATCTTTTCAATTTAACACTTAGTTATTTTATTTCATTTTAACTAGGGTAACAAATATTTAAATATTAAAAGGGTAACATATTTACTTATTTGATGTCAATTAGATAATAAATAAATAATTTATAAAATATTTGACCATATAATAATTATTATATATTTTTAAAAATGTTTCATTATTTTTAAATAATTTAATAAAACACTATTTTGATAAACAATCAATAGTATCAGTTTTGACACTATTCAATTTATTGATTTTTAAAAATATAAAGATAAAAAGTTAACTTTAAAAAAACTATTTTATTATATTCCTATGAGGTAAAGGTTATCTATATAAATAATTTGACATATTATTTATCCCAAAATAAATTTATTTTTATATTTTTAATAACACTTATTTGATATCTCCATTAATAAAATAATTACTACAATGATTTTGTGTAATTATTTAATATACTTATTTGTTGAGTAAAAATTAAAAATAATATAATATAATGAATTTAAATTTAATATATCTAATGAAAATACATGTATTATAATTTATCTTCTATAAAATAAAACATTAAAAAAATTTATACTTTTTAAAGTATGAATTTGACGTCTTTAACATTAATTTAAATAAAATAATATTAAGGTCATATTTTATTATATAAGACTAAAAATGGTCACTAGATTGATCTTTGAATGATTATGGTAGAGATATAATCAACCAATAATATATTTTCATGCGTTTGGACCTTTTTATGGTTATAAAGATATTAATAAATATTGTTTCATTGATTTCTCATTAATTAATTAATTTTTACATCATCAAAGAATTAGATATTAACACATTTATCTATTTCTTAAAAATTAAAAATAAATTACCATAATGTAGGTAATTATTTTATATTTCTATGGAATTTTTTTTTCTAATATATCACATGGTTATACATATATTAAAATTATTATACTTATAAGAAATGTGAGTTTGAAATTTTGTCACTTTCATTGGTTTCATTAATATCTATGTCATTTTCATTGTCAAGTGGGCATTAAATAACAATTTTTATTACCTAAGATATTAAGGGTAGAATTATATTCATCAAATAATATTTTTAAGGTTTTTGGATAATTTTATTTTCCTTATAATATTATTTGTTACACTAATTTATCTGATTTACCTTTAACTACGTTAAATTAAAATTATCGTTATTACAATTCAGAATATCAAAAAAAGTAACCTATTAAAATAATTTGGACCCAATGATTAAAGATATAGAATCTAGTTTTTTAAAATTCAAAACACATAAGTTTCAATAATTAATTTAATATTAATTCCATTTTTTGAATAAAAAATGGGTTTTTGTTTAATAGGTAAAACATTTTAAAAGATTGAAATATTTTTACATACGAATTAAATGTAAAATTAATGGAAATGACTTAAATTTTATTAACTCATAAAAAGTTATTATATTTATGTTTTAAAACCATTAAATAATATAATTTAACTATATAAATTATTTTGTTCAAAAAAAGTTGTTTTCAATTAAAATTTGGCATATTTTTACTATTTATCAAAATATGAAAGTTATCAGAAAAATATCAAAAAATCATCCAAAGTAAAATTTTATTTCTCCATTACAAATATAAATTTTATTTTGTCCAATTGAACTTTTAAAAGTGTAAAAAATAGGTTTAAAATGGGTGCACCATCAAAAGGTAGTAAAACTGCATTTTTTGAAAAATACTTCTTTTATCCAAAAAAATTGATTTTGTTTTTATATAATGTTATATAAAATATGTAATATAAATTATAATGTTAAAATTCAAAATTATGTTAATATAATTAATAATGGATAGCTTATATCCCATTAAATAATAATATTTTAATAATATATCGTTGTTTATTGAAACTGGGTATTGCCTACAATGCAAGCTATCGAGGAAGGTAGATTTTGTTTGTTGCACAAGCCAATAAAAGTGTTTTTTATACTTCAATCTAATATGGTTTTGTGTAAAAAAAATACATAAAAAAATTAAAAAATATATATATCATAAAATGTTGGGGTGTTACATTCTACCCCCCCTTAAAATGAATTTATCCCTCGAAATTTGTTGGGGTTAGGAAAGGTTTACTACTTGAAAGTTTCTTTCATGGAAACCCACAATTTCAAAAAGGAATATAAAAACTTCATTTTAAAAATTAAAGTTAAACATAACGGTTAAACAAAGTAACTCATTAGTGGGTTTTCAAATAGGAGAACATAGGTGGGAAGTGGAAACATGGATATGGAAGAAAAATCAAACCATCATGTTATGATGGATAATGATAGAGAACATGGTTTGGATAAATCTAACAAAAAAAAATCTATAAATCTGTGATGATTTAATAAACCATCTGATTTATCAGATAATAATGTACTAAAATAATGTTTTTTGTTTTCAAGATCCTTTCCCTAAATTTGAAGAGTTTTTCATGAGAATAAATACTTACTTTATTTTGGTACAATATCATCGCTGTTCGTGCCTTGAAAAATTTCCACCTCATCTATTATTTAAAAAAATGAATTTTATTTTTACTTTCTTGAAGTATTATCAGATCATGCAATAGAATGATAGGTCATTCCATCCATCTCAACAAAAAGGTTAGAACATATAATAAAATATTCATAAGTCCACCTATAATGAGATAATACATTAATATAAAAAACATTAAATGAAATATAACTCACACTATCCATAAAAGGATAACATTATAATCCTTCAAAAAACTAAAAATACAAAACTTTATAAAGAGGTGAACTAAATCGACTTAACATTTATCTCCCATATCTCATAAGGTAGTTCTTGGTTACAACATTCTGAAAATGTTAATAACTTAATCATGTATTCTATTGAAACTTTATAATAACAAGAATTACCATAGAATATGTATTATGTCAAAATTAAATCTTTCCACACACCAAAAATACCAAAAATTCTATATACTCAAACAATTATATCACTTTTTCCATGTATCAGTCATGAGGTCATTAATACTATCAAACATCTCATTATCTCTTTATCCCTTCATTATGTGCATATCATGTTCTTTATAAAAATATTTCAATCACTTTTTATGGTTACCGGTACCATATACTTATGGAAAATCACAATGGACCAACACATATATATTATAATATTTCATAATACTATAATAGAGATTCTACAACACTATTTTGGAATCCCATTACATAAACATTTAATCATTCCACCACTTTATTATCATGCTCAACATCGCTAATAGTGAACGTATGTGACTTCAATTTATCTTTTGGCCTTAATAGGTTATTTATGATGATAATCATCCATAACCCTTGGATTTTGGAATTAGTTAGCATAATCCCCCATTTCCTTTCACTTGTAACCCTGATTTGTGAGAGGTCACTCTTTGGGGATTTATATTTATTCCTATTACTTTAGCAGTAAAATACTTGATGAACTTCTTTACCACACATAAATAAATAATAATTCCCCTAAATACCATTTCCTTCATGTTTCCTTCCACACTTTGAGCATAAATAAAGTCTAATATTATTTTCTCTATAATTTTTATTGTTTCCTTTTAATTCTATCCTTCTTTTATTATCATAAACTTAAGATAGATGAGAAACTACAATCTACCTTTTTGTAAGAAGAATATGAGGAAGGTACATACTAAAAAATAAGTTCTTAAACTTATCCCAATCTATGGAGTCAATTTTATCTTGGTACCTCAAATTCTTGATAAAGTTCCACCATATATTCACTTTACCTTCCAAGCAATAAGTTCCCAACTTAACCTTTTCACATTCTAAACAACATAGAATGAAAAATATCTATTCAATAGTAGAAATCCATTTATCTGTAACTAGTGTATTGGTCGTTCCACTAAAATAAGGTGGATTTTTAATTAAGAAAGATTCAAGAGAATGTTATTCCCACCTTTGGTCATTTGGAATCCTAGCATGATTTGTGGTCATAAAAACAAAATTATTTATTCGAGCTCCGATAACATTTGGTTGTTTAGAAGGAAAATAATTTCATTTACCATCACATCCATCATTAAAGTGGTTCCTTTGGGTTCTATCCATTGTCTAAAACCCAAAAATAATAGTGTGATAGGAAAAAACAAAACTAGAAAAACAACATAATCAAGGGGTGTAATTTCAATCTCTATAATCTTAGGTTTAATCCTAGGTTATTCGTGATCATTACCATAATTATAGGAATATAACCTATAGTTATACGTATTCTTAAGGACATACCTAGAAAAATCTTAGAAATATCTTTAGGAATATCACTAAAATTTTCACATCCTATTTTCCAAAGGTTTACTAAACCATCACTCTGATACCAACTATAGAGACCCAATCTTGATGTATATGGACATTACATTTCTTTTGATGAATACTTAATAAATTAAATAAATATATTCCCAAATAATATATTAGTTTAGTGTCCTTATAAACTTGAAACATAATATTCTAACTTGGTGAAAGATCTTCAAAATCTCCCATTATGATCTCCCCCTTTTGTTTACTTACCTAAAACCGTTCTTTATATCTTAGAAAAAAGAAAACATAAAAAGGGTGAGATCAAATTATCATAAAGTGTAAAAATTTAGAACATAAAAAACCATAAACATAAGAATGTAAAAACATGAACATAAAGCATAAATATAAAAATCCCAAGTCATGAAATAAATCTTGGTAGTACGTAAGGCATAAGTCATAAAGGAACATTAACCATGATAAAATAACATTGGAATAAAAAATGGGATTGTGGAATATAAATAATCACATAATATTATTTCCATATTATCCAAGGAATTTCTTCCATGACCATCATAGTGGAAAAAGTATCTTACCTAATTGGGTTTACTTGTCTTTCCAGCCATGTTTTACTAAACCTGATTTACTTACCGTTCCGGCCCTTTATTACTGAACTCGATTTACTTTATGTTTCAGTCATGTCTATCTCTTGAGATATAAATATTTACCTAATGCATTGTAGGGATATATAGGTCCCACACATCTCATAATTAACCATTCTTAAGTTTTCCAAAAAAATATAAATAATTTATCATAGAATAACCCATGAAATAAAATGGGTTTCTTAAACATCATTCCATTATAATCCATTTAAAATAATTGTATTTCATAAAAAATTATTCCACCATAAAAAAATTAATAGTGATAAAAACATAACCCTATGTCATCTTATATGGAATATAATTTTGATAAAACACTTTAACTTAATTCTTGAGGAAAATATCCTTTCTTTTTCAAAAAGGTTTTCTTTACTCAAAATGCCACACAATTTTAAAAGAAAATAATTTAGTTAAAAATAATCTTGAAAACATGTAGAGGAAGATTAATGTATGTAATGTTTCATGAAACCATAAAAATCCATTCGTGCTGTATAAGTTAAAAATCATTCTCCTCGTACTTTTCCCAAAAAAGTAAAAAAGTACCTCAAATCGATTAACGACAAAAGATTCCTTTGATACTATTTAATAAAAATTCACTAATGGGTAAAAATAGGTAAAAATAACTTTAAATTGTTTTTATAATAATATAAAAAATATTAAATAATTAGGAAACATGGTTGTGGATAAAAAATATACCCCATAAAACACTTATGTATAAACAATCTCGTATAAAAATGAGTTGTAAAATTATCTATTACCCTAGGTCTGATTTTTTTTCATATGTTTTTGAAACTCCTATATATTGGGTTTAAAAATATTACTAACTTGTAAAATAACCATAATAATATTTACGATATCATATATTATTCACTTATGAGTTTATATTACCCATTCATTTGTCAATTCCATGTTAAAGCAATGTTTTGGGTAATAATCGTTTTATTTATCGTACGTGTTTTGACTTGTTATTCTTGATATTATTATTTAGATCATGATTTAATTACTTAAATAATGGAAAATAGTATTTATATATCATATATATTTAGTATATAAATATATATAATAGGTAGATAAATGAAATGGAATACACCGTTTAGGGAGACGGTAGGCCACATGTACACATGAACGTTGTTTCTGTTTCTTTATTAAATTAAATGTAAGTAAGTAAATGAAATATATATATATATAGTAGAATTATCATGAAATATATTTAATTCTTATTTATTATATATACTTTATAATCATTCATGAATGGTTAACATGGAGAATGAATCTCACTGTGTTGTGGAGACAGTAAGCTGTGCACGCACACTTGGTGATTTCTTTTTTATTAGGATGGATATAAAGTGGAATATTGGTTGTTTAATAATTATAATAACATCTCAATATACAGTTTAGGAAGAATTTACTACTATATAATTAAACAAATCATGAAGTGGAATTAGAAGAATAAATAAATATGAAAGAATACATAGAGAAGTTTACCTCTTCTTCGATGTTCTCTCTTTAGATCTCCTCTTAATGGAACTAGAGTTGGTATTTTGAGAAGACCATAAACTATAAAATGTAACTAGGGAAGTTGAGAAGATAAAAGGTCAGGGTATGGATGAACTTTAATGCTTAATTAGTTGTGGATAAATGAGAGAGTAGGTGTTATTTTATAATTGAGGTGAGGGTCACTTTTGGAAACCTCAAAAATATTAATTTAGAATAAAATAAAACCCCAATAAAAAACATTAAAATGTCCCAATTTATAATATTATATGATATAGGGTTTTATTATCATAAACCAATACATTTTATACAAGTTTATATGTCCATTAAAACATTATATTTTCAATTTAACACTTAGTTATTCAATTTCATTTTAACTAGGGTAAACTATATTTCAATATTAAAAGGGAAAAATATTTACTTATTTGATGTCAATTAGATTATAAATATATAATTTAGAACATTTTTTTATATCATAATTATTATATATTTTTTTAAAAAAATTATAATTTTTAAATAATTTAATAATACACCATTTTGATAAACAATCAATAGTGTCAATTTTTACATTATTCAATTTATTGATTTTTAAAAATATAAAGTTAACAAGTTAAATTCGAAAAAACTATTTTATTATATTACTATGAGATCAATATTATCTATAAAATCTATTGTAATTTTTAATTTTCCCAAAATATATTTATTTTAATATTGTTAATAACATTTATTTGATATCTCCATTAATAAAATAATTATTATAATGATTTTGTGTAATTATTTAATATAATTATTTATTGAGTAAAAATTAAAAATAAAATATTATAATTATTATAAATTTAAAATAATTCATGATAAAATATTTAGTCTAATTTATCTTCTCTAAAATCAAACATTAAAAATGATATACTTATTAAATCATGAATGTAAAATCTATAACATTACTTTAAAAACATAATGTAATAGTCATAATCTATTCTATAAGGCTCTAAATGGTTACTAGCTTGACATTTGGATGATTATGGTCGATATATACTCGAAAAATAATATTTTTTCATGTGTTTGGACCTTTTCATGGTTGTTAGGATATTAATAAATATTGTTTTATTGATTTCTCATCAATTAATTAATTTTTACATCATCAAAGTATAAGAATTTAAGGTAATTATTTATTTCCTAAAAATTAATAATAAATTACCATGATGTAGGTAATTATTTTATATTTCCATGGACTATTTATGTTTGAATATATCACATAGTTATCCCTATATTAAAATTATTACAGTTATAGGAAATGTGAGTTTGACATTTTGTCACTTTCATTGGTTTTATTAATATCTATGTTATTTTCTTTGTCAAGTGTAAATTAAATACTATCTTTAAAACATAAGATGTTAAGGTTATAATTATATTCCTGAAATGGGATTTTTTTAGGTTTTTGGATAATTGCATTGTCATTATAATATTATTTGTTACAAAAATTTACCTGATTTACCTTTAACCGTGTTAAATAAAAATTATCGTTGT
The DNA here is from genome assembly GCA_963277665.1 of Viscum album. Taxonomy (NCBI): domain Eukaryota; kingdom Viridiplantae; phylum Streptophyta; class Magnoliopsida; order Santalales; family Viscaceae; genus Viscum; species Viscum album. The sequence goes on along the minus strand of OY728150.1, from coordinate 611,395,628 downwards.
TACTATTCATAGTATCAAAAAAAGTAACCTATTAATATAATTTGGACTCAATATTTCCAAATATAAAATCAATTTTTAAAATTTCATAAAACAGAAGTTGTAGTAATTAATTTAAACTTAATCCTATTGTAAGAAGAAACAAGTTTTTGTTTAAAAGTGAAAACATTACAAGAGGTTGAATTATTTTTTCATATGAATTCAATGTAAAATTAATGAAAATTAATGAAAATGTATTAAATTATAATAATATATTCTATATATACTTTAAAACCATTCAACAATATAATTTAACTATATAAATTATTTTGACAAAAAAGCTGTTTTCAATTAAAATTTAGCATTTTTTTAATATTCATCCAAATATGAAAGTTATTAGAAAAGTATCAAAAATTTATCCAAGGTAATTTTTTTTACAAATTCCAAATAAGAAGTTTATTTTTTCAAATTTAACTTATAAAAGTTCCAAAAACTAGATTTAAAATAGTTGTTCCATCAAAAGGTGGTAAAATTGAATTTTTTGAAAAATACTTCTTTTATCTAAAAAACTTTAATTTATTCTTATATCATGTTCTAGAAAATACGTAAGATGAATGATAATGTTAAAATTAAAAATTTAGTTAATACTATTCATAATGGCTATTTAATATCCCATTAAATGATAATATTTTAATAATATATCGTTGTTTAGTGAGACTTGGTATTGCGTACAACGCAAGTTATCGAGGAAGGTTTCCTTTGTGTGTAACACAAGACTATAATATTGTTTCATATACTGTAAGATAATACAGTTTTGTGTATAACATAAACTAATCTTGGTGTATCATACAACACGAGACATTAAAGAAATTAAAAATAATATATATCATAAAATCTTAGGGTGTTACAATTAAAGAAAATATGTTTGTGATTTTCAAAACATAAAGGAATGAAAATGTCATAAGGAAAATTTTGACTAAAAAATATCCCCCTTTTTGGAAAGCTCAAACAATATCTAATGAAAATAATTTTAAGACTGGAAAAAAATTATACTTGAACTTAAAAGAAATACTTATCTCCCCTGAATTTAAGACTATTAAGAGAACAAATATGACTAACTTACCCTTAGGTTATGAAGTTATTCTAAATATTGTATTCATCTCTTTATGTATTTGAATTTGTTTCTTAATGAAATGTCTTCCTTATACTTAAGGATATCTTCTTTAAGTATTCCCACCGTTACCTAAACATTCTCCTTCTTAGGTTAATATTATTTTTAGAACATTCTCCCCCTTTATGATTTACAAAAAAATAGAAGAAATATAATGTATATGAACAGTTAGGAAACAAAGTATACAAAAAAAGGATAATAATATTTTTATATTGAAAAGGTTTTTACAAAAAAAGATTATATTTTCAAAAAAAATTAATCCTTCTTCAGTATTAAGGTTTTTAATATGTCATTCAACTTCTTCAACTCCTTGTGATCATCTTAAAATATTTCTCGCAGCATTTTCTAATCCTTATTCTTTTTCTCATGATTTTTAATCTTTTCTTCCCAGATCTTAATCATTTCTTCTTGGGTATTAATTTTTTCAACCACCTCATATTTTTAATATTTCACAATTTTAACCTCATCTATGAGAGAATTAAGTTTCCCATAAAAATATTTATCCTCTTAATGCCTTTCTCTTCCTTCACCTTCTTTGGAAAACTGTTTGAAATTTCTTTGGGGGAGTCTTTTGATTCATTGAAATCATTCTTGATTGACTCGAACATGTCATAAAAAACCTTTATATCAATATTGATCTGTTTTGACCAATTTTTCATCTCTCTGTTGGATTTCTTTATGAGAATCATAATTTTTCAAAATGGTTCTGAATTCTACTTCATGCTTTATCATCTTCTCTATAAAAAGGGTTATTGAGTCCGATTTATGATTTAAAGATGCTTGAAAAAGATGACACCTTGACTTAATGTTTAGGAAGTATGTAATAGATTTTAAAAAATTCTTTAATGACTAATAATGAAATATTTTCCTAAGGAGGAGGAAGACTTTTCATATTTTAATTAATTTATATTAGATGTTCCAATATCTATATGCATTCTTTTGGATTTATTTGTGTCTGATTTATCTGTTCTTTGAAGTTTTTTCCTTTAATAAGAAATCTGAATAATCCTTTTATTGTCATCAACATCATCTTCATGATTTCCACCATCATCAGCATCACTGTCAACATCATCATCAGAAGTAATTTTCTATGCTTCACTATTAGAAACATTTTCTTTTAGAGGTGTTGAATATTTTTAGATCTGGATATCATATCTTTGAATTGATTTGACTTCCAAGGAATTCTTGGATGAGGATTATTGATATATTCTAATAGATAACTTGTCAGACTAACTCTCTCTCTAAGTTTCTCCAATTTCTTGAATCTCACCATCACTAATATTTTCATCACCGACTTCTTCTTATTCTTGATATTTCTCTTCAATATTTAGAACTGATCAAAAAACTAATTCTTTTCCTTTGGCTATTGGAATAGATTCTAAAACCATGTATTGTTAATGATGTGGAAGTTCATATTCTTGCAGAAAAGATCCCATAACTTGTATTTGTTCTGTGGATTTTTTTTGTCTCTTAACACAACCTAAATTATCTTTCCTTCAGATAGATTTTTTCCTAATATTATTCTCCTTAGCTTGTTTTTCAAGTTATTAGGCTTCCTAAATCATTATGGATTTTTCTTCTATCAGATATAACCTAAAAAATGGATCTCCTTCTTTCCTTTTCTATTTATCTTGTTTCCATTTCCCCATAACTTCATATAGATAGTACTTTTTCTTCTTTGACTTGGTTGGTTCAAAATCTTGAGCTTTTGTCTTCTTGTATTCAACAACTCCTTTCTTTGAACTTTATCTAACTTGATCTACCTTTCATGATAGATAAACAAACTTATTGAAGTTACTATCAAAAGTGTATTTAATTCTTTTGAGAGTTTCATCACTTAAGAGAAGAATCATGAAATTCTTTGGCATCGACTTGCAGGAGAAATTACATGTGTTCAAAAAATTTACAATCAGATTGGAAAATATTGTCGGAAACATGAGGATCTATGACTTGATTGAACCATCCTTTATCTTAGTGATTTGGAGGAATATATATATCTTTATACTTATTTTCCTTATATTTACAAGAAAATATAACAAGAATATGTCCATAATCTTTAGGGTATCCTTATCTCATTTTCTCTGTATGAAAATTCCTTGCATCCATAATGCTATTATCTAATTTTTGAAAGATAGATGTGAAATTTTAGGATTATTTATTCCCTAAAGTCATAGAGATTATATGGTTTTTCCTTATTGAAATAACCTTATGATTCTAAAAACTTATGAGAATGATAAAATACTTCTCTATCAAATGAAATTGAAAGAATGTTAGCAGCTTTATTAAATAAAATTGAATATCTTTTCCAATATATTTTGAACTAAAAATTATTTTTTCCTTATATGAATAAATCTATTGATTCATAGAATTAAACTACCAAATATGAATAAACTGGATCATGCTCTTCCTTGTTTTCTGAAATAAAAATATTTTCCCATCCTTGGAACTTTATTATCTTAATTAACAAAGAATCATACTTGAGGAAGAAAATCTGTCCAACTAACCTTTCTATGAAAGTAAACAAGTCTTTCTAATTCCTTATTTAGAGGCATTGAAGTTTGAGAAGAGATTAAAAAAGAATTTTGGAACTTAGAAATGATAACGAAATCAGAACTGAGGCTTTAAATGAGGGTATTAGCTCAGATAGAATTATCTAGAAATCAATTTGGGACAGGGGGGGGGGGGTCCCCTCTTTTATATAGGAATCGAGGTGTCAGTTTATCTTTCAAGGTTAATTCAATAGTTGAAAATAAATAGATTTGATCTGACGATTGAGATTAAGCCGAATAAGGTTTTATAAGTTCTGATTTTTTGAGGTTTTAAGGAAACAAAAGAGATTTAAGGAAAGATGAATCCAATAAAAAATTTTAAAAAAAAATTAAATACCAACATAGAGAAATGTAATTAAGAGATAATGGCTATGATGGTGTACCTTTCAAAGTTCACTAAAGGTTTGTCAGTATTTGATAAGATTATTCTTTGTAATATTATATTATATAAATTTTTTTAATAACATTAAGAAAACATAAAATCTATAAGAATTTTTTTTGATGCAGTTAGAAAACTTTATTAGATTCTAAAAAGAAAAAAATGTTCCAAATTTTCTTTATTAAGAAAATCAAGTGTACTACCCCTTTTAAAAGGAGTGTCTTAATTTTTGGAGATATTTTAAACAAAAAAGTGGTTATGAATGATTAAATTACAATTATCATTCCTAAATTTTGTTTAATGTATTAAAATCGACCATAAGGTAATGATTTTGTAAAAATATCAACAAGTTGTTCTTATTTTCTGATGAATTGTAAAATAATATCTCATTTCTTGTGTGATCCCTAAGAAAGTGATGTATAATATCTATGTTATTTACATGATATTCGTGTGCATGGTTTTTTCTTAAGGATATAGAACTAGTGTTATCACATAGTATTTGAGTTTTAGTAAAACTCATTCCATAATCAATGAGTGAGTGTTTCATCCACAATAATTGAGTATTAAAACTTCCACTTGACACATATTCAACTTTAGTAGTGGAAAGTAAGAGAGATTTTTTTTATTACATGAAAAAGAAACTAAAGAATCTCTTACTAAATGAAAATTTCTGTATGTACTCTTTTTATCCATTCTACAACCACCAAAGTCAGCATCTGAAAATATTTTTTGTACAAAATCATTTCTAAAACAATAAAAAAGTCCCAAATCCACAGTTCCTTTTAAATAGAGAAAAACTATTTTTACTACTTTTAAATGATATTATATTGAATTATATTGATATATTTCACATAATAATACTAAAAAATTAAGTTTGGATGACTAGATATTTGGTATAGTAAACTTTCTACCATAACTCTAAATGCTATTTGATCAATTGGTTGTCTAGCTTCATCATGATCAAGGGTATTTGCGGTACTTATTGGAGTACTTATACTTTTAGTTTTGTCGTATCCATACTTTTTAAGAAGATATTTAATATACTTATGTTGACATATATAGGTTCCTTTTGGTTTTTGAGAAGTTTTAAAACCATGGAAAAAAGTTAACTCTCTCATCATACTCATTCCAAACTCATATTTCTAAGATTCTCAAACGAATCAGTTAAGGATTACTAAGATGATATGAATATAATGTCATCAACAAAAATGTGAACATTTTTTTTTCATTCTTTATAAAAGGGTTGGATCCACAGTTCCCTTAACATAATTTTTTTGTAACAAAAATACAAAAAGTCTATTATACCAGACTCTAGGGGATTTTTTAAGGTCTTATAAAGCTTTGGAATGTTTAAAAACATATTTAGGATGTTTTGTGTCTTCAAAACCAGGAGTCTGTTCAACATAAAATTCCTCTTGAACATATCCATTAAGGAAAGCACACTTCACATCCATTTGAAAATATTTTTAAGTTAAATAATTTTTCAAAAGATAGTAGAATTTGAATAGATTCAAGTATTGCAATGGGAGCATAGGGTTCTTCATAGTCTATTATTTCTTGTTGAATATAGCCTTTAGCAACTTGTTTTGTTTTATTTTTAACTATAATTCCATTTTCATCACATTTATTTCTAAAGAACCACTTTACTCTAATTAAAAAAGTTTCTTTATGTATTTAAACCAAGTTCCAAACTTTGTTCATTTTAAATTCATTTAGTTTATCTTGCATAGATTTAAACCATTATTCATCACTCAAATCCTTATCAGGACATTTTGGGTGAAAATTGGGAAAGAAATGATATATTTTATACTTAATTTCTTAAATAACTCCCAGTACTTATGGGTTTATTTACACCACTAATGATATTATCATCGGGATGATTCCTTATAAACAACTAACTTGGGTTTTATAAAACCTTTGCATCAACATAGGGTAGAAATTCTCTTGTAGTGAATATTTCAAAAACATTTTATTGAGTAGTCTCCTTATTAAGAGATTATTCTAACAAAGGTTGATAATATATTTTTGGGAAACACCTCAGAAGATGTAGGACGAGGTTGTTTAAAAATAAAAGGATTAGTTTCATCAAATCTAACATGTACTATTTTCTCAACAGTAGAAGATTTTTTTTTAAATTTTATAATCCTTAGAGGTAGTGGAATATCCTAAGAAAATTACTTCATTGGATTAGGGTGTGAATTTTTGTAGGTTATATTTTGTATTCAAAATGAATACTTTACATCCAAATACTTTGAATTATAAAAATTTTGGTTTTCAGACTGTCTATAACTCATAAGGTGGTTTATTAAGAAATGGCATGATTAAAACTCAATTTATTGTATAAAAAGTATTACTGAAATCTTTAGCCCAAAAATGTTTAGCAATTGAGTATTCAATCATCATGGTACTTGTTATCTCTTGAGGAATTCTATTTATTTTTTCAACAACATCATTTTTTTGAGGAGTTCTCAGAGCTGAGAAGTTGCGAGTAATGCCCTTTTTAATACAAAAAGTTTCAAAATTTGAATATTCAAATTCTACACCATGATCACTATGAATAGTTATCAATGGAAGGTTTTTATCGTTTTTAAATTTGGATGAAATTTTTTATAAATAAGGAATTCTTAATATTTCTTTTCTAGAAAATAGACCCATGTAAATCTTGTGTAATCATCAACTAAAAAAATACATAGTGTTTTCCTCTAATTATTCTAGTTTTTGTAGGACTGAAGGGATCCATATGCACTAACTGTAATGCATCAGTAGTTGAGACTTTACTAATTCATTTAAATCTTGTATTATGTTTCTTTCCATATTGAGAAGGGTCACAGACTTTTGAAGAATCAAATCTAAGATCTGGTAGATCCTTAACAATTCCTTTCTTATATAGTTTATATAAGTTCATAATGATACAATTTCCTAGACTTCTATTCCATAACCAAAATTTATCTTCCATTTCACTAAGGTAGGGTAAGTGTTGGCTCCTATGGTCTTCTAAGTTAAGTGTATAAACATTCTCATGCCGGTGGGAAGAAAGAATGAATTCATCATTCTAATTGTGTACTAAGAATTTATCATTCCTAAAATTTACAAGGTAGCATTATTCAAATAATTGACTTATACTTACAAGTTTGTTCTTAAGACCTCTTAAAAATAAATCATTTGAAATTAAGGCTTTTCCAAGAATAATAATGTTACACATACCAACAATATCTCCTTGACCATTATCTCCAAAAGTTCCTTTTCCACATTTTATCTTGATAATCTTTTCAATGAAGTTTTTATTCCCATGAATGTTCCAAGAACATCCACTATCCATATAACATGTATTTTTTCTGGTACTTCATTTATTTTCATGAAAATAAAATAGTTATATTTTTTTAATTCAAACTTTCTTGGATATGATATTGTTTGAAAAGAAAATCATAGGAATCCACATCGGTTTAGAATAACGAGCTTTATGAAAACATCATGATTGGATTTTTTTAAAGAAATTTTTTTCTCTGAGTGTGAACCACTTTTACACTTAGTTCAGAATAGGGAAATTTTAGGAATAAAATAATTTTGAATAAAAATATGTTTTTAGTGAGAATAACCAATTCCAGAACAATTCCTTAGAGGACTAATTTGTTTATAAATTTTGTAAAATTATTATTTACTAAAAGTAATGTTTGAGAAAATATTATTAAGAGAAAATATTTTAGACTTTAGTCTAATGACTAAATTATTATGATCATTATAATTAGTTTTAGAATTATATTTTGTCTCTGAATTATTTTTCTCAATTTTTTTTCAAGATTCTTGTAAAGTTTATCCTTTTTAGAATTTACTTCCTCATGGTTTTTTGATATAGAACAAATTTCAAAATATTTCAAATCAAGATGTTTAGAAATATATGATACTTATTTTGTTAAAATATTGATTCTAGAATTTTCCATATCAAGTTTCTTTTTAATATTAATATTTTAATTTTCTAGAAACATGGAAAATCTAGAGACTTATTCAAAAGAATGTAAAATATCTTCTACTAATGAAGATTATTCATTTGACGAAATATATCCATTTTTATTAGGATAGTAACTATTTAAAGAAATATTGGTTAAGGATTCCGTAGTGTGTACCTTTTCAATGAAACATTTATTTTAAATGGGTATTCTAGAAATGAGACCAATATTCTTGTGTCCATAAGTTTCAATGTCTAAAGATTCATCAGAAGAATATCCACCAATTTCCCTCCAATGACTATTTTTCTTTAATAATTTCATTCCTTTATGCTAGTAATATATTTTCTAATTCCTCTTAAAATGTATATCTTTCTCGTCTTTTCTTTAATCCTTTGAAAATCAGGTCTAATGTGTCCTACTTTATTACACTCATAACATGTTACTTCAGATTGTTTCTTACCTTTCTTGTCCTTTTTCTTATATCTGTATTGAAAATACTTCTTTCCAAAAATATTGTTCATCATTTAAGAAATATTGGCTAACTCATTCTATGGGTGATCAGTATCACTTGAATCTGAATGAATAACAACTTTTCTAGTATTTATTGATTTAAAAACTTTCTCAAGAGTTTTTTATTTAATATGATTTGAATTAGTGGTAAAATAAACACTATCTTTATTCTTTTTTATATTATCATCATCTCCCTTTAATCTATTATCATGTTGTAACTGAGTTATGAATAATTCATCAGGAGTTATAGTTTTGACTTTATTTGACTCATCAATAATAGTTCTCTTTGATTTTAATTCCTTAGGAATTATGTCTATAATCTTTTCTATAAGAATCTCATCATCTATCCCTTTATCTCCCATTGACTATAGACTGTTTACAATATTCATAAATCTTTTTTTAACTTTAACTATAGATTCTCTATAGAGAAAAACAAAATCATGATAATCTGCTCTAAGAATGGATCTTCTAGTTTCAATAAATTTATAAGTACTAAAAATTTTAATCACAAGTTTCTTTAATATGTTTTTAGCTACTTCACAAGAAGATATCTAGATGTATATATTCCTTGTCATAGAACAAAGAAAAGTATTTTATACCTTTTAGTGTATCTGATATTTTTATTTCTCTTCATTAATAAAAGTTATAACTTCCTTATTAGGAAATTTATAATCTCTAGTGTGCATTAAAAATTTTTCAACAAAAGTATTAATAACAAAAGTCTTCATTCTGTATCTTCGGTATTCATAATCATTTCCATCAAAGATAGGTGGTCTTTTAGGGTTCAAATTTCATATGGATCCAACATTAATTCCTTCCATTTTATAATTAAAGAAAAGAAATCATTTTTCCACAACACAAGTTAGTGTATCTAATATTTATGAAGAAAAAGTTAATAAAATAAATTATAAACAACTTGCAGAAGTAAAGAATGAGTAAGTAAATGGAGAAATGAAAATTTTCCCTTTATACCAAGTGTAGGTATCAATATATTAGAGACATGCTCTTATACCAATTGTATGATCGAAATATGTATAAAGATGCTCAGATATAAGAGGGATACAGTGGGTGAATAATAAGTTTAAAAACATTTCTTTATAACCTTAAAGAAATATTTTTTTAACAAATTTAAACAAATCAGATTCACTAAACCCTCTTTTGTAAGTTTAATAAAAATCACATTAGGTTTGATAAAGATGTGTAATTAAAGAAGCAAACACGTATAATTAACCAATATTCTACTTTTAAGCATATAGAATCATATATCAAAGTTAATGAAAAATTGAAAGTATAAGAAACAATTTATATTTGTAACAAGTTGCAACAAAAATTTGAATTACATGTAAAAGAGTACAATTATTTTAACCCAAAGAATATATTATCCAAACAACTTGGATAAAGGTCCTCTGATTTATACTTTCAAGAAGGTATGTCTTAACCACACTAGGGTAATCTATCGATCCATGAATGATTGGATGAAGCTTTTGTCTTTCTATATCTATAAGACCTCAATTAAGCTGGTAATCAACACCTCTGTCCTCCTTTATCTAGAAGCCCTCGATTAAACTGGTAATCAAAACCTATGTCTTTATTCATCTTGGAATCCCTCAATAATAACCACCAATTATTGGTGTCTCACAAAGAAAAGTAAATATTTTTGAAGATTTAAAGTATCTTAAACAAGTTATTCATAGCTTGATTACTTCAAGGATTTCACCCAAAGCAATTTTTGAAGAGCTATCTCATGTCTCGCATTCCAAAATTTATACTGAGATCATCAAAATGACTAGGTATTTATAGAAGTGGAGTTAAATTGTCATATTGATCTACAACGGTTATATTTTTGATGAAAAATCGGAGGGACTTAAACAACTGGCACTTACAATATTCATATAATAACATATTAGACGACATCGTTTTTTTATAAAAGAATGTGTTGATAAACATTATGAAACAACATACATGTGACTCCTATTATATGTAGAAAGTATTAAGAAAATAAAAATACTAATCCTATTTAAGAAACTTATGTAACAGGATTATAAAGGCAATGAAAATAAGATTCTAGGAAGATGAGAATCAAATTATGAAAATATTGATAATTTAATTCTAAGAAAGTATGTGAATTAGATTCGGAAAAACTGGGCGAATCAGATGTGAGAAATAGAGTTAACCAGATTCAGATCTGTGTGATTTGGAATTGAAAATCATAAATAATTGGATTAAAAAATTTGCGGCATTTATAATTAATGAACATGAAGAATAATATTTAATTTTTTTTGGAATTTGGAATTAAGAAACAGAAATAATAAGATTTAAACTTTTGAGCGAATTAGATATATGGAACTGTGTAAATCAGGATCAAAATTCTAGATGAATCAGAATTGAGAAATTATAAGATTCTAATTTTCATTTACTCTAGTATATATTCATTATTAAAAAAATGTTGTTAGACTTAGCTGTTTAAATAGCATTATTTCAATTAAAATTGGATATGCATATTAAATTGCTTAAAGAAGGAAACATTATTAAATAAAATCTGTTTGTGATTTCAAAAACATAAAGGAATAAAAAATTCATAAGGAAACTTTTAAATCAATACTCTCCCTAAAAAAGAAACATTAAATAGGTTCAACAGATGAATTTTATAGTAAAAATTCAATAGGATTCCTACTCAAATGATCAACCAAAGTGTTCTCTGTTCCTTTCTTATTTTGGTTATCTATGTCAATGTAACACCCTGAGATTTTATGAGATATATATATATATATATATATATATATATATATATATATTATGTCTAATGTTATATGAAACACCAAAGGAATATTTCACTACACACAACACTGGATCATCTTGCATTGCATGTAAGAGCAACCTTCCTCGATAGCTTGTGTTGTACGCAATACCGAGTTTCACTAAACAATGATATATTATTATAATATTATGAGCTAGATGTTATGAATAGTATTAACCAAATTTTGAATTATATAACATTATAATTCATCATACACATTATCTATAACATGGTATGAGAACAAAATAATTTTTTCGGGTAAAATAAGTATTTTTCAAAAAATGCAGTTTTGTCACCTTTTGATGGCGCACCCACTTTAAATCTTGTTTTTGACACTTTTATGAGTTAAATTTTACAAAATAAACTTATTAATTGCAATAATTATATTAAAATTTACTTTGGTTAATTTTTTTAATATTTTCCTGTTAACTTTCATATTTTGATGAATAGTAAAAATACGGTAAATTATAATTAAAAACAACTTTTTCATCAATATAATTTATATGGTTAAATTATAATATTGATTGGTTTTAAAGTATAAATCTAATATATTTTCACCATTTAATATAATGCGAGTCATTATCATTAATTTCACATTGAATTCATAGGTAAAAACATTTCAATCTTCTGCATTGTTTTAACTTTTAAAAACACGTTTTTCACAACTGTGGGATTAATTTTAAATTTAATACTACAACTTCTATGTTTTAAATTTGGAAAAATGTATTCCATATTTGGAATCAGTAGGTCCAAATTATGTTAATAGGATACTTTTTTATTTTTATACATTATGAATAATAACTACGGTAAATTTTATTTACTACAGTTAAAGACAAATTGGGTAATTAAGGGTAAAAATAAGATTATGAAATTACCCTAACACCTGATAAAATTCTAATGGATGAATAAAAGTCGACCCATTTCACTTAAGGGTCTTAATAGATTCATTTCATGGACTTTTGACCATGAAAATGACATAATTATTATTAAAACCAAAGAAAGTGACAACATGTCACTCCCTTATATCTTATATGTGTAATAATTTTAATTTAGTGATAAACCTCATTAAACATAGAATATAAATAGTCTCCAATAAATTAATAAAATTATCTATATCATGAGAATTTATTTAGAATTTTTAGGTATTAAATAATTATCATTAATAATGACATAATAGTGATGTAGAAATTATTTTACTGATTGAAATATCAAATAAATGGTTTTAAAAATATTAAAATAAATATTATATGAACTAATTAATGTTATCCACAAATTAAATATATGAATATGACATGATAATAATCTATTAAATATTTTGGTTCAAATATATCCTTTGTGTGGATTTTATTTAAATTCAAATAAATAAATAGTGTCAAAATCGACGCAATTGTTATTTTATAAAAAAATATATTATAAAAATGTTTAAAAATAAAAAAAAATATTTCAAAATTATAAATTGATATTTATATGGTAAAAAATGTCATAACGTATCCAATTATGTACAATTAAAAACACATAAGTAATTATTTATAACAATTTAAAATTTAGAATATTATTACCACAAATAAAATTAAATAGATTAAATAAGGATAAATAAAGTTGATAAGGTTTAAAATAAATTCCCAACATGTCTAAATATTATTTTTTGATGATATTACAACTCTATATCATATAATTTTCGGAGTTGAGTCATTTTTGGAGGTTTTTAAGTGTTGGTTGAGTTTATTATAAATTAATATTTTAGAGCTTTCCAAAAGTACCCCTCTCCTCTCTTATAAAAGGGCACCTAATCCCTCTCATCCTCACAAAATTTTTAGCCTTAAACCTCGGCCAAAACCTGTCCATTTCTCCTCTACACTTCAATAGAAACATACTAGAGATCTTGGTCTTCTTCAAATACAAACTTTAGTGCCCTAAGAGGAGGTTTAGAAGAGGCGCGTCGAAGAATAGGTAATATCCTTGACTAATTCTTTCAAATTTATTTTTCTTCTAATTACTATTATTTATTTGTTTCATTATAATGTAATAAAATAAGTATCACTAATATTCTTATATGTTATTATAAATATGAAGCAAACCAATTTCACATTCTATCTACCCTATGAAAAACGAAATCACCGCGCGTGCGTACGTATGGAATACCGTCTTCACGCTATAGTGTAATCTGTTTTCCACCACCACCTTAATTGGATGGGTATAATGGTGTAAAGAATAAATATATATGATTATTATAAAATGGTACTAATTCTGAGATATTATATCATCCACTCCAATACTATTCAATAATTATCAGAACGATATCGTTGCTCGTGCGTACGTACAGCTTACCTTCTCCACAGTGCGATGCGATTCGTTTTATATGATCTTCATTAAAACATGATTATATAAACAAATGGAATGAAGAAATATGATATATATTATAATAATACCATTTTTTAAACAATTTATATATAACCTAAAAAGAGGAATACGAATTTATTTGACAAAACACGCATAAGATCATAAAGCAATGAACACCTGAATTACAAGTAGCAATGAAATATTACTAATAAGAAGATAAGAATATGACCATATATGATATCATAACAATTTATATGATTCTAGAATAAGTCAATGACATTATTTAAATTATTATACAGGAGGTTCAGATATTTACAGAGCATATCAGACCTAAGGTAAGATAAAATATCACAATCTCATATTTATCCGAGATTGTTTATACTTTATAATTTACTAGGGAATATTTATGATCCACATCCATGTTTCCTTAATATGTAATATTATTTCTATCCTCCTACAATTTTTCAAATCCAATTTTACCTATTGGTGAATTTTTAGTAAAATATATGAAAGGAATCTTTTTTCATTTTCAGTATGAGATACTTTTTGACTTTTCCAGCCAAAGTACGAGAAGAATGTTTTTTTAACTTATACAATATGAATGTATTTTTATGGTTTCATAGAATATTATTTCCATGAAGATACCTTTACATGTTTTCATTTTTATTTTCAATGAACTTCTTTTAGTTTAAAATTGAATGACATGTAATGAAAGGAAAAATGTTTTTGAAGTAGAAAGGATATTTTACTCAAGATTGGAGTTCAAGTATTTTATCAATTTTTTTTCCATATAAGATAATATAGGGTTCTGTTTATATCCCTATTATTACATTGATTTGATTATGCTATGATGTAATTATTTTTATGAAGTCCTTTTATCTTATATGGATTATCTTATGATGGCATGATGTTTAAGAATCCCATTTTTATTACATGAGTTATACTATGATGTATGATTTATGATTTTGTGGCACACATAAGAATGGTTTCATTATGATATGGGTGGTACCAATATCTCCCTCCAATGCATTGGGTAAAGATTTATATCTCATGAGAGAGACATGGCTGGAACGACAAGTTAATCCGGTTCAGTGATACAGGATTGGAACGAGGAGTGAACTCGTTTCAGTAATGGACTTTGTCTGATATGATGGTCTTGGAAATGAGTATTGACTAATACGAAATGATTTTCTATGATTGTGTGTGTATGACACAAAGTTTCATCTCTTATTTTATGAATATTGTGATTACATTTCACTACTATGATTTATCCCACATCATGATATTATGATCTCTTTTGCAGGATAAGATTTTCATAATGTTATGTTTTTATGAATATGATATGATTGATATTTACTTTGTTTTTCCTTATTGAGCATTTGAGCTCACCCATTGTATGTTTTCTTTTCCCCATGTCAGGAAGAAGGGTATTAAGTAGGATATTCCAAAAGGGACTCTAGATATGATGAAATAAATAGGAGACAATGTAGATGATTTATGAACCAGTTGTTTATGTTTCCCAGTTTCTAAAGACACTATACCTATATGGTCCTATCATGGTTCTTTTATATGTTTTAATAATTATGATTCAATTCTGAAGTAATAACCATGTATGTAAATTATGGGTCTTTATAGTTGGTATCAGAGGAAAGATATAATCAACCTTTGGAAACTAGGATGTGAAATCCTTAGTAAGAACCCTAAGGATATGTATAAGCATAGAACCCAATCTTAGTGTTTTAGAAATGAACATGAATAACCTATGATAAGACCTAAAGTGTGAAATTTTATTCCTGATTATGTGGTTTTCCTGTTGTAATTAGTGTTGTTCACACTATGCTTTTTGGTTTTAGTCAATGGCTGGAACCCGAAGGAATAGTGTTAATGCTGAATGCAATGGGAAATGAAATGATTGTCCCCCTGAGCAACCAAACATTATGGGAGTTGGAATGAAAAATCTTGTAGCCATGATCGCACAACTTTCTCAAGCTATGAATCATACATGACTTCCAAATGAGTAAAGGAGGGAGCAACATTATGTTGAATCCTTCATGAGACAACATCCACCTTCTTTCAATAGTTCTTCTGAGCCATTAGTGGCTGAACAATGGATCAGTACCACCGAAAAGATATTTTTAGTCCTTAAATTTTCTGAACATGATAAAGTCATCTTAGCAGTATATCGTTTGGAAGGTGAATCTGATCAATGGTGGAATCTTGTCATGAATACAAGTAAAAGGGACTAAATTGAGTCTATGGAATGGTATGAGTTAAAGAACTTATTTTTCAATAAGTAATTCCCTCGTATTCATTGAAAAACGATGGAGAAGGAGTTTCTTTAACTGAATCAAAAAGGATGATGAATTTGTTGGTACCTACGAAGCAAATTTTACAAGGCTTTCAAGGTACGCTTCTGGGATTATTATCCAACCTGATATTAAGATCGATCGATTCTTTAGTGGCTTAAAATCAAGTATCTGATGGATATTATATATAAGGGACTTCAATAGCTATGAGGAAACTCTTCTATGTGCTCTCAAGGTTGAGATGGAGATTGGAGTAACCCATCAGTCATATGGGTTTAATAAGAAGAGGAAAATGGAATTCAAAGGAAAATCTAAATACCAC
Organism: Viscum album; assembly: GCA_963277665.1. Lineage (NCBI taxonomy): Eukaryota > Viridiplantae > Streptophyta > Magnoliopsida > Santalales > Viscaceae > Viscum > Viscum album. Next base: position 611,379,334 of record OY728150.1, on the reverse strand, counting down.
ACTGAAAAAAGATGAGTTTTCCCTTATTCCCAAAGTGTGGAAGGAAACATGGAGGGAATTATCATAAAAGGACAATTAAATGTTTTAAGTGTGGAAAAGAAGGTCATCAGGAAATTGAATGCTGGAGTAATGGAAAAAATATGTCTAGTGATGCGAAGAAAGAAAAGGCTACAAAAAATTCACCTCCTACACTTCAATGTTACAAGTGCAAGGAAATTGGGAATTATGCTAATAAATTCCCTAATCCAAGGGTTGTTGATGATGATCGATGTCAACAAACTCTTAAGTCCAAATACAAAGGAAAGTTAATTAAATTTCTATCGGAAATGTGGAGTACAATAACTAAGTGGTGAAAGGTACACTTAACATCCAATCTAAAGTAGAAAATGTTTTATTTGATTCTGGATCCACCACTCTTTTATTTCTGAAGAACTTTCTTAGAGTATTGATGTACTACCTGAACAATTAGTTGTTGAGTTAGCTGTGACAACTCCAAATGAAACAACAATTGCATCAAAAGTTTACAATTCTTCTCTGATTGAAGTTTGTGGGAAAGTGCTTTCTGCAAATCTTTTGATCCTTCCTATAGTGGAATTTGATGTGATTCTTGGAATGGATTAGATTTCTTTATATGGAGCACATATCAATTTCCAAATAAAGGAAGTCACATTTCATATAATTGATCAATCTATGATCATATATTGATGCAAGGATGAATATAACCTCCTTGTGGAAATTTCTTCCATATTATGGGTCTTGATTCCAATAAATGACGGTTACTTATCTAAAATGGTTGGAAAGAAACTCACGATTAAGAATATTCCCCTTGTACTGAAGTTTGATGATGTATTTCTAGAGGAATTTCCAGGTCTTCCTCCAAATCGTGAAGTTGCGTTTTCAATAGAACTCATACCAGGTGCTATGCCCATTTCAAATACACCTTATAGAATGGCCCCAATTGAGTTGCATGAATTGATGAAGAAACTTCAAGAGAATTTTGTCTTGATAAGGGAATCATACACCCTAGTGCATCACCTTGGGGAGCACTTGTTCTGTTTGTTAAGAAGAAATATGGATCAATGAGACTCTACATTGATTATTGAGAACTTAACAAGATCACTATCAAGAAAAAATATCCTCTCCCATGCACTGATGACTTATTTGACCAACTATACAAAGCTCAATACTTTTCCAAGATTGATCTTCGATCAGGGTATCATCAATTAAGGGTCAAAAAGGAGAATATACCAAAGAAGGGATTTCTGTACAAGCTATGTACACTATGAGTTTATAGTGATGCCATTTGGACTTACTAATGCCCCTGCTATCTTCATGGATCTAATGAATAGAGTCTTTAGAGACTATCTTGATCAGTTTGTGGTAGTCTTTATAGATGATATTCTTGTCTATTCAAATAGTAAGGAAGAACATTAAGATCACATAAGAATTGTATTTAAGACCTTGAGAAAGGAGAAGCTTTATTCCAAATTTATCAAGTGTGAATTTTTGAATAAAAAAGTTTCATTTTTGGGTAACATAATCTCAAAAGAGGGGATATCTATGGATCTAGAAAAAGTGGAGGTTATTGAAAGATGGTCGAGACCAACAAAATTAACTGAAATCAGAAGTTTTCTTGGTTTAGCTGGGTATTATCGATGTTTTCTGAAAGATTTTTCAATATTATCTAACCCACTCACGAAATTGACTCGAAAAGGAGTTAAGTTTGTTTGGATGGAGGAATGTGAAGAGAATTTGAAAGATCTAAAAAGTAGGTTAGCCAGTGCACCTGTGCTCACACTACCTTGTAGTGGAGAAAGGATTGTGATCTACAGTGACACATCCAAGAAGGGAATGGGGTGTGTTCTCATGAAAAATGATATGGTGATATCTTATGCCTCCCGATAGTTGAAAATCCATGAGCAAAATTACCCAACATATGATTTGGAGTTAGCTGCGGCAATATTTGCATTAAATATTTGGAGGCATTATCTTAATGGTGAAAATTGTGATATTTATACTGATCATAAAAGTTTAAATTATATTTTCACATAAAAGGAGCTGAATATGTGCCAAAGAAGATTGTTGGAGCTGATTAAGGATTATGACTGTTCAATTCATTACCACCCTGGGAAAGAAAACAAGGTGGCAGATGCATTATGTCGACAAGACCATGCTAGCTTATCCATGATGAGGATAAAAAATGATCCAATATTTATGGATTTACAAAGGATGGATCTTGTAATTTTAATGAAAGGAGAGATATCTTATCTTTCTCAAATGAATGTTTAACCATCTATACAAGTTAAGATTAAAGATGCACAAAAGGAGGATGTTGGGATTCAAAATAAGATGAGAAATGTTCCTGAATTCAACCTTGATTTTGATGGGATAATAAGGTTCAGGAACCGTGTCTGTATTCCTACAGTACAATAATTAAAGAAGGAGCTGCTGGATGAGGCTCATAATTATTCATTCTCTATTCACCCGGGAAGTACAAAGATTTACAAGGACCTAAAATAGGACTTTTTGTGGGATTTCATGAAAAGAGATATCGCCGAATATGTCTCTCGATGCATGGTTTGTCAGCAAGTTAAATTTGAGAGACATAAGTCTAAAGGGATGTTACAACCATTACCCATACCAGAATGGAAATGGGAAAACATCACTATGGAATTTTTCATCGGACTTCTCAAAATATCCAAAAGCAATAATGCTATCTGGGTTATAGTTTATGGTCTTATGAAGTCGGCAAACTTCATTTCTATTAGAGAGGATTTATCTCTTGATCAACTTGCCAGGATATATGTAAAAGAAGTTGTAAGATTACATGAAGTACCAAATTCCATTATATCTGATCGAGATCCGAGGTTTACCTTGATGTTTTGGCAAAGTCTTTAGCATGCTCTAGATATAGAGTTGAGTTTCAGCACTGCCTATCATCCTCAAAGAGACTTTCATTCTAAGAGGACAATTCAAACTTCGGAAGACATGTTTAGATCTTTCTCTATGTATTTAAAAGGTGGTTGATATCAACACCGTCCTTTGGTGGAATTTTCTAATAATAATAGCTTTCAATCTAGTATTCAGATGTCTCCATATAACGCTCTCTATGGATTGAAATGCAGAACTCCAACTTGCTGAGATGAAGTTGGGGAAAGAAAGTATTAGGACCTGATTTTGTTAATGAGATGGCAGAAAAGGTCAGATCTATTAAACAACACATAAGAGCATATCAGAGTCGACAAAAAATATATTCTGACAACCGAAGAAAAGACTTAGAGTTTGAAGTGGGTGAAAAAGTGTTCTTATGAATATCTGCTTGGAAGAGTAATTAGATCTGGAAAGAAGGGAAAGTTGAGCACTAGGTATATCGGTCCTTTCGAAATATTAGATTGTGTTGGGAAGGTAGCTTACCGATTGGAACATCCACCAAATCTCTCTCAAGTTCAATATGTGTTCCATGTATCTCTCCTGATAAATTACATACATGATCCTTCACATGTACTAAGCTCAGAAGTTGTACCGTTGGAGCAAGATCTTTCTTATAAAGAACAACCGATGGAGATTCTGGATCGTAGCGAAAAATTTCTACAAAATGAGACCAATCTCTTGGATAAAGTTTTATGGAGGAACCACCAATTAGAATAAGCTACATGGGACCTTGAGGATATGATGAGGGAGAGGTATCCTCATTTGTTTGTTACGAAGTGACGAATTTCGAGGGCGAAATTCATTTAAAGGGGGGTAGAATGTAACACCCTGAGATTTTATGAGAGAGATATATATATATATATATATATATATTATGTCTTATGTTATACTCAACAAAAAAATAATCTTTCACTACACACAACACTGGCTCGGCTTGTGTTACATGCATGAGCAACCTTCCTCGATAGCTTGCATTGTACGCAATACCGAGTTTCACTATACAATGATATATTATTATAATACTATGAACTAACCGTTATGAATAGTATTAACCAAAATTTGAATTTTATAACATTATAATTAATCATACACATTATCTAGAACATGGTTTGAGAACAAAATAATTTTTTCGGGTAAAATATGTATTTTTCAAAAAATACAGTTTTGCCGCTTTTTGATGGCGGGTCCAATTTAAATCTAGTTTTTGACACGTATATGTTTTTAATTTGACAAAATAAACTTATTAATTGTAATAAGTATATAAAAATTTACTTTGGATAATTTTTTAATATTTTCCTATTAACTTTCATATTTTGATGAATAGTAAAAATACGCTAAATTATAATTAAAAACAACTTTTTTCTTCAAGATAATTTATATGGTTAAATTATAATATTTAATGGTTTTAAAGTATAAATAGAATATATTTTTACCATTTAGTATAATTCGAGTCATTTTCATTAATTTCACATTGAATTCATAGGTAAAAACATTTCAATCTTTTGCAATGTTTTAACTTTTAAAAACCCATTTTCTCAACAGTGGGATTAATTTTAAATTAAATACTGAAAATTATATGTTTTAATTTGGAAAAATGGATTCCATATTTTGAATCAGTATGTCCAAATTATGTTAATAGGATAATTTTTATTTTTAGACATTATGAGTAGTAACTACGATAAATTTAATTTACTACATTTAAAGGTAAATCGGGTAATTAAGGGTAAACATAAGATTATAAAATTACACTAACACCTGCCAAAATCCTGTTGGATGAATAAACGTCGACCTATATCATTTAATGGTCATAATAGATTCATTTCATGGACTTTTGACCATAAAAAGTATATAATTATTATTAAAATCAAAGAAAGTGACAACATGTCACTCTCTTAGATCTTATAAGTGTAATAATTTTAATTTAGTGATAAACCTCATAAAACTTCGAATATAAATAGTCTCCAGAAATATAATAAAATTATATACATCATGAGAATTTATTTATAATTTTTAGATATTAAATAATTATCATTAATTATGACACAATATTGATGTAGAAATTATTTTATTGATTGAAATATCAAATAAATGGTTTTAAAAATAATAAAATAAAAATTATATGAACTAATTAATGTTCTCCACAAATTTTATAGATGAATATGAAAAGTTATTAATCTATTAAATATTTTTGTTCGAATATATCCTCAGTGTGGATTTTATTTAAATTCAAATAAATGAATAGTGTCAAAATTGACATTAATTTTATTTTATAAAAAGACATATTATAAAAATGTTTAAAAATCACAAAAAATATTTAAAAATTATAAATTAAAATTTATATGGTCTAAAATTCCTTAAATTACCCAATTATGGAAAATTCACAACACATAAGATATTTTATATAACAATTTAAAATTTGAAATATTATTACCACAATTAAAATTAAATAGATTAAATAAGGATAAATCAAGTTGATATAGTTTAAAATAAATTCTCAACATGTCTAAATATTATTGGTTGATGGTAGTACAAGACTATAAAATCTTATATTTGTATTTGAGTCATTTTTGGGGGTTTTTATGTGGGGTTTTGGTTTATTATAAATTAATATTATAGAGGTTTCCAAAAGTGCCCCTCTCATCTCTTATAAAAGGGCACCTCCTCCCTCTCCTCCTCACAACATTTTGAACCTTCAATCTCGGCCAAACCCTATCCATTTCTCTTTTAAAATTCCCTAGAAACATACTATAGGTCCTTGTCTTCTTCAAATACCAACTTTAGTGCCCTAAGAGGAGGTTTAGAAGAGGCGCATCGAAGAAGAGGTAATATCCTTTACTGATTCTTTCAAATTTATTTCTTCTTCTACTTATTCTTATTTATTTATTTCATTATAAATTAATAACATCAGTATCAATAATATACCTTTTATGTTATTATAAATATGAAACAACCCTATTTCACCTTCTATCCATCCTATGGAAAACAAAATCACCGCACGTGTGTACGTACAGAATACCGTCTCCACACCGTGGTGTAATCTGTTTTCCACTACCACCTTAATTGGATGGGTATAATAGTGTAAAGAATAACTATATATGATTATTATAACATTATAATAATTCTGAGATATTCTATCATCCACTCTAATACCATTCAATAATTATGGGAATGATATCGTCGCTCGTGCATACGTACGGCTTACCGTCTCCACGGTGCGATGTGATTCGTTCTACATGATCTTCATTAAACCATGATTATATACACAAATTTAATGAATAAATATGATATATATTATACTAATACCATTATGTAAATTATATAGCTATAACCTAAAAGGAGGAATAAGAATTTATTTAACAAAATACACATAAGAACATAATGTAATGACCACCCGAATTACAAGTAGAAATGAAATATTACCAATAAGAAGATAAGAATATGACCATATATGAAATAATAAAAATGTATATGATTCTATAATAAGTTAGTAACATTATTTAAATCATTATACAGGAGTTTTGGATACGTAGAGAGCATATCAGACCTAAGGTAAGGGAAAATATCGCAATCTCATTTTTATCCGAGATTGTTTATACTTCAGAATTTACTGGGGCATATTTATCATCCACATACATGTTTCCTCAATATGTAATATTATTAATATACTCCTACAATTTTTTAAATAAAATTTTACCTCTTGGTGACTTTTTAGTGAACGATATGAAATGAATCTTTTGTCATTTTCAGTATGAGATACTTTTTGACTTTTCTAACCAAAGTACGAGAAGAATATTTTTTAACTTATAAGAAATGAATGGATTTTTATGATTTCATAAAACATTATTTCCATGAAGCTTCATTTAGAAGTTTTAAAGTTTATTTCCAATTAAAATCTTTCAGTTTAAAATTGTATGACATGTTAAGAAAGGAAAAATGTTTTTGAAGTAGAAAGGATATTTTCCTCAAGAATGGTGTTCAAGTGTTTTATCAAAATTATTTTCCATATAAGATAATATAGGGCTATGTTTATATCCCTATTAATTAAAGACCCGTAAATTTTAAGGGAAATGTTTTCTTAATTTTCATTGAAATTCTACGAGTACGTAGTTCCTAATGGCGCCTGATTCCGAGGCCCGGTGTGCCCGGAATAATTTTCCGAAGTTTAGCTCGGGTACGTTCAGTGAACGAATGAGCGGGTTTTTATAACTTTTGAACCGGTGTTTAGAATCGAAATCTGAGGGCACTGGTGAAACCGCAGCTCTAGTTTTGGATTAAATAGACTTTCACTGGAGTTTTGTTTCTCAGGAGGTGATGTTAAATAAATGGAGTGGTTTAATTAAAGAGTGAAATAAAATACGTGCTGAAATTTTATTTCTACTCTGTGTAATTATAACTTACGTGTGAAATTTGAGGTGGGACCCAATAAATCCTAACTCCTATTGGTAGGATATTAGTGAAGTGGGGCCCACACAAGCCCCACCCCTTCAAATCCCTTAAACCTCCCTCACGCTTTTATTGTGTAACACACCCGTACCCCCTTTTAATGACATGTCAACTCTCACAATTAATTAGACTGTTAAAGGCTCTTCAATTAATTTGATTAATTGAATGAGATATTTTTAATTTCAAATTAATGTTGGCATGTGAGTTTTTGAATAAAATAAGAAAATTTATTATTTTATGGTTGGTTGATTCATTGTGTGGAATAGAGGAGGGAACTCTCACGGTCTTGAAGAACTTCATCTTCTTTGCGAAGAACGCCAAGTCTACGATGAAGAACTCCGTCACCGCAAGGGGAGATTGATGTGCCATCTCCTCTCATCTCTGTAGCCAGTGAGAGATTCCATTTCCAGAGAATGACGACGCACCACATCCTTCATCAGGCGAACACCGACGACACTTACGGAGCCTCGTTCCGCGACGCCATCTTCCACAACGTATTTTTCCCGCGACGATCCTCATTCGATGACTTATTCGAGGTAGGGGTTTGGTTTTGTTTGTGAATATTCCTTTCCATCCAATGTCAAATTCTTTTTCCACTTGATATCGAATTAAAAGGAGGGGGTCGGACCACACGAACACGGCCGAACCTCCTCCCCCTTTGTTGTTGTACTCATTGTGGCTTGAACGAAGGTGGCGTGATGCAATGACACCACGTGGGAATGAGGAGGAATGCGGTGAAGGAGCGCAGGACCGTCGCACCGTGACGTTGAGGCCGAAAGAAGCTGCGACCAGAGTGGGGCCGTGGAAACTCAACACTTTATCTTCATCAAATATGGTAGAAAATATTATTCCCAAGAATCCTTATAAAATCATTTGGAATCATTTTTTTGATGATCAAATATCATTGTATTAATATGTTTTTCCGACTCTCCTCTCACAACTTTATTTAATACCATATATTATTTTTCTTGGTCATCTTTTATCTTCCAGCAAGGGTCATAGACCTGCCTCTGTTGCATGAAAGTCACATGAAATAACTAATAATCTAGCCTTATTTCACTTCCCATGTGACTTTTGAATACAATAAAATCCAACTTCTATCGACCATTTCCAAATATTGAATACATGAAAGAATCAAAATTCATCATCAAAATTATGATTTTTGAAAATGATTTAATATATTAAGATAAAATTATCCACAGAAAAAATTCCCTAAAATTGAACCCGTACACTTCTTTATACTGAACAAGGATAAACTTGGAAATCTAATAATAAACCTATGTCAAAAAATCCATACAATAATTTCATTAAGAAGTAGGTGTGCATTCAACACCAAGCTTGTAATCAAATCATTCAGAAGGCTCGATGTCCCTCTATCATCTCAAACATAGAAGAAAAAAAGAGCATGTGAACAAAAACAATTTCACCATATTCAACATGAACTCTATCATATTTTCATTGAGAGTTTGATTTTCATTCACATTTGACTTATATTGATCAAATATTTAATAAATAGGATATCTTTATTGAAAAAATATGTTCTTAAATCCAATTTTTACAATTGAAATCAACATGGATCCCTATGATCTTCATGTGTTTGCACCAAAAATGTAAATGAGATCACTGAACCCATTTGAGTTTAAACATCATTAGTAGATATTCTTCTAAACAAGAAAAAACTTTTATCATTGAAAAAATTTCAATAAAAATTGAGATTAACATCTTTAATTGGAAAAATATATTCTTAGACAGTCTAAACTACTCGATGCCATTATTAGACAATCTCAGTATCAAATCTTCTTCAATCAGATTCATCATCAACATTCAACAGTGTCGCGATGTCATATCCTTCAACCTTCATATAGTGTAACTCAAAGGTATATCATCTTCAGTGACTGATCAAATAGCCTCTCCAACCTTTGAACTTCATACTTGTGAATGGAAAAGAATCAGCCTCAAAGGTTGATCAGGTTTCAAGATTCTTCAAGAAGATTCTAGTGACTTTTGTTTCGTGTATTTACAAGCATGGTCGGCTCGGTTGATCGATAAATCCCCATTTACAACTTCATAGATACTTAAACATTAGTTCATATTATTCAAGGCTAACATGACCATCCTTAAAGGATTTCCATACTTCGTTTTCAATCACGATCCTTAGCTTGTAACTTCATCCATAATTCCTCTCAAGTGATGTAAGGGTTTCATGATTTAGACCGACTTTGAGATTTGTGAGACCTGATCGTGGCATCTTGGATTGAGAATAGATCTATGTAAGATAAATAATCTTATACAGAAATTAAGCTTTGTGATCCTTTAAATTCTTATATGTTCCAATGGAAAATATATTTTTCATACATTTATCAGCAATTCATCTTATGATGAAGGTATCATATAAGATATTCTTTTACACAGAAAATAATTCTGTTACAAGAGAAACTGCTAAATATCTTATGTATCCAAATTGATCATATTCAAATTGATGGAAAATGTCTAAGTACTACAAACATTTATCTTACCTAGATCATTGTGGATTTTAATAATCTCACACAGAAATTTAAAATTCCTTTCAAGAATTAATGTCTTGACACCACAAAATTAAAATAATACAACTAAAAAATTTAAATAAAAATAAATAAATAAATTATTATTCTAAAAAACCATTTAACACATTAAATTAAAATCATTAAAATGATAGAAAAATTAATTTGAAGATATTGGAAATTTAATTAAAACAAAACAAAATAAAAATAAAAGAAACAAGAACATCAACAAATTAAAATTAAAAATCCCCTATTATAAATAAAATAAATTAAAATTAACATTCAAAATGAAACATTAAAATAAAATATTAAAATGATGAAGTAATTAATAATTTAAGCATAAAAAATCAATGAATTATAGGATTTAAATATTTAAATAGCACACGTATGAAATTATTATCTCAGAAATTTAGGTTAAAGATAAAAAATAGAACACCAAATCAAATAATGCATAAAAAATATTATATCCAAAATAATTTAATAAAATTAAAATTTCAACAACATTTTGTAAATTATATAATGAAACACCATTTTAAACACATATTTACCCTTAAAAACATTAATACACCATAATTGATGCAGAAAATATGCATAAAATTAGACAACATCATGTAATCCATAATGTAACAATGTCATTGATCCATCATCACATATTCATTGGACTTCTCCATTTTCAGTTTCTTAGGATAAAATTACTTACTAAAATTAGTTTTAATGGAAGAATAGGTACTTAGGCCTCATCACATAAACCATAGTTTCCCAATATTTATTATATGATTTTTCTAATATATAAGTGGAAATTCCCACTTTTGAGGTCACATGGATCCTCAAGCAGAGAAAGATACACTTGATCCATTTGGTGCATTGCTCAGGATCAGAGTACCCTTGTCACTACAAATGACTGATGGTTTGATATTATTAAATTTAATAGCATAATCCATTATCCATGATCGATCACTTTCACCATACTGGCATAGATATTGGATGGTATAGATCACTAATTCCACTAATGTAGGATCAATCGTAGGAGTCGCTTGGGGAAAATGATCCACAACACCCTCTCTTCCTCTAGGGGTAGACCTTATTGAAAGAATTTTCTATAAAAAATACAAAATTTATCAAAACATAATGAATCTAAATCAAAATAAATTAAACCAAAAAAATAATTATAATAGGTATCAAACAAGAAACATCAATATAAACAACCACATAAACAACACATTCAAATGAAGAAGGTAGAAAACATAAAAGATCTTAACATTTTTCCACCAAAGATGGATTGGATGCTTTTGGCACTAGAAAATGTGTCCAAAAGATTCATTTATTGACCCCATATATGATCCAAGAGCATAGTCTATTTCTCATGATTTTATTTGAGTGGTCGTAGAGCCTGAACAAAGTTATATAATTGAAGTTTTGGCTGTTCAAATTTGGTATAGAAAACTAGTTTGCGGAGCCCATTCACGGAGCTCCCTCGATGACCACAAGAATGTATGTGTTTCATGACATCCATTTTCTTTGTAGCATGCTTTGGAGCATTGAACTTCATGGATATCCCCTCTAAGAATGTATCTCCTCCGCATGCAACTTTTCCTTCTCGATCCATTGTGAATGTATCTCCTCCGCACATCACTTTTTCATCGCGTTCCAACCGCAAAAATATGTGATTTGCGATGTCAATTTTTCTTCATGGTGACCATATTTCTCTATGGAGAGTTATACCGATGTCCATTTCCTATAAATAGCAATCCCACCTCCTTTATAAGGATGGTTTTGTCTCCTTTTCGATGGCTAATATCCCATTTCGCGGTGCTCCAAATCCCTATGAATGGATACCTTTCATGAAGGTCCTCTGCCCTTCATGAAGGATGGAGCCCCTTCAGGTTTCTTGAGGCTCCAAAAAGAATTATTCCTTTATGAATAACTATCCAAATAATGGGGTCTTTGCTTAGTTGAGTCCCTACTTTGTTTAAATCCTCCTTTCATGAGAACCTTTCCTTCATGAAGCTCCTTCGCGAGACCCTACGCTCTGCAAAGCCCCATGCTCTGCAAGACCTTGAGCTCCACAAAGCCCCATGATCTGCGAGACCTTGAGCTATGAGAATCTACATCCTTTTCAAGACCCTAATATTTGTGAACCCATTTTCTTTTCGAAGCCCTATCCTTCATGAATCTTCTACCTTCACGCCCACCAGTCCATACTGTGGGGGCTATACCCCCGCACCCCTACTCAGGATCAGTGTCGGGTTGCGGTCTTGGACCGGTGGTCTAGTCTCTTCACTACCATCACTGACCCCCATGAAAAATGTAGTGTCGCACCATAGAATTTTAAGGCTGGGGTACCAATACTTTCCCTGCGCACCCACCTTCTACATATGGAATACCAAGATTCGAGATACTCCTCCTCACTCCATAAAACACCTGGAGTCAACATATTCCCCTCAGTATCATTCCCATGTTATGACTTGAGATTCTCATATTCAATCCCCTGAGTACCTTGAGTGGAACCATTCCTTAGGAAACTCCTCAAATCGCATCACCAGGCTCCTATGTTGGGTTCAACCAGATAGGGCCGCTCTTGCATAAGTCCCAACACTAGCCATTACTAGGAGCCTTATGATTATATGTCCTCACTAAAAGACATTAAACTATAGAATTCCCTATCATTAAATAATAGTATGCCTCTTGATCCAAATCAGATATACCTTAGGTGACAATCATTAGATTCCTCATGCCATGATCATAGTGGTGTAATTTCAAGAGGGTTGGAATCTATTCAAACATTCAAACATTCAACCTCATGCTTCTCATGTCCTTTATTTGGATCTTCATCCTTTTTAACATATAAAGGGTCCTTCAATGGTATTGCTGCTCGACCTCATGGATCACCTACTTTCCTGATCCAACACCCCAGAAGACGTTGGACGACACTTCGAGTCATGTCCTATGTATCAAAAATGGTTAGCAGTCGACCCTCATTTGCTTGTCCCCATTTCAATCTAACATGATATTGATACTGTGTTGTGAACATGGTCAACAATTATCCTCCAATGTTATTCCACCCTCATTATGATTCAAATATTGGGCATGTGATTGACACTTCTTATCTCCCTTTGTTCAGATTGATTCCAACACCCTTGACATTATCCCTCTTATGCACTAGCACACAGGTCTAGTCCCCAATTATATGCCTCAACCAACCAGTGAGTTGGGATTCCCTCATGGCCATACATGAGGAAGATATCATAGGCAACGTCTACACATAAGCCCAATTCACCATTTCCACTCCTTAGTAGCGCCCAAGAAGCTTCCACATGTAAGACCCATTTACCATTGTCATTCCATTGAGGCACCCGGGCAACTTCCACATGTAAGACCCATTCACCATTGCTGCTCCTTAGAGTTACCTCAGTAGCTTCTGTGCATAAGCCCTATCCATCATTGTCACTCCTTAACAGCAATCAGTCTGCTTCTGTGCATAAGCCCCATTCACCATTACCACTCCTTAACGGCACCCAAGCATCTTCCATGTGTAAGACCCACATCTTCCCCCAAGTGCATACCTTCTGTGACACACTTGTCTAGTATACTAATTATTCTTGTTTCTCAAACTAAGTATGAATCATGTGATCTTATAGGTTATTAGTTTACATGACACCACATCCAATCATTTCTGAAATGCGTAGGATTTTATCCCTATCTTATACACGGGGTATTTAGGAAACCTCCTTGAGTTTTAATCCAAACCAATGGTAAACATTGGTGCCCTGTCCTAGGGGTGAACCCTCCATGATCCACCTCCATCGGTGTCTAGATCATCATTCATTGTGTGAAATATTCCCTTTATGGAACACACCAACCTGAGTCTACTCTCATATGGTGTTATAACCCAATCAATGGTAAACATTGGTGGCCCTTCCTAGGGCTGAACCCACCTTTATCCACCTCCATCAGTTTCCAGATCAACCTTTATGGTGTGATATCATCCCATTATTGGACACACCACCCCTGTTCCTCTTTCATAGGGTGTTTTGAACCAACCAATGGTAAAATATTGTGCTGTCTCCTTGGTATGTATCCACATGATATGGCATTTCCCCATTGCGAGACACATTACCTTGGATCCACCTCTATAGGGTGTCCGAATCCATCTGCTATCATTCATCATCCACCCTAATTCTCCCCCGGTAGGCACATCCTAGTTAGATATTGACACTCATCCACTACATTGTTCAAATTATGTGGAATTTGATCCTTTACCTTTTCAATAAATGTACGTAGGAAGCCTCCCTGAGTTTCAAGCCCATCACCCATTAGTCCTGACCACTTCATGTCGGTTCACCCCTATCCCACATGATGCGAAAATATATTCCCCTTTTCATCCTATAGGATGTTCAACAGTATGATTTCAAACTACATGAGTTTTGACCCATTTCTCTTAGACAGGGTATGTAGGAAACCTCCATGAGTTTCAACCCCAAACATTGGTAAACTTCAGTGTCCCTTTTTTAGGACCCACATCATTATTCCACCCCTTAGTGGTGTCAGACCAGCTCCTAGGTCATCTTAGTGTGTAATCCCTATACACTTCACCATACTCCTACAACCAAGAACATCCCTCTTGTGATGGGATTCTAACCATGCGTAAGCCCCAACATGTCTTTGGGTTGTGGTATTTTGTGTCCACCTCGATTCTATGCCCCATTCCTGAACTACGTGGACTTTGATTCCTTGCCACAGGGATACATAGGAAACCTCCCTGAGGCTCAAGCCTATCACTCATGCCCATCCTTATCTCTCTCTAAATCACTCATGTTTTGGGAAGATCATGCCTTATCCCAAGTTACACTTCCTTTAGGGTCCCATCCATGCGTTCATTCACATGATCCACCTCGTTAGGTGACTCATCACCCCATTCCAGAACTACATTGACTTTGATCCTTGACCATTTCAAGAATGGCTTGTAGGAAACTTCCATGAGGTTCAAGCCCAAAACCATTATATGAACATCCCTTCCACTCCTTTCATTTAACCAACTTCATTCAAATACCCCCACCATCCACCCCAATTCTTACCCAGGAAGCCACATCTCGGTGAGATCATGCCATCCACTTCATCATTGCATCTAGGAGCACCCAATAAGCTAACCATGCTTAAGTCTTGCACATCCATATCATCCAACCAAGAGTACCCCTCTTGCTAAGGGCAGTTAACCATGTGTAATCCCCAAACCACCCCTTCTAAATACATGTGTTTGGATCCCAATATTCTATACAATGTATGTCGGAAGCCTTATTGAGGTTCAATACCAGCCAATGGTAAACCTTGGTGTTACCCTATTTGGGGTCTACCACCCTGATCCGCCCTAAGTGGTGTCCAAATCAACCTTTAGGGTGTGACATCTTCCCTTCTTGGGACAACACACTGGGTCCACTCTTTTTTGGTGTCCTAATCCATCCATCTGGTGCTCCCTTTTTAGGATCCACCCTCACGGTGTGACATCTTCCCTTCTCGGGACACACAAACCTAGGACTATTGTTTTTGGGTATCCTAATTCATACATATGGTTCTCTCGTTTTGGGATCTACCCTCATGGTGTGACATCTCCCCTTTTTGGGACATACCACCTTGGGTCCTCTCTTTTTGAGTGCCTGAATCCATCCATCTAATGATCCCTTTTTTGAGATTCATCATCCCAGTGTGACATCTACCCTTTTTGGGATGCACCACCCTACTTATGCTATTTCTGGGTGTCCTTATCCATCTATATGGTGCTCCATTTCTGGGATCCTCCCTCATGGTGTGACATCTTCCATTATTAGGACACACCACCATAGGTCTGTTCTTTTTGGGTATTTTGATCCATTCATCGGGTAAACCTTCTAGGTTATCCCTCATAGGGATGTACCAATCTGATCCATCTCTATTGGGAATTTTTATTACTCTAATTCTATCTCTAAAAGATGTTAAAATCATGGCCTAACCTGTGATGAACATGGGATGTTTTAGGAAAACCTCAAAAACTATGCCTTTGGCGTAACCATCTCTTCTAGACATTAAACTCATGGCATACCCTATGTGAAACATGAGAAGTCGAGGAAAACCTCATAGACATGCCTTTGGAATAAGATACCTCACAATATTCATGGGATGCCTTAGGTTTTAACACCCTTGAGAAGACCTCCTATGAGGAAGAATACATGTGACCAACGTTCACGCATCCATAGATACCTCTACATGCCTGATGTTACCATATAATATGAACAAAGGTTGCTGCCATGTCAAGACTCCTTGGAATATCCTGACAGAAGTAGAATAATTAACCAGCATCCACAAAGAAATGGCACCGAGAATGAGATTCATGAACAAAGACTCAAATATATGAGGGGGACCCAGACTAGGTGACCAGTTTTGAGGAAGAATCCATGAAAGGAGGAACTAAAATTCCATAGAACTATTTTGATCACAGAGAAAAAATCATTCAAGAAGTGATGGATACCACCTACCTTTGTAAAGTGATAACAGGAGGCCATAATCAACACATCCTCACAGGCGACACCCCCCTGATGAAAGAGTCAAAAATAAAAATGGAGAACCCAATGTGAATTTCTTCTCCATTGACGATGATAAGATGAAAAATGTCAGGCATGACCAAATTGAGGAATTATTCATGTGAATTCCATCATTTTCATGAGCAGGAGGATAAGTAACATTGGGTGCTTAAAGACTACGGTCCATTGGCTCCTCGCTGAATCCACCGCCTTCATAGACCATGTTTGGGGAATCTTCCCCCCAACTCCATCAGCTCCTCGATGACCCCGCTACCTTGATAGGCCCCGCTAGGGCATCCACCACCAGACTCCCTTAGATCTTCACCGACTCTTCCACCTTCATAGGCCTCACTGGGGGCATCCACCCCCGACTCCATAATATTCTCGTCGACTCTTCTACTTTCATAGGACGTGTCAAGGGCATCCGATCCTTGACTCCATCAAATCCTCACCCGCTCCGACTTCTTCAAAGGCTGCATCGAGGGTAACCTCCACTTAATCCATAAGCTCCTCGCTCAATCCTTCACCTTCATAGGATGCGCTGGGGGAATCCATACCCCCTGACTCCATTGGCTCCTCGCTGACTCTGCCACCTTCATCGGACATGTTGGGGGAATCCACCCTGACTACATCATCTCCTTACAGACTTCACTACCATAATAGGCTACCATGAGGGTAACTTGTAGGTTCCGGGCATAGTGGAAGCACATTGGTGGGTTTTCCAAACTTTAATTTCATAGTTGAAAAACGTTCAATCTGAGATCTGTCACGATAATAAAACGCCAGATCTTCAGAATAGAACGAAGAAAGAAAAAAAGAGAAGGGTACCAGAACCATTGAGAGGATCATCAAATGATGGTTATAATTAATTTAATCAATTGAAATGAATTACCTTAATATAATTATTTCTTGGTTGATGTTTTCCAGTCATGGTTCGATGTCATTCATCATTGCGTCGCAGAAGCCAAGTGTAGACTTCCTCTAGTGGTGATCTACATGTGCACCACATATCTCTGGACATCGCCAAAGGAATCTTCAGGAGCTAGCGTGGAGAAACCTTTGCTTGCATTGTCCACCTTAGATTGCCTTGATCCGATGGAGGAGGATCTCCGTCAGTCTTGAGAGTGTTCATGGAGGAAGGAGTTCTCTCGACCTTGAGAGAATTTTCTAGATTTTTTGTGCACACCGATTCATGGAAAATTTTTGGGGTTGTGAGGATATTTATAAATTGTTTTGAGGTTATAGAGTTATGACAATAAATAAACATGTTGCACGTTTAATTTATTTCATTAAATTTTATTGAAAACCCCCATTTTGAATCATTAATTCCTTGACATTATCCCATGATGATTATAATAAATATCATTTAATAAAACAATATTATTTCATCAAAATCATGATTATAAAAACTACATGGCGTGTAATCATTAATACACAGAGTGTACTTGTTTTTCATTTCCTTTCCAAAATGAAACCTACACAGTGTGTACATTCAATGTACATGACGTGTATATCTTGTTTTTCATTTTATTATTCCTATAACATTAAAACAATTTAGTATTACTTGAATGATTTTTAAACCACATACATGAATAATTTTTATTCTACTTTAGATACTTTGATACACTTAGTGTGTGACCCTCTAGGCCTCTTTATCGTTGGCATTAGGCGAGCTTGCATAAAGTCCAAGATTACTGTCTAGTAATAGGTCAAGGCACCCGAGAGAAAGAATTTGATGTCGTATTGACATGTCAACTCATAAAAACACTTACTGTGTAATTTAATCCCTTTGTCTCGATATCTCTAATCAAGTGGGTTGCATGCTAGTTCCATCTACCCATGTGCTCGATTATTATTTCTTTGACTTCCCAGAATTGAACTCGCCCATAGCATACCATGGCCATGGATTTATTTAAGCTATATCAATTTCATCAAAGGGCCTGATATATCTAATTTTTTTATGGAATATAAGGGAAAAATACTTTATTGCATTATATATTAATGCAGTATCACTCGTGATGCACCCAACATATCCTACCTCACTACGAACACTGTGGCTTCATAGTTTTCATCAATAAATCTAAGTGTGAGAGTTTTAATACCCATTAATTATAATCTTAAAGTCCGAGGACTAATACACAAGTTTGCAGATAAGAACATCCAATGACACTATGAAATGTGTATTTTCTACTGGCGGGTCTCGTTCTCATAATATCTTCCTAGATATTACCAAGGGCGCTCACCATGAGAAGTTGCCTCAATGTTTTATGAGTCCTCAACCCTAATGGACTGTATTATTTGTGTCCTTAAAATAAAATCATCTGGACACATAACATATATTAAAAAACCGTTTGATGACACTTCTGGGTTCTCATCATAGAAGATATCCACTATGACCCTTTAATATAATAGCTGTCTTTAAGACATTATCACATGTATTGTTACATAGAAGAATAATCAAGATGTGACAAGGTATTAATTAATGAATAAAGTACAAAGTATTTGGTTTTAGGACACCAACTTCAAAAGATTCCAACTTGGACTAGAGCCAACTGCTAACAACCTTTAACCCACTAGCTCTCACATGATATTCATGATTCTTCTAAGATAGGCCTTTAGTCATGGGGTCTATCATTTTCTCTTCCACGAATTCTCTGCTCACTACCACTTTACCCCTTTGATAGAAATACCTCAAGAGGTGATACTTTTGGAGTATGTGATTTGTCCATTTATGTGACCTTGGTTCTTTTTCAAAAGCCACTGCTACAGTATTATCACAATACAATATGATAGGATCTATACTGCTGGGAACCATATCAGGCTCCTGGACAAAGTTCCAAGTCCATACATCTTCCTTGGCTGCATTAGAATCCCCTATATATTCGTACTCCACTGTAGAATCAGCGACAACTGGATGCTTTTAACTCTTCCAGCTCACAGATCCTCCATTGAGACAAAAAACATGTCCAGATTGTGACTTCAGATCATTCTAATCTATCTGAAAACCAGCATAAACATACCCTCTGATGACAAGTTCTTCATCTCCCCTATACACCAGGAAAATTTACTTAGTTATTCTCATATACTTAAGGATAGTCTTAACAACAGTCCAATGATGTTCTCATGGATCTACTTGATATCTGCCTACCATGATCAGTGCATAGGCAACATCAAGCCTGGTACATAACATGGAAAACATGATGGATCCTATAGACGAAGCGTATGGGATCTTACTCATTCTATCTTTCTCTTGTTGTGTCCAAGGACACTTTTTCTTAGAAAGATGTAGTCCATGTGACACTATAACCAATCCCATCTTGGATTTTTTCATACTAAATCTCTTTAGTATTTGGTAAATGTATGTACCCAGACTTAGTCCAAGCAGCCTCTTGGATCTATCACGAATGATTTTGATCCCTAGAATGTAGGCTTCTTCAACCAAGTCCTTCATGGAGAAACACTTGTTAAACCAGTCCTTAACTGACTCTAATACTAGTACATCATTTCCAATAAGCAATATGTCATCAACATATATTACTAGGATAACAATCACATTCCCATTAAACTTCTTATAAACACATGGCTCACATTCGTTCTTAATGAAACTAAATTTCTTTATGGCCTCATCAAATCGAATGTTCCCTGACTTGGATGATTTCTTTAATCCATAAATGTATTTTTTCAACTTTCAAACCCATTTGGCTTCACCTGATGTCACAAACCCTTCTGGTTGTTTCATATAGACATCTTCCTGAAGTTTCCCGTTAAGGAATGCTATTTTGACATCCATTTTTCAAATATCATAGTCATTGTATGATTCTAGGGAAATTATGATTCTTATAGATTTAAACATGGAAACTAGCGAGAAGGTTTCATCATAGTCAATTCCTTAATGATATATAAATCCTTTATCCACTAGCCTTGATTTATAGGTGCTAACTTGACCTTATATGTCTAGTTTTCTCTTGAATACCCATTTGTGTCCAACATGATTTACATCAACTGGCTCATAGACCAGAACCCAGACTTGGTTCTGATACATGGAATCCATCTAATAATCCTTATCTTATAGCCATCTTGCAGCTTCTAAGCTTTCTACTGCTTCCTTGTAGTATATAGGTTCATCATTGACCAACAATAATTATTCACCATCCTCACTGACTAGGAAACCAAATCTCTTTGGTTCCCTTACCTCTCTTGAGCTCATACGCAGTACTTGTGTTTCTGGAACCTCTTCCACAGGGACCTATGAACTTATTCCTATACCAAATTCTGTGTATCTTGAGAATGAACTTCATCAAATTCAATCTTTCTCCCACTATCCATTTTTAATATGTTCTCCTTCTCAATAAAGATAGCTTGTCTGGCGATAGTCACTTTGATGTCTTGAGGGTTATATAGGTAATAACATTTTGTTTCCTTGGGATATCCTATAAAGATACACCTCATGCCCCGGGGTACTATTTTGTTCCTGAGAAGGCCTTAACAAATTCCTCGCATCCCTATACATGTGTATGTGAAAAATGGGTTTCTTTCTATTCCATAACTCGGAGGGAATTCTATTTTTTTCCTCAGTTGGTACTCGGTTTAATGCGTATAATGTAGTTTGTAATGAATATCCCTAAAAGGATAATGGAAGATATGCATGACTCATCATCAACCTCACCATGTACAATAAGGTGTGGTTCCTCCTTTCACTAACACCATTCCACTGTGGTGTATAAGGAGGAGTGAGTTGAGATGGAATCCCAGACTCTTGTAGAAGATCGATGAACTCTTGGTTCAGATATTCTCCACCACGATCTGATCAATGTTTCTTTATATTCTTACTAAGATGATTCTCTAATTCATTATTGAATTACTTAAATTTCTTTAAGGCTTCTGACTTATACCTCATTAAGTAGACATAGCCATATCTACTCAAATCATCATTAAAAATAATGAAGTAAGAATATTCACCTCTAGCTTATACTGGGAATGGTCCACACACATCTGTGTGCACAAATCCTAGAATCTCTGTGGCCCTTTCACCTTGTCCACCGTAGGTCGTCTTGGTCATTTTTCCTTGTAAACAAGTGTGATATCTATCAAGGTGTTCTAGCTAAGTAGAGTCCAAATAACCATCTTGGCAGAGCTTTGTCAAGCGCTTCTCATTTACATGATCGAGACGGTGATGCCACAACTGGGTGATGCCTAAGTCATGTGAGTTTTATTTAATTATTAATTTCCAACACTTGTTTTTCATAATTTAATACCTACAAACCATTATTTAAATATGTCATACCATAACATACGTTTCTCTTATAAAATAGGAAACCCTTATTTCAAAACATGAAAATAAATCCATCCATATCCAAACAAGATACATAAATTATGTTCTTGGTAACACTAGACACATAATAACTGTTATGTAAAACCAAAATCATCCCAGTTGGAAATGAGAGGTGGTAATCACCAATAGCCAACGTAGCTATCCTTGCGCCATTGGCAGCTCGAAGATTCACCTATCCTCTAGAAATAATTCTAAATCTACTTGGTTCCTGCATTTGAATACAAATGTGAGCCCCACAAACTGTATCTAATACCCAATGTGTAGAAATGGAAAGATTACACTCGATAACGATTTCACCTTTAAAATCCCCATGCTTCAGAGTACAGTTCATCTTCCAGTGGCCTTACTTGCCACATAAAAAATATACTACCTCTCATTCCTTGCCCATTCTATAGATCTTCCTCTTCTTGGAGGGACGTCACTCGGGGGATTCAGACTGTTTATAAGTCTTTGACCCATTTTTCTTGTCCTTCCTTTCCTTATTCACCGTAAGGGCTGTGGGTTTGTCATGCCTCATGTCCTTATCTACCTTGAGAATTAATTTCAGAAGTTCCTATAGAATCTTCTCATTTTTTCTCATGTTATAATTGACAATGAAGCTAGAGAAGGTCTTGGGTAGTGATGATAGGATGAGATCTGTACGCAACTCATCCAGGAATTTAATCCCTAAGATGTCCAAAAGTTCAATGTAGCCAATAAGCATGACTACATGAGGCCCAACTGGTGCAGACTCTTCAAGCTTAGTTGTAAACAAAGCAGTGGAGATCTCATATCTCTCTTGTCTTGCCTTCTCTTCGTAGAGATCCTTAAGGTGAGACATCATGCTATACGCGTCCATGTTTTCATGTTGCTTCAAGACCTCATTAGACATAGCCGATATCATGAAACACTAGACATATGTGGCATAATCTATATGTTTTTCATAGAGATATATTTCCTCATCACTAGCCTATTTTCGAAGTTCAATTGGAATAGACTCTTCCAACACATACAATTTCCTCTCGTGGCGAAGGATGACGCGTAAACGCCTCTGCCACTCTGGGAAATTAGTACTGGTGAGAAGGTTTTCCTTCTCGAGTATGGTTCACAATGATATGTTTGAAGTCATTTTTCTTGTCATTTCTACAAACTAAGATGAGAAAAGGTTTTATTACTTTATAAAATTGAGACAAATAAATAAATTAATACTTATTAGTCTCCCACTATTTTATAAAAATCCAATAGCCCTCACCGTTGACTTAGGAATATTCTATTGCCGGAATATTCTAGTGGAAAGGATCCATATTTCCCTTCACATTACCCCAACTAGGGTTGGTCAAGCAACTTTTAGGGTTTTAGGTAGGCATTCCAAATGCCAACTTCCTTAACTCGCAGCTCCTTGATCTGCTGAGTGGACTACCCAATCCATAAATCCTTTTATTTTGGATTTCCTCAACCTTTGCCTCTTGGTCTCACTAAGTACAACTGTGGCAGTCAACCCTTCATACAAACCAAGTCATGTCAACCCAAAACCTTGAATTAGAATTCCCCAATAATTTAAAGCACCCCAACTAGGGTTGGTCAAGCACTTTGAACTATGGTTAGATTCTAACCAAGATTATGGAAGGCTATAACGATTTAATATTCCTTTGAGGGATTTTATCCTTATACGTGAATTTCCATTTTATTATCTTTGATTACATACTTGTTAATATTAAGTGGGTTATACTTAAGTGATTAACCATTTCTAAGATAATATTTATGTATAAGCTGGTCTTATTTTAGTTCCATCTTGCATGCTTTTTTAATTCATTAATTGTGTGATCATGAAAACACACCCAAAATAAATAAACCATGCAACTGATAGAAATAAAATAAATGGTATGATTATGAACTTATTCTATTGGTTAATTTATCTAGCTGTTGATAAACTAACCCAAGACCTATGGGAGAAACACCTTGAACCTTTTGGGTTCATGTTTACAGCTTTCCACCTGTCCAAAATTGTATCTCCTTAGATTGGTTTGACCTTGGCTCCTGACTTGAGCTACCTCCACTATCTTGGGAGATTCATCTATTACATATGCATTTATCTCACATGCAGGTGAGGGGTAAAAGGGGTTTTTACAGAAAATAATCATTGGGAGCAAAGGCCCTACATATTAATGAGGAGATGGATCGCAGGCCAATAAATTTAATTTAAATAAATTAATTAAAAGAAACCATTCACATAAAAAGGTCTTGGTCTAGCTCAGGTTCATCTATACATTCATTGATATTTGTGTATAAATAAAACTACCATTCAATTATTTAATCATTCTTTCTTAAGATAAATCATACTGAAATCAATTAATTATCTTTAATTAATAAATAATTTTATCTTAAAACCTTTTCTGAATTTACATAAGATTCTCATCCATCATTATTTTAAACAAATAAATTTAAAATTATCCTTGTACGTAACTTTTACCTTGGAGGCAACCCATTTAATTCCCGTTCATTATGATGATGTTAAATTAAACACATATATATAGAACAACTATCATGTGTTGTGCCTCATCTTTATGCCTGCACTATGGTACACGTCTCAAGGGTTTGTATAATATAATAATAAATTTTAATAAATCTTTGTAATTTGGATGAGTACACGGTGTGTAGTTCCAACTACATGGTGTTTACTTTTTTTCACCTTCCATTCGAAGTACACGCCTGAGGACATGGCATGTAGATGTACTTTGGAAATTTTTTGAGTAGAAAGAGTGTTCAGTGGAACACATGCCATGTAGTATCTACATTACACGGTTTCCAGTCGGGAAAGCCATGTACGAGGTACACGGTCCAACCCTAACTCAAAAGGACTACACGCCGTGTTCCGTGGACCACATGGAATGTAATCCAGAAACTGTGTGCCACATGTTCCTAGTCAACACATGGTGTCATTTATAACTTAGGTATACTCCAATACATGACCTGATTAGGCAAACCAGTTCGATGCATTGAACCTATACTATATGGTGTGTAATTCTAAATACATGTTGTGTATTATTGTGTTGTATGACCAGGAATTTTTGTCACCTCCGGATGATATCCTCTATTTTATTTTAATCAAATTTAAAAAAAATTCATTTCTATAAGGTGAACGGGAAACAAGAGAGGAGGAACATATATCAATATTCAGATTTAACGAAATATTAACATGAATTGAAACAACTAAATTATTAAAAGTGTAAATCACCAATTAATAACTAAATAATTATAACCAACGATATGACCACTTTGATACCACTTGTAGGTTCTGAGCATAGTAGAAGCGCGTTGGTGGGTTTTCCCAACTTTAATTTTAGCGTTGAACAACATTCAATCTGAGATCCATCATGATAATAAAATGCCAGATCTTTGGAATAGAATGAAGAACTAAAAGAATGAGAAGGGTCCTAGAACCATCAATAGGATCATCATATTTTGGTTATAATTAATTTAATTAGTTGACAAGAATTACCTTGATGGAATTGATTCATCATTTATGTTTTCCGGTAACGTTTTGATGTGATTATTCTTTGCGTCACAAAATCCAAGTATAGACTTCATCTAGCAATGATCCACACGTGCACCACACATCTTTAGACATCGCAAAAGGAATATCTGGGTGCTAGCGTGGATAAGAATTTCCTTGAGTTATCCACCTTAGATCTCCTTGATTCGATAGAGGACGATCTCTCTCGGTCTTGAGAGAATTCTTGGAATAAGGAGTTCTCTCGGACTTGAGAGAAATTTTCATAATTTTTGTGCACAAAGATTTATGGAAAAGTGTTGGGATTTTGAGGATATTTATAATCGGGTTTGAGGATATAAAGTTATGATAATAAATAAACGTGTTACGCATTTTATTAATTTCATTATCTATTATTGAAAACCCCCATCTCTAATTATTAATTCCATGACATGTGCCCATGCTGATTATAATAAATATCATTTAATAAAACAATATTATTTCCTCAAAATCTAGACTGGAAAAACTACACGGCATGTAATCATTAATACATGACGTGTATTTGTTTTTCATTTCCTTTCCAAAATAAAAAACTACACGGTGTGTACATTCAATGTACACGACCTGTATATCTTGTTTTTCATTTTATTCTTTCTCCAACATTAAAAACAGTTAGGCTTCCTTGAATAATTATTAAACCACATATGGGAATAATATTTATTCTACTAGAGATACTTGGATACACTTAGTGTGCGAACCTCTAGTCCTCTTTCTCATTGGCATTTTGAGGGCTTGACTAAAGTCCAAGATTACTATCTAGAAATAGGTTAAGGCACCCAAGAGAATGAAGTTGACGCTGCATTGGCATGTCACCTCATACAAACGCTTACTGTGTAATTTAATCCATTTGTCTCAATATCTCTAATCAAGAAGGTTTCATGCCGGTGCCATCAACCGATGTGCTCAATTATTCTTTCTTTGACTTCTCGGAATTGAACTCGCCCATACGTTACCATGGACATGGATTTATTTAGGCTATATCAATTCCATAAAAGGGTCTGAGATGTCTACTTTCATTAAGGAACAGAAGGGAGAAATCCTTTCTCACATCATCTATTAATGCAGTATCACTCGTGACGCACCCAACGTATCCTACCTCACTACGAACAGTGTGTCGTTACGGTTTTAGTAAATACATCTAAGTTCATGAGTCATAATACCCATTAATAATAATCTTAAAGTCGAAGGAAAAATACACACGTCCGCAGATAGAAACATCCAATGACACTATGAAATGTGGATTTCCTACTAGCGGGTCTCGTTCTCCTAATATCCTCCTGGATATTACCATGGGAGAACACCATGAGAAGGTATCTCAAAGTTTTATGAGTCCCCACCCCTAATGGCCTGTATTATTTGTGTCCCTCAAATAACATCATCCATCCATAGAACATATATTCAAGAACAGTGTTATGGCACATCCGGGTTCTCATCATAGCAGAGATCCGCTATGAACCTTTAATGCAACAACTGCCCTTAGGAAATTATCACATGAATTGTCACACAGAATAACAATAAATATGTGATAAGGTATTTATTAATGAATAAAGTACAATGTAGTTGGTTCTAGGCCACCAAATCTAACATAACTGCCCATAATTCCATCATCTCTTTGCCGGCTCCGCCGCCTTTACAGGCCTTTCTGAGGGCATCCACCCCGACTCCATCAGGTCCTCATCGACTCCTCTGCCTTCATAGGCCACATTGTGGCATCTGCCCCCGGCTCCATCTGATCCTCCCCAACGCCACCACATTCATAGGCCTTGTCGGGGGTATCTGACCCCAACTCTATCGGCTCCTCACCAACTTTGATGGCTTTATAGTTCATGCTGGGGGTAACCGCCTATGACCTTATCTTCTCCTTATAGACTCAGACACTTTCATAGGATGCACCGAGGGAATCCTTCCCCAACTCCATCATATCCTTGCTGACTCTTCCACCTTCATTGGTTGTGCCAATAGAATCCACCCTCGAATCCATCAGCTCCTTGTCGACTTTGACAGCTTCATAGGTCACACTAGGGGCATCCACCCCTGACCCCATCAACTCTTCTCCAACTCTACTGGCTTCATAGGATGCATAAGGGGCATCCAACCCCCAACTCCATCAGCTCCTTGACGACTTTTCCCCCTTCATAGGCCGCTCCGGGGGAATCTACCCCCGAACCCATCCGCTCCTTGCTGACTTCGCTGCCTTCATAAGCCGCATCTGGGGTATCCACTCCCGACTCTATTATCTCCTCAACAACTCTACTAACTTCATTGGCCATGCAGGTGGAATCCTCCTCTAAATCCATCAACTCCTCACCGACTCTGCCAACTTCGTAGGATAAGTTGCGGGCATCCTCCCCCCTGAATCCATCATCTACTCACCAAATCTTTCTCCTTCATTGGCTGTGCATGGGGCATCTACCCCCAAATCCATTAGCTCCTTGCTGGATCTATGACATTCATTGTCCATGTAAGGTGCATCCTCACCTGGTTCCATTAGATCCTCACTGAATCCTCTTCCCTCACAGGGAATGTAGGGGGAAACCATCCCCAACCCACTAAAGCATTTCCCACAAAACTAGAATCCATGCAGGGTTCCTCCCTACACATTCATCATCAATCATATAGGTCCTCCCCATTTGCACCATCATCCATTGTGGAGGTCCTCCCCATCATCATTTTATACATTAAATAGGTCCTCCCCATCCCCATTGTTAGACATTGTGGAGGTACTCCCCGTACTGCAATCATTACTGGCATAGAGGTCTTCCCCATCACCATCATCATCTAGTGTGGAGGTCCTCCCAACACCGCAATTTTTCGACACAGAGGTCTTCCTAATCACCATCATCAGATACTATAGAGGTCCTCCCTGAAGTACTATCAGAAAGTACAGAGGTCCTCCCCATGCAACAAAAAATTCCTCGCACTGATAAACCAGCACTAGGAAGGTTGATCATATCCTTTCTCCAATTTCTCCTCATTGTACTGACGATCTATGATTACACACCTTCTGGGATCCATCTCCCTGTTGTACTGATAATTCAGGCTTCCATACCTTTTGGACTCCATCAAACCTCTGTACCAATGCTCCAGGATTCCATGCCTTCTAGGATCCATCACCCCATCGTACCGACACTCTAGGATTACACGCCTTCTGGGCTCCATCACCCCATTCTATTGTTTCTCTAGGATTCCACACCTTCTAGGCTCCATCACCCTATCTTACCGATGCTCTAGGATTCTACGCCTTCCATGATCCATTTTCCCCATCGTACCGACGATCCAGGATTCCACTCCTTCCATTTTCCATCTACCCATCATACCAATGCTCTAAGATTCCATGCCTTTAGGGCTCTATCACCCCATAATACTGATACTCTATGATTCCACACCTTCTGGGCTCCATTGCCCTATCATAATGATGCTCCATACTTCCTTGGATTCCAATCTCCATCACCCCATCATACTGACGATTCAGGCTTCCATGCCTTCCAGAATCTATTGCCCCATCGTACCAATTCTCCAAGATTACATGCCTTTTGGGATCCATCACCCCATCGTACCAACACTCCAGGCTTCCATGCCTTCCGACATTTATCACCCCATCATAACGACGCACCAAGCTTCAATGCCTTCTCGGCTTCATCTCCCCATCACACTGATGATCTGGGATTCCATTCCATCCGTGCTCCATCACCCTATCGTACCAATGATCCAGGGTTCCATGCGTTGCAAGTTCCATCACCCCATTGTATAGACACTCTAAGATTCCACGCCTTTCAAGCTCCATCGCCCTGTCATGCCGATTCTCCATGATTCCACGCCTTCCGAGATCAATCAACCCATCATACTGACGCTCCAGGCTTCCAATTCTTCTGGGATCCATCGCACCATCGTACCATCACTCCAGGATTCCACTCTATCTGGGATCTGTTACCCCTATAGACTGAGAACATGTTGTTATCCCTACCACACTTATGAAACTATGTGTCATCATAACTTCTGCAATGCATCAACCTCAGAGGTCCTTCCTATGGCCTCAACACTAGCTTATGGATTGTTCACCATGAGGTTGCCCAACACAAGCATGGAGAACATCTATACATATATTGGGGGAATTTTAGGACAATCCCATCATAAGTATTCTCCCTCATCATCAAGGATCCCAAACCATCAAAATGGGGTATAGATGACCATCCATATACCGAAACAATCCTTATGATCGCACGTCCTAGTTGTATGAAATTAAACTACGTAACAACCCATGTTATAGTTGAATGATGTCAAAATTCATAACAACCATAATCTTGGTCACACAATGTTAAGTTTTGTGACATTTTGGTCAAAGATATGCAACCTTAAATGAGAGCCACTACTTTTCCTAGTCACATGAAATTAAACTGTACGATGCATCATCATCACCTTATGACATTAAAATGCGTGTCTATCATTCCCAACACACAACATTAAACTGTAGCCTTACCCTATGTCAAGATAACAAGATGTATCATACACTAAGCATGAGAGGGATCTACATCCCCATATAATGATGAAAAACTATGTAATTACATGATCTACCATGTGAGAGAGTGGTCTACATTCAGCACCGGTCCACAACCGTGCCACATTCACAACTACCTCATGAACCTATTCCTTGAGAAGGGGTTCAACTCCCTACTTCTAATATTCCATGATGACATGATCAAATGCATAGTGGCATATGAACTCGAGTTTTGGAATCCAAATGGACATCCTCCCAATCCATTTTCATGCTTCACGCATCCTTTTATCTGGAACCCCATCTTCTTTCATGTGTGAAGGGACACCCTAAAAACTTGGTGTCATGTAACTTTGGATCACCTACAATCTTGGGCCAATGCCTCAAAAGACTTTAAGAAACATTTTGATATTGGTATTATGTTTCGAACATGGTCATCAGTCGACCCTCATTTTCCTGCCCCCATTTTAGGTCACACGATGTTGATGTTGTGTTTTTAAAATGGTCTGCGGCTATCCTACATCGTTACACCACTATCATTGTGATCTCGATATTGAGCATCATGATTCACATGTTCCACCTCAAATTTAGGTGGAATACAACAATCTGGGAGTTACCACTTCATGCATCTTTTCTCATTGAGTAAGAGGACCAATATCACCTGGAAATTATTGACCCGACACTTCCAGGACATTTCACTTTTCTTACCTATGTCAAAAAAATCCCACCACCACTCCTTGTTTCCCACTCCGAGCATTGATTATGTGGTCTTAGTAGTTTTGGTAGGATGTGTACTGATATGGTTGAATCACAAAAAACATACATCCTTACTGCATGATGATAAATTGCAAAGAAATCCATGTCATAGTTTCATGATGTTAAACTGCATAACAATCATTGTCTTTAACACATGATGTTAAACTGCATGAAACTCCAATGTACTAGTTTCATGATGTTAAATTGCACAAAAACCATCATCCTTCCTGCATGATGTTAACTTTCATGACATATTGTTCAAATATATGTGACCTAAAAACACAAAAACAGTGGTCAAAACTATGTAACCTTAAACTAAAACCATCACTCGTCCATGCTACTCAACAGTAAACTATGCACCAGGTCAGAACTCTATGACCTTAAAATAAGAACCACTGGTCCAATCGATAAAACTTAAACTATCTACAACATCGAGGTCTTTTCCCTAAGTCCA
This sequence comes from Viscum album, assembly GCA_963277665.1. Lineage (NCBI taxonomy): Eukaryota > Viridiplantae > Streptophyta > Magnoliopsida > Santalales > Viscaceae > Viscum > Viscum album. The sequence goes on along the minus strand of OY728150.1, from coordinate 611,348,306 downwards.
GCTGTGTCCTCACACTGACATGATCTGATGCACTATGATGCAGAACCTAGAGTGCTGGATTCTGCATGGATATAATCTCATTCTATTTCAATTCTTCACATATCTATTTATTTGGAACGCCGTAATTTTACTTGTCCAAAGGGACCCCCAAAAGGCTTGGTTCCTAGCCACATGGATCTCCTACCATATTTTTCCAATATCCTGGAAGGCTTCAGATGAAATTTTGAGATAGGTACCGCATTTCAAACATGGTTTGTGACCGACACCCATTTGTCTGTCCCCATACCTAGTAACACGATATGGATGCTGTGTTTTGAACATGGTCAATCATCATCCTCTATAATTACACCACCTTAATTGTGTTCCGAATATTTCGTGATGTGATTCAAACATTCCATTTCTTTATGTCTAATAGAACTCTAACACCCTTGGTGTTACCCCTTAGTGGGTTTTTTTCACATTGAGAGGGATGGTCAATACCATTGGGATGTTCCCACTAGAAATTTCCATACACATTCTATGAATTTCCATGTGATAGGGAAATCTTAACATCACTCCTTGTTTCAAACAATGAGTATAGCTCACGTGAGGTTAGGAGTCTGGGTAGAATTTGTACCCACATGGAGGAGTGTGTTTTGTGGTGCAGACTTTTTTGGTTTTCATTCACGTCGGGTTAGTGAATTACCTACACCACACATGTCCATTAGAGATACCCACATCCTTTTAACATGACATCAAACTGCATGAAAACTGGTGTCCTAGCTTTATGATGCTAAACTGCACAATGATGATAGTCTTTTCTTCATAGCTTAAAAAGGAAAGTCCCCTATCATCCCAGGCACATGACGTTATAATGGGCACTCGAGTCCAATCATCAAAACATAAAACTACCTGTGGGTTTTCATCGGAATTTTCCATAAGGAGGAAGGATTGTTTTTCCTCATTCATGTCAGGTTTGGATACATCACCTCCATGAATACATTCCCTTTAACCATGTCCCTTTATAATGGTTCAAACTTTATGACCCTAAAATGTGAGCTATTGGTCCACTCTATGAACTTAAACTCAAATTTTACATCTTCAAGATCGTCATCCTTTAGAATTGGGTTGAATCTATCTATCTAGCACATCACATTAATGCACTAAAATGTTCTATAGTGTAGAACCCATATTTTTGGAATACAAGTGGGAATTACATCATTCCATTTCCATGCTTCATGAGCCCTTTATTTGGATCCCCATCATCTTCATATTTGAAGGGAACCCCAAAATATCCTGGTCTCAATACATTTTGGCTCACCTATTATCTTGGTCCAACACCCTGGAAGAATTTGGATGACACTTAGAGTTTGGCCCCGTGATTTTTAATACTGTTAGGGGTTGGCCCATGTTTTTTTGTTTCTATTTTAGGCTAACATAATATGGGTGATGTATTTTAAATATGATGAGTGGTAACCCATTATCATCATGCCACTCTCACTATGATCCAAACCTTAGGTGTCAGGATTCAAAACCTTCCACATCCTTATTATTAGGTGAAACTCTAACACTCTTGGTGTTACCCCTCCATGTATCTATGTGTGTTGAGTAGGCAAGTCAGTGTCATTGGGATGTTTTCCACCCTGAATTCCCTTTCCCTTGATGTGTGATTCCATGTGTTAGAAAAATCCCATCACTACTCCTTGTTTCCCATACCGAGAATTACTCACATGGGCTTAGTAGTTTTGGTAGGATGTGAACTGATACAGTTAAGAAACAGAAGTTATATCATCCTTCATGATGTTAAAATATTATATCATCCTACATAATGTCAAACTATTCATATTCATCTAACATGATGTTTAACTATTATATCATCCTCCAAGACATTAAATTATTCATATTCATCCCAAATAACATTAAACTGTTATATCATCCTGTATGGTGTTAAACTCTTCATATTATCCCCAAATGATGTTAAACTATAATATCATCCGTCATGATGCTAAAATATTCTTCTTCGTCCCTTATGATGTTAAACTGTTATATTTTCTACATGATGTTAAATTGTTCATATTTTTCACACTTGATGTTAAACTGTTATATCATCCTAAATGACGGTAAACTATTCACCTTCGTCCCGCATGACATTAAACTGTTATATCATCTTGTGTGATGTTAAACTATTCATCTTCGTTCTGCATGATGTTAAACCTTTATATCTTACTGCATGACATTATACTTTTCATCTTAATTCCACATGATGTTAAAATTCTATATCATCCTACATGATGTTAAAGTATTCGTATTTATCTCACATGATGTTAAACTATTATATCATTTTCATGACGTTAAATTGTTCATATTAATCCCACATGAAGTTAAACTCTTATATCATCTTGCCTGATGTTAAAATATTCATTTTCGTCCTTCTAAACGATAAACTACAAATAGTGAATACACCTTATGGTCTAAGCTCTATGAACTTAAACTAAGATCTCTCTCATCCTAGATAGAAGATGTTAAACTGCACGGGTACCACTACACCTCATAGATTCCCTTTATTTGGTTCTCCATAATCTTTCTAATCGGAAAGGACCCCCTAGAAGCCTGGTCTCACACCACCTTGGATCACCTTCCATTTTGGACCAATGTCCCAGAGGATCTCAAATGATAATTTGATACAAGTCCCATGTTGTAAATATGGTCAGTAGTCTATACTTAATTTTTTGGTCCCATTCCTAGTCACATGATATGGATACTGTGTTGCAAATATGGTGAGAAGTTATTCTCTATTGTTATCACCATCCCCATGGTCTCCCAAAAATTGAGTGCGGTGATTCTCTTATTTCTTCCCTCATATCCCACACAAATGACATTAAAACAAGAATATATGGTCAAAGCTCTATGACCTTAAACTAAGATATCCCCCTTCCCTACCACATGATGTTAAACTGCATGGCATTATAGGACTATGTGTGGCTTGATTCTCTACCTCACAGGATACGTAGGGATGCCCAAATATTTCATCTTTGGGTTTATACCTAGTTTTTTTAGAAATATTCTCTTTCACTTGGACCCTTGGTCGACTTTATCTCAATATTATGTGGTGTGGTGTGAACTTTTTTCCCTATTCAGATCAGGTTTAAAATAACCATGACACATACCTCTTTCAAGAGCTCTCAATTCTTTTGTTCTCACCCTATTGCATTAAACTACATGATCATGTCCCACAAAAATGAAATTAAACTAGGAATCTATGGTATGAGTTCTATGATCTTAACTATGACCTCCCAAGTCCTTACCATATAACATTAAATTTTATGGAATTTCAATAACTACATATGTATTGATTCCCTTTCTTATGGGATACGTAGGAATTCCTAGAAATTTTTTCTTCAGGTCCATCCCCTAATTTGTAACACCCCAAGCTTCCACGGTACGTTTCCCTTCGAATAATGCGATAGCGTGTGTTGTACGCAACCTCGAGTTCTAACACACACCACAACTAATTAAACTAGCCGTTGTGAATAGTAATACCTACTTTTTGAAATCATATATATTTTATATTTCAAAATGGACTTCATTTTTGGATTCGGAATATTAAAATTAGCCTAGGGTGAAATTTTGGTACATTTCGGATAACTTTCATATTTTGATGAATAGTGAAAATTACTAAATTTTAATTAAAAACAACTTTTTTAATCAAAATAATTAATAGTGATAAATTGTGAATTTGAGTGGTTTTAAAGTATATTTAGAATATATTTTTACCATTTAATATAATCTTGGTCATTGGACATAATTTTACAATTAAACCGAACATAAACAAGTGTCAATCTTTTGATAGTTATTATCTCTTAAAAACACGCTTTTTGTTTTGACAGCGGGAAGTAATTTTAAATTAATTTCTGCCACTTCTGTGTTTTGAATTTAGAAAAATGGATTCCATATTTGGAATCAGGATGTTCAAATTTTGTAAATAGGTAACTTTTATTTTTAGACATTTTGAATAATTACTGCGGTAAATATTTTATTTACCATGGTTAAGGGTAAATCTGGTAAATAAGGGTTAAAAAATAATATTATAATAATACTAAATTACCCTAAAACGTGTCTCAACCCTATTGGTTGATACATGGTCGACCATGGGCATCTTTGGGTCTATTTTGGGACCCCATGGATCCACTTGTAAGTGATAATGACACATTATATTAATAAAGCTAAAATAAAAATAAAAATGGCATAAGCATACATCTTTTAGAAGAACAATTTTTACATAGGGTTATACATGTTGGATTTTCGATTATAAATATTCATTAGAAAGCTAAAACGATTTCCTACATTATGACATTTTATTTATAATTTTTAGACATCAAATAAGTTAAATTATTAATGACACAATAATGATGCAATGTTTACCTCATTAATAAATCATTTAAATAAATAAGCTTATAATGATTAAAATATTATCTAAAACCTGTCCAATTCTTATTGGTTGATGTTATTTAGAATATGAGTCATATTATCTTCGACCTCAATGATTTTTGGACCATTATAAACCGAATACAAATATATTATAAAGTAATACTTTCACACTTTCCTAAAGAGCCCCTCCTCTCCCTTATAAAAGGAGACCACTTCTACTCATTCCTCACACCTCTCAAGCCACTTGGCTCGTCCAAACTCTGCCCAACTAAGCCTCCCACATCCCTCTCCTCCTCCTTGAAGCTTACCCTTAGGCAGAAAGCATTTCAAGAAGTCCTTTGGTTCCAACCAAAGTGAGTTACCTAAATTAAAGGTAACGATTTCTCTTAAATTATTTTCATTTATTTTGCTTCTCCAACCCCCAAACTCTTTTTATTTCCCTTCTTTTGTAACAACAACAGTATCCTCAATATACTAGTATGTTGTTATAAGAAGTATTCAAACTACACATACACACAACTCCATCTAATGGATGATGAACATAATGTTTCTGTGGATGACAAATTAACGCCTCACGAAACGATGATTGTTCAAATACATCTTACCGCCTCTCATGGTGGCCATTATGATGGCACTGTAATTAAATATGATATTAATGATATATATTTTATATATAAGCTTCTGTAATTCCATTTTATTTCATACCATTATTCGTTTCATGTTGTATATACATACGATAATTTCATTTGAGGAAGTGCGAACTACCGCCCCCTTAAAATGATATGACTCGTTCATACCACAATGGAACGTATAAAGGATGGTGTTAATGAACATAAGTAACATATATAAAATATTATATTATACTGTAATAGTAATATACCTATGTATCATTTGGATTCGATTCTTTTAAAATAAAAATTAAATGGAAGTAGCGTTCGTGCGTACGTACGGACTACCGTCTCCACGAACGCGATGAGATTCATTCTCCATCGTATCCATTCAAGTATAATTATCATTTAATGATTTAAAAATGATGTTTAAGGACTTGATATCATTCTGGATATGAATAAGATACAACAAACATGACTTATGTAACAAAACATATAAAAGAAAATGAGTAAGTTAACACCCGAAACGACGATAATTCTAAGATATTATTAACAAATCAATGTTAAAAGATCATATATGATATCATATTAATATATATGATTCTTGTATAATTTAATAACAATTATTTCACCATTATACAGGAGGTTAACCTACCCCAACCAAGGAAAAGTACAAGGTAAGGGTTATTTCACAATCTCTTCATTATCTGAGGTTGTATTATACGTAATAATCTACTGGGATCTCTTTATCATCCACATCCATGTTTCTTCGAAATGTATTTCAAAACATTTTTACTATTTACAAGAATATGGGTTAAAGTCATTTATACCCTTGTTTTACTTTTTATAAGAGGTTTATAAAGGAATCTTTCCGTCGTTTTCAAAACAAGGTCCTTTTTAACCTTTTCGACAGAATTGAGGTAAGAATGTTTTTTTTAACTTATACGGCGGGTGCGGTTATTTTCCGCCGTTATAAAATCGTCGAAGCTTTCCATACAAGCTTATATAAATATTTTCAAAGAAAATGTTTTATTTTATATGGATCTTAAATGATTTCAAAATAAAAGGAGATACTTCTTTAAAAAGAATTTTGATTTCATCTATGTCAACATCCTTTGATGGATTTTAAGATTATTTGAAGTTGATTTATTATGATAAAAAAATTCTATATTGTATTGAAGGTTTTTTGATATGTTTGATTGTGGATGTGCTATTTTTATACCATTCATAGTTTATGGTGAAATTATTGACATTTCGTATGCTAGTTTTAATGCGAATGTTTATGTTATGTTTAAACCTTTTCATATGGGAATGCATTGGACTTAATAAGTGACGGGTGGAGCCCGCTATAGCTCCTCGATGCATCGGTAGGTCTCATGAGACAAACTAGTGTCTTGGCACAAGACCTTGACAAAATCTTATTTGTAGTCTTGGCACGAGGCCTTGGCTATGTGGTTATGATAGTCTGACATTATGCATTCCAACATTATGAAAGTGGTTATTGATTTTTGCATGTGATTATTCGATTAGTAGAATATCCATGTGAATAAGTAAATGGCATTATTTCATTTTATTTATGCCATACTATGTTAAATGTTCATGTTTAAAAGGCTTTTTTTTGAGTTATACATTGCCTTAAATGTTTATTTTTATTTATGAAAGTTTCCTCTATATTGTTATCCTTACTGGGCATTTGAGCTCACCCCTTTTCTATGTTTTATTTTTCCCAGGTAGTGAAGAAGTAAATTGTGAATGACTTGCAGGGATATTATGAGGGGTTAATAGTGTGGATATGAATACTTTGTTGTTGTTGTAGTTTTTCACTTTGAAATGTAATGTAAAACTTTATGATTATATCTAGTGTTTCCAAGGCTACTAAACCAATCGGTCTTTCGGGATTTGATCTTTCTTGTGATCATGCCAATGTTATGTAATTAATGCACCGACTCTGGGTAGCTGGGGTCGGGGCGTTACAGTTGGTATCAGAGGAAGTTTATTACAAACCTTGGAAGCTAGATTTAGATAAACTCTGATTAGAGCACGTAGACTTAAGATGAACTTTGAGGATTAGTATAGAAGAACTTCCTAGAATTCTGGTATTGTAGATATTTTGTGAGTTTTCCGAGCAATACATCCCTGTCTGGATACGAGCAGGTAGAGGCGGCTCTGGCACAGATGTACCTAGGGGTAAAACCCGAAAACACCGCTTTGAGCTAGACTCGAACGGGAACTGGTGCACGACAACGGGCCTTGCTGCACTCTTGGTTACGACACTCCCGGGGGATATGCTTAGGATAACTCTCATTTTATTTACAAATCATTATGAAGGGTTTATGATTATATACTTCCTCAAAGAAAACATTTTTATGATTATGGATTATATCCATAAATAGTTCAATTTATGTTAAGTGTTTTATAAGTATGGGATTATGTATTTTGATTCATAAACTGATCTAGTTTATGCCATTGTTTAGAAATGGCGCCTAGTGGAAGAAATGGAAACCGTATCAATGCACGCACTCCATGTAGGGATTGCCCTCCTGCTCAAGATAATTATAGTGGGGCTGGTGATGCAACTGGTGCTGATCAGCTAATCACCATACTGGGACAACTTACTCAGGTTATGAATAATAACCTTACCCGTATGGAGCACCCTGATCCGCAGCGTGGAGGATCAATGTTAGATCGATTCATGAGACAACAACCACCAACTTTCAATGGGAGTACAAATCCCTTAGTAGCTGAGCAATGGATATTTTCCCTAGAGAAAATATTTCAGGCTTTGGGGAGCAGTGAAAGGGAAAAAGTTATCATGGCAGTTTACCGCCTCACTGGAGATGCTGATCAATGGTGGTCATTGATTCAAAATACGAAGGAAGATGATGAAGTATCAAATATGGAATGGAGGGAGTTCAAAGATCTGTTTTTAGAAAAATACTTTCCTCGCGACCATCGAGCAGATATGGAAAGACAATTTCTGAGTCTGAGACAAAAGGAGGATGAGAATGTCACAAAGTATGAGGCTAACTTTACAAGGTTAGCGAGGTACGCTGGTGATTATATTCGCAACCCAAGAAGTAAGATTGATCGTTTCTTTGATGGGTTAAAACCATTTCTCCGTCGAGCATTAGTCTCACAATCCTTTTCATCGTACGAAGACATTGTCTCATGTGCTATCAAGACCGAAAAGGAATTCTCTAAGTATTATGAATTTAAAGAGAAGCAAGAGAAGAAGAGACCTGCTGATCAATCTGGGAATGGAAATAAGGGGAAGAAGGGAAAGGTTGAATATCCATCTTGTGGTAAATGCGGGAAGAAACATCCTGGTACTTGCTTGAAGGGAATGGGAGTCTGTTACAAGTTTGGTGAAAAAGGCCACCAAGCTCATGATTGCAAGGGAAAGAAGGAAGCTACTAATGTTCAGTGCTACAATTGCAGGGAAATGGGGCATTATGCGAATGCATGCCCTAAGCGTCAGGATAACTTACCTCAGAAAAGGCCAAGGGATCAAGGCCAGGCTTATGCTATCACTACTGCTGAGGTAGAAACTCCGAAAGACGTGGTGGCAGGTAATTTAATGGTTTCCTCAAGTTTAGCAAATGCATTATTTGATTCTGGATCATCGCATTGTTTCATATCTTCCCAGTTTGCTAAGAAAATTAGATATTTCCAATTTGATTTAATAAGGGAGTTGTCGGTTAAAACTCCTAAGGGAAGTATCGTTGCAACAAAGTTTTGTGAATCAGTCCCCATTAGAGCACATAAATTGTCTTTATCTGCTGATTTCATCGTCATACCTATGATTGAGTTTGATATAATCCTCGGTATGGACTGGCTTTCGGACTATGATGCGAAGATTTATTGTAAGAAGAAAGAGGTTACGATTCTTGATGATAATGATAAGGAACACCTTATTTTTAGAGCAGAATCGTCACCACCTAATTCTTATTTAGATCCACCCCCAGTAGCTCAACTAAATTCAATTATTGGGGAGGAAGAGAATGAAATAACTACGGGTGAGGAAAGGAATGTTCAAATAGAGGATGTACCTGTTGTGAAAGAGTTTGTAGATGTATTTCCGGAAGATTTACCTGGACATCCTCCAGAACGAGAAGTAGAGTTTTCCATTGATTTAATTCCTGGATCAAGGACTATATCAAAGACCTCGTATAGAATGGCCACTGTAGAATTAGTCGAACTAAAGAAACAACTAGAGGAATTGAGTAATAAGGGATTTATTCGCCCTAGTGTTTCTCCATGGGGAGCCCCTGTTCTTTTTGTTAAAAAGAAAGATGGATCTATGAGGTTATGTATCGACTACAGGGAGATCAATGCTATAACGATAAAGAACAAGTATCCCCTACCTCGTATTGATGATTTATTTGACCAACTGCATGGAGCTAAATACTTTTCAAAGATTGAACTTCGATCTGGATACCATCAGTTGTGTGTAAAGAAGGAAGACATTCCGAAGACAGCATTTCGAACCAGGTACGGGCATTACGGGTTTACTGTAATGCCGTTTGGATTGACTAATGCACCCTCTGTATTCATGGATCTGATGAATAGAGTTTTCAAAGAGTATCTCGATGAATTTGTGGTGGTATTTATTGATGATATCTTGGTATACTCCAAAACCTACGAAGATCATGAAAATCACTTGCGCATTATCTTGAAGACTCTGAGGAGGCATGAATTATATGGGAAGTTTAGCAAGTGTGAATTCAGGCTTCAGGATATTTATTTTCTTGGCCATATTGTCTCTAAAGATGGAATCTCTGTTGATCCTTCTAAGACCAAGGCAATCCAAGAATGGCCAGCACCTACGAGTATAACTGAGGTACGTAGTTTTATTGGTTTGGCAGGTTATTATCGACGTTTCGTCCAGAATTTTGCCCGATTGGCTAACCCATTAACGAAGCTCACACGTAAAGGGGTTAAATTTGTTTGGACAAAAGAGTGTGAAGAATGTTTCGAAGAACTGAAGAGAAGATTAGTCAATGCTCCTATATTGACTCTACCATCGGGGAATGATGGGTTCGTTATTTATAGTGATGCATCAAAGAAAGGACTTGGTTGTGTCCTTATGCAGAATGATAGAGTTATTGCCTATGCATCACGACAGTTGAAAATTCATGAACAAAACTATCCTACTCATGATCTTGAGTTAGCAGCTGTGATCTTTGCTTTGAAGATATGGAGGCACTACCTCTATGGTGAAAAATGTGAGATTTATACTGATCACAAGACTTTGAAGTATATTTTCTCACAAAAAGAACTCAACATGAGGCAAAGGAGATGGCTTTAATTACTCAAGGATTATGATTGCACAATACACTACCACCTGAGGAAAGCAAACAAAGTAGCAGATGCTTTGAGCAGAAAAGACCATGGAGTTCTGAACATGATGAGAATTGAAAGGGATCCAATTTTCATGGATCTAGAAAAGATGGACATGGGAATAACCAGGGAAGGTGAAACATCAATGCTTTTTCAAATGGTTGCCAAACCATCTTTACTAGAAAGGATTAAGAGTTCTCAGACCGATGATGAAGAATTTCAGAAGAAGATTAAAGCTGTGAATGATGGGAGATTGAGAGACTTTGTGTATGAAGATGGGATTTTGAAATTCGGGAAGAGACTTTGTGTTCCCAATATACCTGATCTAAAAAGGGAATTGCTGGATGACGCTCATAGTTCCAATTTCTCTATACACCCTGGGAGCACCAAAATGTATAGAGATTTGAAGGAACATTTTTGGTGGGACAACATGCAGAGGGAGATTGCTGATTTTGTGTCAAGATGTATGGTTTGTCAACAAGTGAAAGCTGTAAGGCAACAGCCTGGAGGAGTCATGCAACCTCTTCCCATACCGGAGTGGAAATGGGACAATATTACGATGGACTTTTTCATGGGGCTACCAAAGACTCCTAGAAGGAACGATGCAATATGGGTTATTGTTGATCGTCTTACCAAGTCAGCACATTTTCTTGCTATAAGAGAAGATCTACCCCTGGAACGTCTAGCAAGACTATATATTAATGAAGTTGTGAGACTTCATGGAGTACCCCTATCAATTGTTTCGGATCGTGATCCCCGTTTTACTTCAAGATTTTGGAAAAGTCTTCAAAAATCCCTGGATACTGAACTTCATTTGAGCACTGCTTACCACCCTCAGACAGACGGACAATCAGAACGGACTATTCAGACTTTAGAAGACATGTTGAGATCTTGCTCACTTGATTTTCAGGGTATGTGGGATCAATATTTACCACTAGTAGAATTTTCCTATAACAATAGCTTCCATTCGAGTATTCAGATGGCACCATATGAAGCGTTATACGGAAAGAGATGTCATACACCAACCTGTTGGGATGACGTTGGTGAAAGAAAACTTGTAGGCCCAGAACTGGTGGAGGAAACGGTGGAAAAGGTGAAGGTAATCCAAAATCACATCAAAGTAGCTCAATGTAGGCAGAAGAGCTATGCCGATAATCGAAGGAAGGATTTGGAATTTCAAGTCGGTGATCATGTTTTCCTGAAGGTATCTCCATGGAAGGGAGTCATACGTTTTGGTAAGAAAGGTAAATTGAGTCCCAGGTACATCGGACCTTTTGAAATTCTAGAACGAATTGGGGTTGTAGCTTACCGATTGGCAATGCCGCCAAGTCTCTCCAAAGTTCACGATGTGTTCCACGTATCTCTGTTGAGAAAATACATGCCTGACCCAACGCATGTACTCACCTATGAGGAATTAGAACTGGAACCCGATCTGTCTTATTGCGAAGAGCCCGTCAGGATTCTTGATACAAGAGAACAAGTACTGAGAAACCGGACGACGCGTCTGGTAAAAGTTTTGTGGAGAAACCATAAGATGGAAGAGGCAACGTGGGAACCCGAGGAACTTATGATGAAGAACCACCCGAGTCTTTTTATGCAGTAATACCCTAGAAATTGTGAGGACGCAATTATTTGAAGGAGGGGAGAATGTAACACCCCAAGCTTCCACGGTACGTTTCCCTTCGAATAATGCGATAGCGTGTGTTGTACGCAACCTCGAGTTCTAACACACACCACAACTAATTAAACTAGCCGTTGTGAATAGTAATACCTACTTTTTGAAATCATATATATTTTATATTTCAAAATGGACTTCATTTTTGGATTCGGAATATTAAAATTAGCCTAGGGTGAAATTTTGGTACATTTCGGATAACTTTCATATTTTGATGAATAGTGAAAATTACTAAATTTTAATTAAAAACAAATTTTTTAATCAAAATAATTAATAGTGATAAATTGTGAATTTGAGTGGTTTTAAAGTATATTTAGAATATATTTTTACCATTTAATATAATCTTGTTCATTGGACATAATTTTACAATTAAACCGAACATAAACAAGTGTCAATCTTTTGATAGTTATTATCTCTTAAAAACACGCTTTTTGTTTTGACAGCGGGAAGTAATTTTAAATTAATTTCTGCCACTTCTGTGTCTTGAATTTAGAAAAATGGACTCCATATTTGGAATCAGGATGTTCAAATTTTGTAAATAGGTAACTTTTATTTTTAGACATTTTGAATAATTACTACGGTAAATATTTTATTTACCATGGTTAAGGGTAAATCCGGTAAATAAGGGTTAAAAAAATAATATTATAATAATACTAAATTACCCTAAAAAGTGTCTCAACCCTATTGGTTGATACATGGTCGACCATGGGCATCTTTGGGTCTATTTTGGGACCCCATGGATCCACTTGTAAGTGATAATGAGACATTATATTAATAAAGCTAAAATAAAAATAAAAATGGCATAAGCTTACATCTTTTAGAAGAACAATTTTTACATAGGGTTATACATGTTGGAGTTTCGATTATAAATATTCATTAGAAAGCTAAAACGATTTCCTACATGATGATATTTTATTTATAATTTTTAGACATCAAATAAGTTAAATTATTAATGACACAATAATGATGCAATGTTTACCTCATTAATAAATCATTTAAATAAATAAGATTATAATGATTAAAATATTATCTAAAACCTGTCCAATTATTATTGGTTGATGTTATTTATAATATGAGTCATCTTAGCTTCGACCTCAATGATTTTTGGACCATTATAAACCGAATACAAATATATTATAAAGTAATACTTTCACAGTTTCCTAAAGAGCCCCTCCTCTCCCTTATAAAAGGAGACCACTTCTACTCATTCCTCACACCTCTCAAGCCACTTGGCTCGTCCAAACTCTGCCCAACTAAGCTTACCACATCCCTATCCTCCTCCTTGAAGCTTCCCCTTAGGCAGAAAGCATTTCAAGAAGTCCTTTGGTTCCAACCAAAGTGAGTTACCTAAATTAAAGGTAACGATTTCTCTTAAATTATTTTCATTTATTTTGCTTCTCCAACCCCCAAACTCTTTTTATTTCCCTTCTTTTGTAACAACACCAGTATCCTCAATATACTAGGATGTTTTTATAAGAAGTATTAAAACTACACATACACACAACTCCATCTAATGGATGATGAACATAATGTTTCTGTAAAAATGGCAAATTAACGCCTCACGAAACGATGATTGTTCAAATACATCTTACCGCCTCTCATGGTGGCCATTATGATGGCACTGTAATTAAATATGATATTAATGATATATATTTTATATATAAGCTTCTGTAATTCCATTTTATTTCATACCATTATTCGTTTCATGTTGTATATACATACGATAATTTCATTTGAGGAAGTGCGGACTACCGCCCCCTTAAAATGATATGACTCGTTCATACCACACATGGAACATATAAAGGATGGTGTTAATGAACATAAGTAACATATATAAAATATTATATTATACTGGAATAGTAATATACCTATGTATCATTTGGATTCGATTCTTTTAAAATAAAAATTAAATGGAAGTAGCGTTCGTGCGTACGTACGGACTACCGTCTCCACGAACGCGATGAGATTCATTCTCCATCGTATCCATTCAAGTATAATTATCATTTAATGATTTAAAAATTATGTTTATGGACTTGATATCATTCTGGATATGAATAAGATACAACAAACATGACTTATGTAACAAAACATATAAAATAAAATGAGTAAGTTAACACCCGAAACGACGATAATTCTAAGATATTATTAACAAATCAATGTTAAAAGATCATATATGATATCATATTAATATATATGATTCTTTTATAATTTAATAACAATTATTTCACCATTATACAGGAGGTTAACCTACCCCAACCAAGGAAAAGTACAAGGTAAGGGTTATTTCACAATCTCTTCATTATCTGAGGTTGTATTATACGTAATAATCTACTGGGATCTCTTTATCATCCACATCCATGTTTCTTCGAAATGTATTTCAAAACATTTTTACTATTTACAAGAATATGGGTTAAAGTCATTTATACCCTTGTTTTACTTTTTATAAGTAGTTTATAAAGTAATCTTTCCGTCGTTTTCAAAACAAGGTCCTTTTTAACCTTTTCGACAGAATTGAGGTAAGAATGTTTTTTTTAACTTATACGGCGGGTGCGGTTATTTTCCGCCGTTATAAAATCGTCGAAGCTTTCCATACAAGATTATAAGAATATTTTCAAAGAAAATGTTTTATTTTATATGGATCTTAAATGATTTCAAAATAAAAGGAGATACTTCTTTAAAAAGAATTTTTATTTCATCTATGTCAACATCCTTTGATGGATTTTAAGATTATTTGAAGTTGATTTATTATGATACAAAACTTCTATATTGTATTGAAGGTTTTGTGATATGTTTGACTGTGGATGTGCTATTTTTATACCATTCATAGTTTATGGTGAAATTATTGACATTTCGTATGCTAGTTTTAATGCGAATGTTTATGTTATGTTTAAACCTTTTCATATGGGAATGCATTGGACTTAATAAGTGACGGGTGGAGCCCGCTATAGCTCCTCGATGCATCGGTAGGTCTCATGAGACAAACTAGTGTCTTGGCACAAGGCCTTGACAAAATCTTATTTGTAGTCTTGACACGAGGCCTTGGCTATGTGGTTATGATAGTCTGGCATTATGCATTCCAACATTATGAAAGTGGTTATTGATTTTTGCATGTGATTATTCGATTAGTAGAATATCCATGTGAATAAGTAAATGACATTATTTCATTTTATTTATGCCATACTATGTTAAATGTTCAAGTTTAAAAGGATTTTTTTTGAGTTATACATTGCCTTAAATGTTTATTTTTATTTATGAAAGTTTCCTCTATATTGTTATCCTTACTGGGCATTTGAGCTCACCCCTTTTCTATGTTTTATTTTTCCCAGGTAGTGAAGAAGTAAATTATGAATGACTTGCAGGGATATTATGAGGGGTTAATAGTGTGGATATGAAGACTTTGTTGTTGTTGTTGTAGTTTTTCACTTTGAAATGTAATGTAAAACTTTATGATTATATCTAGTGTTTCCAAGGCTACTAAACCAATCGGTCTTTCGGGATTTGATCTTTCTTGTGATCATGCCAATGTTATGTAATTAATGCACCGACTCTGGGTAGCTGGGGTCGGGGCGTTACATAATTCATCAAACCATTCCCCCTTTTCTACTCTAATATCCTTGATTCATCCACTCTTAACTAGACCCTCAACCCTTTTTATGCCTCATCAATATGCTCAGATGCACTATGGTATAGGACTGTGTGTGTTGGATTATACATGGACATGATTTCACCCATTTCCATGCTTCACGCCCACATTTATTTTGGTTTACATCATCATTAAAATCCAAAAAGACCCCCAAATAGTATGGACGTTCGGCCTTATTGCTCACCAACTATTTTTGGGAAATTTAATGGAGGACCTCAAAAAACATTTGAAATAGGCCTTATGTCGTGAATATGGTCAATGGTCGACCCTCACATGTTTGTTTCCATCCCAGGTCACACAATATAGATACTACGCTTCAAATATAGTCAATAGTTTTCCCCCATCGTTACGACAACCCCATTACACATTGAATATTGGTTTTGTGATTCACATTCTCTTACACTTCACCATCTGCACAAATAACTTTGACACCCTCAGTGTTATTCCTTTATGCACCTTTTCACGTTGAGAGGACGAACCAGTGTCATGGGGTCATCTTTGACTATGGAACTTTGTCCTCTACTATGTACTTCCATGCATTGTAAATATATTCTCCACCCTTGTTTCCCATAGTGATCATGGATCATGTGGGCTTAGGGATTTGGGTAAGGTTTGTTATTGCATGGAATAATCACACATCCTTTGAGTCCAAACTCTATGACCTTAAACTATGAGCTTTGGTCCCCTAGTCCAGACATCATGACTTTAAACAATGTGAATTATCTTGGAAATTTGTGATGCGGTGAAGAATACTTTGTCCTCAATCACATCAAGTTGATTTATGGAACCACGCCAAACATTTTTTCTTGGGCAATCCGCCACACAGAAACCAAACTCTCTAACCTTGAAACTAAGATCTCTACTATCCTAGTTCACATGAAATTAATCTTCATAATAAATATTATTTTCCCCACTTCAGAGGATATCATTATATTTGTTATTTTCCATATTCCATACCATCCTCAAGAAATATGCATGTCTTTATTGTCATTCTCATGAGATAAGTAGTGATGCATAGAATCTTCATATAAAGTTTAGCCGCAACCCCCTTCATATTTCTAGCCTCTTGTCCCTAGACACCCTTTTAAGAATTTGTGGTGTGGTATGGACTTCTTTTGTCTCCATTCATGCCGAGTTTATGTGCTGAATCATATCTCTCTCCCTTGGGGGTGACCATGTACTTCAACGCATGACTTTAAACTCCTTCCCCATCCTGGATAAGTTCAATATTCCCTATAACAATTATAGTACACTTCAGTTTCTTCTCCAGAGTAGGTTACCCCCCCCCCCCCCAGTGTTAGATTTTAACCACGCTATGACTCAAGATATACGTGTATCTTGATTCTTGACATTTCATGATACGTAGATACACTCAAGAACCTCACCTTGGGCCCAACCACAAGTTCATTAACCCTTCCAGATCTTCACCTCGAATTATGGTCCAAAATATTTGACCCTAAATCAAGAACCCCAAGTCCGTGTGGCATGACATTAAACTATTAACCAGGGTCTAGGAAATATGAGATTAAACTATGTGCAATGTCTTGGTCAGATGATAATAAAATATTCCATGCATCATCCTCACCATATGACATTAAACTACATTTCTATCATCCTCAACATATGACATTAAAATAAATGTCTATAATATTCATTTTAATGATTTAAAACTTGAAAGGAATTCTAGGTTCTTTCCAAATAGGTCCTCTCTGTAGTAGCTTTGATCTTCATTCATACTAATATGCTCACCCAATGTTATTTCATCACAGTAGTGTAGTTTCAAGATTACTGGTCTTTATTTGAGAAACCCACCATTCCATAACCACGCTTTGCATGCCCTCTGTTTTGGACTATCATTCACTCTCACTGGATGCTCGAAGTTAATTCTCACCTACCCTCATGGGTCAACATTCCAAAGGAAATAAGACCACACTTTGATTTTGGCCCTATGTTTTTTAATATGGTCAACAGTTATCCCTTGTTTTTTTGTTCCCATTTCAGGCTAACACAATGCAGATGCTGTGTTTCTTATTTGGTCAACATATATCCTTTATTATCATACCACCCTCACTATGTTACGAATTTTTTGTATCATGATTCACACTTCTCATTCCCCTTTATTTGGGTTGATTCCAATGCCCCAGGCTTTATCCCACTCATTTCCCAAATCATGTTGGGAGAAAAAAGTTGGACATTCATAGAGACATGTTCTCCAATTGAAATCCTTCTCGTTCTGGATACTCCCAATGGTGATCGATGTCCCATTATATCCCCAACACATATTCCCATGTTTAGAACTCTCATATAGGTGAATGACCTAATATTGTATCATGTTTACCATAATTATTATGACTGATATGGTCTTAGATATTTAGTTGGTTGTTTCCTCAATGCGATCAAGATACAATGGACCCTATGTCTAGTGTTTTTCATAACTGTTTCCTCAGAATATGGTCCACCTCACCCTCCTCGTCCTCATTGTACCCCATTCTTGGGGTTGGGGGGTATTTGTTGGAACCAAAAAACACAACCAAAATATTGACTGAATGATTCCATATATGATCCAAGAGTGTAGTAAATTTATCAATCTTTTATTTGAGTGGTCGTATAGCTTGAATGGAGTTACAGATTAGAAGTAATGTCAACTCAAAGATGGTCTAGAAAACTAGTTTGTGGAGCCCATTTGTGGAGCTCCCTCTACAGCCACACAAACATATGTGCTTCATTGCATCCATTTTATTCATGTAAATATTAGGATCATTGCGGTTCATGGAGGTACCTTATATGAATGTATCTCCTCCATGTGTTACTTTTTCTTCACGATCCATTGAGAACGTATCTACTACACGCATCACTTTTTCTTCGCGATCTGACCATGAATGTATGTGGTTTGAGGCCTCACTTTTTCTTTGTGGTTCCCATTTATTCTTTATAGATAACTACACTGATCTCCATTTCCTATAAATATCTGGCTCACCCCCTTCATATGTATGGTGGTTCCACCCTTCTAGAAGCTGATCTCACATTTCGCGGTGCTCCTAAGCATCGCGAATAGATTTCCTTTGTGAAGGAGGGAGCCCCTTCAGGATGCTTGAGGCTCCACAAAGCATTAATCCTTCACAGATAAATCTACAAATAATGGGTTCCTTGCTAAAGATAAGACCTTATCCACTGAAATCCTTCCTCTGTGATCACCTTTACTTCACAAAGCTACTTCACGAGACCCTGAGCTCCGGGAAGCTCCTTGCTTCATCAGACCCTGAGCTCTACGAAGCCCCGTGATCTATGAGACCCTGATCTATATAGATATACATCCTTCACAAGATACTAAGATCCATGAAACAATTTACTTTGTAAATACCTATACTTCATGAATCTCCTACCTTCGTTCCCACCGGTCCATACCACAGGGGCTGCACCCCCGCACCCCAACTCAGGATCAGTGTCAAGCTATAGTCCTGACACTCTGAGTCAGTCTCTTCATTAACATCATTGACCCCCATGATAAATGTAGAGTCACAACATGAAATTTTCAGTCAAGGGTACCAACACTTTCCCTTGAACACCCATCTTCTACGTATGGAATACCACAATTCGAGATAATCCTCACACTACATGAACCACATTGAGTTGACATATCCATCTAAGTCTCTTTCCCATGTCATAATAAAAGATTCACATCTTCAATTCCACGTTTACATTGAGTTTAACCATTCCTCAATAAAATCCTTAAACCTCATCACTAGGCTTCTATGCTGGGTTCTACCAAATAAGGCCACTCTTGCACAAGTCCCAATATTATCAATTTCTAGGATATTAATTCTTATATGTCCTCACTACATGAATTTAAGTTGTAGAATTCCTTATCATTAAATAATAGGGTGCCTCTTATTCCAAATAAGAGATGCCTTATGTGACAATAATAAGATGGCTCATTCCATGATCATAGTGGCATAATTTCAAGAGGGTTGGAATTCGTTCAAACATTCAATCACTCCACCTCATGCTTCACGTGTCCTTCATTTGGATATTTATCCTTTTTTATGTCAGAAGGGACCCCCAAAGGTATGTATGCTTGGCCTCATGGATCACCTACCATCCTGGGCCAATGCCCTAGAAGAAATTGAATGACAATTAGAGTCAGGTCCTGTTTATCAAACACTATCAGTAGTCGACCATCATTTTATTGTCCCCATTTTAGGCTATCATGATATGGATACTGTGTTGTGAACATGGTCAATATTTATCCTCCATCATCATTCCACCCCCACAACATTCCAAATGTTGGGAATGTGATTCACACTTATCATCTCCCTTTGTTCAGATTTATTCCAATGCCATTGGAATTATCCCACTTATGCCCTAGCACACAGGTTTAGTCCTAAATTATATGCCTCAACCTACTAGAGAGTTGGGATTCCCTCATGGATACCCATGTGGAAGATATCATGATAATATTTTGAGCATAAACCCCATTCACCATTGCTTCTCCTTAGCAGCACCCATACATCTTCCATGTATATGACTCATTAATAATAGTCGCTCCCTTTCGACACTCGGGAAGCTTTTTCAGATAACCCCCTTACATAATTGATGCTCATTAGTAGAAACTGGGTAGCTTCCGTGCATAAGCCCCATTCCCTATTTCCACTCCTTAGAGACACCCAGACAACTTCCATGTGTAAACCCCACATCCTTCCCTAGGAATGTACCTTCCATGACATGCCTGTCTGGTATGTTACTTCCTCTTGTTTCACACACCGAGTATGACTCACGTGATCTTAGAGGTTATTAGTGTCCATGAAACCACACCCAATAATTTTTTAAATACGTTGGATTTTATCCCTTTCTTATAGGCACAGTAGATAGGATGCCTTCTTTAGGTTCAATCCTAACCAATGGTAAACATTGGTGGCCCATCCTAGGGGTGAATCCTCACCGATCCACCTCCTTCAGTGTATATATCATCCTTCATGGTGTGAAATTTTCTCTTTATGGAACACACCACCCTGGGTCTGATCTCATTGGTTTTTATAACCCAATTAATGGTAAACATTGGTGCCCCCTTCTCGGTGTGCCCCCTCCCAAATCCACCTCCATCAGTGTCAAGATCATCCTTCACAACATACCATATTCCCTTTAGGGGACACACCACCCCAGGTCCGATATCATAGGGTGTTATGACCCAACCACTATTAAAATTTTGTGCTCCCTCCTTTGGATGTACCCTCATGATGTGACATATTCCCTTTGTGGGACAAATCCTCCCAGACCCACCTTCATAGGGTGTCCTGATCCATCCTCTATCATTCATCATCCACCCTGATTCTCCCCAGGCCTCAACATCCAAGTAGGATCATGACACTCATCCACTCCATCTTCTAAAATATGTGGAATTTTATCATTTCCATTTTCAAGAAGGGTACGTAAGAAGCATCACTGAGGTTAAATCCTATCACCCATCGGTCTTGAATACTTCATATCGGTTCACCCCCATCTATCATGATGTTAAACTGTATGCCTCTTTTCATCCCACGTGAACTTAAATATATAGTTTTGAACTATGTGGGTTTTGATACTTGTATCCTAGATATGGTACATAGGAAGACTCCATGAGGTTTAACACCAAACATTGGTAAACTTTGGTGTCCCCTTTTTCAGGACCCACATCATTGGTCCATCCCTTAGTGGTGTCAAACCAACTTCTGGGTTGTCTTAGTGCTTAAACCTTGTATGCTTCACCATACTCTTACAATTAATATTATTCCTCTTTAAATGGGTTTCTAACCATGTGTAAGCCCAACATGGCTCTAGGTTTCAATCCTTTGTGTACACCCCGATTCTATACCCTATTCCTAAACTATGTGGACTTTGATTCTCTACCATTGTGATATGAAGGAAGCATCCCTAAAGATCAAGCCCATCACTCATTACCATCCTTATCTCTTCCTAAAGCCCTAATGTTTCAGGAAGATCATGTATTATCCCAAGGTTCCACTTCCTTCCATACCCATCCATGTGTTCATTCTCATGAGCCTCCCCCTCATGTGACTCATCACCCCATTCCATAACTATGTTGACCTCGATCCTTGAACCTTTCAAGCAAGGTATGTAGGAAACGTCCCTGAGGTTCAAGCCCAATACCTCTATCTTCACATCAATTCCACCCCTTTAATTTCACTTAATTCATTCAAATACTCTATCATCTATCCTTATTCTTACCCAGGCCACCACATCTCGGTGATATCATTCCATACACTTCATAGTTTCTTCTAGAAGCACCCAGGACGACAACCATGCTTAAGCTTCACACATCCATATCATCCAACCCAGAGTGCCCCTCTTGTGAAGGGTAGCTAACCACATGTAATCCCCCAACCACCCCTTTTAACAATGTGGGTTTTGATCCTTATATTCAATATAAGGTAAATAAGAAGCCTCCCTGAGGTTTAATCCCTAACAATGGTAAAACATGGTGTTCCTCTCATTGGGGTCCACTACCCTAATCCACCCTCAGTGGTGTCCAAATCAGCCATCATGTCATGAAAGAAACCATTTTTAGGACACACCACCTTGGGAATGATCTTTTTAGGTGTCCTGATCCATCCACAGGGTGCTCCATTTACTAGGATCTATCCTCACGGTGAGACATCTTCCCATCCTGGGACACACCACCCTAGGTCATCTCTTTTTGGGCATCCTTATCCATCAATCTGGTGCTCCCTTTTTGGTATCCACCCTCCCAGTGTGACATCTCCTCTTTTTGGGACACACCACCCCGAGTTCTCTCTTTTTGGGTGTCCTAATCCATTCATATAGTGCTATATTTTTGGGATCCGCCATCCTGGTGTGACATCTCCCCTTTTTGGGACACACTGACCTAGGTCTTCTCTTTTTGGGTGTCCTGATCCTTCCATCTGGTGCTCCCTTTCTGGGATCCACCCTCACAGTGTGAGATCATCCCTTATTGGGACACAACACCTTGGTTCCACTCTTTTGGGGCGTTTTGACCCATCCATCAGGTAAACCTTATAGGTTATCCCTCATAAGGATGTACCAATATGATCCATCTCCATGGGGTGTTTTGATCACTCTCATTCTATCTCTGCAAGATGTTAAACTTGTGTCTTACCTTGTGTTGAATGTGGGATGTCTAAGGAAAATTTTGGAAACAACACCTTTTTCATAACCTTGTCCACTAGACATTAAACTCATGGAATACCCCATGTTAATCATGGGAAGCCAAGGAAAACCATAGAGACATGACTTTAGAATAAGATACCCTATGATAGTTGTGGGATGTCTTGGGGTTTTTCACCCTTGAAAAGCCATCCTATGAGGAAGAATACACATGACCAATGTTCATGCATCCATAGATTATGCTACATGCCTGATGTTACTATAAGCTCTGACCGAAGGTTGCTTCCATGAAAATACTCCTTGGAATGTCCTAACATAATTAGTGTAATTAACCGACGTCCACAAAGATATTGTACCAGGAAAGATATTCATGACCAACGACTCAAATCTATGAGGGAGACCCAAACTAGGTGACCAGTTCAGAGGATAAATCAATAGAAGGAGGAACCTACATACCATAATCCCATTTCAATCAAGGATAAAACAATGTTTATGAAGTGATGGATTACACCCACCTTTAGAAAGTGGGAACACAATGCCACAATTAATGCATCCTCGTAGGCGATGCTCATCCCATTGAAAGAGTCAGAAACAATCACATAGTAAGTCAAATCAGACAAAAACCATGAAAAACCCGGGAGGTTTGTATACCTAAATGCATGGGATTGAAAAAATTACCACTAACTATGCACATAAATGAGGGCTTCTTCTTTCCACCACTGTTTCACCTCAAAACCCAAAATTTCTCAACACCGCTAATGGGTTCTTCCCAAAACACATAAAAAATGATGAAAAAATAAAATATAATAAAAAACCCAAATCCAATTTAAAATTATAAAACCAATTAATTAACCCATGGAAACTTGAATATAGTCATGATAGAGAGCTGGCGAGGAACTCCCACAGACATACCTCTAGATACCCTAATGGCCCAAACTTCTCTTTAAAACTAACTACCAAATAAAAAGAGAGATATCATAACATTTTGTATAAAAACAACCAAATTTATCACAACCCATTAGTTGAGACATTTCTCAACACATCATTAAGCATGTTAATGATATTTATGGGCTGGAAATAAGCACTAGGGAATCATACATAAACATTTGGGAGTATTTGTACCTTAAAATTTTTATAAGTCCAATTGATTAATTGGAAGGCCACACTAAGAAAATTATAAGAATTAATAAATATAAATATAAAATAATGTATATGTATCATGAAACTAAATATATATTAAAATATCATAACAAAAAAATTTATAAAAAATACACATACACATGATACCCATAGTCAAAATCACAAACATGAACATGACCAAACTTCTCTCTATAACTAAATTTGAAATAAAAAGAGGGATATAATACCATTTTGTAGAAAAACAACATATATTATCCCAAAAAATTATATTATACATTCCTACACACAGCATGAAGAATGTTTCTAATCTCCATGGGCTGGAAATAATCACCAGGGAATCATACATAACCATTTGGGAATGAGTTTCCCTTCAAAATTTGGCAAGTCGCATCCATTAATTGGAAGTACACACAAAGAAAACAAGATTAATTAATAAATATATTTATATAATAGATTATATACAGCATTTACATAAATATATATCATAATATCATCACATCAAAATTTATAAAAATACATATAAAAATGATATTCATAGTCAAAAGCTCAAACATGAACATGGCTGAAACACATCCAAACTATTTAAAATCCAAAATAAATATAAAAGGATACAAAATCCAATAAAATAGATATAAAATGTACCAAAATTACCACATACATTAGTAATCATGAAGGGCCACCATACACCAAGGTTCCCTTACCCTTACCAATGTCTTAAAAAAGAATATCTACATACACCCAAAGTTCTTTGCAGGGTGTGAAGAAAAATACTTATATGACACCACCATGAATCTATGAAAGGAATATATCCATAAAAAAGCAATAATTATA
Source organism: Viscum album (assembly GCA_963277665.1). Lineage (NCBI taxonomy): Eukaryota > Viridiplantae > Streptophyta > Magnoliopsida > Santalales > Viscaceae > Viscum > Viscum album. The sequence goes on along the minus strand of OY728150.1, from coordinate 611,323,522 downwards.
GTTTGAAAACTCATTTCTAAAGCCACATTTACCTTTTTAAAAATATGTTCACCTAAAAATAACACTTTAAAAATTTATGTGGTGTTTTTAAAACAAACAATCTTTTAAAAACAGGGATAACCAAGGATAAAATAAAAATGGAGTGAATACACTTAATATAAGCATACTAACACAACCCAAACATTTAATAAAGATGAGAATAATCATAACATTATAAAACTGAAAACTGAAAATGGAAATAAATATAAAAGGTCTCAATTAATGAGGACACTATCATCACACTTAAAACATATAAAAACCAACCAGATACATTTAATACATAGTATGGGATCTATGATTTAGAGAATAGTATGACATAGTATAATACATTAATTTTTTTCTTGATAAGAAATTATAACATATTTGGAAGATCTCTCACTCATCCTTGGTTGTAAACATAATTCCATGGGTGATCTCAGTCCACATGGTCACATTTTAGAAGTTCCCTTGGTCTTCCTCCCAAAGGATCCCATGGCCACTTGGATAACACTTCATTTGTATAGTTTATGAACCTCTTCACACACACCACATTTCTCCCATTTTATATAATTTTCAATATTCAAAAAAACAATAAAAAGTTCCAAATTAATAAACCAAACATTGAAAACATAATTAATTAAAATATTCATGGTAAATCCATTTAAAAAACACCCTTTAAAATATATTTAGAACCATAAAGCCTATTTGAAGAATTTTTTCAAGAATATTACATCCATAAAATCCAATTTACTTTGAAAAGTCACTATAAAAAATAAAATTAACAATAAACATCTATATATATATCCATTCATTGATAAATAATAAATAATAAAATAATTAAATGGAAATTTGATAAAAAACAATAGAAATCAAGAATCAAAGGAATCCCATGGAAAAGAAACCTTAAATCAAGACATCACAAATCTACCATCCACAAACCTAGGTTATACCATACAACAGGATAGGGTTTCCATTCACCAAGAACATGGAAGAAAAAAGTTGAACAAAGGGGAAAAGAGGAGAAATCAAGAGAAATCCAACCATACCTTAAATAAAATCACTAAAGGAAGTAAAGAATGCCCTAAAATCCGAGGGATGAGTGCTTCAAGATGAAGGGAGACGAGTTTACACATGTGGGGTAATAAATGGGGTTGAAATAACTTTAACATTTCAAGGGAAAATAAGTAAAAAATATATTTTTAATTTCCTATTCAAACTGTGGGATTTGGCTGCATGGTCTGAAAAATCTTGCACGAACCATGTGGGAGCCACTTTCTCCATAAAATAAAGATGCATGGTTTCTAGAGATGCTATCATAATTAAAAAAACATTGATAATTTTTGGAAAATACCCATATCCCCAAACTATTTCTAACATTGTCAGCTACATAGTTTCCACTAATCATATGCTAACCAAGATCCGAGACATATTTCCTTAAAAATAATGTTTTTCAACCTCCAACTCCTCGGAACTCCAAAATGAATAATCAAATTAAAAAAACAAAAGATAAAATATTATTGGCACTTGGTGGTTTTCACAAGACTAAGGAATCTTTCATAATTCAAAATACAATGAAAAAATCCATTCTGAAATTTTATCGAACTATTGGTCTATGTGGTAGATAAAAAATAGATTTAATGTACCCATTTTTATTTTAATTACCTTTTAATTCAATAGAAACCAAGTTAAGAAGAGTTATTGTATGAAAAAGGTTCTATAAACACACACAATACTAATATTGGGATTTTAAAATAATAATTTAATGACAAGAAATCGTGTTTCAACAGTTTAAAGAGATATAAAACTAAAAAAATCTACTTTCAAAATGTCACCTTCATAAAATAGAGTGACAACCCCCTATAACAGAGCCTAAAGAGGTAGATATAAACAATAGGAACTTGAAACCAAAAACCCCCCTAATAAAAAATTGAGGAATAGTGATGCCTTGGTTCTTGGTACCTAATTATCATAATGAAATAGGAATAAATAAGGATGAATCATGAGAGTAGGAGGAATAGTTGAATATACCACATGAAATATGCCATGAACCATGATGAAATCCCATGAAGGAATACTGGGAAGGAAAGCTGACAAAGTGGGAGGATTCCTCAGATTTTACGAGACTAATTATTTAGGGGAGGGGCGATTTTGAGTAAAATATTAGGATGGGTAAAATGATAATATTTTATTTTTAATGATATAGGCATGATGAAAATGTTTGACACACATTTCGGGAAACTATGTGCTAACCAGAGCCACACTGGGTAGACCGAGGCATTGTGCGTAGTTTGGATGCATAGTTTACCAAATCATTTTAAAACTAAGTGACCCTCACTAGAAACTTATGAAAGATTATTGGTTTGGGCACAAAGTTTTGAAAATTTTGTGCCAAAATTGAATTTTTTTTAGTTAAAAATTCAATTCCATCACATGGGTAGCCGCACAATTAATTTTAACCATGCACCTACTGTGCGCCAGTACTAAAACTTTAATATTTCAAAATATCATCCTATTTTATCTAAAACTTTAATGAAAATATGGGAAATCATTCAATAAATGTAATAATAAAGAAAATAGAGGGTGTGGTGTAGAAATTATTGTCACCATAAAATATTCCCCCAAAATCCTTGAATGAAAGGTTGATTCAAGAGGAGTATGATTCAATTCAAAAATTAAAGGCATGATTAAGGAATCATCAAGACTGAATGAGACTACCAACATTGATCAGTTTTACAATCTCCATTATGAAAATGGAATACACCATAATTTTCTAATTCCTTCATCATTTAAATCTAAAAGGGACTCCAAAGAGATCATATATACATCAAACTAGCATAAAGAACATCAATGGAGAAGAAAATTTGATCCCATACATTTTTACTTTAAACCCAAGGATCACCACTTCATAAGAGTCAATATAAAAGAAAATTTCAAGACTCAATTACTAGTTTAGATGAAACATCCCATATATGAATGATAACCATAATAGGTTCCCAACTAAACATTAATAATTGGTCAGAGGAAAAAAAAGAACACACTTTATTATAGAGAAAAATTATACAAGACATTCACCAAAGGTGGTGTCCCCACTATATTAGTAACTCCACTAATACACTAAATCTATAAAGAAGAATCTAATTACTAGAAACCAATAAGAAAAAGAACACAAAAAAATATTGTTTAAATCTAGAAAAACAAGGAGACATAAAAAATAACACAACTAGAATTCAAAAACTACATAGGAATATACCATATCCAAATATTGGGACTAATATCGCTTAAAGAAACGAAAAACACGATAAGTGGAACATTAGAAGTAAAGTAAGTAATATAAAATACCTCAAACAAGATATACAAGAATAATAATTTATATTAAAATCCATAAGATGGAGGTGGAAGAGGAATCAACTTAGATCATCACTCATAGAGCACTGAATATCTGGGAACCCATCCACATCAACATAGCACCCTATAGGGAAATACCTATGATGGGGGAAACACCTATCCTGATTACTAATGAAAAGAATCCAAAACATCAAATTCCAAACTCTTGAAAAGAAATATCACACAACAAGTATATAACCTTACCAAAATTTAAAACCATAATCAATTTATGAAATATGAGCATCACCAAGAATATCATAATTCTATCAAAATAATACAAGGATAAAATCTAAAAGCTACACCACACAATAATTATTTTATAAACTCTAAATCCTATATAATTTGAAAATAAATGTCTCTAAAACATATAAACACCACCATTATAAAATGGAACAACACTTAGGGATGGAATAAAATAACCTTATGGGTCCTTCTAGGAGAATAATTACCCCTTTTTATTAAGAAAATTCTATGATGGAGAATAAAAATAACATGTACAATATATCCAACTAATAACTAACCTACAATTAAAATAAATTTATTTCAAACCAATTAAAATACATTCTATGAAATATAAACCAACAAACATAAAATAAGAAAATATTTTCTCCTAAATTTTACATTCATATTTTTTAACACATAATAAATTTTATTTCATTTGGAAATTCTAACCAAAATCAAATTTACAGAACCATTATGAATTGATTTCTCCCTTACCTTATAAAATATTTAAATTCTTTTTGAAAAATTAATTTTCCCCTCTAAAACATCATTAATGAATTGTTACTAAATCATCTGAGGTTATTTAAAAATATTTCCCAAATTATTTATAAAAAACTCAATTAATGAAATTAAAAAGAATTCTAAAACCATTTTCAACACAATATGTCACCATTAAAATTAAAAACACATCCCATAAAATCATTATTATTTTTTCCATTTAAGAAGAAAAAATATTATTCATCAAAAAAATACCAAAATATATCAGAAAAATTTCCAAATTTTTTAGGTGTTTCCAATCATCAGAAATGAAAAAAATGTTTACCCAAAAAATAGAAGAAAATCCAATATTTGATATCAAACCCCTTATTTTAAAACCCCTCTTTAATTCACCAAATAGAACCCTAATAGAATCATTATAAAACATCCAAAAAATATCTCTAGAACATTAAACACAAAACCAAATAAAATATTAAAAACATTGGAAAATAAAAAAAGTTACTTTAAAACCAAATCCCATTTTATTTCAAAAATTTTTAGACAAAATACTTAAAATACATAAAATTTCCCTTCATTTTATAAAAAATATAAAATTCCTATAATGGTTTAAAACCTACCAACCTAAATAAAACAAAAAATTCATTGAAAAAACACCCATTCAATTCTAAATGAATCACACTAATGAATTAATCAACTTAAAAAACCCATGGAACCAAAATTTTAAAACATAGGAAATGTTGTAATTGGGAATGGTTTGGAAAATTCTACCCATGTGAGTAACCATTTGAATCCATATATATGAGTATTAATGGTCTGAGAATGAGTTTTAAAACAAGACACAATAACTTTTCAACTCTATATTTATCTATAAATCCAATTCAAAACCATAAATTTCTTAGAAATAATAAACAAATTCTCAATTAAAACCATAAAGGATCAAATAAGAAACCAACTTCTGAAAAAACAAAGAATGTGGCTCGAATTATAAATTCATTCAGCTCAAAAACTATAGAAACTCAAGAGATCAATGAGATATGTATTAGATAGAATCTCCTCATCACATATGCCTTTAGTTATGATATCCTATCTCTTTTCTATTTAGACACTCAAAAAAGGGTAAATCTTGACCCTGGGATATATTAAGAACCTTATCTTTGATATTATTTTCTAATAAACCAACATAATACACCCCAAAACCAAGATCCCAAACCAAACCAAGACATACATGAAAGGAGTTAATAATACCTTAAAATAGGTTTCATGTACAAGGGAATTATATAAAATCATGGCAGAATGATTTCACACAAAATAGAAAAATAAACACAGGACTTCCCATTTGAAGACCAACATGGCCATTCAATATATCAGATTCTATGTGTCTAATAAAAATAATTGGATAACATATAAAAAAATTAAATAATCACAAACATTAAAAAAACTATTCTAAAGATACATAATTTAAGAAATAAGCCTTTTATAATAATGGATGACATGAGTGTTTTGTATACATCAAAAAACAAAATAAAACTGAAAAACACCAAACCTAATCTCTATATGACTCTTCAAGTCACCATGCCATCTCAATCCATAGATTATTCATGAGAAACTAGAATTGAACTTGAACCTAAAACTAAAATTATATATATGTATGTATATGTTCATGTGCATAAATCTTTGTAGGCATGCCAATGAAACTACACCCCATGAATAATCATTTAAAGGGAATACCGTTTCATGCTAATTCGAAATACATTTAAGAAGATATATTTTTAACAGGTGAACATATGAATGATAAATATAATATATTTTATATTTTTATAAAACATCAACTTCTTTTCTATTAAATGAGAATACTCACAAGGAAATAGTTTCCTTGGGATTCACCTATTTTTTCAAAATAAAGATATAAAAATACACTTTTATAGATATTTTAAAGAATAAGAACAATTTAGTGTAAAAATTTGATCAAATGAAAGACATAATAGTAAAAATAATGTAATCAATGTCGTCATGGGAGCCTAGGTAATCAGGGAAAAAACACGAACAGAACTAAAAAATGCTTTTATATAATTATAGCATTGGATATCATACCACCTTCCAAAAAAACCAACATTTCCATACAAGTCCTATGTAATGACTCCGACCCAAGTATCCGAAAGCCAATGGCTTACTTTATTACATTAACATAGATACATGGAATCACATCTTGAAGAACTGAATAGTTTAGTAGTCTTGGTAAACTAGATACATACTTGAGACTTTTGTTTCATTTGAAAACAAAAAATGAAACATAATTTTTTTAGGAATAAAATTATTCCCTCTAGAATATCCTTTCATATCAATTATTGTACCCTTTGTGGATTCTTGGTGTAAGAAAACCAAATAAGGGTGAGCTCAAATTATTCTTAAGGGTTATGTATAGTTGAATCTATCACAAATCAATAAATAATAATAGACATGGAAAGGTATATTACTGAAACACATGACAATTAGTCCATAATTGGAGCATAATATAGCACAAATAATAGTCGATAAAATAATTCCATATAAATAATCACATGCCTTGAAACATGACAATGTATACTCTAACAAATATAATAATCACATGGAATATAAATAATGATGGAATGTATAATTTTTGGTATCCAAACTATCAATTTCCTTCCTTAAGACAATTACTGTTAAGATTTATCCTCATGATTGTTTATGTGTTTTGGTAGAAACACATCTGATTAGACTAACTAAGTTTTCTCATGAGACTAATAACACATAAAGGGGAATTCATTAATTTATCCCCAAATAATATACTATGACATAAATACTTCATTCATGTTTTTAGATATAAAATGACCTATTTATATAAATTAATAGATTAAATTTTTCAAATTTTAAATGTTTTTATGTTTTTGGGTTAGATAGAGAGTTTGATTATAAATGAACTATAAGTATTGAATATAATAGCACAATGAAACAATAGATTTTTAAAGAAATATTAAAGATGAAACAAGGCAAAGGAACAAGCTTATGAAATTCAAGTGAAGAATTAGGATGAAACTAGAAAAAAAAATATTCAAGAAGTCAACATTACACATCATGAATTTCATTCATTATGTGTGACTTGAGGGATTACATAAAATGAAAACAAGCCATGAAAAGTCCATAGCCACGCACTACATGATTCTAATATGCTATTAATTATGTGTAATATTTTGGAGATATATAGTCCGGTCCCATACATTACACATCATGAAACAAGTACAATAGGTGAAAATCTCTCTACAAACATGAAAATGAAAGTTTATACGGGATTTAATGACTCCTACACTCATTTATGACCCATTTATTCTAAAATAAAACCCATTAATGTACTATTATGACACCTTCACATCCCTTAATCTCTATAAATAGTTGATGTAGGGGGATGGAATGAAGATCCATTAGTGAGGGAAGATTTTGATGATGGCCAACTATAGATCTATTTCTGTTTTTTCATTCTATTTTATTTAATTCATTATATGATGTCTCCCCTCTCAAGAATCAAATAAACATCACCATATATAGAGGGGTAGTTATTGTGAGTGACCAGGAAAGGGAGAGGATTTACTAATTTCTATGTTTGAGTTTCTTCTTTTAATAGAATAAAACATTTCCCTTTCTTCAGTGAAGGTTTCAATTGTTAATTAAGTTATTAATTAAAAATTCATATGTACTAGGGTTATATTATTTTATACTTAAAATTTCATTTTTCAATGATCCGTATATTCCTCCACCCAATTCCAATCTATTTTTAATAGAATTGATTATTGTTGGGTGGTGAGTGTTTGATGATCACTAGAATATGTGAGCAATTATGAAAGGGACGATTTTAAATTAGGGAATAATAACTTCCAATTTGGAATTTCCTTAATTTATCAAAAGAACCCATTATAACACCACACACAAATGAAATAGGGTATAAAATTTGATACTTGATTAAGTATGCCCTAACTATCACCATTTTACCAAGTGGGAGAGATGAATAAACAAAAGAATCCCTATCTCACCAGCCAACAGAAGTAGAATTGGAAATAATTGGAAACAATGTTAACATAACACAAATTTTATACAAACACACTATGATCACTATATTTCTATATTGTTTTAAAATAAATCAATTAAAATTTATTTCTATTTTTAATTTATCAAACTAATCAAAATCAATTTTCTAAAAATCAACCAAAAGTGACAAACTATTTTTTGAAGTCCTCTTCAAGAGTCAATATAATTTAACTACTATACTAGAAAAATGTTATTTTCCATGCCTCATAAAGGTATGCATCATAATTCTTGTCCAAAACATTTTTTATATATCGAATAATATATTTAATTCATAAACAATGTTCCTTCTAATATCCACATTGAGTGAAGGATACAAATTTATCTATATTTTCCCTATTAATAAAATAAATATCAAAGTAAACAATTTATATAAAAATGGTATACGGATTAGGAAATAATCTTATATATCACATGAGAATATAGATATTTAAGATAATTTTAATTTCCAATTGAGAATGATTAAAATAAAGTGATTATTTAAAGATAAATTTAACAATCACAAAATAAAATGAGATTGCACAATAACTCTTACCATTTGCTAAATTTTAAATCAAATACCATTGGATGTAATAATTCAAATTGAAACATAAAATACCATGAATAATGAATTATTCATGATAATACATGTTAAAAGGGATGTATATACACCCCCTAAAAGTGAATTGGTGAATAAAAAAAATAAGACTCAATGGAATGTAAATTGATATGAAATCCCTTAAACCACACCTCCTTTTGATTTAATTTTATTGAATAATCACTTTTTCAAGTGCATTAAATTCTATGTTTAGTTTAACTATAATTTCTAATGTATAACATGAACACTAGGTTATCTATTTAAATATCCTTAGATCCTTAATTTAAAAATAAGGGGTTGATTATGAAAGGAAAATGTGAATGTGATTTTTTAAAACTTGGGGTTTAATTATTTAAGAAGATAATAAAAAAAGGAAAGTGATAAAACAAATTGAAAAATAAATTGAGTTAATTGAGCATGATCAACCTGGGGAAATATCATGATGCTCGTCATTCATCGCTTCAAGTGATAGGGTCTAGAACTTTTAATACATTTTTTGTAACATCTAGAACCATAAGTTTACAAAGTTTATACTAGTATACCGCCTAGGTTTTGTTTTAAAACACAAAATGATCCACCGACTATCGTCACTAATGGATGATTTGTGTCTGAAATCAAAACAAAAACTCAGTGAGGCAACACACAAAAAACTTAACTTGTTTTCTAGGATTGTATGTTATTTCAGTGTGATACCATGGAATAAAAGTACATGTCCATGTAAGTGTTTATGAAAGTTCAATTAACCAATATGAACTACACAAACACCATAATTGAAAGGGGAAAGAATAAGTTGTGAATGGTGCATCAAACATCGCATGAATGGGTACCCCCAAACATGATCATATGAGTTGAGTATTACATCATAGTACTTAACTTAATTAAATAATAATATAGTATTAGAAAAACAACATACAATACTATAATTAAAAATATCATTCAAACATTACAAACACGAAGCTAGAAATTTATATCACGTTCCTCCCAGAGTGATCCCAAGGAGCTTAGAACTCCTTGTAAAGGGAGAAAGCCATAAATATTGAAGTATAACTTCCCATATACTCTAGAAATTTTAGTAATGAGAATAGGAATTCTTTGGGTCTCCAAAAGTTCGGATATTTTCTTCCTAGTCAAAATATCAAATGAGGTGCCCACGTTTTCAATCTATAGGCCAAATGAGAGGTGGTTCTGGGCACCCATATTTCAATATACCACTTGGACCATGGTTTTGGACTAGAAAAATGCCTTATAATGATTTAGAAAAAAGACAAAACTTCTTTTAATACCTTATATATATCTCCATGTAAATTTTTTTATCCAGATAATGTATAAAATGGGATATATTTCCAAAATATAAAACTAAAAATTTGACTTCAGATAGATTCTTTTTCATGGATATATCGGTTCAATTGGCCATCTTAATGGATGAATTAAGATTGGATTTATTCAGAAGAGTTTTATCCCACTGAATTTAGGATTATCCCAAAAACAAATTATCCTAATTGGATGAATGGACAAGATATAGTGTTTGGTTGAGTCCACATGTGTACATGGATTCTTACCTATTTTGGCCCATTTTTCTTTAACTTCATCTTTGACCATCTAAATCACCTACACTTACAATTAAATAATCAAAATAATTAGAATTAACCTTTTTAAAAGTTATATAGATTAAATTATTAAATAAAACATGAAGTTGAATTTGATATTATATTTTTAATTTCCAATAAAAAATAGTTTAATACTGTGCTATAAGGGTGAAATAAGAAAGGGAATCATGGTGCGATCACATCCCCACACCAAAACATTTTCAGTCTTTGGAAAAGTCACATTAAAAAATTGAACATAGATATTACCAACATCATAAATATCTAACATTAAATAAAATTTTATTTCATTATAGCAATGTGATCAAAGTAAAAACCGCACCAAGGATTTATTCCTAGTGATTGTAGAAAAAGATATCCCATTTATTATATCTGAACAAAATTCAAGGAGATTTATGATTCCAATCTAATCAAGGAATAATTAATTCATCAATTTAATTAAATATTCATGTGTGTGTATGAAAACCATTTTATTCTATTATTTCCACTTTCATATCTAGTAAATATAGTTTATTTTTCTTTTTTGATTACCTTCTTCTTTCCACCAAACCATCCATACACTATTTGCAATCAAATTTCAAGACCTAATCACTAAAGCATTCTGAATAGTCAGAACATAAGCTCACAACCTAAATATTCACATATGTTTCACATTTCATCACTCACATCATTATTTATTATAATAATAATTATTTTTTTTGATTTTTTGAGGGAATACAGTAGTAAGATAATAGGTACATACAAATAGGTCAACCTAGTATAGTAATTAAACAGTTCGGATAAAAAATTAACATATGGAATACTCATTTTAGAAGGATGATAAATGTTAATCTAACTTATATTTACCTTTAATTGAGTAAGAAATATTCAAACTTCATGGTTGAGTGCAATGATATGTGAAGATATTAGTGACAAAATTTTCCAATTAACTACACACACAAAGGGTATTATTAATCTCAAAGGTTTTATACATATACAAATATTAATATCATAAAAACAACCAATTTACTAAAAATCACACCCCAGTGTTAAATTCATGCAAAAATTCACATTCTATAATTGAGGTAAATTTTCATTAAATTTTAAAACAACATGGAATTATAAATTTAGACATGAATTTTTAGTAATTTACACGATTTTGAGAGCATAATTGGGAGAGTGGAAAGGTAAAAATACTATTCATCAAGAAAAAATAAGAAATAAGAAATGTTTTGAAAATCATATAGAAATCAACATGGTGGTTGAAATGTAAAAACACTTTACAAAAAACAAAAAAGATAAGAAATGAGAAATATAATAAAAATCCTAACAAACCTTGAAATGTACCCACCCCCACACCTAGAGTGTGAAAGTTCCTCACTACAATAAAATATAATTTGCGAAGGAAGGATACAACCTAGTGGGTTTTACTGGTATGATTCTTCTTGAAGGATACTTCCTGGAACCAAATTATTATGAAAATACTTGTAAAAGTGTTTAAATCTATACCCATTGATGGTAATACATCTGCTACATTGATCATGAAAAACTTGTATTGTATCACAAGGGTAAAAATTTGTAATAATGTAATGATCGAGCCATTAGGAAGGGAACTTTCTTCGGTGGAGATTTAGCCTGGAATTGTACATGAAGACCTTCCCAAAAATATGAAACTTCCATTGATGAATTATATCTTCATGGATAGTCTTTTTATTTTATTTATATATTTAGGTGTTCTCATATGCATTAGGAATAATTTCTCACATCTCATGAATATGCAACTTCTTATGTCCACCTTCATATGATAGATTCATATTACATGGTTTAACAGCACAATATGCATGGTGCTCTTCCTCCACCAAGAGGTGAAAAGCCTTTCCCAACATAATCCTATATGGTGAAATTTAAATTAGGGTTTTAAAAGATATTTTGTATGAAAAAATTACATCATACAATTTAAAACTCCAAGTCAAATCTTGTAAGAAGATCAAAATAGAGGTGAACTCATGGTCAGGGACACACCGATGAACAACTTGGTCAATAAAAACTCTCCACAGGTAAGTTTCATCCCAAATTTATCTTTTTGAATCATGCTTAAGTCTCTAGGATTATGAAGTGATAAAATATATGTGGACCCTAGATGTTTCTGAAAAATTCACAATGTGTACATACCATGGTGTAAGGTCCACAACATCACAAATATTCTTATGAGAGAAGAATTATCTAATGAGGAGGGGTGAGTCAACATGATTGTACAATGGTGGTACAATCCTAATAATGTGGAAAGTTACCACATTTTATAATCCTGTTTTATCTGGAATCTCAGGTTCAATCTCATTGAGGAGGATTATCCACCGAATGATGCAGGGCTTACCCTGAGGTTTATTTCAGAGAAAATCAAGGGGAACATGATTATAAAACACAATGATATTTGAACCATGAAGATTTGAATAAAATTTTTCCAAGGCAAACACAATAGAAATGAGTTCTTTTTTTAGTGGATATGTATTTTTCATAAAAGGGTTAAGGTTACATGATGTATATGCAATGACATGAGGAGACTTCTCAACCCATTTTGATAAAAATTCCCAAAATTCAAATTTATATACATCACACATAAGTTTGAAGGGGAGATCCCACCTTGGTGATTGGATGATTGGAGGTTACATGAGACTCCTTGTTTGAAAATTTAATGCATCATCACAATTTTTATCAAACACAAAATCTGAATATTTTTTTTAATAATCAGGACAAAGGAAGTGTGATCTTACTAAATTCTTTAATGAATCAATGGAAAAAACTAGAATGACCATAGAATGACCGCACCTTAGAAAAACATTTTAGATATAGAAGTGATGAAATTAAGTAAATTTTTGATTTATCCACTTGAATGACCTCATTTGAAAAAACATTCCCATGAACTATACCATGATAAACCATGAAATGTCATTTCTTATAATTTAATACGATATGTATTTCAATGAAATGGTGGAGGACAAAACCTAGGTGTTCCCAAAAGTAATCAATGAAATATCCATTAACTATAAAATCATCCACTAAAAATTTCATAAAATTATCAAGGTACTTATAAAATATACTCAAAATACATCGCTGAAAATTACTAGGAGCGTTATAGAGACCAAAAGGCATACTTCTGTATGAAAATTTGTCGAATGTATAGGAAAATGTTGTCTTTTATTGATCCTTAGTGGCTATATAGATTTAAAAGTAATCCATATATCCATCAAGGAAAAAATAATGGGACTTACTAGATAGTATTTCTGACATTTGGTCAATTAAAGTTAAAGGAAATTAGTACTTTCATGTGGCTTGATTCAGTCGGTGGAAGTCAATATAGACTCGCCAACTATTTTGAACATGTGTTGGAACCAATTCATTTTGTTTATTTGACATAGCCATTATTCCAATTTTTTAGGATCAATTTTTAATTGGATAACCCATTTACTATAAAATCTATGATAGATGATCCTAGAAGCAATACTTTTAATAACATCCAATTTTACAAATTTAAGGAGGGTGGTATTCAATATGTGTTGAGACTACATTATGGGCTTACCCCCTTCATCTAAAAGTTTATGGTGCATACAAATAGATCGGATAATCATAGGAATATATTCCAATTTCCATCTTATCACCTTTTCACACTATCTCAAAAGGTCTAGCAGTTTATATTCATTATATGGAGATAGGTTGTTGGCATTAATGATAGGAAATTGGTCAATACAATCAAGATATAAAAATTTAAAATTATATGGAAGTGGTTTTAATTCCAATAGCAGTTGTTTTGGATTTATAGGGGGATTTAGGGGGAGTGAGGTCTATGAAAATATCCATATGATGATGTTTATTCTATAATGAAAGATAATTAATGAATATGAGATTTTAGAATCATCGATGATCATAGGTACCTTAGAAGGAACACACTCATCAGTTAAAATAAAAAATTTACACTTTTTGAAGCCAGAAAACATTCAAAATTTTATTAAAAATCAAATCATCCAAGGGTGAATATGAGGAAAATGAATAAGAGTATGTGTTGAGGAGAGAATTTTGTGTTGGTGTGTGTCGTTAGAGAGAACTTCCATCAAATAGATAGGAATAATGAAGTGCTCTTCAATATGGCGTTTCATAGCATCAATGATATTAAAACTTACCTTTTCTCTACTAAACTCCATGGAAAATATACCATTTTGGATGTTGATGATTGTATTTTATGTTTCAAAGAATGACCTCCCATGTATGAGAGTAGCATGTCCTTGGATTTAGGTATCTTCTGTTTCAAGAATGTAGAAGTCTACAGGGAATATGATATTATTCACTCTTATAAGGACATCCTCGATCACACTTGATGGGTTTGTTGTGCTCCGGTTGGAAAGTTGCAGGATTATGCTCATTAATTGAAGCTCTCCAACCTGAATTGATGTGTACACATAGTAATGGATCACATTAATCAAAGGACCAAAATCTAGCAATTTAATTAGAAAATAAGGTCTCCCCTATGGTGGAAGGTATTGTGAAAGTGACCAAATCCTTTCACTTGGATGGTATTTCTGGTTGCATTAAATCTGAGACATTCCTTCCATGGTTGATTGTCTCATTCACCTTCAGTATTCTTCTATGGGACTAAAAATATTTAATAAATTTATTGTATTGAGGGATTTTTTTAACTACATCCAATAAAGGAATGTTGACTTGATCCTTTTTAAATTTATTTGTTATTTCTTTATCAATATCATTATAAATTTTTTTTAGGTTTAGATAATCTTTGGGGGAAAGGAAGAGGAATGTATTTTTTAGTGGTATCATCAATAATAACCTTTTTACCATTTTCATTATTTTTTCTTCAATAGAATATTTTATAGGTAGAGAAAGAGAGTTTTCCAATGGGGGACTTACCTACTATGTATAATTAGTGGAAGAAGAAACTTTGTTTCCAAAAAATAAGTGTGATTTTATAAATATGTTTTTTTTCTTTTCGATTAGAAATTGGATGGGATGATATTTTTCAAGAACTATGCATATTTATCTCACTAATGGTGTTTTCTAATTATCACACTTGAGTTCAGAGGTCTTGAATTTCTGATATTGTGGTCTCTTGGAACTAGAAATTCTTGGTTTACATTTTCTTCACTATATCCTCAAGGATTGGTTCAGAATTAGAAGGAGGAGGATTTCTTAAAGAAGGTGAAGGATAAGAAGGGTTCATACATTGGATTTGTTGATACCAATTCTACTTGGGGTAGGTTGAGTTTCCTCCATGTTGATACTATGATTGAACTTTCCACATAAGGGTTTGATTTGGCCTAATGTTCTCTTTCTTAAAGGTAGGTTCTTTATGAAAAGGATGCTTAAGGAATACGACTGTAAAAGTTCAGATGAATCCAAAAGCTATGGGAACTGGTCATAAAAATGAGTGTTATCAGAACAAATACCACAATGGAATGGAATGGGATGAGAGTGTGAATTAACTTATTCTTGATCAAATTTCTTTAAAATGGTAGAAACTCTTCATGTTTATTATCTACCTTTTGTTCTAGTTATGAATGTATTACCTCATGAACTCCCCATGTTGGTGCGATTTCACATGTACCAAATTGTTGTGAATTTTGAGCCATGTTTTCTATTAATTCACAAGTGGTTGTATAAGTGTTATCCACTAGGGAACCACTAGATGAAACATATATCATGCCATGATCCATGGGTAAAATCCCCTCATTGATATATTGAATTAGCAATTGTTCACTAATTTGATGGTGGGGAAAACATGAACAAAGTCTTTGGGATATTTCCCAATATTCATGAAGGGTCTTTCCTTGTGATTGTCTAATTCCAAAGATTAATTTTATAATTGATACTTTTTTTTGAGGAAGAGAAGAAATTATATAGAAAGTGTCATTTAAGGTCATTTAAGCCAGAAATATTTGTAAGAAGAAAGTATTGCCAGTTTGTTTCTACACCATTAAGGGAGAAAGGGAAGGCCATAAACCTAATGGGGTCCTTTGTCACATTTTAAGGATTCATGGTGGAGAAAACTATGTGAAAATATTTGAGATATTTGTGAGGGTCCACAATAGGAATACCATGGAATTTTGGAAAGAGGTGGATGAGGCCTAATCTCTTCTCAAATATGGATTTTTTACTCAGGTTATTGGATGTACGCAGGTTGATACTCATTATTTGGGGGGTGGGGTAGGATATTCACATGCTGGTTGTTCCCTAGTCATGTATTCTCCTTGATTCCCACCCATAAAAGTTGATAGAAACTCTCGCTGCCATTGAAATAATTCTTCAAGAGTTTCTAGTATTTCACTCATTTGTTTCATTTTTTCATCTCTATCACCCGTCTGTTTTTTTTTCTCATAATATAATCAGGGTGTCACCCCAAACCCCGCACCTTTGACACGACTTTATTGTTCTGGCCGCTGCAAAGCCGTTGATAATAGGTCTGCATCCGCTATAGGAGTAGCTAATTCCTGTGACTGTCAGATATGGTAAAATAACTAATTATTTTAATTCAATATAAATTTAAAATAAATATTTTTATCTTTTCATACTTACACATATTTCCCACACTTTTTGTGTGTTTTCATCTACTAGCTTCCCTTCTTTATTCAGACTTGCCACCTTCCATAGCACATGATGTGGGATGGAAGTGTCTTTGGTTTTAGACTCATCAATATACATATAAATATATAAAGATAATTATGATGTTGTTTCTTGGCACCTAACAATATTTTTTTAAATTTAAAATACGTACCATTTTCTTTTCTAGTGAATCATACCCCATCCTTGCTTTACGATAGAGGTATGTTGGTTTTTATGCACGTTCCTTATTTTTAGTACTGACTTGCTGTTTCAAAAATGAAATATCGACAATCAAAGTGATGAATACACGTATCCTCAAACAATGTATTATCAGTCACAATGTACCTAAAACTTCTCATCCCCACGACAGTCAATAAATGCATCCCATGCTTCTTGGGATATCAGGTGAGCATAGACAAGGGGTGGGTGCACGTTTATTTTACCTTTGGAATCTTTCAGG
Source organism: Viscum album (assembly GCA_963277665.1). Lineage (NCBI taxonomy): Eukaryota > Viridiplantae > Streptophyta > Magnoliopsida > Santalales > Viscaceae > Viscum > Viscum album. Next base: position 611,306,079 of record OY728150.1, on the reverse strand, counting down.
TGAAATTTTGTTAAAATAGTGTGAAAACCTCAATGACACCTTCCTGCAAGCCTTAGTACATAATTCTTATGTGAATCATCTACTATAAATGTACTCTACAAGAGATTTAGAAGAGCAAGAAATTGTTTCATTATTTTATTTTCTAGTAAATTAAATAAAAAATATCATAATGTTATCGTAATTTCTTCCCCTATCACAGCCTTCAGCTTGGACACAACATGGTTCCATGAATCTATATCAATCGACACACGTTGCCGAGTGACATTTCAAATGTAACTAATAAACATAGCCTTGTTGGGATTCAATTTTTGGCCTCGTGCATTCCATCCAACATCAAATTTGATGCCTTTGCATTTATCCTTAAGAACTTTGGCTAACACCATCAAACTATGGCGCACCTATGTTTTTTATGACGTCGGTCCTTCATCCCCGACCATTTCATCAATATCAACATCATATATATATTCATCTGAAATGATAGCAACACCATGTGATGATGGTTGTTGGACATCAACACTAGGAGTATCAACAGGTTCATAAACTTGTTGTTGCTTTGCACTATGAGCAGCCACAGTAGCAGCAGCAGCAGAAACTTGAGAGACTTATTCAGCCTCAAGGTTAGGAGAACCAGAATTTGCAGAAGTCATTATCTTCAAAAGTGGTTAAAAATTTCATTTAGATTACATAAATTCATTAATGATAAGATCATAACATGAGATAACATGATCTATATTACAAACAAAATATAACATGTTTATTTAACTCTTTCTTTTTTCAAAGGATGAAGGGATTTGACACCTCTATCGATTATCCAAATCCCTTCATCAGGGTCTCCTCTAACATATAAAACATCATCTACATTGGGACCGCTGTGAAATGATTGTGACATACCACTAAAAGGGTCATCCTCAACTGAATTTTCATCAGACTCTTCAGTAGTTTTGGACGATAACAGAACAATCGACCACTTTAATTTTGCGGGATCTGTAATATAAAATACTTGTACCACTTGTGATTCCATTATAAACTATTCATATTTGTACCCTTCTTTACTAAAATCAACTTTCACAAATCCCAATTCATCTATTTTAACACCACTATTGTTATCAACCCATTTGCATTAAAAAATTGGCAATTTGAATGTCATATAATCCAACTCCCACATTTTTTTGATAATGCCAAAGTATGACATATTTTCATAAATTGGATTTCTGTCCTTACTACCAGAAACATGTATCACTTCAACCACAAGTGTAACTCCACTATTTTTCATGTTACTATCTTCATCATGTTTATCTGTATAGAATGTATAACCAATAATTACCTAACCATTGTAAGATCGTACATACACACTTGTTCTGGTGGCTAGCCATCAATGTCGTACTGAAATTGAATTCATATTTTCATCTAAATGGTTAAAAATATGGTCCTAAAACTATCTTATATACTGGTGATTATGTTTATTTGATATCTATTTTCATCCCTTGATGGATTAAACAGCCTAAGAATTTCATTGTGGGTTTCAATATATGAAGCAACCTCCCAACTGTTATGCAAAACATAAAAGTGGGCCTGCTAACGATTTGTAATATTGATTGTCACAACATTTCTTCCAAAAATTACCTCACCTCAATGTGTCCAGTGTGATGAGATTTCGGGAGACCAATTCTTTTCATATCAGATAGGTATTCAGTACAGAATTCAATGGCTTCCTTAACAATATATCACTCCACTATACAATCCTCTGGCCGACTTCAATTTTTTACATTGCCTTTCAAAATCTTCATATACTAATCAACGGGTTATATACATCTATAGTGCATAGGACCACAAAGTTGAATCTCTCTCAACAAGTGAAGCATCAAATGAACCATCATATCAATGAATGTTTATGGGAATAAAATTTCTAATTCACATAATATGATGACAATTTATCTATTCATAACTAGCAATTTCACCGAGTCTAAAACATTTCTACATATATATTTGAAAAAGAAACAATGTTTGGTTAATGTATGATGAACATTCTGGGAAAAAATTCAACATAAAGCTATAGGAATTAAATCTTTCATCAAAACATGGGAGTCATGTTATTGAAACCCATTTAACTTCAAATCATTCATTGACACAATGTTCTTGATATTTTATGAATACCCCTTTGGAATCTTTACATCATTGAAGAAGTTTCAAAACTAATATCTCTCCTCCCTGGAATAAGTGTAAGCAGCTGGAGAAAGAAACATTTTATTTTCACCCTTCATAGGAGAAAAATCTTCTCATATTCCCATGTCAACCATGTACAACCTTGCCTTAATCCCATCCTTTGTTTTTCCAAGGGAATTTAACAACATTCCGATAACATTGTCACATATAATTTTTTTTCCACATGAATCACATCAAGAAAATTTCTAATGTAAAAAAAATCTAGTATGGTAATTCAAAAAAATGATCTCTTTTTCCAACTGATTTTCATAAGGTTATTAAAAAATGGTTTACCAAAAATAGTGTTAACATATTTTACATTCACAAATGGTTGATCACCTGTTAGTGGAGACGGTGTTGTGCATTGTTCTGAATATCCATTGAATGATTCTGTCAAATATTGGTACTTATGCTGAAGAGGTACAAATATACGATGTCCTAGAAACACAGTTTTCGATGAATGTTTCAACCAAATTGATTATGTATCTTCTTCGCACACGGGATGCCCTTGAGTTACGTTAATGCTATATCTTGATAAATTTCCAAAAATAGGGAAATCATTTATCATCCCAGACAACATCACTCTCAACATAAAGTATTCACTTTTATAACCATCATACACCATAACACCTGAATCCTAAAATAACTTCAAATCCTTGATAAATGGAGACAAATAAGCCTCAATATCGTTACCTGGTTGTTTTGGTCCTAATAGTAGCATAGATAACATGATAAATTTCCTATTCATGCATAACCAGGGTGGAAACTTATAATTTACCAACATAACAGGCCATGTACTGTGAGTGCTGGTTTGAAAACCAAAAGGATCCACTCCATCTGTAGATAACGCAAGATGAAGGTTTCTCGACTCTTTTCCAAATTTAGGATACCTATGATCAATTATCTTCCATTGAGGAGAGTCAACCAGGTGACGTAATTTCCCATATTTATTTCTTTTATCTACTATTGATGCTTCTTTCCATCACATAGTCTGAAGGAGTGTATTGGGAAATACCTTGAACCCAATGTGATTCATCCTTTAAAGAAACATAAAAAATTGACAAAGGCATGAACCAAGATTCAAATTCACTTTGGACGTGCAAGTTCCATTAAGGTCGCATAATTATACTTGTGCGCCGCCCATTGGTCATGCAGGTGACGTGCACGCCTTCTTTGAAATTTGACCAGGGTCTTCTCCAGCCTATAAATACCCCATGTGGGCCCCCCATTTCGAGGAAGAAAAGTTCCAGAAACTCAGATTTGAGCTCCCGGCGCCCTAGTCTCTTCTAAAAGCTTCCGAACACTTCTAAGGTAATTTCTTACATATAACAGAAGATCTTAAGAGGGGGAGGGGGGAAGGCCTAAGTGTTAAAACTCATAAACACTTGCGCACCTAGGTGGCCAGCCCTTAAGGGAAATGGCCACACTTGCGCGCCATCTTACCCCTTCAACAAAACATGCGCGCCATTCTTCTGAAAGCATCCAAGGATGGTACTAAGGTCTTGAGCCAAGACTTGCCCAAGTTTTACTCTAAGTATTGACCATCGCGCAAGTAACCATGTTTCGCGCAGGTACACCTGCACGACCTGTACTTGTACACCCATGTAGTACTTGCGCGCCCATGCAGGACTTGTGCACCACCTTCTTTTTGGGTGCCCCTACTACCTATTTCACCTATCTTATGTTTATCCACCTATAATTTTCAATATTAGGACTTTAGAACTCTCTCCAAAGTCATTCATGACATGATTTATTTGTTGGCTTCCTTATCTGCAAAGAATTCTGTGGAACATATCTTAAAACCTAGTGATTTACATATCCTCATGTCACTAAGGTCAGATATTTCATTCATTCAACCTAATCCTTTAAGATGAGAGAATCCTTAACCTGGGCCTCCTTTTTAGGAGTAAGCCCCAATCCAAGTTCTCATTAATTTGGTCATCCTCCTTAGGAGTAATCCCCAGGTTCCTTAACTGGGGCTTCCTTTTTTGGAGTAAGCCCCAAGTCCCCTAATATGGGCATCCTCCTTAAGAGTAATCCCGAGTCATAATTCCTTTTGATTTGGGATTCCTTCTCAGGAGTAAAACCAAATCAAAAGTCCTCTAACCTGGGAATCCTCCTTAAGAGTAAGCCCCAGTCTTAATTTCCTTAACCTGGGCTTCCTTTTCAAGAGTAATCCCTAGTCTCAAATATGGGAATCCTTCTTAAGAGTAATCCCCAAATCCCTTAATTTTTCAAATCCCTTTAACCTGGGCCTCCTTCTCAGGAATAAACCCCAGTCTTAATTTATCTTAACCAGTCTTAATTTATTTTTGATATGGTCTTCATTCTCAAGAGTAAAATCCAATCATAAAGTCCCCACCTAATTTGGGCATCTTCTTTAGGAGTAACCCCCAAGTTAAAGTATCCAAATCTCCATTAAGTACATATACCTTTACGGACCCTGTTTCTGGGTTTCTTCCCTGAAGTAAATCCCAATATTCATCTATTTTGGGCAGTCAAACATACATAATCCCCACATCATTGCATCTTTCGTGGCACAAGTGTCTGGTTTCACAAATACCTCTTGTTTCTCAAAACGATCATGACTCACGTGAGCTTAGAGTGTAAAAGTAATCATGACATCTTTCTTTGAACCATCAATCATGCATAAACATCATAATCCCTCACTCGAACTACGTGGGTTTTGATTCATTTTCTAAATAAATGATACATTGGTAGCCCATATGCGGGTATGATCCCAACTCTAAAATAATACATGTCTTTCTGAATGACAATAAAATTCAAGTGCCCCACTGAGTGGCTTTAAAAACAGTATGGTCATCATAATGACCAAGAGACTTTTATGTATTAAAGGATACCATTGACTAAGAATCTCTAACAAATACAGATGATTCTTTATCAATGAAAAACCTCGAATACGTATAAAAGACTCTCCAAATCCCCTATATATCAATCATTGATTGTCAGATCTAAAGGAATACTCATTTTATACTTGGTAATGTAATAAGGAATCATTGGATGTTTCTGGTTCTACGAACAAACCCGTTAGAAACCGATTGGAATGTTTGAGCCTTCAATCAACGAGGTCATTCCCAATTCTAGAGGAAACAAAAAATGGTGAACCTGACGTGAATCCTTAACCAATTTAAAGCAAACTATTACCTATTTGTTAGGCCCCTATTTAAACTCAATGAGAGGGCCAACAAAGTAATCAATAACATATGTGCTCATCCAAAAGATGTAGCACCTGAACTTATCTTGATTATGTTTGTTATATCAAACAAGAACTCTTTTTCAAGATCTTCTGCATTAAAAGAATGGATTCTCTTAAATTCACACCTGTGAATACCTCTGCTATGAATGCCTCTACTGTGAAGTCATCTGCTGCTACTCCTACTGAATCGTTATCCACTCTGATGGCGACATCACCTACTCAGAATCTTCAATGTTGGGTATCAAATGCGCTAGTTAAGGAGTACAGTCAACCCGGTACCATTCAAACTCTAGAGGCTGCTTGACATGCCCTCCAAATGAACAACTCACCCTGGTCATCCGGATAGCGACGACCAGTGATCAAGAAGCAGGTGGTGCTAAACACCGCCTCCAACAGTTTCGGGTTGTTATCCCCGAAACAAAACAACCATTCCCTCCCATATTCTGAGGAGGTGAATGAGAAGGCCACTCAGGGCCTTAATTCATGGAAACATGAGTCCTTCCCAATGGCTCCCACCAAAAATCACCACCAGACTCATGCAGAAGTGTGCCCTCAACATGATGAGGGTGTTGTCTCCAGGCATTCGGCTCAGGTTCCTCAAACTCGAGCAGGCAAGACGAACCACCAGAGGCGACAACTGGTTAATAGTGAGAAGGTTCTTATCTCTTCCATTTCCAGAGAAGTCCACCAACCTAACTTGGTGGAACGAAATGAGTGGGCACACACACCTGTCCGTTTTAATCCTGCTTTCCAGCAGACTCGTCTGGCAGCAGCACGCCAATCCCACCAGGAAATTCTGGTGAAGTAATATAGACAGGAACATACACATATTTATAAATCATCAGCTAGTCAGTAGGCTCGTCTGAATACATGTGATGGAGCCTACCAACCCAATGTGATGACAACTGGAAAATAGGTACATACGCCTGCTTACACTCATCAATCCTGCCAGCAGCCTCATCTGTCAGTATTGAAGGAAGTTTGTCAACCACGTTCAGAAGAGTGCAATCAGAAGGCACATACACCTACTAGTATTGATCAAGCCTACCAACAGTCTCATTTGGTAGCATTCGTAGAATCAGTTGTAAATCTCCAATGATAAACAGGAGGCAGACTCAACTCTCTACCCCCACACATGAGTAATGTCAGAATTCACTGACATGAAAATAAGGACTGGAGTAGGCACATACACCTACTCCAAGAACAGAATGGACATATATTACCGTTCTGGCAGCTGAAGTCACCAACCACATTCTTTAAATGGTGAAAGAGCAGAACCAAATCCCTGCTCATATCCTGGATGCCTGCCAGGATATTATAACGGCTTCAGCAGCATCTCAAGGAAAGACACATAAATCTATCCCTACTAGTGGAGTGAGACATCAACAATTCACTCCGTAATAGACACACACATTTGTTACAGTCCAAGAGGGTTGTGGGGCGTACTCCCCCATATCATACGGACATTCAAGTCAGGCACATACACTTGATTTGAGTGGAGATAATCAGCCTAACCAGATCATTTCTCTTGAGCAGGTACATACACCTGCCCATAATGACCACTTTCGTCAAAAAGTGGTTCCTAAAGTGAGTACGAAGGTGTCTAAGAAGAAGACCCACCCAAAACAGTCAAGAAATCAAGGTTCAATCTGTAATAATGCCTTACTCGATGCTAGAGTTCTTGATGAACTCAAACATTTATCTGTTGCAACTCAAGATTCTACTCTCTCAGTTCCCAATAGTGGGAACATTAATTCCGAAGGTCTGCTTCAGATACTTCCTCATGAAGTATTGCTTCATGACGATTCGTTCAATCTCAAAGTTTCATCTCCAGATGAGAGCCATAAGAACCCTTTGTATGGCCAGAAGTCCAAGGAGAAAATGTTTCATCTTTTGATGTAACCCACCATGGTGGTCCTCCCCATGATGATGAATTTTGCTACGAAATCCCTCTCCACAGTAGTGATACACATTGCTTGGAAAATTATCCAACAGACAATGTAGTGACAAGAAAGACCTCTTATCTTGAGGCACTTGAAAATATGAAGCCAGTCATGTATGATGCTTTACCACTATTAGGTGAAACACTTTCTCAATCAGATGATTGCCTAGGGTGTAGGTCATTCTCCGAACCACCCCTAGGTCATTCATCTTCTAGTTTAATCAGTTAATTCTCTACCAATCTTGTTGAATCTGATGAAGCAACAAGGAAGAACCATATCTATTCTAATCAAGTAGAAGAATCTTTATTGAATGATAAAGAAGAAGTACTGAATATGAGAAATCAACTGGAGAAAGGTGAATTGTGAGTTATGTTTTGGCCTTTGGCTGATTCTCAGTATGACATTCCAGAAATGTTGACGGAAGATGGAATTCATGATATTCGCCTCAAAATATGGAAAAATATTTGTTATTTGAAAAAGAAAATATTATATTATGATGAATATTAAAATCATGTAAAGATAATAGAAGGGTTACAACACCAAATTGGTTTGGCATCTCTCTCAGTTTCTCGATATCCGAAGGCTGAAAAACAACAGAGAGCCCTTCAACGTTTATGCCTTCGCACACTAAGAATAATGCACCAGTTAATTGCCAATACCCCATCTAGTATTCATATCAGGTGATGTGGTGTTCATTGAGTGCTACATTTCACTGTACTCTCCAATTAGCAAAGCCTACTGAAAATGGTCTCATGCAATGTTATTGCCCATGGAGGGCCACAGTCAATGAGTTTTGTTTGTAATCAAACGATTTCCCAAGAACATGCCTCAACTAGTTCCTCTAAAAATCAATCATTCAGAGAACAAGTTGTTGAATTACTCCTGCATCAAGAAAATGAGAATATTGAACAGGCCTCTCATTTGGAGCAAGCACATCATCAAGTGATAGAAGTTTCAGAAATCATCCAACGATATTTTGATCTAGGTGATAAAAGTGGATGCAGGTTGATGCGTCCAGCTAATTTCTGGACTAAAGATCGCAAGATCAGGAGAGATTTCAAGAAATTATCAGATATAGCATGTCAAGAACCACCCCAGTATGCGAGATTGATGAATTTTTTAACCCAACCCTCAGAATCAACAAATAGGATTCGGGGAGTTGAGCAGGAACAACCCTAGTCCACCGGACTGGGGACTTTTTCAAATCCTCAATCCCTCACTCAGAGAAATTCAGTATTCTATCTATTGGGGAAGAAGCATCAAGAGGAAAGAAGAGCCAAATTATCAGGATATTCCCACAAAATTATGGTTCGTCAAGAAGTTCCTAAGGGATCGAATCAACAAAAGGCAATGTCTCATCAAGAACATGGAAGAAGACAATATCACAGAAATGCCGATAGAAGGGATGCAATGCATTATGCATCAATCAATGTCATCAATTCCATAGTTGATGATCCCCCAGATGAGGTTCACTCGGAGGGATCAGATGAAGAGGTTCTTGCTCAAGAAGTTGTATGCACCGACACAAATGAAGAAGGTGTGCATACAAGAAATCAAAAGATTACTCAAAACCTAGGTAATCCTTCAATTGACCCACTTCCCCCTCTACTAAAGGTGTCCAATAAGGGGAAAGGAAATAGTCATGTTACATACCCTTCCTCTGGAGAAGGTCAATCACTCTCACTAGAGCAAAGATTTACACAACAAGAGGAAGAAATGAAGGAATTAAGGAGGATGAATAGAGAACTACTTCAATGAAGTCTTCATCCTATGCATGCTGGAGTTATTCATCCAAGAGAATTTCTTATGGCCACTGAGAGGGATCAAGAATATCCTCCTCTATCAGCACACCCTCACAGGTCTAATCCTATGGGTCATGTGAAATAACAATCAGTAGTGCTGCCATCGGTTGCAGTACCAACTGCCACATTTGTACCATCTCCAGTCATTGCACCTATTTAGGTCCAAGCTCAACCGGATGTTTCTCAAAAGTTAATAACTACTATTGAGTCATTAATAGCTCGGTTGGAATCTATGGAGGGAAAGCGTGCTAAAATTAAACCAGAAAAGAGAGCTTACCCTAAATGGGTTGATGCAATTCCTCCCCTATCAAATTTAACAAGTACCACATTCCCAATCTTTAATGGATCGGTTGACCCAAAGAAACACTTAACACATTTTGTTTCTTGTTGCGATCCTATGATGGGAACCCTTCAGCGATAAGAAGCAGTTAAGCTCTGGTGTTTTGTACAGTCATTACAAGGACCTGCTTTTTTCTGGTACACAAGATTTCAATCCCGGTCAATTACCCGATGGGAGGATCTCTACCAAAGATTTATTCTTCAATTCAGCTCAACTTTTCCAAAGACAATAGTTTTTGATCTTTCAAACTGTAATCAAAGGGAGAATGAAAGGGTTTATGATTTCATTGCTTGCTGGAAGGGATTAACATATTCTCCTAAGCTTAGGACTCCCTCAAGAGAAATTTTTGCCAAAGTGTGTGGCAAATTTAAGGGATGAGTTGCGCACACCGCTGACCCCTATGAAATACACAAGAGGGTTTCGAGACCTTACTTCAATTTCTCAACAGATTTAAGATTCTCTTATAAAGACTATGGATAAAGCTCATGTAATCCCATCAGCTCTAGGAAGGAGAATGGGTAAAGCAGAGGCTGCTACAGTTATGCTTAAACAATCACCTGTACCTACTTCTATGTCAAAACCTTCATCTTCTCAAAGGGTTCCACCTTCTGAACGCTAACAATAGAGGCCATTTTTTCAAAATGATCAAAGAGATCAAATACAAAAACAATTTGAGTATCTAAAGAGAAACATTTACTCTTTCCGAAATGAACAAGTTCATGGGTACTTCATTTCGGATCTGGAAAATAATTTGGTTCAATTTCCAAGGCCCAAGAGGCCAAACAAGGAAGGTGATAAAGACCTTCCCAACTATTGTCCGTTTCATCAAATTTTGGGGCATCCCATTCAGGAGTGTTTTTTTCAAGGACCTCCTGCAAAAAATGGTCGACTTGGGACAAGTCAAACTGAAAGGTTCTTCGACTCAGGTTGTAACACCACAGGTAAATAAAGAATATGACATTTTTATATTTATCCATTTTTGTTAATAAAACGTTAATATTAATTTAAAGGGAATTCTTTCTCAATGGAATACCCAATACGTAACAATGAGTTTCTTGGAAATCTTACGTTGCACTCTAATAATAAAATAATATTATTTTAAATGTTAGTTAACGCCTAGCCATTGTAATGGCGGGAATGAACATAACTAACTACAGAATGATTATATATGTTTGTAAAATATTTTTACTTTTATCCAATAAATGTTAAAGGATTAAAATGTGAATGAATCCAATTTTAAACGTAAATATTCAAATATTCTATAAAAGGTCGATTAACCGCCTTTTGATGGAGAACCCTTTTTAAATAAACTTGTTGAAAATTTTATAAGTTATATTGGACAAAATAAAATCTTTCGTTATAATCGGGATATCAAAATTTACTTTTTGTAGGTTTTTGTTATTTTTTTTGATAAAGTCCATTTTTAATGAGTAAGTGAAAAATGTTGTATTTTAATTCAAAACCTCTTTTAAATTTAATTTATTTATATGATTAGATAATCATTTGAATTGGTTTTAAAGTGCAATTAGAATATATTTTTACCATTTAATCCAATAGTGGTCATTGTAATTAATTTCAATTTGAAATTGGACTTAAACCAGTGTTAATATTTTAATAGATATTGTTTCTTAAAAACACGCTATTTGTTTTGACAGCGGGAATTAATTATTAAATTAATTAATGAAACTTATATGTTTTGAATTTTTTAAAATAGGCATAATTTTTGAATTTGGAATATCAAATATAGCTTAGGGTGAATTTTTGGTATTTTTTTGAAAAACATCAATTTTTAATGAATAGTGAACCCATAAAGTGGTAGTTAAAAAACTGATTTTTCATTTAAATGAAACTTTACCACTTATGTGATTTGAATTTCAAAAATCTGACCTACATGGATTTCATTATGAAGTAAAATGTGGTTTAATGGGATTAAAATATTTTTTTTGGTGCATAGTAACTTTTAAGTTTTATTAATCGCGATTAAAGGTAATTAGTGTAATTTAAGGTAAAAATAATGTTATAATAATATGAAATTACCTTGACACATGTCATAACATTAATGGATGTGTCATGGCTGACCAAAAAATTCCATGGGTCAACTTGGGGACCCTATGGAGCCACTTGGGTAAGAAAATGACATTAATAACTTTTTATTTAAAGTTAAAACAAAAATGTCACAAACATGTATTGTTTTACTAAAATAATTTTTACATGGGGTTTTACAAGTCATAATTTTGAATATAAATATATATTAAAAATATAAAAATATTTAATACATCATTATTTTTTTTATAAATTTTAGACATTAAATAAATAAATTTATTTATGACACCATGCTGATGCAGTGATTACCTCATTAATGAACAATTTGAATAAAATGAAAAGATAAAGTAAAATCTAAGACTTAAACTTGTAAAAAACCTATTTTATGGGTGTATTTCGATCCCTTATCACCTTATCCTAGAAATATATCCTTTTGGGACCTTTAAAATCCGAAAATCATTTTATAATAAAGTAACATTTTATAACTTTCCAAGTGTGCCCCTCCTCCCTCTTATAAAAGGCCCCCACCTATACCACCTTACCCACACCTCTCAAGCCATTGTCTTCGCCAAGATCTGCTCATGTTTTCTCTACATATATCTCTCCACATCCTAGATGCCTTACCTTAGGCAGAAATCTCTTCAAGAAACCCTTTTGATTCAAACCAAAGGGAGTTACCCAATTTAAAGGTAATGTCTTCTCTTATGTCCTTTTGTTTTGTTTTGATTTTCCAACCCCATAAACTATTTGTATTCATTTATTTTGTAACAAAACCAGTATTTACAATATACTAGGATGATTTTATGTGAAATATTCGAGCTACAATTACACACACCTCCATCTAAGGGTTAAAGAACATACTATTTCTGTGGTTGGTGAATTTTTGCCACACGAAATGATGATTGTTCAATATTCTTTTAACACCTTTCATGGTGGCCATTAAGAATCCAATTTATCTATATATGATATATATATTATGTTTATTTTTTTCCTTATGCTTATATATTTTTCATTTATGGCATACCTTTATGGTTTCCATTATGGGTAAACACGATAATTTCATTTTCAGAAGTGCAAACTACCGCCCCCTCAAAGTGATTTGATTCATTAATGCCATATGTGGGACGTATAAAGGATGGATTTAATGATATTATATATGATATTTTACTAGAATTATAATATACCTTTATATCATTATGATTTCACTCCATTAAATACGAAATATAAATGAAAGTAGCGTTCATACGTACGTACGACTTACCGTCTCCATGAATGGTACATTTCATTTCTTACCTCTAAATGTTATGTACTATTATAAATACATGTATGTTCTGGATATATATTATATATATGATATCCAAATCATGAATATAAATATGGATATAATGAACCTTTGACCACATGAACAACATGTAATTGTAAGAAGTCCATTTTTGACTTCAGTACCAAATATCGACAAAACAAACTTTATTAACATAAATGATTACATAATGTTTATAATAAGGAAATAAGTTATATAAATGGGATAATAAACTTGAAAAAGGTTCATAAGCAAGTATAAATTAACTTTAGTTTATTATTCAGGAGATTAAAGAGCAATCGAGTCACGTCAGACACAAGGTAAGGGATACTACCTCTCACTTCTTTTTAAGTACTCTCTTTTATGTAATTTCTTTTAAGCTCATATTTCTTATGTCTGGGGATGTTATTTTATATTTATCTTTCTTTAATTTTTATGTTAATATTACGATAGACCCTATTTGATATCATAAATCTATTTTTTGAAGTTTTATGTGGCGTCGTTAGGCTGCCGAGTTTTCGTAAGGGATTTTTCATCTCACTTTTATTCCCGTGAGATTTATGCTACATTTGGCACCATTCTCTTTGATTGGTTTATGTACTGCCCATTATTCTACTCTTTGTGTAATATGCTTTCATTTATGGGTATTTACATCAATGTTGAATAGTCCTTCTTTCATGGGGTGTACGTTTCGAAAGTTACCCAAATCGGTAAGGGAACCATTCACCCTCTTCCTTTTAAAAGACTTATTTTTGTTAGGTCTTTTAGTTTACATCTTTTAATGTTGGGATATGCACTTATATATACATATTTCTGTAAACGTTATGTACAAGTGATGTGATACACTTCTTATCTCTCATCATCTCATTTTCATAATTTTAAAGTGATGCCGTTAGGCTGTCGAATTTCTGTAGGGGAACTTCTTAACCCAATTTAAATTCTTTAGGTTAAACCTATACTTATTGATTATGTCATACTATGAATATGTGTGGATGACCTCTGATTGTTTTAAACTTAATATCCTCTTATATTGGGTGTATTTATATTTTTCACACTTAATTATGTAATTGATTTATCCTTAATCTAAGGATAACGACTTTGTAAGGGACTTCATCCCAATATCCTTTCATTGAGGAATATTTTTTTATACACAACCTTCTTTTATACAGTGTATAAACCCCTTTGGCTTCTACTTTTATTCAAAAGGAATCTTTTTTATACGAATCATTTTACTAAATGACAAAAAGTACGTTTCTTTTTAACTTATGTGGTGACAATGACCTTTCCACCGCCGTGAGTATTATTTGATCCTTGGATTCCTCAACAAGCCGTAATGTTTTTAAAAGTAAATAAATACCATATACTCTTTTATTTTTTTTAGTATTGAAAATGGTTTTGATAATTGATTTCTTATGTCAATATATTTAAGTGATATATTGTGATTGAAATGTGGAAATGTGTTCTTTCCTTTATAATTGTTTTATGTGTTATGATTTTATAATGGTACTTGGACATTTGACAGGTGGTTACGTGATAAACCAAATGACGGGTGGTGCCATGAATACTAGGATGGGTGGTTATGTTATAACCTCCAATGCATTGGGTATGGAAGTTGGCCGTATGGCTATTCCATGTAGTGATATGTGTGGAAGTTGACCGTATGTTTATTCTATTTATGTATGTTAATGTCCCAAGTTACCTTTATATGTTATGTATTCTTTATATGGGTTTATGGTTACAAAGGATAAGTAGTGATCTTTTATTCAGTGAAGAGTATTTACTACTTCATAAAAGTAAAAATTATTACTTTGATTAAGTATTCATGGTTTACTTGTTGTTTTGAAAAACTAACAGTTTTCTTTCTTTGTGTATCCTTTACTGAGATTTTTATGCTCATCCCATGTTTTTGAAATTTTTTCCACAGGACTTAAAGATGAATAGGGTCAAGGATGGGATCAAGGAAATACATGCTATCTAAAACATGAAACTAGACATGTTTCTTTTTAAGTGTTTTTATTTTATGGAAACCTAGTATAAGTATCTACTTCATAATCTTTTGAGATGTAATAGTTATGTCCTAATTCTCTAAAACTCTAAACCTGAAAAGATCCACTATGTGAATTATTCATTTAATTCATGATTATGTAATGTTTTAAGGCTGGGTCCTTATATAGGTAGCATGTGTTACTGATACAGATCCAGAGGAGGAAGGTGAGTGGCATGAAGTCAAGAACAAAAATGCACAAAAATATGATGATTAGATGGTCAGAAAAACGATCAACCGAACTCATGCTATTTTGTGAACACAATTGAAGAAACCAATCGTGTCTTCTGTCATAAATGTCGTAACAAAAACCTCTTCATCAGAGGGAAAATCCTCAAAGAAATGGAATAATTCCAAGAAGTAGGAACAATCAGAAGAAGATGAAATCATGTCAAATCCCAAGTTGTCTTTGACTCTGGAAGATTTTATGCCATCTACTTCGACGTCACAGGAACTGCCCCACCAAAGGTCATAGCCTAAATAGGCTAATCAGGCAGAGTCTTCATCAGATGAACAGTTGATTTTCTATTCTATTAATATGATTCAATTAACAGATCCATATGCCAATCACAGTTTCGATTTTGATGAGCCCGAGTTCCCTATAGAAAACAGAGGAATCAGAGGAAGTTATAGAGGATCAGGATACAGGGGAAGACATGGATCTTTCAGAGGCCACTATTCCAATTCTACCTCTGCTAGAACTGTGTATGCGGCAGAAACTCATGGTAGAGACCTTAAACGAGCTCAACAATAACAAGAAAGTTATTCCACACAAGGTAGACTTAGTCCTGGCACAATTATTTTGGAAGATCGGTTGAAGGTTCCATCTTCTTCCTCTCAGCAAGTAAATAGACATGATCAGTCTAATCTTCCAAAGCCAGGAGTATTAACAACTCCTATCCCGGTACAAGATGCATCTACTTCCAAAGAATCAACATCTAAGGCACCTGTGAAACTACATGTTCCTTTTGGGAAACACAGACCTTTGGATCAAAAGTATGATGTATTGAAACACTTGGCCCAAATACTGGCCATGTTATCAATTATGGATGCTTTGAATTTATCGAAGGATCTTCTGGAGGCACTCAATCAAGGATTTTTAAAGTCCTCAGGAGTTTGAAACTGAAATTTCTACAGCTGAAGTCTACCATGTAAGGAATAATCCTGCATAATTCCATGTAGTGATATCTTTCATAGATGAAAATGAAGATGATGTCGTGCATGGACATATTATAAATTTGTACTTATCTGGAATGTTCAATGGTGTAGACATCCAAAGAGTTTTCATAGATAATGGTTTAGGAGTCAACCTCATCCCCATTCGTACACTTCGTCGATTGGGTCTCACAGAATCTGATTTATCTCCTTCTACTTTGTTGTTACAAGGATATGGTAAAAATGAACAAGAACCATTGGGAGAGATTACACTCAGAACTCAGTTTGAAGATCTTGTATACAATTCAGATTTCATGGTTGTTGATCAAGACTCAGCCTTCAACATCTTACTTGGTAGACCCTGGCTACATAAACATGCGGCTATCACTTCATCATACCATCAATGTATCAAATATTGTTTCGATTGTCAAATTGGGACATTGTATGGTGATAAATCCCCATTCAAGACATGTGAATCTCAATACATTGAGGCAGAATTTTATCACATGAATGGAAAGGAGAAATCCACAAAAAGGGAGATTACCAAAGTTAATGCTCCATATAGTTTGGAAAAGATTCCAGTAAACCCATTTACACATGTGAGTACAGATTATGTGTTTCCTCTCAGTCAAATTGATAGGATAGACTCAAATCAAAATAATCTTATGGAAACTTCCATAATGTGAATTACGGAAATAAGGCCAGACAACATGGGATAAAGTGGTGATCCACAAAGCAATGATGAAAGCTCAAATGGGGATGTCTTCATTTCATCTGCTGAAATTCAGAAAGTCTATACTTTGACAACAAGGTTAGAGAAAGTTATATCAATTTCAGAGGTAAACGATGATGTCGATTCCCACTCCATCATCTCTTCTTTATTACCCAAGAAGAACCTTGATCATCAATCAGGTCAGAAATGGAAGTTTCTTCTTCAATATGTTCAAATTTTAACACCTCTTCTGATCATGAAAATTCTGCCTCATCATCTACTATGCAAGAAGAAACAGAAGAAATACCACATATTGAAGATGAAGAGGAAGATCTCAGGGATGCTCCTCGAGCATTTGAAGAGGATATCTCAACCACCGTGGATGAACTCAGAGAAATAAATCTGGGTACAAAATAAGATCCACACCCCACATTAATTAGTGTGGCCATGACTCTTGAAGAGCAAGAGATGTATATTTATTTTCTAAAGAAAAATTGAGATATATTTTCTTGGAACTATACAGAGATGCAAGGGATTGATCCTGATGTTTCCACTCATCGTTTGGGTTTTCCAGAAGAACAGCTAGGATTCAAACTAGCCGCTAGAAGAACACACCCAACCTATGCTTCCAAAATTAAAGCTAAAGTGGTTAAGCTCATCAAAGCTAACTTCGTCAGAGAAGTTCAATATCCCAAATGGTTGAATAATATTGTACCAGTGAAAAAGAAGAATGGGTAAATTAGAGTTTTCATTGATTTTAGAGATCCTAATCGATATTGTCCTAAGGATGATTTCCTAGTACTGATTACAGAACTCATAATTGATGCAACAGCTGGATATGAAGAAATTTCCTTCATGGATGGATATTCTAGATATAATCAAATCCTAATGGCTCCAGAAGATGAGAAATCTACAGCTTTTAGAGCCCCTCAGGGTGTGTTTTACTATCAGGTAATGCCCATTGGCCTAAAGAATTCAGGTGGAACATATCAACATGCCATGCATCGTATATTCATACCCTTTTTAGGGAAGTTTGTTGAATGTTATGTGGACGATTTTGTGGTTAAATACAAATAACGTTCTAATCACTTTCCTGATTTGGAAATCATATTCCAAAAACTTCAGCAACATAATTTGAAGATAACCCCTTAAAATGTGCTTTTGGGGTAACATCAGGGAAATTTCTCGGCTTTGTTGTACGCCATCGTGGTATTGAAGTCGATCCTGAGAAGAAAAAGTCAATCCTTGGTATGTCACCTCCTTGAAATTTGAAATAATTGAGAGGACATCAAGGACACTTAGCCTAGATTCGGCATTTCATCGCCAATTTTGTAGGAAAAAGTTTACCCTTCAACAAATTGATGAAGAAGGGAGTCACTTACTAGTGGACTGAAGAATGTCAAGAAGCATTCGATATTCTCAAGAAGTATCTCTTGAGTCCACCAGTGTTAATGCTACCTGTTAAAGGAAGTCCACTTATCCTCTATATGATAGCTTTAGAGCGATCATTGGGTGCCTTTATTGATTAGAAGAATGATGCTGGGAATGAAAATAGCCTCTACTATCTCAGTCGGACTATGCTTGAAGCAGAAACCCAACACTCAAATATTGAGAAGGGCTGCCTAGCATTAATATTTGCAGTTCAGAAGTTGAGACACTACCTGCAACATCACGAGGTCCAATTGGTATCTTGCAATAACCCTCTCAAATTCATCCTCAATCATCCAAATTCTTATAGGACGTCTGACAAGGAGGGAAGTTATTTTGCAGAAATTTGATATTCAATATGTGTCTCAAAAGGAAATAAAGGGCCAAACTCTGGCTGATTTCCTTACTGAACACCCTTCAGTAGAAGACACATCTTCAGATATTGAACTCCCTGATGAGGAAGTCTTCTCTATTCAAGAAAGTCTTGGGAAATTTACTTTGATGGTGCTTCCAGAAGTCCAACAGGGAGGAAAATGGAAGATCCTAAGTTCAACCAATTTGGGTTAGGAGTTGTACTCATTTCCCCAGAAAAGGAATTTCTACCATATTCCTTCTCATTATTGGGAGGAGGTACAAATAATGAAGCAGAATACCAAGATCATATTGCAGGATTGGAGTTGGAACTTCAAGCACAAGTGAATCACTTAAAAGTGAAAGGTGAGTCAGACCTGGTAATCAAACAAGTTAATGGGGATTATGCAATCAGAAAAGAAGAACTAATCCCATTGTATGAATACGTCATAGAGTTAATGGAGGAATTTCCTATGGAACCAACATTTACTTATGTCCCAAGATCACAAAATGCCCAAGATGATTCACTGGATAATATAGCCATAGCTCTAGCAGATCCAAATCAGGACAAGACAACCATCAGTATTTCCCACCTTCATACAATTTCACCTTATGTTCAAGCCAGAATAGAAAAAATCAATGAAATTAGTCCCATCTCTAAACCATATGGTCATATTACAAGATGGAAGACACCTATCAGGGAATACCTTCAATATGGAACACTTCCACCTGATAGAGCTGGGAAAGAACAAGTCCAAAGACGTGTGGTCAATTTCACTCTTTATGATAACCGAGATCACTTAGATAAAGTTATCTACCAAAGGGGTTTTTATGGAGTTCTATTCAGATGCATTTATGGTGAAGAGACAATGGATGTCATGAAAGAAGTGCATAGAGGAGTCTGTGGTGCCCATCAGTCTGGACATAGACTATCTGATCAAATTCGAAGGTTTGGATATTTTTGGCCTTCAATGATACAAGATTGTGTTGATTTCACAACGAAGTGTCATTCTTTACAAGTACATTCCATCTTCATTCATCAACCCCCAGAGTTGCTTCACACAACTAAATACTTGTGGCCATTTTCCACATGGGGAATGGATGTAGTGGGACCTTATCCTTCGGCTACATCCAAGCAGTTTAAGTACATTCTTACTGCTACTGACTTCTTTTCCAAATGGGAAGAGGCACTCTTCAAAGAAGTCAGTTCTAAATGCATTGTTAGCTTCATCAAGTATAACATCATTACCAGATTTGGTGTCCCTCATACCATATTGACGGACAATGGCACCAACTTCTGTTCATCCGTGGTGAGGAAGTTGTATCAAGAATACAACATCAAATCCAACCATTCATCTCAGTATCATGTAGCATCCAATGGCCAGATAGAAGCTTTCATAAAGACTCTGTCAAATATACTGTAAAATATGGTGGATAAAGATAATAATTCATGGCCTAATAAACTATTTCATGATTTATGGGCTTATCGAACCACCACCCGCATTGCAACACGGTCAACTCCATATTCATTGGTATATGGAACGGAAGCAGTCTTGCTAATTGAGGTTCAAATACCCTTTCTCAGAGTAGCCATTTGAGATCAGTCATCTACAAATGAACAATCTCAAAAGTGATTTGATGAATTAGAATGGTTTGATGAGAAAAGATTGTGCACCCTGCACCACTTGGAAGTCTATCAGAATTGAATAGCACGAGCTTTAAATAAAAAAGTTCATCTTCGTTCATTCGTTCATGGAGAATTGGTATTAGTTCTCAGAACTCCAATGATACCAGGAAAGAAACATTCCAAGTTTGAGCCAAAATGGGAAGGACCTTATTCAATACATAAGATCTACTCCAATAGAGCTTATTATTTAATCTCAATGGATGGAGAACTCATCACTACTCCTACCAATGCCAGATTTCTAAAGAAATATATTGTATGAACACAAAATACACCAAGGGTCCATTCATACAACTTTAACCTATTGGAACTTACGTCCAACATGACGTTAAACTGTGACGTCCTAACTACATGATGTTAAACTGTACAGAAGTCCCTTACGTTCAGCAAGACATTAAATTGCACAACCAACGGTCCATGTATATGACCTTAAACTATTGGAATTTATCTCGTCCAACAAGATGCTAAACTACATAATCATCTTTGGCCCATGCATATGACATTAAACTATTCTCACTTTCGTCCAACATGACGTTAAACCATGTCCCTTTCATTGTCCTATATGATGTTAAACTATACAGTTATGGTCCATGCATATGACCTTAAACTATTCGCACCATTGTCCAACATGATGCTAAACTGTATTGTCCCATTTTTGTCCAACATGACGTTAAAATATGAAAAAGTCCCTAATATGTCCAACATGATGTTAAACTGTGTCCTCTTTTGTCCTTACTGCATGACATTAAACTGCGCAATCCCCTTTTTTGTCCAATATGACATTAAACTATATTGTCCCCATCGTCCTAACTACATGACGCTAAACTATACAGAAATCTTTTAATACATCCTACATGATGTTAAACTGTATTTTTTTTCTACTACATGAAAATAAACTGTGCATCACCAATAGTCCTAACTGCAAGACTTTAAACTGCATAGTCCCTTAATATGTCCTACATGACATTAAATTGTGCATCGTTAAGGTTGTTTCCACCTCTTGTTTCTCACACCGAGTATGAATCATGTGAGCTTAGATAAAACATCAACCATAACACCCTCTCTGGGTCGCTAACCACATGTATGTCCCAACACCATTTTTTAGGTCGTTGTCACCAATAACAACTTGATCACAAATTAATTATTTAATTGAACTATAAGGACATCGATCCTTGCCTTCCAGGCTGGGTATGTAGGAAACCTCCCAAGGTTCAAGCCCAAAACCAATCTCTTCACATTAGTTCACCATTGTCCTTGCTACATGACGTTAATCTATACAACACTTTTGTCCTATATGACAATAAATTACAACATTCTTTGATACCCTTACCCAAGAGGAAATCATTATTTACATTGATATCCAATCATGTTATATTTCAAAGACTATGTGCATACATGGCAATGCCTGAACCTTTTATCTTGGGTCAAACCATCATTGCACTAAAGTCCCCCTTTTCACCCTTCACTTGTACGAACCAAGTCTGTACAGAGGGTATTTGTAGAACTACGTGCGGCTTTATTCCCATACTTATGGGATACTTAGGAACGTTCGAGCAGCCCTCGAATCCAGACCCAAGTCTTTGGGCCTAACCCCAAATTCCACTTTCAGTCCCCTGGCTAAAAAGTCCCTGTGAAAACACACAATGTGTATTCATTATAATGGTCTGAGTTCTATGACCCTAAACTAAGATCTCTTACAATTTCATCCCACACGACGTTAAAATGTTTTTCAAGAACTACATACGACTTGATTCCCATCCTTATGGGATACGTAGTGAAGTCCAACATTTCAATTCAGGACCCAGCCACTACATGATTATGGTTATTATTGATCTGTGTATCTCTAAATACATTGGACAATACCCATTTTTATGTTTCATAATCCTAACCTTAAATATTTTCATATCTTCATAACCCTTTTCTTGACTTCTAGTCACAAAAAGTAAATTTCTGAGAGGTCTTTTACCTGACTATGCAGCACGTGCCCTTAGGCAGCCTTGCATAAACTGTCTATATAATGGACTTGTCAGCCAAAAGATACTATTATTTGATTATGCAGCCAATTCCCTTAGACGGCCCTACATTATTAAACCCCCTAACAGGTTCATTAAATAATGGTAACTTTATTGTTGGAAATAAAACCTATTTTTTCCTTAGTTATCTTAATGAAAATATGTAAGGATACGCAGAAAATATCCATCCTTAACATATTCACCCCATGTTCCTTTTCATGATCTGAAGGTATTCAATTTTATTGTTTATATTTCCCTTACCTACGTTTGGGTCAGACCTTCGTAGTAGTGACATTCATCCAATTCTTAGATGGTCTTTCTTGGAAATATCTTCTCCATATTCAAGTACCTCTCTCCATACAATAAACTATATTCTTTGGAAAATTTGAATCTCCATAAACTTCCACTGGCTTTTTAGCAGTAGAAAAGTGAATTTCTGAGAGTTCTTTTTTTCCTTACTATGCAGCACGTTCCATTTGGTGGCCTTGCATAAAAAATCTACATAACTGACTTGTCTGCCAAAAGTTACTATTATTTGACTATGCAACCAATGCCCTTAGACATCCCTGCATAATTCAACCCCCTAACGGGTTTGTTAAATAATGGTAACTTCATTCTTGGGAACTACTTCTTCTATTGACTTTTATCCCCTTTTCGTATCATTCCTTAGATTCAAAATTTCTTAAGTCATAGTTTATATGTTTTCCTTCATACTTGAGTGTGGTAACATATTTTTAGATAAGTTGTCAATGAATTGAGTCAATTTTAACCCATTTGGTCAAAGCTATTTCGACCTTAAACATTAGCCTTTTTATGTCCGACATGCATGACTTTAAACTGCCCAAAAAAGACATGGGAACTCTGAATAAAAGTCAAGTCCTAGCTCACTAAACATATATTTTGTATGATTTTATGTAATATTGAGCAATTAAAAAGATTCATAGTTTGTAGGGTTATTTTTAACAATCCTAGAAAAAGTCAAACTATGCTTACTAGGCCCATTCGGTTAGGTAAAAATTTAAAGCCGGTATAGGGAAAATACATGCACACATGATTGAAAATGAAAGCATTTTTTTCATATGATGCATAAGAATTAGAAGGACATCCACAGACTGGATTCTCTTCTCTTTTCCAGGAATTGAAAAAGGCTGTCAACATAAGTCTTCACTTGACATACAACATCCCGAGCTTCATCAGCAGCCACTTGAAGCTCATGAACGCGACCAAATTCACTCTTTTCAGCCTGATGGAGTGCTTTCTTGGCATCCGCGATGGATTTCATCCCATTTTCTTGAGCTCTCTCTAATGAATTATTGAGTTGTTCAAGTTCCCCAATAACAGCATCTAACTGTTGCTGAAGGTGCATCTACTGGACAACTTTATCTTTGATCATATACTTTAGATCCTTCATCTATGCAGCATAGTCAGCCTTATCTCAAGATACCATTGCCTCAAATTCACTAATATTGGCTGGCAGCTTCAACCTGGTTAGATCTTCATGGAAATTTTTCTTCTGCTCCCTCTTTAAGATGACTTGTTTTACCGCAGCATGGATCTTTTGATATCCAAAACTGCCAAGTCCCAAAATAACAAACCAGGATGAAAGTTGCATGATCTTTGATGATAGATCTTCAAGAGGCACTTTAGATATTATTTTCCATATGTTTTTCCATGCCTTGCGTCATAAAAATTGGATCTCCTTTTGTACTTCTGGATCCGACTCAGCATCACTATCATAGGGGGGGAATATAATCTGGGATTAATGAACTTAGGGAAGTGCCATGCTTTGCTCCTTCCCCCTGAACTATGCTTCTTCACCTTCAATTCCCGTTGAGGCAAAGGCTGAGGCTTCAACTCTAGATCTAGCCACTGAAATTGATGGCCCTGCATAATCAATTGAAAGCTTTGATTAGTTTCAAAGTAAAACAAAAGTTAATTGTCTATCTTGCAAATTAAGTACAGTCGCAAATATTGTTATCCCTTACTCAACGGTAGATTAGTAACTTGAGAAGGCTCCTCCCCGTCTTTCCTATCCTCAACAGGATTTTCAGGGTGAGTTTGAGGAAGCTCTATGGGGTTCAGCTTGACATGCGCTAATGTCTCTGCAATAGTAGGGTTTTCTATACCTCCTTCAGGCCTTGGTAGTTCAGAAGCTTGCTTAGATAGAGCTGCACATTTGAACCGATCATGATTAGACATGTAATAAAAAGTTATTTTTAATAGGACTAAGGATAACACTCACGTCCATAATCTTTTAAATTACATGGTAAGTTAACATGATCTAAAAAATATTCAAAATATGCATCAAGTCCCATAATTTCATCCAATGTAATCTCAAAATCCTGGTTAATCTTACCAGTGGGAGCATTTGGTATGTCTTCTTGGCGACCTTCAGCCTGCGGTCTCTAACCCTGAACAACATCTTCAGATAAAATAGCAGCATCCGTTGCAATGGCCAACAAAATCTTGAGTGCAGGGGTTGAACCTAAAGTATTACAGAATGGAAGTCAGCCGATGTTTCATTTAACATTTTATGAAGCATTGTTAACTTACCAAAAGTAGGTTATTCTCTTCTTGCAACAGTAGGAGGAGGGATACTGGGAATAGATGCTGACTCTTCTCTAGGAGCAGCCAAGTCAGCCTGAACTTGTGATTGTTCACCAGTACCCTCTGTGGTCCTCAAAGGAGGATCAATCCTTTCTCTCAGAGGAGAAATTGAAGAAGCCCCTGCAATACCAAGAAGTATGAGGAACCTTTTCATGGGTATAGACTCATGATTATCCAAAGGAATTACCGCTACTAATAAAGCGTTTAGCTATGGACTTCCTCCTTCTTTGATTTTGCTTCCTTGGCTTTTTGGGAGTGTCAGCAGTCTCCCTTATAGGCACTTGAATTGGAGAATGGAAGGCCATGTCCAACTCATCATTCGTGGACTGCTGGCCTGGAGATATATTGTGGCGAAGTAACCATAGTATTTACTTTCTTTGTGAGCTGCATGATGAAGAAAATATTTTCCATGAGTAAAAAAGCTTTGAAAAATCAAGCTGCAATGAAAATAAGAAAAGAAAACTTACATCTTCAGGAGCCACGTAATCCTTCCACTAATCATCTTTAGAACCACCAGTCCCCTTAGTGGAACCATGATCAATCATTTCCTTCACCCAATTGGTGATAGGAATGGAATTGTCAGTGGCATATATGAGAATTTACAGCTATTTGATATAAGCCCGCACATCATCAGGGTTATCCTTGTAATGGATATCTATAGAAGCCACAAGATTCCCTATTCCAGGGAGGTGCAACCCCTCACACAAATCCAGCTAGGTAGTTTCAGTACCACAATATAAACTCTGCCATGTCTGGACAACCTCTAGTCGTAGATATTCAGTATGTGTACCAGAAGTATGTGATGAAGGTCCTACAATCTTCGACTTCAGCTTCTTCACAACTCCTACAACTACTGATATAGAATAAGAAAATTAGAATTTTTTATCTATAAATTAATGGTGATTAAATTTCCACAATGAAGTAACTTAACAGGAGTTTATGGAGTGGGTATTTTGATTCCGACTGGAGGATTATATCGGGCACGAGGCTGCTTTGCCGCTTGTTGTGCCTCATCATCCCCATCTTGGGAATCCGGTGAGTTAGTCCTAGATGAGGAATCTGGCGAATCTGCTTCAGATGGAGAAGCATCACCTTCCCGAGGAAGAGTTTCTTTCTTTACAGTCCTCTTTTTTTCCCCACCTGTTAAACAGGGTGATTTATCACCCCTGTAGGGTATGATGCTATCAAGTGCTTGGCATACCATGTAGTCAAATTATACGCCTCTTTTTCAACTGGTAGCTCAAACACTGCCCCAGTCTTCTCCCTAGATGTCAGTAACCATAGTTGCTGGGAAACCATCAGATGTTTCTCTGACCTGACATGCACGGGGGGAGATACATCGGTCTAATTTAAACACTTTAATTGATGTGCAAATCTATATGGAGAATAGGCATCACATATAATCTATCCATCAATTCTGGAGACCAGTACACCATCTCTGCCATCTAGCATGTATGCCCTCAAATCTAGGCTGGCTGTTCCATCATCAGCAAACCGCACGATTGTCAGATTTCTATAAGGAAAGAAATTAAATTCCTTATACATGCTCATCCTCACCTTCATGTCATAAGAATTGAGAGCTAGTGGAGCAATTCCAGAGAATGCCTGCACTGATGTCCTGAAAGAACTTTTGGGGATTTATACTCCATTATGTACATTATACATCCTGAAGTGTGTGGCAATCCATCCCCATAAAACATGGAATGGTCCCACTATTCTTAAATGAGACTTACCCATGCAGACATGGAGTAAGATCCTGTGAATCTTTTCTAAAATGGGGGTATCCAACCCAACCATTTTCCCCTCAGCCAACTTGGCAGTGACAACGAAGGTCCCTGGCCTAACACCTCCCTTCGAGTCCCTGACTGGTAGAAGATAAACACTGAGCCACAAGGCCAAAAATCCCTCCAAACGAGTCTTATTTGGGATTCTATGATTCACCTTATATCCCCACTTCTCAAATTCCCCTGCTTCTAGGGTCAGCCAGAATGTGCTAGGAGCAGCCCTTTTCTCTGTTTTGGGGAAAGTGGTAGGACGAGTGGGCCTCTTCTCCTTGGGCCCCTTATTTTTGGATCACTTATACTTCGATCCCTTTTCCTTCAGCTCCTTCCCCTACTTATCAATAAGAAATATATTCATATATTCCTATGGATGAATATCCTTTCTATAATGAGTGAAAAAGGTCTTTGAACTCTTGAGCTTGTGGAAGATTTTCAATAATTTCTGAGCCAAAGCCGGGGTCTTCTCCGAATCATTCTTAGTCACCTTGGGAGAGATCAATTTATCATACATATCACCCAAAATTTGAGCCCTTGAGATCTTGTGGACATCCCACAGACTGATTCCTACTTCTCCATGAGTCAGATGGAAAGAATTGGTTTCTAAGATCCAATGGATGAGTATCTCCGACACGAAGTTATCATGCCTGTAAACAAATGTTTTCCCACCCCAGATGGCTTCATATATCACAACTCCTTTAAAATCCTCGACAAAACTCTGGACAGGTTTTTCACAACCAGTATTCCCACATCCAGGTTGGCTTCACACCTCCTCCAGGGCGGAAGTACTAGCCCTTCTTCCAGCCTTTGGATTGATCCATCTGAGAATTTCAGAAGATTTAGGGATAATAATGTGGTTGCATCTCATGCTTTTGAGGTTTTAGATCTAGCATACACGGGCTATGATGCATCATATGGGCCTTATCCACTGTTCTAGCATTTAGAAATACTCCTCCACATGAGATATTTGCTGAAACAAAAGTGGTGTAGTTCTGAAACCAAGAAATTGGAAGATAGTTCTTTGCCTCTGGAATGGCAACTTCTCGCAGATGACCATATCCATACAAAGGCCGATAGATGAATTGTGAGAAATTAAGATGATACTTCTTCATGTACTTATCCAAATCAGGGAGAGTGCTGTGACAGACGGTATAATAATCATGACCAATGATTCTCATCATATCATCAATTCGCTTACTAGCCAGTTCATCAGCTGTTCCGATTCTCTTGGGATCTATTCAATCTGCACAAAAGTTGAATAAATTAACTCATAAATAGGTTGATTTTTTATAAAATTTGTGAAGAAATTTGAAAAAATGGAAAAGGCATTAAGGCATGAAAGTCTAAGGTTGGCACACAAGTATGGATGTGTCGCGCAAGTATGATGTACCGCGCAAGTTTTTGGTGTGCAATTATAACCGTGCAAGTCCAAATACCTTTACAGCAGTGGGAAAATGAAAAATAGCGGAAAACAAAACACCTTGTGCAGAAAAGAAAACATGTGCAGTGAGAGCTCGAAATTCTGAAATTCGGTGCTTTGAGCGAGGAATGATTGCGTATATATAGGCCAGGCCGCACCCTTGCGCATGGACGCCTGTGCGACTCACCACCTGTGCGCTGCAATTTGCGTGCTCAACAGAACATGCGTTCCACATGATACTTGATTTTATTATTTTCCTCCGAGTCACATCCTTATTTTCTTTTGGATCCAACTCTGAGGGGGGTGGGGTTTTTTTTGACGCTCCTTTCCACAACAGAGTCTAAAGGAATGTAAAGGGAAATACCTTGAACCTAAAGGGATTCATCCTTTGAAGAAACATCAAATATTGACAAAGGCATGAACCAAGATTCAAATTCACTTTGGTCGTGCAAGTTCCATAAGGTAACACAAGTATACTTGCACGCCACCCATTGGTCGCATAGGTGACTTGCGCGCCTTCTTTGAAATTCGACCAGGGTCTTCTCTAGCCTATAAATACCCCCTATGGGCCCCCCATTTCGAGAACTAAAAATTCTAGAAACTCTGATTTGATCTCCCGATTCCCTACTCTCTTCTCAAAGCTTCCGTTCACTTCTACGGTAATTTCATACCTAGAACGGAAGATCTTAAGAGGGGGGAAAGGCCTAAGTGTTGAAACTCATCCACACTTGTGCACCTAGGTGGCCAGCCCTTAATGGAAATGGACACACTTGAACGCCGTCTTACCCCTTCAACAGAACTTGCACACCATTCTTCTGAAAGCATCCAAGGATAATACTAAGGGTTTGAGCCAAGCCTCACCTGGGTTTTAATATAAGGATTGACCGTCACGCAAGTACCCATGTGTCGCGTAGGTACAACTGGACGACCTGGACTTGCGCGCCCATGCAGTACTTGCTCCCCCACGTAGGACTTGTGCACCACCTTCTTTTTGGGTGCCCCTTCTGCCTATTTCACCTCTCTTATGTTATCCACCTATCCTTTTCACGATTAAGCTTTCATAACTCTCTCCAAAGTAATTCATGAAATGATTTCTTTGTTGGATTCCTTATCTGAAAGGAATTCTGTGGAAAATCTCTTAAAACCTAGTTAATTACATATACTCATGTCATTAAGGTCAGAGATTTCATTCATTCAACCTCATCCTTTAAGATGAAATAATCCTTAACCTGGGCCTCCTTTTAAGGAGTAAGCCCCAATCCAAGTTCTCATTAATTTGGGCATCCTCTTTAGGAGTAATCCCCAAGATCCTTAACCTAGGATTCCTTTTCAGGAGTAAGCCCCAAGTCCCCTAATCTGGGCATCCTCTTTAAGAGTAAGCCCCAGTCATAATTCCTTTTGATTTGGGATTCATTATCAAGAGTAAAACCAAATCACAAGTCCCCTAACCTGGGCATCCTCCATAGGAGTAAGCCCCAGTATTAATTTCCTTAATCTGGGCTTCATTTTCAGGAGTAAGCCCCCATCTCAAATATGGGCATCCTCTTTAGGAGTAAGCCCCAAATCCCTTAATTTTTCAAATCCCTTTACCCTGGTCCTCCTTCTCAGGAATAGACCCCATTCTTAATTTCTCTTAACTAGTCTTAATTTTCTTTTGATCTGGGCTTCCTTCTCCGGGGTAAAACCCAATCATAAATTCCCCTCCTAATTTAGGAATATTCATCAGGAGTAAGCCCCAAGTTAGAGTATCCAAATATCTATAAAGTACATATACCTTTATGGACCTTGTTTCTGGGTTTCTTACCTGAATTAAAGCCCAATATTCATCTATTTTGGGCAGTCATACATACATAGGCCCCATATCATTGCATCTTTCATGGCACAATTCTCTGGTTTCACCAATACCCTTTATTTCTCACACTGAGCATGACTCACGTGATCTTAGAGTGTAAAAGTAATAATGACATATTTTTTGAGCAATAAATCATGCATAAACATCATACTCCCTCACTAGAACTACGTGGGGTTTGATTCCTTTTCTAAATAAAGGATACGTAGGTAGCCCATATGTTGGTACGA
This sequence comes from Viscum album, assembly GCA_963277665.1. NCBI lineage: Eukaryota > Viridiplantae > Streptophyta > Magnoliopsida > Santalales > Viscaceae > Viscum > Viscum album. The sequence continues at coordinate 611,275,962 of OY728150.1, read as the reverse complement.
TCCCAACTCTGAAATAATCCATGTCCTTCTGAATGAAAATAAACTTCAAGTGCCCCACTGAGTGGCTTTAAAACCAGTATGGTCATAATAATGACCAAGAGACTTTTATGTATTAAAGGATACCATTGAATAAGAATCTCTAACAAATACAGATGATTATCTATCAATGAAGAACCTCGAATACATATAAAATATTCTCTAAATCTCCTACATATCAATCATTGATTGTCAGATCTAAAGGAAAGCCCATTTTATACTTAGTAATGTAATAAGGATTAGCGAACATAACTTAAATCTATAAAGAGAGTCCCGGAGTAGACAACAATTCCCCTAAAAAAGGTGTGATGAGTCCGACCTCCCATCCTCTCGACCAATGCAAATTCCTAAGACTCATTAGTCCACAACTAATGAGCGCCTACCTTTAGAAAGTAGGTCCAAATGGATAGGAAATCATTGGATGTTTCCGGTTCTATGAACAAACCCGTTAGAAGATGATTGGAATGTTTGAACCTTCAATCAACGAGGTCATTCCCAATTCTAGAGGAAACATCTGCATGCCAAAACAATTGTCTTGCTGTTTCTTCACTTCCATATAGAAGCCTAAACCTTGAAAGGATTGGAAAGTACCATAAAACTTTCGTAGGACTAGATTCATCTTTTTTGTATCGAGAAGAACCACACTATGGGCATTCTGTATGTTATTTCTTCCCCTTGATAAAGAGTATAAAATCTTTCGAGTATGCATGTATTCTTTCAGAAATAATACCCATCAAGCATAGAATTATTTTAGCTTCATATGTCCGGTTTGGAAGCTCAATATCATCCGAGAGCATGTCATTCAAGAGAGAAAGTAGTTCTGTAAAACTGACATCACTCCATCTGTTTCCTGCTTTCAATTTATACAACTTCAGTACAACCGACAATGCTATATATTTAGTGCAACCAGCATACAATGGCGTCTTTTCCCAACTCATTAACTTCTCAAACAATTTTGGGCAATCATGGAGTTCATTTTCAACTGTCCTTGTCATTTCCTCAATTCGATCTTCATCATCATTGACATCTGTAATCACACCCTCCATATGATCTTCGTCATTATCCATATTTGTATTAATATCTAATATTCCATAAAATGTAGTTTTATCCCATCCAGTAGATACATTCTATTTTTCTCCATGTTTATTCTAATATTTATAACTTTGATATATTCTCTGACATATCAAATGTTCTTCCAACTCCTTTAGAGTAATTAGTCTAGAATAACAACAACATAAACACTGACAAAGGATTTGAGAAGAATCCTTTGCGTGATCCTTTTAAAACTTTATGAACTCCTTCACTCTGTTCTCATACTCTATTGGAAAACTATTAGCATCCATCTAATCTTTATTCATCTCCAAACTATTTGAATATAAAATATTAGTATTTATGATTCAAATACACAAAAAAAGACTTCCAAATACAGTAGAATAGAACCACTTCCTTATAAAAATAAGGATTAATAGACCCACCATATACCTAGAAAATAATTGAAAAAATTAAGAAAAATAGTTTCTTGTACCTATTTCTAATAGTACTACAAGAAAAGTATAACGAACATAGATCGTACCTCCAAACATTCCTGGAGCCTCCTGGTAAAAAGACTCTAGTGACTATAACTATCCGAGATTTTGACCACTAGCTTCCCAATATAAGAGTGGTCTACTTAGGGGTATTATTAGTAGAATAAATCAAAGTTCCATCCACCTCATGATGCTCCCCGATCTCCTCTATCACTTTAGTGTTGTACAAACCTCCTTTCTTGAGCTCCTTCCTCTGCCTAGAATATTCGTAGACAACCTCTATGACTGTAGCATGAATGTTAGGAAAGTGCAATGTGATATGTATATACCCATCATAATAATATTAAATTCCTTGAAGTAATGGGCTATCCTTGAGGTTTCTATGAATGACAGTGCCTCCTGAGATGATACTTGCATCACACACCTACTGTGGGTGGGTGTTACTAACCATACATCCCAGAAGATCACTACCTTAAAAGATTATGATATCAAATCAAACCATATGCATAATCATATAACACTAATATATCCATCCAAATCTTAGTATTACATGTTGAATTCCCCAAAACCACTAGAGGTTGGTCTATGAATTCATCAACAAAAATTAATGTATTTAAGAAAAAGAGATGAAATACAATCCAACCAAGTGAAAGACATTTAAAATATCCTGAGAATAAATTCATCCCCCAACACGTAATTGGGTTCTCCATAATGCAGATGTACTTAACCAAAATCACTTGGCCTGACACACCAAGGTTAGTTCTTTACTAGAGCAGTCTCCATTAAAAATAAAAATATTTATACCCATAATAGGTAGCAGGTTAGAATAACTATCTACCTCATGAAGTGCATGGTGTCTCTACATTTTCAAGAAAAAACCTTTTAAAATGGAACCTAGGGACAACTGGTCATAGAAGTTCACTAAGTTGACACCACCCTTAAATTATCCGTGACATAAAAGAATGTTGTGTGGAATTTACATTGATCAAAGTCAAGAAAAATCCCACAATCATAAAAAGAATTAAACACCCAAATAAAATTACCCACATTTTCATACCTATATCTAAACCCAAAGTAGATGCTTAAATTCTAGAAGAAAACTACATAAAAATGTTCCAGATTATCCCATTTCCAACAACCAAGCTGGAAAAACTTATACAAAACCATTTAATAAAATTGATAAGAGATTTAAACAATTATAAATATGTTTTGTCAAGATGAACCCCAAGTGCAATCAAACATTGCCTTATACAAAGTCAATTGGGATCAGTTGTGAGCACTTTTCAACAAGTGATGTCAAACATAAACTATTTAACCTATAAACACTTATACAAAATCATTTTTCATAAATGGTGTCACACACTTTTTTGTAACTATAAAAAATAACCTACATAAATTATAGAAAACTAAGAACAGACACAAAGTATATGGAAAAAACTAGAGTGCTATAACCGAGGAGGAAAGAAACTGAAGAAAACAGTATGAGATAGATCCCTCCCAAACTGAAGCTAAGTCCATGTCTTATAGCCAATTCCTACCCAATTTTATCTACCTCTCCATCGCTCTAGCCTCCCTATATAACAACCCCCATGAGGCCCATCCCAAAGTAGAACCTTCCTGATAAACACAATCATAAATAAAACCTTCCCCATAAACACAATCACCATCACATCATGACACCCACAAAGTGTAACCAATTAATAATGAGGTGGGTACTATCAAAACTCTTCCTTTTCATGAAGGGGTTTAAAAAAAGACCACTTTCCCTAGTATAGATACACCCACCAGAAGGATGAAGGAAAACACTCAACATTAGTATAATATTCATGCATAACAAGGTCTTGCTTGAGGTTGCACGAGAATATCAAACCCTCACACATATGACACTTGGTGAAAAATAAATTCTAGTTCCAAACATCATAAGTACCCATGGGGAATATTAAAAAAAATCATACTTTAGTTCAAATCATATGCTAACCAAGTATAAGAATCCACTACGTGTGTGATTTCGTAAAATAGATTGTTAGAACTCTATATTAGTTAGCATCTAATCCAAGGGTGGTGATCATGAGGAAGAGTCCAAACATCACCATAATGAAAACTATTATCACAAAAAATATCCACCAAAAATAAGCCTAAAAGGAGAAGTGGGAGACTTACCTAGAGTAGATCGCACCTGTGATAGAGGGAGATAAGAAGCATCGAGTGGTCATTGAGCCTTATGCGCTACGTCGAGAGGGGAAGGCATGACCACGAGGGGGAGGTTCCTGAGAGGAGCCACCATCATTCAGAAATGGAGGAGTAGGGTTCACGAGGTTTCAAGCGGAGAGGAGGAAGTAGGGTTTGTGGGGAGGAGGATCCACGGAAGGGGTTCGAGGGGGAGGAGAAGGAGTAGGGCTAGTGGCAGAGCTCCAACAAGGAGAAGATCACGGGTGGAGGAGAGTTGTCGTATGGGTACAACACCATGATGGCTTGGAGGCATGATAAACAGGGGATAATGTGCACCAGATTTTATAAAATACGATACTATGGTTTTATCAGTGAGAAAAAGCGCTGATAAAGTGTTCCTTTATCAGTGCTAAAATTTTAGCACTGATAAAGGAAGCCTTTATCAGGGGTTTATAGCGTTGATAAAAGCATTATTTATCAGTGATTTTGTAGCAATTATAAAGCGTACTCTTTATAAGCACTAAGAAAAAAGCGCTCATGAAGGGATTCTTTATCATCACTAGAAAAGTGCTCATAAAGAATGAATTTATCAGCACTAAAATTTTTGCGCTAATAAAGGGTTCCTTTATCAGCCCTATTGTCATAGTGCTGATAAATGGTGGCACTTCCCTTGCCCGTTTTTGTAATAGCATCTGATTATTTGCAGCCACGTTTTATGGGGTTTGAGTTGACACTAGTGCAGAAAACGTTTTTTACGTCACCATTTTTGACATCGGTTATATAAAACCGACGTCATAATATGTAAAACGAGGTTTTTTACGTCGGTTATTTTTATAACCGACGTTATTAATCTCGCGGCTTCGTTTTTTACGTCGGTTATACATTAACCGCCATAAAAAACAGAAGCGGGGGTGTTTGTTACGTCGGTTATTTAATAACTGACGTAACAAATTGACATATGTACGAGTTATTACGTCGGTTATTCAATAACCGACGTCAAAAACGTGGTTTTTGAAGGCCTTTTTACGTCATTTATTCAATAACTGACGTAAAAAACGCGGTTTTTGAAGGCCTTTTTACGTCGGTTATTTTATAACCGACGTAAAAAAAGAATCCGCAGATGTTTTTTACGTCGGTTATGGAATAACCGACGTAAAAAAACGCGGATTTTGAGCCCTTTATAACGTCGGTTATAAAATAACCGACGTAAAAAAAGAATCGGAGGAAGGTTTTGACGTCGGTTATTGAATAACCAACGTTATAAATGTTTTTTTAAAAATTATAACGTCGGTTATTGAATAACCGACGTGATAACTCATTTAAAAATTTACCCAGACCCGTGGATTTTCATTCGCGAGTTTACCTTCGACAGTCACGACTCGTCTCTCTCGCGCGTAAACCCGAATCGGCTCGTCCATTTCGTTGGTTTAGATTCATTTTGCGATCATCGTTTATCATATTTAATCTCCTTGGATCAATCATCTAAACTCGCAGCACTCAGGTAATCCTCCCACTCGTTCGTTTTTTTCGCGGATATTATATATATATGTGTTGTTATTTTTTTGTTGAAACTAGCTAAGATTCTTCGATTGCGAACCCTTTCAACTCATTTTGGCACCATAATCTTATTTATCATCCCTAGATCTATTAGTTCGACTTGCAATATTGACTAATTTTATGATTTCACTAATTTTTCATCGTTTTCTATAAATCCCCGAGAGGGTTGGGGCGTGTCCATTTGGATGGGTTGCCCTTTTACAGTTGTTACTACTTTATTCACACACAACCATGGCATAGGTGCATGGATTTGGGATCACATCACCATTTTCACCCCCTGCAAACAAAGTTTCACAAGGAGGACTAGCCAGATTTCCCCTCAGCATGTTAAAAATTTTAGATACCCTCTTTTAAGCAAGTAAAAAATTAACTAGTTTTTTCTTCACTACTTATCCTAAACAAATAAAACCACCATTCTTTCTAGAACCTCTACTAGATCCATTGCATCCATCAACATACATATTTGGATCTGAAAGCATCCCTTAAGCCTTATGTTCGATGCTAACATCCTTTACTGATCTATAGAAAATATGATGGTCTGCTAAGCTCTCCATTTAAAAGTCAAACCCCACCAATTATTCATCCTCATCATGAGAAAATGGAACAACATCTGAATTTATGATTCAATCTCTTGGGTCACTGAACAAACATTAACTCCTTCAAATCCACACCTGGAATAGACAACCTAATGTCGAGTTCCTTCTCTATCTATTGAAACTCAGTTCTTCCTCCACACCTAAAAACATTCTTTGAATGGCCCAACTTCTTGTTATGGTAAATTTTCAGTGATTCCAGGGGGGTGGGAGGGCTATCAAGAGGGTTGGGGGGTGTCCAGGGGGGTGTCTAAGGGGGTAGGGTGTGGGGGTGGTGTCCAGGAGGGGTGGGGGGCTGTCCAGAGGGGTCGGGGGGTGTCCAGGGGGGTTTACAAGGGGGTGGGTGGGTGTGGGGGGCTGTCCAAGGGTGTGGGTGGGTGTTGGGGGGTGTCCAGGGGGGTGTCCAAGGGGGTAGGGGTGGGGGGTGGTGTTTAGGAGGGGTGGGGGGGGGGGGGCTGTCCAGAGGGTTGGGGGATGTCCAGGGGGGTGTCCAAGCAGGTCGGGGGTGGGGGGTTGTGTCCAGGAGGGGTGGGGGTGCTTTCTAGAGGGGTCCGGGGCTGTCCAGAGGGGTCGGGGGGTGTCCAGGGTGGTGTCCAAGGGGATGGGTGGGTGTGGGGGACTGTCCAAGGGGGTGGCGGCCTGTCCAGAGGGGTCGGTGGGGTGTCCAGGGGGTGTCCAAGGGGTTGGATGGGTGTGGGGGGCTGTCCAAGTGGGTAGCGGCCTCTCCAGAGGGTATTTGGGGTTGTCCGGGTGGGTGGGGGGGCTGTCCAGAGGGTTGGGGGATGTCTAGGGGGGGTGTCCAAGGGGGTAGGGGGTGGGGGGTGGTGTCCAGGAGGGGCGGGGGGCTGTCCAGAGGGGTCGGGGGGTGTCCAGGGGGGTGTTATATCTTACTATATTTTGTATAAAAAATAATATTCATGCATATTTTTTTAAATACACATCGATTTGTTTTATATTTCAAAATTGTTTACATTCAAATTATGATTTTTTTCATATAAACATATATTTGTCTTATCTAAAAAATATATATATTTTTGCTATTTGTTATAGGTAATAATGAGTCGAAGTTGGATTACGGCACATCGAATGAGCAATGAATCTGAGGAAGGTGTTGATGCCTTTTTGGAATTTTCTAAACGAAATGTTCCAAGTAGTGACATTTTTTTCTGTCCATGCCTGAAATGTCTGAATATGAAGAAGTTGAAAAGTAGAGATATAAAAGATCATCTGATTTGTCATGGTTTCAATCCGAGTTACAACCCTTGGATTTGGCATGGTGAAACTGGACAGAATGTCACTGATGATAATGATTCGCAAGATGGTAACTCTGATGGAATTGAAGAAATGATTCGCGATATTGTATCAGAACAAATTGAGATAGAACCGACAGTTGCACGTCTATATGGTGATGCCGAAAAACCATTATATCCTGGTTGTACAGATTTTACGGTTTTGTCGGTGGTGTTAAGATTGATTAACCTAAAGGCGAAACATGGATGGAGTGACAGAAGTTTTACAGAGCTGCTACAATTGATGAAAGACATTCTTCCAAAAGATAACGATCTTCCAGATTCATATTATAAGGCCAAAAAAATATTATGCCCGATGGGATTGGGATACAGGAAAATACATGCCTGTCCAAATGACTGCATTATATATAGGAAGGAATATGAATTTCTGAAAGAGTGTCCTAAATGTGGGACATCACGGTATAAGGTGAAAGAAAAATCACAAGCTGATGTAGAGATTACAAAGCTCCCTTCAAAGGTATTTTGGTATCTTTCTATAATTCCTCGTTTCAAACGTTTATTTGATAATTCACATGATGCAAAAAGGTTAAGATGGCATGCTGATGAGCGGGTATGTGATGGAAAAATACGTCATCCAGCTGATTGTCCACAATGGAAGAAAATTGAGGCCCAGTACCCTACATTTGGAAATGAAATTAGAAATCTGAGACTAGGCTTGTGCACAGATGGAATGAATCCATACCGAACCCTCAGTAGCACACAAAGTTCATGGCCTGATTTATTGGTAATTTACAACCTCTCTCCTGAAGTTTGTATGAAGCGCAAATATGTCATGTTGAGTATCATGATCTCTGGACCAAAGCAACCCGACAATGATATTGATGTATACTTGTCACCGCTGATTGATGATTTGAAACTGTTATGGGCTGATGGTATTAGGGTGTATGATTCTTATAAAATGGAATATTTTCAACTGCATGCAGTGCTTCTATTCACTATAAATGACTTCCCAGCATATGGAAGTTTGTCTGGATACAGTGTTAAAGGGCATAAAGCATGTCCAATTTGCGAACAACAGACGTCATATTGTCAATTGCATCATGGGAGGAAAACAGTGTACATGGGTCGTCGAAAGTTTTTGCCTATGGATCACCCTTATAGAAGAATAAAAAAGGCATTCAATGGCTCACAAGAATTTGATACTGCTCCAAAACATTTATCCTCAGATTTGTATTTTGAGAGGGTGAAAAACCTTGATGTGACATTAGGAAAGACACAAAAATCTGGTAATGATAGACATATTTGGAAGAAAAGGTCAATATTTTTTGAGCTACCATATTGGAGGTGTCATGAAGTCAAACATAATATTGATGTCATGCACGTGGAGAAGAATATCTGTGATTCTTTGATCGGAACATTGCTAGACATTAAAGGAAAGACAAAAGATGGGTTGAATGCAAGGTTAGACCTACTATCAATGGGAATACGTTTGGAGTTAGCTCCCACTCCTAAACGAAGACGAACATTTCTTCCCCCGACATGTCATACATTATCGAAGAGGGAGAAAAGTAGCTTCTGTCAGTGTCTTCATGATATCAAAGTGCCTCAAGGTTATTCTTCAAATGTAAAAAATTTTGTCTCATTGAAAGACTTGAAGTTGATAGGTATGAAATCACATGATTGTCACGTCATGATGCAACAAATTCTACCAGTTTCACTGCGTGGAATATTGCCCATCCGTGTCAGAAAGACCATAATGAGGTTGTGTTATTTTTTCAATTCAATTTGTAACAAGGCGATTGATGTGAATGCTTTGAACATTTTGGAAAAGGATGCAATTTTTATACTTTGTCATTTGGAAATGTATTTTCCTCCAACTTTTTTTGATATGATGGTGCATTTAATGATTCATCTGGTTCGAGAAATAAAGCTTTGTGGACCTGTATATCTTAGTTGGATGTATCCTTTTGAAAGGTATATGAAAATATTAAAGGGATATGTTAAAAATCCATATCGACCTGAAGCCTCCATTATTGAAAAGTATATTTCTGAGGAGGTAGCAGAGTTTTGTACGAGCTACTTGGCGACGGCGCAACACATAGGTTTGCCTTCATCTCTCCATGAACGGGTTAATAATGAGGGAAAGGGGATTCGTGGCTTGAAAGTCAAATCACTTTTAGCTGAACAGATGAAGAAGTTAGAATCATACATCTTGAATAACATAGCTGATGTTCAACTATATATCACATTGCATATTAATGAGTTGAAACAATGTCATCCAAAGAAGAAAGAAATGTGGATTTTGAATGAGCACAACAAAACTTTTTTGCCATGGTTTAAAAAGACCTTGCTTGGTAGATCAGATGTATCAGAGACATTAAAATGGATAGTGGGTGGTCCATCTTTAAATGTGATAACATGGTCCGCTTATGACATTAATGGCTATACATTTCATACGAAAGCTCAGGACAACAGAAGTGCAGTTCAGCATAGTGGTGTATTGGTGTTTGCAGAAGCAATGCATTTTTCGAGTGCTAAGGACAGAAACCCAATTTCGGCATCAAGTGCATATTATGGAGTGATTGAAGACATATGGGAGGCTGATTACTTTAAAATTAAAGTTCCTGTTTTTAACTGTAAATGGTTTATCGGTAACAACAGTGTCAGATACGATGAATTTGGAATGACACTTGTTAATCTGAATAGATTGGAAGATACAACTGATTCTTTTATAATGGAAACACATGCCAAATAAAGTTTCTATGTAGTAGATCAATCAGATATGCAGTGGGCTATTGTTTTACAAGGGAAAAAACAATATGTTGGTGAGGATGAATTTGATGAAGATGCTGATTTATGTGAGATCCCTACTTCCATGGAAAGATTAACAGAACATAATGATGAGTATGTTGAAGACATGGTTTGTGCCATAAGGAACGATCACGACGAAGGAATTTGGGAAAAAAATCCAACTGTACATTCCTAAAATTACAGGTAACACATGTTTATTTCTTGTTTACATTTAGTTTTTTCATATAATGTTAGATATTGTAAATTTTTTACTTATTAAAACATGTATCAAACCAAAATGATAAAACAATAAAAACCGTAAAAAGGAGAAGTCCTGGGCGCACCGGCTGGCCGGTGGTGGATCACCGGTTGGCCGGTGGTCCAGACAGCAAAGCTCTGTTTGGTCCACCGGCCGGCCGGTGATGAGCCAGCGGCCGGCCGGTGGTCCAGACAGAGGAAGGCTCTCTGTCTGGTCCACCGGCCGGACGGTGACACCAGGCAGTGGGCAAGTCTACTGCCTGGGTCCTCCGTCTGTCCAGTGAGCTGACACTGGCTGACCGGTGGACTCAGTGAGTCCACTTTTCAGCTTTCTTGGGCCAACTCCTTGGCAAAATTTTTCCTATAAAAAAAACACTTGAAAACAAGTTAGAACATAATAAGAGTGATTGTGATCATTAAAATCCAAGAGAGAGGGATACAACAGACTGTGTTTACCATGTTTATCATTGTTTAACATGCTTACCATATTACCAATGTTTACTATTATGTAATTTAGTACTCTTTTCTATTTTCTGATTAAGTAGTATTACAATATTTGAATTTGTATATTTGTGAACTAATGTTTGTTTTTTTGATTTGAAGGAAAATGACAGATCAATCAGTTGATCAGCCACATGATTCTCGAGATGAGCATATTGGTCATACATCTGGGGAGGAACATTCACATGCTCCTATTACGAAAAAGTGTTCAAAGGTTGGTAAGCGTGGGTGCACACGTTTACCAAAATTATCACTTGCCCGTACGAAGGAGGAGAGGATAGTCGTGGATTTTGATGATGATGATCTTCCTAGAGGTCCAAATGCTAAATATTTTAAGGGTTTTGTAGCAACTCAGGCTAAGAGTAAAGTAAGCATTCTCTATGATGATTGGAGAAGTGTGGATAAGGTGATAATTTCTCAGCTGTGGGAGACCATTTTGGTAAGATCTTTTGCTATTGTTTGACTGTTTTTTAAATGTTTCTAGTATATATAATATTTTTAACCTCTTTTCTATCAGATGACATTTGATATTCCTGACACTGGAGGAGTCAGGAAGAAATTCTTATCGTTGGCTGCTAGGAGATGGAGGGATTTCAAATCAACCCTCTCATCTGATTTCATTTATGGTCATAGGAGTCGTGAGAATCCATGTCGTATATATCCTTTTATAGATGAAGACACATGGAGACAATTTTTTGAAAGTAGAAGAAAAGAATCATTTTTGGTAAGGGCAATGTAAACTTTTATAAGCTTTCTTATATAAATGATCTTATTATTGTTTTGTTAATGATTACTTATTCTTAATTTACAGCAAACAAGGAAAGCTCATCAAGAGATCCAATCTAAAAATGTATACCCTCATAGTTTATCTCGGGGAGGGTATGCATTATTGGAAGAACAAATGATGGCAGAAAAATTTCAACAACTAAGAGCCGAGTCTTCAAGCTCTGGAGAGGTGGCCCCTCCATCCCCTCCATCTGGACATGAGAAATGGAAAAGAGCTCGGAAGGGCAAAAAAGGACAATATCTTTCGGAAGAATCGAGACTCGTAGTTGAGAGGATTGTAAGATATCTATTTTATTTATTTAAGTTTACTATTTTCGTCATATATTTCCAATCATTATAGAAATGTTCAATAAATTATTACAGGACTCTCTTGAGGAGCAGAGTTCACAGGGGACATTTACACCATCTGGGAGGGAAGATATTTTATCTATGGCATTGGGAAAGCCCGAACATCCTGGCCGTGTAAGAGGATATTCGGCAGGTGTATCGGTAAGAAAAGTGTTGCCACGTTCCTCAACTTCTAACGTTGAGGGAGTTTATAAAAAAAATAGAATCCTTGGAGGCTGAAGTCCATAATATTAATGCGACAATGGAGGACAAGATTAGAGAATCGGTGCAGTTTATGTTTGCAGACTTGCAAAAACAATTTCAGGGTGCAGCTCCCACTCCACCTCTCCCAGTAGCTCCCACTCCCCCACCTCAGCCTGCGGACCCCATTTTTGATCCTCCTCCTCCGCCGCAGCTACCTATTTATTGTGAGTTGTATGTTGATGATCCTAAACATCATATAGTTGCATATGGGATGGTATATTGTATAAGAGATACAGTTCATCATCAACAGTTAGAGGTAGAGAATCAGAGGGTCACTGTACAGGATATTATAGATAGATCAGCTCGGATACCATTACCTATAGATGAGGTGACGACAGTTGGACATAGTATCGGCCATTTTTTACTTTGGCCATCCAGACTTCTTCGACTCATTACCATAGAGGTATGGATGTTATATATTTTATTTTATATTTTTATTAATGTTTTATCATTTGAAAACTAATATATTTTTCAATTTATTTTTACAGGAATACTTCAAAGGTAAAGAAATACTGTATAGACAACAACAAAGACAGATAGCTATAACATCAGATGCAGATACTAGCAGTCTTGAAAAATTGTCAAGATATTCAAATTTGTTGGCGGATCATTATGACTTTACAATGGAAGCTCATGTCTGTGGACGTGAACTAAGTGTGGGGATTATGAAAACTGATATCATGGAGTTTGTCACTGGAGATAAGTTGGGCATCAACGTGGTGCAAATTTTTATCATGTAAGTCTTAACACCTTTTCCTTGCGTTATATTTATTAAAAATGTATACTTATTTCTGCTTTGTATTAGGTATCTGTATAAAATTTGTGAGAGGAATGAGCTGACAGATGTATATGGATTCGTGGACCCACAATTGATTTCCCCTGAAGCATGTGCATTGGATGAGGAACAAAGAATGATTTATATTGCTGATAGATTTGAAAAGTGTGTAATCACACAGTGTTGGATGATGCCTTTTTGTGAGAGGTATGAAACACATCCCTCTCAAAGAGTTAATTATCTTTTAACATAAAAAACCACTAACTTTAAATTTCCTTTTATCAGGGATCATTGGATGTTAGGGGTTTTTTGCCCTAGGTAGAAAGCACTTTATTGGATATGCTCTATCCATGATGATGTGCGAGAAAGTTTTAAGAATATATTGGAAACGTATGTTTCAATTTCACAATAGTTTTATATATTATAATTAATTTTATATTTACCCCATTCGTATTATTTTCTAACAGGGCATGGGTCCACTTTCGAAAAAGCGCAAAGAAAAGGAATTTCAAGATCAAATATGTACATGCGAAGGTAAATATCCATTTATAATTTGTACATATTGATTTATTACATAAAAATAATATATTGAATTTACACTCATTCAAATAGAAATGTCATGAGCAACAAGGCATCATCGAATGCGGATATTACATGTTAAGATTTATGTATGAAATAATAACAACTGGGACAGTTCTAAGTTTTGACCTGGTAAGATTTCCTCTTTCTCATAATATTTCAATTTGATTTATTCATTATACAAGTTGACTACTATCCTTTTCCTTTGTAGCTTTTTGATGAACCTCAACCCTTTACTGCTGAAGATATCAAACACTTACAAGTGGAGTGGTCAAATTATTTTACAGGTTTGATTGACTTTTAGTTGTTTGTAATGTAAAATGTAATTTTGAATATTGTCAACGTAATTGTGTATTTCGTAGTTTTTTAGGTTGGATTTAGTTTTTTTTGAAGTTGACAGTGTAAGTTTTGAATGTTATATAAGTGAATGTTTAATTTTTCTCTACTTCTTGTTTTGGTCTACTGTTGATGGTTTTTCTGGTCTGGATTTTGGTATGGGGGGAGAGGTTCCAAGGGGGTTGGTGGGTGTTTGGGGGGTGTCCAAGGGATATGGGAGGGGTATCCAAGGTGTGTTTGGGGCTGTCCTAGGGGTCGGGGGGGGGGTGTAAATGAGGGTGGGGGTGTCCAAGGGGTGGGGGGTGTCCAAGGGATATGGGAGGGGTGTCCAAGGTGTGTTTGGGGCTGTCCAAGGGGTCGGTTGGGTGTAAATGAGGGTGGGGGGGGGGGGGGGGCTGTCTAAGTGGTGGGGGGGGTGTCCAAGTGGTGGGGGGTGTCCAAGGGATATAGGAGGGGTGTCCAAGGGGTGTTTGGGGCTGTCCAAGGGGATGGGGGGGGGGGGTTTCCAAGGGGTCGGGGGGGTGTCCAGGGGGTGGGGGGGGGGGGCTGTCCAAGGGGTGGGGGGGTGTCCAAGGGGTGGGGGGGTGTCCAAGGGATATGGGAGGGGTGTACAAGGGGTGTTTGGGGATGTCCTAGTGTTCGGGGGGTGTAAATGAGGGTGGGGGGGCTGTCGAAGGGGTGGGGGGTGTCCAAGGGGTGGGGGGTGTCCAAGGGATATGGGAGTGGTGTCCAAGGTGTCTGGGAGTTCTGTCCAAGGGTCCGGTTGGGTGTAAATGAGGGTGGGGGGGTGTCCAAGGGGTGGGGGGTGTCCAAGGGATATGGGAGGGGTGTCCAAGGGGTGTTTGGGGCTGTCCAAGGGCTCGAGGGGGTGTCCAGGGGTCGGGGGGGTGTCCAAGGGGTCTGGGAGGGCTGTCAAGGTGTGGTGGGGTGTCTAATCGGTGTTTGAGGCTGTACTAGGGGTCTTGGGGGTGTAAATGAGGGTGGGGGGGCTGTCCAAGGGGTCTAGGAGGGGTGTCCAAGGGGTCGGGGTGCGGTCCAGGGGTGTGATGGGCGCTCCAATGGTGTGTTCGGGGCTGTTCAAGGGGTCGGGGGGCAGTCCAGGGTTGTGGTGGGGCTCCAATGTGGTGGAGGAGGGCTGGCCAGGTTGTTAGGTGGGTATAGATGAGGGTGGGGTTCAGTTGGGGCTTGGGGGAGGGCTGACATGGTTATTTTAGTTGTTTGGTTTCTGGTTGCTTTTTGGTGAGAGCAGTGCAATTATTTTCTTTAAAAAAATATCGCTTTCACGTCGGTTATAAAATAACCGACGTGGTAAATAAATCGGTGGGGGTTTATCACGTCGGTTTTTTCGAGAACCGACGTGATAAACCGTTCCAGGGCCTTTTATCACGTCGGTTCTTAATATAACCGACGTGCTAAAAGGCCTGGGAATCGATTTACCACGTCGGTTATTGGATAACCGACGTGCTAAAACGTTTCCCAGGCCTTTTATCACGTCGGTTTCTTAAATAACCGACCTGATAATAGGCCCGGGGAAGAGTTAATCACGTCGGTTATGTCATAACCGACGTGATAAACGATATCCCAGGCGTTTTATCACGTCGGTTTAGAAATAACCGACGTGATAAACCCCCCCCCCCCCCCGCGCATATTTATCACGTCGGTTATTATATAACCGACGTTCTAAACCCCCCACCCGCGGTTTATCACGGCGGTTATATAATAACCGCCGTTATAAATCCCCATCCCCCATCATTTTTAACGTCGGTTATTAATGAACCGACGTGATAAACACCGTGATGTTAGGGATGTTACGTCGGGTTTTAAATAACCGACGTAAAAAACGTTATTTATAATGTCGTCCGTATTAACGTCGCCTAAAAACCGACGTAAATAATGAAAAATAACCGACGTAAAAAACGTTTTATGCACTAGTGTGAATCACTCTTAGATAAGTTTAAGAAAAATTGAGGTTCCATAGGGAATTACTTAGTGTTACTTAATTTATTTACTCTATATTACCTTATTTTTATATGAAGTGTCTTTTCAATTTCTGGGTCAAATTAACGTAGTATTTATTTGTCAAATATTTTCATGAAAAAATGATGTATAGTTTGTTTGATTTATTATTGTTTGATTTATTATTTTTTATTTAATGGAAGATGTATAAAATAAAACTACTTAATAATAAGAAATGGATAAATTAAAATAGAGTTCTATATTACCTAATAAGATAAATATAAATATTTATAGAAGAAGAGAGAGAGATAATAAACACACAAAAATAAACCAAAATGAAAACAAAAATAATAATAATGAAGGAATGTGAAATATTAAAATGGGTAATAATAAAAAAAATAAGGGGGAAAGTGATCTTGGATCCCTGGTAACAACACCAAAATTTGACCGCGTTGTCAAGAATGTCCAACTAGGTGTTTAGTTTGACTAGAATTTATACAGTATAGCCTGAACCCTAGACCGTCTCTCGATGGAGCCTTAGATACTTAATTCAAAAAGAAGGTTGTGATTATGAAACAAAAATGGGAATGGTATTTTGGAAAACAAGGTTTATGATTATTTAAGAATATCATAGAAAAAGGAAAGTGATAAAACAAAGCGGAAATTAACAGAATTAATTAAGCATGATCAACCTGAGGTAATATCATGATGTTGATCCTTCATCTCTTTAAGATATAGGGTATAGATATTTTAATCTCTATTTTTTATCATCTATAACCATTATTTTACTAATTTTACACTAATATACCTCCTAGGGTTCATTTGGTGACACAAAATGATTCACCAGCTACCACCGATGATAGAGTGATTTGTGTCTAACTTCATAACCAAAACCGACAGAGGAAACACACAAAGAAATCAACATTTTATCTAGGTTTTCATTATATTTTAGTGTGATACCATTTCATAAATTTAAATTTCCACAAAAGTGTTTATGAGAGTTCAACTTACCTATATGAACCACACAAATACAACAATTGAATGGGGAAAGAAGAATTTGTGAACAGTGTGTAAAATATCATGTGAATGGATACCCCCAAACATGATCATATGAGTTGATAAAAAAATAATAGTATATAAATCATTTAAATAATAATATAAAATGAATAAAAAAACATGGAAGTTAAAAATATCATTCAAATATTAAAAACAAGAAGCTTGAGATTTACATCACATTCCTCCCTGAGTGATCACAAGGCATTTAGAACTCCATAGGATGGGAGGAAGACATAGATGCTGAATTATAACTTAAAATAGCCTCCCAAAATTCTATTAATGAGTATATGACTCATTTGGGCCTCCTAAATTTCATAGATTTACTTCATGGTCGAACTCCTAAATGAGGTTCCCAATGTTCCAATTTATAGCCACAATGGAGGTGGTTTTGGGCACCCAGATTTAGATTTAACACTTTTACCATGGATTTAGGTGCGTAAAATTCCTTATCATGACTTTTAAAAAAGAGAAAAATTGTTGGAAAACCTATTATATATCAACATGTATAATTTGGCGGCCATATAATGTACAAATTGAGAGATATTTTTAAAATACTGAACCAATCCTTTGACTTTATGAAGATTATTTTTCATGGAAATATTAGTTAGGTTGTCCCATTTAATTGATGATTTTGGATTGGGTTTATTTAATATAGTTTTATCCCACTTAATTATTGATTATCCCATAATATTTTAGTCTAATTAGATGAGGATATGAGCTATAACATGTAGTTGCGTACAAATGTGTGCTTGGATTCCTACGCTGTTTGGTCCATTTTTCTTCAACTTCATCTTAGACCCTTTGAAATCACCTCCACCTACAATGAAATAATAAAAACAAGTTAAATTACCCTTTTTAAAATTGGAAAAAAACTAAATTATTGAATCAAACATTAAGTTACATTTGTTAAAATATTTTTAATTTTCAATACAAAAAAAGTTTAATACAGTGGTATAAGGGTGAAATAAAATAATGTACCATGGTGAAATCATTTAACCTCATTTATAGAGGTTTTAAACCTATAATTAACTTATAAAATATCCATATTAATATTTATAATATTATATATGATCCTTTTATAATATATTATTACCCATTCATTAATAATCTTTCATTATTTTCATCTTTACATGTGTTAATTACCTTATTTTCTCATGTGTGTTTCATTTTGAGAGATCCCATTCTTATGAATATTATATAGTTATATCATCTAAATAATAATAATCATGGAATAATTAGAATATTTTTAAATAAATTGTACTTTTAAAACCAATCATGAATGATGGTTATGAAAAATGAAGTATGTTATGATCATTGAGACGTTAGGCTCTACGTACACAAAAGTAACACTTCCATTTTTTACCGATCATTAAGGAAAGGAGATAAGTAATATATAACCTTTAAAAAATGATAATGATATTATATATACCATATTATATATGTATATATTTCACCCATGTGGTGTGATGATGAAAATAGAGTCACACCACTTCGTGAAGGCGGTAGTCCAAATGTACACAAACGATGTTATCATCTTTACGTGGGTGAAAAAGAAAGAAAGAAAATGATATAAATTATCTTTAGATAATTATAAAAATTTATTTAATAATATAATTATATAATTTCTATCATATATAATCATTAAAATCATCTTTATCACCTTCCATGTGAAGCGTTAGTGAAAGTGGAATCACATCACTTTGTGAGGCGGTAATCCGCCATACAAACGAGCAATGTTATAGTATCTTCTATGTAATAGAAGTTAAAAATATATGTATGACACAATGTATCTAGAGGTATAATTTTTTTATAAATATCAAATATACTATTTATATAAATCATGATATCTAACCATAAAAGGTGGCGATTGAAGAACAAATGACATGGGATCGTAAGGCGGTAGTCTGCCACACACACAAATAATGATTTTATAGCCCATTTGATAGAAGCGAAGATGGTTCTTGGTCATGGAATTATTATAAAAACAAACCTCTATACAGAATATACTGAGGTTATTATACCATGAAATTTAAATAAGAATTTAAGGAGGTGGATAAATAAATAAAATAAAAATTCTTATTGAATAACATTACATATTCTTCAAGCATCTTCTTTATGTTTTTACTAAAATCCATCCTAGGTTGTATTTATTCCCAAAATAACGCTTCAATATGAGTAGAGAGAATTTGGGATTTTATTCTAGAAATAATTTTATATAACATATGGTTTTTAATGTGTGAGGAGAGTATGATATGGGGTGGCCTTGTATAAGTGATGTGAGTAGCACACTTGTATTTTTTTGAAAAGAGTTAGGTGTACCCATGTTTTACCAACCATAAATCACCAATAATGGACCAAAATATATCCAATAATGTATAAGGTTTAAATATATCTGTAAAATGTGTTTTACATGTTTTTTTCATTTTAACACCTTATCTTTTATTTTTAACCACTTAGTAAACTCATTTTTACCTTAATCACTGTAATTAATTTTAACTGTTTTCCCTAATAAACTGGGTAAAAAATTAATTTAACATTATTATATATTATAAATTTTTAAAATTATAATTATGGAATCAATTTTTACAAATTCCACTAAAATAATTGGTAGGATTTAATTTACAATTATTCCCACAGACTTGATGAGAAAGTAGGTCTTTAATGTTAAAAGTTCAAAAGTTTACAATGTTTTAATATCAATATTCAATATAAAAATGGTTAAAATGATCTAAATTGGATTAATTGATATTAAATTTTTATATATTTTTTCTTTAAAACTAATTAAAAAAAAATTAACACTATAAATTATTTAACTAAAAAGCATCTTTTAATTAGAATTTAGTATATTTGACTATTCATCAGAAAAGGAAACTTCTTAGAAAAATACAAAATATTTACCCTATAAAAATGTTGGTAGTACTATTTCAAAAACTATTTTTATTTTTCCCAATATATTTTATAAAATATTTAAATATTATTTTTAAATTAAGTGTGTAAAGCACAATTAAACCAACTTTTAGAAAAAATACAATTTTTCAGAAAGCAATTGTTTTTTCTTTTAAATGATTCTTATTTTATATATAACCAATAGATAACTTATAAAAGTGTGTAAATTATATCTTCTCATAATTTATTTAATCCCATTCTTAACCTTAATTCTAATAGCTATGTGATAATTTTTATATTAAATAATAATATTAATAGTATATTCTTGTACGGTAAAACTGGGTCTCGTGGGTAACAAAAGATGTTGAAGAAACAAATCATTGAATGCAATAAAAGATAAAATTAGTGTTTATTGTAAAGAAAAATATTGACAATATTTAATCAATTTAGAAAAAAATTTATCAAAAATTATTTAAATGTTATATTCCCTTCAATAGTTGGTGTGGCGTGTCATACACACTGTAAAATATAATGTTCATATTTTAAAATCTCTGGGTGTTATAACCTAACCTTGGGGATCAATAGCATATGAAATTTTTTTCCATATTAGAGATACTAGTAAGAGTGATATTAAATTAATGTGAAACATGTGTACCTTGAGTTCCCACCTAACTACCCATTGATTCGTATGTAATAAAAATGAAGGTGATCACATCATTCATCAGTAGATAACATACTCTAGAATAATAGGCTCATGATTAACTTCGAACACGATTTTAAAAATATTTACATATCTTTAATTGAGAAAAATAATCAATATAAACATTACCCCTTCAAATAAATACACTATTCCATATAATTTCAATTTTTAAAACCCAAAAGGTGCATGGTTCAAGAAAAACCTTACAAATAAATGAAACAAGTTATAACTTGGACTTATAATGTCTGTTGAGGAAACTAGTTCTAGAAATATACTTTGTAAACTAAAATTATCAACCATTATAAACTCACTATGTTAAAAAAAACTCAACAACCACTCTTTAAAATTCATATACACAAATTAAAATAAAAAATCCTCTAAAAACGAGTTTAGAGACCAAAATATATTATATAATTTGGAATCCAGTTAAAAAAAATATATTTGGGAATTTTATTAAACACATAATGTTTGTAGAAGTTAACAAATAGATTTTAAATACCTATTTTAATGGGAATTACATTTTCATTATGTAAAGTCAAATTGAAACATTATTCCCCTTTTAAAAAGGTCTATAAATAGACCTAATAATATTTCTCAAAATTTAAAATCTAGATTTAAAGACAATAAATGATGGTTCAATAATTTATAGAGTTATTTAATGGATAAAATTACCCTTAAACATTTCAAAATCATATAATTGAGTGATAACCCATGATAATGGATACCAAATAGGATGGGATAAGTAAATGTAACCTAAAAACCACAAAAAAATTAAAATAGAGACATAATGAGACCTAGATCATCGTTACTTCATTAGGGAAAGGAAAGGAGAAGAGATAATGAGAAATAAGGATGGGAGGAGGATGCGAGGATTAGAAAACATGAAATCATGCATGATACCTAAAATTTTTTTTGGAGATAGCTTTAGAAGGATATAGAACTAATGGAGATGAGACATCAGGTCTTGCAAGTCAATTAGAAGAGGGGAGGTGTAAAAAACCATAGTTTAATAAACCTTATTTCATGATTTTTTATATAAAGATACACTGAATACAACCATATAAGATCATGGGGCCAATTATATTTGGGTAATTACATTTATAAAACAACAACATGAAAAGGAAATATGATAACATAAACAAAAACTCTATAACATTCCCTTAATTTCATTGATCATCTAAAACTACATGGGATAACCTGGGGATCTATTTAAGAAAAGGGTGAACTATAAATCCTAGTAATGTTATAATCAAATAATAACATGAAGAAAGTAATACATGTGAGTAAATTGGAATATCAAGGTAGTGTAAGAGAGGTGAGACTTATAATCTTGAACAACGATTCATGATATATGATGATACCACAAAAGAAACATGTGAATGTGGAAACAATGTAAATCATATGTCAAGGATAACCAAAAAACATCATGACATAGTTTTATTAGCATAAACACCCACCCATCATACATGGAATATCATGAGATAAAAACATTACTCAATTAATTGGAGAGCTATATAATTCTGGGCCCACTCGTCACATTAATATTATTTACATGCATAAGTGTGTCATATAGATCATACAAAATAAAGATTTATTTCTTAAATTATAATCCCATGATTAAATAGTGTGGGTTATAAACATATAATTACCCAATAAATAAATTATAGGAACATCTAAGTGAATAAATTTTAATATAAATGGGGATTGGTATTCAATACATGAATGTTGGGCATCAAAAATCACAGGATAATTTTAGCAGCATAACAGGGGTACTTAAAGATTCATGGAAGGGTTTAGTGAGAGTTAACGACGTATATTTAAAATTTTAAATAATAATTATTGTAATGGGTATGTATAAAGACATATCTCATTATAAACAATTGGAAATGAAAAGGCATGATATAAAGAAGGGGGTTGAATAAAGAGGAGAATGAATGGATCCCTTGATATAAGGAGTACATCTAAAATAATGGGAGGATATTATTAAGTTCTTGGGGGATCCTTGGGAGGGATAGAGAGGGAATGTTAGAGAAAATTATTACTCCAAGTGTTTTTAGTGAAGATGAATGGTAGGTTGGTTGGGTTTTTATGGTAGAAGAAGAGAGAAATATTTATTAATTTCTGAACCTAGGTTTTGGAATCAATATTATAAATTAATACAAACAAAAAACCATGACATAGTTTTTCCCATTTTTTCTTACAAAGAGTACATTATTTAATTATTTTAAAATTATAAGATCCAAAAAAACTAAAAATAATACCCCTGGCGATGTGGAAGTGAGTCATGTTAATGAATAATTGATTTTATAATCTGAAAATATATAATAGGTTTTGGAGGACTTATTAATAGTTTATAAAATTAATACTAAAAATTTGAAAACAAATTATTATAAATGGGAATAATTTTTTTCTTTGTTACTATTTATAGTATTTATTAAGTCACATTTTTTCTTTTATGATGTCATAATATATACTGTATAATTATACCATATTTAATTTTTACCCAAAAGATTGTCTGTCTCAGAAAAATAAAAAAAATTATCTATTAGATAATTTAAAGTTGATGACTTCAAAAGTAATATTTTTTTACATAAATTAATTCTCTAAGTATTATGATTTACATTTTTAAATCAAAAATCCCTATTTATTGAAAAATATTGATTTGTTTGACAATAACAGTTTCCAAACCCTTATAACAATTATATTTGACTTCGTAAAATAATATTATATTTTTTATTTAAATAAATATTATTTAATAATAATATTTTATTAAAATTAATTTTATTTGAAAAATTCTTGAATTTTTAAAAAAATGTGTCTTGATTGAAACTACATATTTCCCAAAAAATACAATTTGAGTTTCATCATACAAAAAACCATTTTTTATCAAACTCATTATTTAATCATTTATATACTAATAAAAGATAAATATGATAATTATTTTACTAAAAATAAAAATATAAAATTTCATATTGTTAGGGTATATGTTTATCCCTTTATTACTCTAGTGAATCCCCTAAGGGTAAGGTATACTATGATGATATTTTGTTTGGGTGGTTTGGCGAACATGGCTTGGGAAATGACCTCTATAAACATTAAGTTATCTAATAAATAGTTTTTCATATCATTTATTTGTTTAATCTTATCTTGGGATTGGTTAATGAAAAATATCAATGCAGCTATATCCTTCAAAATCTTTGATAAATAGGTTTCATAGGGTATGATCCCACTGTTTGAGGCCATCACTTCTTTTGTATGTGTTAATCTAATTTTATCATAACCCTTAATATATACTAATCATAATAGTTAATATAACTATATTATTAATAGTTACCATGCTTAACGGTCTTTTAAACTTGATAGTATATAAATTATAATGGTCCAAAATAACAAAAGTAGTGCATGTGTTTTCTATAATTTCATCTACTCATTTAAAAATAGAATTTCATTTGTAAATGTTTTGGTTGTTACATTATTATTAATTTAGAAATTACAACACAAAAATTTCACTCATACACTAAAATAGGTGAGGTTACTTTTGTTTCATCACCTCTTATGGTTCCCAATCTGCTTCCCAAACTTTTGGTTCCCCCACAACACTTTGACCAGGTAATTTTCCTTGTTTCGTAGAACATTGTCTCTATGATATAAGATCGTCACTGGTTTCTAATTTAATGAAATATCATTCAAAAAATGGTACCACATGTAGATTAAATAAATATGATGGGTCTGTTATATACTTATATAGGAGGGATACATGTAACACATCATGTACATGAGATAGGTTAGGTTGGAGTGCTATCTGATAGGCCACTGCTCCAATGAGATCAAGAATCTTAAAGGGGCCAGTGTATCTTGGAATAATCTTTACCTTATTCCAAAACCTCATTAATTTATTCCATAATGATATAAAAAGGAACAATTTTTCTCCAAACTTAAACTCTAGGTCTTATCAATGATTATTTGTATAGAATTTCTATCGAATGGGTGTGGATATCATATACCACTGAATGGTTTAAACGTTATCTATCATATCTTGGATAAGAGAAGTTCCCATCATATTATGCTCTCAAAATTCATCCTATCATATTTGATTCTAACAATTTTCCCCATCTATATCTTTATAAGGTGCGATTTGAAAGCTAGAATGAAAACTGTTGTTATGTTAGAACTCCACTAGGGAAGGTGTTGATCCCAACATCATTGGAAATCCATTGAATATAATATAACCATATAATGCAAAGTTTTAATAGTTATTTTATAGTATCCATTCATGTGAGGGTTACAACCATCACTAAAACACAACATTACATCCAACGCTTACTAAAGGATTCTCTAGAACCTCAAGGTATACCTCTAATCTTGATCAGATACAATGAAGAGTTGAACTCCAAGGGTTCTTACCACTTATCTTATGTATATCATGGTGAGTTATTCAAGAGAGAAATATTCGTCGATATCAATGAAATGTACTAAATTTTTAAGGTGATCGAGAACCACCCATATGTAATTATTACCTTTAGATTCAATGGGGAGTTCTGGGATGAAATCCATGGTTATGTTTTCCCATTTACATACTGGTATGAGAAATGGTTGAATCATACCCTTATAATTCTATTATTCATCCATTACTTGTTTGAATACCAATAATCGTGACAAAAAATATGCAATATCCCTCTTCATGTTATCCCACTATAAGTTTTTCTTTAAATATCTATACATCTTAGTACTTCTTAGATGAATAGATAAGGGTGTGCTATGAACATCACCCAGAAGTTCCTTCTCTAGCTTTGGTTTTGATGGGACACATATATATATTCCATAGAATATAACAACATCTTTAGAAATGTTAATATCTATAATATTCATTTATTTTTTATAGAACATTATTATCCTTCTAATCCTCCTTGATACTCTCAAGAATAGATGGTTGGTGTAATGCCCCGACCCCAGTTACCTAGAGTCGGTGCATTATTGCGTAACATTGGCATGATCACAAAAGATCAAGTCTCGAAAGACCGATTAGTTTAGTAGCCTTGGAAACACTAGATACATTCATAAATGTTACATTACATCATAAAGTAAAAAAACTACAATAACATAGTCTCCATTTTCCACACTTATATCCCCTTCAGACTATCCCTGTAGGGAATTCCTAAAATACTTCTTCACTTCATGGAAAAATTACAACATTGAAAGTGGTGAGCCTAGATGCTTAGAAAGGATAACAATATAGCGGAAGCTTTCATAAATAAACATAGACATTTAAGACAATGTATAACTAAAGAAAAGCCTTTTAAACATGTACTTCAACATAATATGGAAAAAGTAAAATGAAATAATACCATTTACTTATTCACATGGATATTCTACTGGTCGAATAATCACAGGAAATATCAATAACAACTTTCATAATGATGGAATGCATAATGCCAGACTATCATAACCACATATCCAAGGCCTCGTCCCAATACTACAAATAAGATTTTGTCAACGTCTCATGCCATGACACTAGTTTGTCTCATGAGACCTGCCGATGCATCGAGGAGCTATAGCGGGCTCCACCCATCACTTATTAAGTCCAATGCATTCCTCATATGAACATGTTTAAACATATCATAAATCATAACATAATCATATCACATAAAACATGCATAAATGAAACATAACATTTTCACATTTCAATCACAAGATATAATTACCACACATTGATATAATAAAAAAATTATCGAAACGATTTTCAATACAAAAATAAAAGAAAATTAAAACTTGGTATTTATTTTTCATTTAAAAAAAGTTATGGCTTGTAGAGGAAGCTGAAAATCAAATAATGGTCATGGCAGTGGAGAAGTAATCACCACATACGTAAGAAAAAACATTCCTTTTTGTCGTTTAGTAAAATTCTTTGTATAAAAATATTCCTTTTGAATGAACTTCAAAGTCAAATGGGTTTATACACTATATAAAATAAAGTTGTGTATAAAAAAAAATATGCCTAAATGAAAGGAGATTGAGACGAAGTCCCTTAAAAATATCATTTTTTAAATAAAATAAATTTATTATGTGTATTCACTATAAGTACACATAAATAAAGTACAGATACAAGATATGACATAATAATATCATGGCATAATTTGAAAGTAGGAGATTAAGCCAAAGAATATAAATTGGGTTAAGAAGTTCCCTTACCTCGTGTCCGACTTCACACGAACATTATTTAATCTCTTGAATAATAAACTAGAGTTAATATATAATTTCTTATTAACCCTTTTCAAGTTCATTATCTCTTTTATATCACTTATTACAATGTTACGAAAATTATGTAGTCATTTAAGTTAATAACGTTCATTTTGTCGATCTTTGGTACTTGAGTCAACAATAAACTTATTATAATTACAAGTTGTTTATGTCATAGAATATCTATTGTCTCCAGAATTATATTCATGATGTAGATATCATATATATCATATATATACAGTATATACATTCATTCATAATATTACATAACATTTAGAGGTAAGAAAAGAAATGCACCATTCATTGAGACGGTAAGCCGTACGTACGCATGAAAGCTACTTTCATTTCTATTTCGTATTTAATGGAATGAAATCATAATGATATAATGGTATATTATAATTAATGTATAATATAATATACAATATCATTTACTCCATCATTTATACATCCCACATATGGCATTAACGATTCAAATCACTTTGAGGGGGCGGTAGTCCGCACTTCCTAAAATGAAATTATCGTGTTTACCCATAATGGAAATCATAAAGGTATGTCATAAATGAAAAATACAGAATCATAAGGAAAACAAAAACATAATATATATCATATACAAAAATATTGTCATCATAATTTCCACCATTAGAGGTTTTAAAAGATGATTGAACAATCATCATTTCGTGAGGCAGTAATTCACCACCCATAGAAACAGTATGTTTTTTAACCATTAGACAAAGGTATGTGTAATTTTAAATAAAATACTTCTCATAAAAACATCCTAGTATATTTAAGATACTGGTTTTGTTAGAAAATAAAGTAATAAAAAGAGTTTAAGGGGTTGGAGAAGAAAAATAAAACAAAAGAACACTAGTGAAGATATTACCTTTAAATCAGGTAACTCTTTTTGATTTGATCCAGATGCTTTCTTGGGAAGACTTATGCCAAAATTTAGGATTCTAGGAGTAATATAGGGAAGTTTAGAGAGTATTTTGGCAGAGGTTGGTCGAGCCAAATTGCTTGGAAAGTATGAATAAGGTGGTAGTGGTGGGGGCCTTTTATAAGAGGAGAGGAGGGGCACTCTTGGAAAGTCATGAAATGTTACTTTATTATATAATGAGTTTCCGATTTTAAAGGTCCCACAATTATATTGTTATAGTATAAGGTGATAAGGGTTCTAAATATACTCATCCGATAGGTTTTTGACAAGTGTAAGTCTTATATTTTACATTATCCTTTCATTTTATTTAAATCGTTAATTAATGAGGTAATTGATGCATCATCATGGTGTCATAAAATATTTAATTTATTTAATGTATAAAAATTATAAAAAAATATCATGATGTAGGAAATTTTTTTATATTTCCAATGAATATTTATAGTTGAAAAGTTAACTTATATAACCCCATGTAATAATTGTTTTAGTAAAACAACACATGTTTGTGACAATTTTATTTTTACATTAAATAAAAAGTTATTAATGTCATTTTCTTACCCAAGTGGCTCCATGGGGTCCCCAAGTTGGCCCATAGATTTTAGTGGTCTGATATGACTCATTCAATAAGGGTAGGACAAGTGTAATGGTATTTTAATATTTTCATAATATTATTTTTACCCTAAATTTCACTAATTACCTTTAATCGTGATTAATTAAACTTAAACGTTACTAATCATCAAAAATTATTTTAATCCCATTGAACCAAGTTTTACATCCTAATGACAATAATTTGTGTCAGATTTTTTAAAATAAAATAACAGAAGTGGTAATTTTTCATTTAAACGGAAACTCATTTTTTTAACTACCACTCAATGGTTTCACTATTCATCAAAAATTGAAGTTTTTCAGAACAATGCAAAAATTTCACCCTAAGCTATAATTGATATTCCGAATTCAAAAATGATGTCTATTTTAAAAAATTACAAACATATAATATGCATTAATTAATTTTATAATTAATTCCTACTGTCACAACAAATAGCGTGTTTTTAAGAAACAATATATATCAAAAGATTGACAATTGTTTATGTCCAATTTCAAAGTGAAATTAATTATAATGACCATCATTGGATTAAATGGTAAAAATATATTCTAATTATAAATTAAAACCACTAAATATTATAATTTATCACTATAAATTATTTTTATTAAAAAAGTTGTTTTTAAGTACTTTTCACTATTCAAAAAAATTTGGAAGTTCTCCAAAAAATACCAAAAATTCAACATAGGCTAATTTTGACATTCCGATTCCAAAAATGAAGTCCATTTTGAAATATAAAATATAAATAATATCAAAAAGTGGGTATTACTATTCATAATGGCTATTTTGATTAGTCGCAGTGTGTTAGAATCTCGAACTTGCATACAATGCAAGCTATTGCATTATCAAAAGGGAAGCGTATCATGGAATCTCGGGGTGTTACATTCTCCCCTCTGTCAATAAATTGCGTCCTCGCAATTTGAAATTTTTATTTGAAAATAAAAGGTTTAAAATAGAAAATACCTTTGTGGAAAACCCACATCGGAAATAAGGTTAATAAAATTTTGCCTTAATAAGAGGGAAAGGGAAATAAAAAAGTCACCACCAAATTATGATCTCGATTAGGAGAACATTGGTGGAAATTAGAGACATATAATTGGAGGAAAAATGTAAATATTTGTAGGGAGTGATTGAGCTCATCAATCACAAACAAGTGTAAAATTGAGGGCCTCAAAGCCTTCAATCTATGTTGATTTAAAATATCATCTGTTCAACAAGACATAAGGTATTAGGATAACACATTTTTTGTTTTAATATCCCTTTAATAAAGTTTAAGAATTAATTTATTCATAGAATAAGAGATAGGTATATATATTTATTCTTGACAAGTAGAGTTTCAACCTTCAACTAATTTCTACGACAAACTCATCTTTCACTCAAAAAGATAATAGAACTCAAAAATATTATATTTATCCTAATCGTAAAAGGTTCAAAATATTAACACATACCATTTAGATTAGGAAAACTATTTTTTAATAACCAGGGACTTTTTGTAGGTTAGTGGTAGGTAATAAAGTCCTAACGCACTATGGTTGTGGGTTCGATTCATACAACTTTGTCCGATGTGACGGGTTATCCCCCAACCTACAGGTTGTCCTTTTCCTAAAACTATAGAATTATAATATTCCAAAAATAATATTCATTAATGTTTTAACCTTAAAAATACTATCCAAGGTTCAACTTAATCCATTCAAACCTTTATAGTTATTCAAAATACTTCTGTCCAACTCACAGTCCAAATTTTATAAGGAAGGTAAACATAATTATGATCCTTTTTTCCGTGTAACAATATGTGACCTCCTTCATCATGTATTCTTTTAAAACACTAAAACATCCATAATTACCATAAATCCTTATTTATTACATTCATGATCCCTTATTCCTTATAGAATACTAGATATACTCCTTCTATCCAAAAATGTATACAAATAATTAATCAGTTTCAAGGAAGTTAAGAATTATCAATATAATTTATCCAAATCAATCATGTATTATTCCAAAATCACTATCTCGGTATCAGAACCATATTATGGTTTATCTTTCTCTCAACCATATATTTTTCAAAAATTTAACCTACTGTGGAGTCACTTTTCTTGGTTCCACATAATCTCAAGTCCTTGATGAAATAGTACTGTAGTACAATCCTTATAAACTCCATAATTATTATAACCAGTACATCATTGATACAACACTCAAATGACAAAATTCTTTAATAACCACATAAGAACTCTAATCATTCCCCCTCATCTGTGGTAGTATCATAACTTGATTATTATCCAATAATATCATTTGGGGCATACTCTGATGATTTGGACATTGGTTTGCATAATGTCCCCACTCCTTGCAGATGAAGCATTGTACATTTGTTACCTTTTTCTTACCCTTGTAGTCACGCACTTGGTGTCCTTTTTCTCTACACTTATAACAAACTCTCATTCCCTTCAGGTAAGTTCCAAGGTGTTTCTTCCCACAGTTATCACATATTGGAAAATTCTTCTTTTCCCTCGTCCCTTTATCCATCATTATCTCTTCCATCCTTTTCTTCTATTTCTTCCCTTCAAATCCAAAAGACTCAGAGAATTATTTACTTATCTTATTAACACATGATACTATTTCTTCATATGTTGAGAACACATGGGAGACTATTTCCCTTCTAAATGTTGGATTAATACCATGAAAGATATGATCCTTCTTACTCTTTGGATCATACGTATTGATGGAGTTCACATTCCTTCTACTGGGTGCCATTTCTATACAATGGAATAAATTAGGTTAGTTTATGAATTGCAATGAATAATTCCAAACTTGTAAAATACTTAATGTAAATTGAACAGTTTATGGATATAATCCATAATCATAAAAAATATTTTCTTTGAGGATGTATATACTGATAAACCCTTCATAATGGTTTGTAAAAAAATGAGAATTATCCTAAGAATATCCCCCAGGAGTGTCGTAACCAAGAGTGTAGCAAGGCCCGTTGTTGTGAACCAGTTCCCATTCAAGTCTAGCTCAAAGCAGTGTTTTCAGGTTTTACCCCTAGGTACATCTATACCAGAGCTACCTCTACCAGATCGTATCTGGACAGGGATGTATTTATCAGAAGACTTACAAAAATATCTATAATACCAAAATTCTAGGAAGTTATTATATACTAATTCTCAAAGTCTATCTTAGGGATATGTGCTCTAATCAGATTTTATCTAAATCTAGCTTCCAAGGTTAGTACTAAACTGCCTCTGATACAAACTATAATGCCCCAACCCCAGTTGCCCAGAGTCGGTGCATTATTATGTAACATTGGCATGATCACAAAAGATCAAGTCTCGAAAGACTGATTAGTTTAGTAGCCTTGGAAACACTAGATACATTAATAAATGTTACATTACATCATAAAGTGAAAAAACTACAATAACATAGTCTCCATTTTCCACACTCATATCCCCTTCAGACTATCCCTACAGGTCATACCTAAAATACTTCTTCAGATCCTGGAAAAGTAAAAACATTGAAAGGGGTGAGATTAGATTCTCATTAAGGATAAAAATATAGCAGAAGCTTTAATAAATAAAAATAAACTTTTAAGGCAATGTATAACTAAAGAAAGGCCCTTTAAACATGAACTTCAACATAATATGGAAAAAGTAAAATGAAATAATGCCATTTACATATTCACATGGATATTTTACTAGTCGAATAATCACATGCAATATCAATAACCACTTTCATAATGATGAAATTCATAATACCATACTATCATAACCACGTAGCCAAAGCCTCGTGCCAAGACTACAAATAAGATTTTGTCAAGGCCTCGTGCCAAGACACTAGTTTGTCTCATGAGACCTGTCAATGCATCGAGGAGCTATAGTGGGCTCCAACTGTCACTTATTAAGTCCAATGCATTCCTAATATGAACATGTTTAAACATATCATAAACCATAACATAATCATATCACATAAAACATACATAAAGGAAACATAACATTTCCACACTTCAATCACAAGATATAAATACAACACATTGATATAATAAAAACATTATCAAAACCATTTTCAATACCAAAATAAAATAAAATTAAAACTTGGTATTTATTTTTCATTTAAAAAAAGTTATGGCTTGTAGAGGAAGCTAAATCTCAAATAATGGTCACGGCGGTGGAGAAGTCTTTGTCGCCACATATGTAAGAAAAAAAATTCCTTTTTTTCGTTTAGTAAAATGCTTCGTATAAAAAGATTCATTTTGAATGAACTTAAAAGTCAAAGGGGTTTATACACCATATAAAATAAAGTTTTGTATAAAACAAAATATGCCTCAATGAAAGGAAATTGTGAATAAGTCCCTTACAAAGATCATTTTTAAATAAAATATATCTATTATGTGTATTCACTATAAGTACACATAAAGAAAGTAAAAATACAAGATAGGACATAATAATATCATGACATAATTTGAAAGTAAGAGATTAACCCAATGAACAGAAATTGGGTTAAGAAGTTTCCTTAAAAAGATCAATTTTAAATAAATATATTATGTGTATTTACTATAAGTACACAAAATGAATTTACAAATACAAGATAGGACATAATAATATCATGACATAATTTGAAAGTAGGAGATTAACCCAAATAATAGAAATTGGGTTAAGAAGTTCCCTTACCTCGTGTCCAACTTCACTCGACCATTATTTAATCTCATGAATAATAAACTAGAGTTAATCTATACTTTCTTAAGAAAAATTTTAAAGTTAATTACCCCTTTTATATCACTTATTACAATGTTACAAAAATTATGTAGTCATTAATGTTAATAATGTTCGTTTTGTCGATCTTTGGTACTTGAGTCAACAATAAAATTCTTATAATTACAAGTTGTTTATGTGGTAGAATATACATTATCTCCAGAGTTATATTCATTATGTAGATATCATATATATCATATATATACAGTATATACATTCATTCATAATATTACGTAACATTTAGAGGTAGGAAATGAAATGCACCGTTCATGGAAACGGTAAACTGTACGTACACATGAACGCTAATTTCATTTATATTTTGTATTTAATGAAATGAAATAATAATTATATAAAGATATATTATAATTAAAATATAATATCATATATAATATCATTTACTCCATCCTTTATACATCCCAAATATGGAATTAACGACTCAAATCACTTTGAGGGGGCGGTAGTCCACACTTCCTAAAATGAAATTATTGCATTTACCCATAATGGAAATCATAAAGGTATGCCATAAATGAAAAATACATAATCATAAGGAAAACAAAAACATAATATATATCATATATAAAAATAGTGTCATCATAATGGCCACCATTAGAGGTGTTAAAAGAATATTGAACAATCATCGTTTCGTGAGGCAGTAATTCGCCACCCACAGAAACAGTATGTTCTTTTACCATTAGACAAAGGTGTGTGTAAGAGTAAATCAAATACTTCTCATAAAAACATCCTAGTATATTTAAGATACCGGTGTTGTTACAAAATAAAGTAATAAAAAGAGATTAAGGGGTTGGAGAAGCAAAATAAAACAAAAGAACACTAGTGAAGACATTACTTTTAAATCGGGTAACTCTTTTTGATTTGAGCCAAATTCATTCTTGGGAAGACTTCTGCCCAAAGTGAGGATTATAAGAGTAAGAGAGGGAATTTTATAGAGTATTTGGGCAGAGTTTGGCCAAGACAAATGTCTTGTAATGTATGAATAAGGTGGTAGTGGTGGGGGCCTTTTATAAGAGGAGAGGAGGGACACTCTTGGAAAGTCATGAAATATTACATTATTATATAATGAGTTTCGGATTTTAAAGGTCCCACACTTATATATTTCTAAGATAAGGTGATAAGGGTTCTAAATCTAATCATCCAATAGGTTTTTTACAAGTGTAAGTCTTATATTTTACATTATCTTTTCATTTTATTTAAATCATTAATTAATGAGGTAATCGCTGCATCATCATGGTGTCATAAATTTTTTTATTTATTTAATGTATAAAATTTATAAAAAAATTATCATGATGTAGGAAATATCTTTATATTTCCAATGAATATTTATAGTCAAAAGGTTAACTTATATAACCCCATTTAATAATTGTTTTAGTAAAACAACACATGTTTGTGATAATTTTATTTTTACTTTAAATAAAAAGTTATTAATGTCATTTTCTTACCCAAGTGGATCCATGGGGTCCCCATGTTTACCCATGGATTTTTGTGGTCGTCCATGACTCATCCAATAAGGATAGGATAATTGTAATGGTATTTTCATATTTTTATAATATCATTTTTATCCTAAATTTCACTAATTACCTTTAATCACGATTAATTAAACTTAAAAGTTACTTTTCACAAAAAATTATTTTAATCCCATTGAACCAAATTTTACATCCTAATGAAAAAAATTTATGTCAGTTTTTTGAAAATCAAATCAAAGAAGTGGTAATGTTTCATTTAAATGAAAAATCAGTTTTTTAACTACCACTTAGTGGTTTCACTATTCATCAAAAATTGAAGTTTTTCAGAACAATGCCAAAATTTCACCCTAAGATAAAATTGATATTCCGAATTCAAAAATGATGTCTATTTTAAAAAATTCCAAACATATAAGTTTCATTAATTAATTTTATAATTAATTCCCGCTGTCACAACAAATAGCGTGTTTTTAAGAAATAATATATATCAAAAGAATGACAATTGTTTATGTCCAATTTCAATGTGAAATTAATTATAATGACCACCATTAGTTTAAATGGTAAAAATATATTATAATTATAATTTAAAACCACTAAATAGTATAATTTATCACTATAAATTTTTTTTATTAAAAAATTTGTTTTTAAGTATTTTTCACTATTAAAAAAAAAGGAAGTTCTCAGACAAATACCAAAAATTCAACATAGGCTAATTTCGACATTCCGAATCCAAAAATGATGTCCATTTTGAAATATAAAATATATATAATTTTAAAAAGTGGGTATTACTATTCATAAAGGCTATTTTGATTAGTCGCAGTGTGTTAGAATCTCGAATTTGCGTACAATGCAAGCTATTGCATTATTGAAAGAGAAGCGTATCATGGAAGCTCGGGGTATTACAGTTGGACACTATTTAAAGAAAGGTAGGATAAAGATTATTTTATTATTCACTTTCCATCCTATGTATGTCGAAGAAGATTGGATCCCTTGAAATCCTCTTCATGGGTTGGGATACCTGATCCTTTATACTCAGAGCACCTATCACTTTTTTAACCTTCTTAGAATGGTAATGGATTGAAAAATAGTAATCCTTGGTCAGATATAAGAACCTTCTTTGGGGGATTCTTTAAATCTATTTTGTGTGATTATATAATGGAGGATTTTATGATCTGTATATATGTTACACTTCCCACTATATAGATAATAACACCAAATATTCAGTGTGAAGATCACCATAAGAAATTCTAGATCATGTGTTGGCTGGTTCTACTCATGGATCTTTAATTTGTGAGAGGCATAGGCTATCAGTTTTTTATATTTCATAAGAACACAACCAAATCCTTTTTTGGATTCATTATCATAGATAACAAATCCTTCCCAACAGGTGGGTAATTTGAGTATAGGTTTAATGATCAACCTCTTCTTTATCTCTTTAAAGTTTTCTTCACATTCACCTTTTTAGAAAAAATTCATCCATTCAATGTTAGCTTGGTTAGTGGGTTTGAAGATCATGATAAGTTTCTCACAAATTGACGACAATACCTAGATAATCGAGCTAAACTGTAGATTTAAATCATTGAGGTTGGTCTGGGACATCCTTCAACTACCTCTGTTTTTAAAGGATCCACATATATATATTTTATAGTAAAAATATACCCTAGGAAAGTTACTTGTTCCATACAAAACTCACATTTACTATACATTTCTTATACATTTTATTTTTGTGAGGTATTTAGTAAAACATTAAAATGCTCCTCATGTTCCTCCTTTCTTGTGGAGAAGATAAAATATCATCTAAAAATACTACCAAATTTTTTTTGAGGTAATCCCAAAAATTTCTATTCATTAATTCTATGAATTTTTATAGAGCATTAGGGAGTCCAAATGGCATCACTATTAAAACTTTTTTCTGGTACCATATAATAAATGTATTCTCAAGGATATCCTATTTTGTTCACCTATATATGATAATATCCTTACCAAAGCTCCACCTTAGACAAGTATTGGGATACACATTACTAATCAAACAAATCATCAATCCATAGAAGAGGATAATTGATCTTTACCATGTTTTTTTTTGAGTTCATAAAAATCAATCCAGAGGCACATTGACCCATACATCTTCTTAATGAAGTAGACCAGTGGACCCCATGGTGAAACACTTGGGTGTATAAAATCTTTACCCAAATTATTTTTCAGTTTTTTATTCAACATCCCAGGTTCAAAAATTTCCATTTTACATAGATTCTTGGATATTAAAAAAGATCTGGGTATAAGTTAGATAGAGAACTCAACCTCTTAGCAGTGAGGAAGACCAGGAATTTTTTTAGAAAACAAATCCATGAATTACCTTACAATGGGAATGTCATCAATGATGATCTTTTGTTTAGTATCAATTATTTGAGTTAGATACACTTGTTCATAAGAAAATAATATCCATGCTTGAGATGATTATACCAAAGGATATTCATCCTCATCCTTGGACTAGAATAGAATCAAAGGGTGATTTTCAATACAAGGGGAGATTTACTTTTCTCAGCAATTTATGTTGGATTTATACAACGATAGTGGATCCATGCTAACAATAACATTGAATTATACTAAAGGTAGAATAACAAGTTTTTCTAAGAAATTCTGCAAACAAAATTTTATAGGTTCTGATTTATAAACTTGGGATGAAATAATTTTCATATTTTCTATTTTCACTAATACACTAATACGAAACAGGCATGTAACAACACTGGTATTTATCAATGCTAGAAAAAATTACTGATAAATGTCATCTTTATTAGTGCTAAGAAATCACTGATAAATTTATCCAGAACTGATTTATTATCACTGATAAAGTGTCCCATTATCAGCGCTTCATTTTTTGTGCTAATAAAGGCTTTCCTTTATCAATGCTTTATTTTTAGCACTAATAAAGGGTAACATTTATTAGCGCAATATTATTAGCACTAATAAAGGGTAACCTTTATCAGCTCAATATTTTTAGCCTTGATAAAGGATACCCTTTATCAGTACAATATTTTTAGCGCTCATATTTGAATCCTTTATCTGTTTTTTTTGCTTTGATAAATGCCCGAATAAGTAAAATTAAATAATTAAATAAAAAAATGAGTTTATTAAAAATAATATTAATTATACTATATATAAATTATTAATACTAATAAATAGTATGTATTAAATATATAGATATATGATAAATTAAGGTTAAACAAATTAAAATAAAAAATAATTAAATTGAGAAAAATATTAAACATTTTATTGATTAGATGATAATTGATAATGTTAATAAATAGTATATACTGAATATATAGATATATATATTTTTGTATATAAATATTATTTATTTAATAAGAAATATTTATATTATTTACATTAAATAATAATGTATTAACTGAATAATGGTTTATAATTAAAAATTACTATTAATTAAAAATACTAACTAATTGCATCATGTAATGGATATAATTGAATGAAATTTTATTTTTCAATTTTTAACATAAATAAAATGTGTTATATTGATTTCACATATATGTATTATATTCATATTCTCACACAAAAATATATTTTTTGAAAATAAATTAGTTTATATTATTTATTTTATATATATTTATTTACTATGTTTAAATATTTTCAATATTTCATCATCTTTATTTCAATATATATCCATTTTTTAATTATTTATATTAATCAAACTTATCCAAATTTTCAATATATTCTAATAATTTTTAATTAATAAATTTTACTCATTTTAAACATGCATGACCTTAAGATTTTATATTCATTAATAATGTTAAAAGAAAATTTTAAAAAATTTTTATAAATAAATATATTTATAAATGCATAGTTATTTTTTTATACAGTTATAAATATAACTAAATAAATAATATTTGTTTAAAAATAATTTATATATTTATAATTAAATAAATAAATAATTATAATAAATATATTTAAATAATGAATTTATTTACTATGTTAATATATATATATATAATTATATAAAGTTATATAATGATATAAATATTTTTTTAAAAAAAATTATTTATATTATTATAAATAAATAATTATATATTCAAATAATCATAAAATTATTATTTTATAAAAATTATTATTATGAGTATTATAATTATATATAATAATTATAATTTTATTAAAAAGTATTAATTTTTTTAAAAAACTATTGTAATTATTCATCGGCACCTTTTTAGAAATGATAAAAGTAGACACTTATCTACATTAAAGAAGCTCTGATAAAGATTGATTTTATCTGTGCTTCTATAGCACTGATAAATCTCTATATTTATCAGTGCTAAAGAAACCGATAATAAAGATCTATTTTATCAGTTCTTATTAACTTAGCACTGATAAAAGTGTCACAATCTATTTTAAGAACCCTATCCATCACGAACCAGTTCATGATATCTGAATCTCTTAGTGGAAGAGACCTACTATCGGTGTTCCTTATTGTCAAATCAAAGCTCGAATCTTGGCCATAATTATGTCTCCAACTATTCTAAGGTTCGAATCCAAGTCACGGGTGATTCAAGGGTTGAATAAAACCATAACATGAAGGAAAGAATTTTTTTAACATATCTAATTTCCCTTAGTTATCCATAGAACCTTCTCATCCCACATATTGGTATCCTAACAATTCTAGTTTCACTATCCTATAATAAAATAAAAAAAATCATTATTTTTTTAGAAATGTTGATGTATTGTCTTCGTTGATATCATGTGGGTATCCTTGGGACATCATTGGTACTATGTGACTTGAAACATGTCAAACATAATATTGGTTCATGTTATTTAGAGGTATAATAGGCTCCTAATACCTATATTCCATGACATATACCTTTTTCAATCATCAAATTTTGAAAAATTCATCCATATAGTGGTTAGTGTAGTCATTGGTTGAGAATGTTGCATTTCAAATCATTTGGATGATGAAATATCTGACATCATTGGGGTCTTATATCATGTCATAAAAATATTGGCATTGAGAGGGTTGAGTGAGGAAGAACTGAAATATTGGGGTATCCCTATCTATTTGAAAGGTAATTCATGAATTGTTTTCTCTAAAAAATGGATGATAAAATATCTAAAACATGGGAACAACTATATAATATTTTTTTGGTGAAATTTTTCCTAGGATAATAAGCACTAAAATATGGTGTAAAATTAATGGATTTATTTAGGATAAATGTGAACTATTTCATGATACTTGGGACTTATTTAGGGTTCACTTATGAAATGTAACAGTCAAATGATTCATATTAATCTTTAAAATCAGATGAGAAAAAAATGATATATATGTTTGATTTATTGTCTTATTTATTTAACTACTTCTTGAGAAAATATAATGTTTTTAGATTCTATTTTGTAAATATTCCAATTTGAATTTAAATATTATGGATTAAATTCTATAAATACAAAAAACAAAGAAGTTTAATTTTATATAATCCTTGGAATATATTATACAGAAAAAATGATTGTGAGATAAAATTTAATGGATATTTTGATTTTGGTTATTGAAATATAGTAAAAAAATAAACAATTGGAATGATTCATTTTCTAGGAAAAACCTCAGCATCATGGTGTTTTAAGAAACTAAATATTGTTTCATTACATAGTTCCTAAGAAGAATACATTGTTGATAGAATTTATTGTTCACGATCCTTTAGGATTGATAATTTTTTTTTCTAAATCTGATATTTTATTTTAAAATTAACTTATTTAATGAGATTTTTTTATATTATTTTAAATATTAAATATTATTTGAAATAACTCAAGATTAAATATTATAACATTATATTTAACTAATTTTTATAAAATAAAATATTGATATTGATAGGTGTAAATTTAATAAATAATATTTAATAGAATCTACTTTTTTTGAAATAAAAATTATTATTTATGGATAAAATATTTACAACTTTAGAATCCCACTTCAAGTAAAATTTATTAATTTCAATTTAATAATTTAATCACATTTTATGTTCACTATGGATTCCTAATTCTATTGAATTTTATTATTTACTAACATATACATAAATCCATTTTTCATGTCCTTCTATTGGTAACATGATTCCCCATAGATGTAACCATCTCAATTACATGAAATTTAAAAAGTTTCATTACAATACATTACTATAACATTTTATGTTAAGTGTTTTATAGAATTAGGGAAACAAATTAACTACAAAATCATGTATTTTTAAAATAATGGACATTTTTTGGAACAATATATGCAACAACTTGATCCATAAGAATCCTTTATTGTTCTTATTTAGATCAAGATCCTCATGTCACATTTTTCTTATTCAGATCATGATTTCATGCATATATTTGATCCAATTATATTCCTTATCATCCTCAAAAGATTATTTAGGCTCTAATTGATAAAAATGTTGTTTTTTGTAGAGTCTTACTTCGAGTTTTCACCAGAACATTCCGATCACCAATGATATTTTATTCATTGATTTTATCCTTGCTTGTATTTTTTACAGATGATAAAAATATATCCATATTTGAAATGATATCCCACTCAATAACAATTCATAAAAATCACTTCATTTATTTCATCACACATATAATAAACACTATATATGTTTCAATTTAATTCATCTAAAAAAAGATCATTCTTTAACATTTAGTTTTGGTTCAACCCTTAGGAATATCTAATTACCAGCCAAGAAATTCTCACAATTTGGTGGGATTCACCTTTGATAATGAATATATTATATTTATTTATTATAAGAAATGAATATTTTATGAACCCAATAGGATATATTTACTTTATATAGGATGATTCAAAGAATTAATACAATGTATCTTATATTATCCTCATCCACCTCACTCATTGATTGATTATTTGGTGATATATATTTTCATTTTTTGTCATCATTATTTCATTAGCATTAGCATATATCTATGGTCAATAATTTTTTCGTAGTAAAATCATTATCCATACAATTATTATATTGTTTCATATTTATGTTTAATTTATTTCTT
Organism: Viscum album; assembly: GCA_963277665.1. Classification (NCBI taxonomy): domain Eukaryota; kingdom Viridiplantae; phylum Streptophyta; class Magnoliopsida; order Santalales; family Viscaceae; genus Viscum; species Viscum album. Next base: position 611,234,608 of record OY728150.1, on the reverse strand, counting down.
TTCAATATTACTCATATAATAATTTCCTTCTAGAATAAGTGGATTATTTTGAGTTGGAGTGGATTGTTCGAAGATACTCATGCTTGTGAGGGATCGAACTTCGAGTCTACAAATGAGATAATGAAAATAGATAAATGTTTCAATAATTCATACAACCATCATGAAAAGGTTAATTCCTACTAATTTTTTAATTATTTTTTTCATCATTATATATACTATTTGTAAGTTAATTTCCTTATCATTTTTATCCAATACATATTTAGTTTTTTTCAATTATCTTTTTAGAAGCCATATTTTTCATTCAATAATCTACAATATGACATAAAAGGGATATAATTATTCTTTCTACTAATGTAACCATGTTTTCCATATTCAATTTCTTTCTATATAAAACTACCAACACTGCATATTTATTTGATGTAATTCAAAAAAAAAATTATTGTTGTTGAAAAAAAGAGATTAGGGGAAGATCATATTTTTATTATAGTAATTTCTCATGATAAAATGGGAAAATGATCTTCTTCTTCTCTTATGACTTTCAAAAATGAGAAAATAAATAATGCTAATAACATCTAGTTATTACGAATTATTTTAAGGTCAACATATAAAGACAATGGAAACATAGTCACATTGGTAGTTAGGATTATTTTGAGACTTCGGGATGTGTAAGAATCAACCACACCACAATCCAACAGATGATGTGACAAGTATGACTCCAAGTGCTTCTTTTTAATTAAAATTGAAATGGATTTTTATAAAAAGGAAAACTAGCATACTCCATATAGAGAAAACATATTATGATTATTTTAATTCTTTATGGAAAAAATCCATAAGTCATTTGGTATGTAAATGAATCATCCACACCTGAATCCGATGCGTGGAGTGACAATTATGGATCAATGTGTTTGTTATCAATTTAAAATTGACAGTTTAGTTCAAAAAATTTAACTCATTGAAAATAAAGAAAAAACATTAATTTTTTCTTGATAATTATGCAAATATATTAATAATTCATTTTTGTATTGTAGGAATTAGTCTCACATAAAACTGATACATGATGTGATCAGTATAGGTTAAAGTGTTTGTCTCTAGTTTAAAAATACATGTTAGTAAAAAAGGTGACCAACTCAAAACTGAGAAAATGCATTTCAATTGTTTGGATACTTTAGAAAAATGACCCATAAGTCATTTGAGACATGTTGGAATTAGCCACACATTAATCTGACACATGGTGTGACTGGTATGTATGAAAGTGTGTCTTTTTATTTAAAAATGAAATCTATTTTTATAAAAAGGAAACCTAACTTACTCAAAACGAAGAAAAGAATTTCAGATTGTATTTATAATTTAGTAAAATAATCAGTAATCCATTTGGGACATGTCAAAATTATCCACACCTCAAAATGATACACGGTGTGACCATTATGAATGCAATTGCCCCTTTTTATTTAAAATTGACATCAATTTTAATAAAAAGGACAAGTGACCTACTAAATATATAATAAAACATGTTCATATTGTTTTTATTATTTAGGGAAATGATGAAAAATTCATTTTTTACATCTATGAATCAGACTCACCTTAATCAAATGTACAATGTTCCCGGTATGACTCAATGTGTCTGTTATCTGTTTTAAATCAACTGTTTAGTTCAGAAAATGTCACTCACTAAAAATCGAGAAAATGTTATGGGATTTTCTTGATAATTTAGGAAATTTATTCATTATTCATTTTCTACATGTATGAATCAGTCTCATATCAAACTGATACACAATTTGTTTGGTATGATTCAAAGTGCATGTTTCTAGTTTAAAATGACATTTTTGAACAAAATAGAAGGGACATACTCAAAACCATGTATATGAATTCAAATTGTTTTAATAATTTATAAACACAATCCAAAATCCATTTGATATTTTTAATAACTATCGAAACCTAAATCTGACTTATGATGTGACTGATATGACTCCATGTGAATCATATTATTTAAAATTGACATCAATTTTAGGAAAAAGGACAAAAACCTACTAAAAACTAAGAAAAAAATTTTTTATTGTTTTGATAATTTAAGGAAAACATTCATAAGTAATTTGTGATGTTTATGAATCATCATCAACTCAATATGATACATGATGTGCCCAATATTACTCAATATGTTCATTATCAGTTTAAAAACAACTGTTCAGTTCCAAAAAAATATCACCCACTGAAAATCAAGGAAACATGCTTAGATTTTCTTGATAATTTATGAAATTGATTCATAATTCATTTGTGACATATAAATATTAGTCTCTTGTCAAACAAATACAAAATTTTATGGGTATGAGTCAAAGTGTGTGTTTTTAGTTTAGAATGACATTTTAGTAAAAAAGAAAAGTGATGTAATAAAAATTGAGTAAAAACATTCAGTCTGTTTTGATACTTTTTGAAAATGATCCATAAGCCATTTGGGAAATGTAAGAATGAACTGCACCTCAATTCAACACACAGTGCCACCTATATGACTCTAAGCGTATCTTTTTATTTAAAATTGACATCAATTTTATTAGAAAAGACACATTACCTACACAGAACTGATCAAACCCATTCAGATTATTTTTATACTTTAATAAAATGTCCCATAATTCATTTTTGATGTGTAGGAATTAGCATCACCTTAATACAATCCAAGATGTGTCTGGTATGACTCAAGCAACCCTTTATCAATTTAAAATCATCATTTTAGTTTAAATAGTCTCACTAACTTAAAATCAAGAATTTTTTTTTAAATTGTCATAATAATTTATTAAAATGATTCATAAGTCATTTGAGAGATTTAGAAATTAGTATCACATCAAATCACCATAATATGTGAACGGTATGAGTTAAAGTGTGTGTTTCTTGTTTAAAAAGACATTTTAGTAAAAAAGACATGCTATATACTTAAAACCAAGCAAACACATTTGGATTGTTTTGATACCTTAGTAAAACAATCCATAAGTCATATGAGAAATGCTAGATTCAGCTACACATTAATCCGATACACAATGTGACAGGTATGATTCCAAGTGTGATTTTTCTATATATAAGTATCATTTTAGTTTAAAATGCATATCGCATCTCCAAAACTGAACAAACGAGCCTAGATTGTTTTCAAATAATTTTAATTATATATTCGTACTATATTTTACTGATTTCATGGTGTTTTTGGTGCCATAGTACGCTATTATAGCATACTGTATTGGTTCCAACACACTGCATCATTCCCCTTTATTAGTGCTTTTACAAGTGTTGATAAGTGGTCCTTTATCAGCACTTTTTAGTGTTGATAAAGGAATCAGGCTTTTAGTCTCGCTCCAGTAGTTTGTGGTTCTCTAGAACTGATAAAGGCCATTTTTTAGTGCCTTTAAAGGACAATATTTTAGTAGTGATATCTCTACATCAATTTTTTATAGTGGTGTATTTATAGTTCAAATAAACTTGTGTGATGTGAATGAATGCATAGAACCATAGTCATATAGGACATCTGAGGTTCATGAACGGATGATGATCCTACCTATCATTATTTTATTTTGGTTCTAATAATTTACAATATCTAAAATAAACATAAAGATGTAAATTCTTAATCTATTAAACACATAAAAAAGAATCTATAAAAACTGAATATATAACTTAAAAATGACATACATTCCTTAACCTATGTATTTATAGGATTTGATCTAAGTTATCAATGACTTATTTACTAACTAATGTCATATGTGAATTTTTGTGCACTTATTAATGGTTTGTAATTATCTTGTGAATTTACCAAATCATATTTATTAAGGGTATCCAACTAGGCATGAAATAAATCATCTTTATCATGCACTAGGTGATGATCAAGTACATCTCAATGCACCCTTTTTGGGGTATTACCCATAATTAAAGCTATTACAGATCAACATCCACTTTTAGTATTTATAAAGGGATGTATTTTCTCGAAAACCACCTACTCTAACCCTTAAAAAAATTAGTGATGTTTTCCTATGTTTATTTTTGTTCTAAATGCTTTCATAAGAGTTTTATAATCCTAATACCCAAAAATAAATGGACTTTACTTTTATAAGAACTATGGAAAAATATATTTTTATACATCTTATTTCCTGATTTATTTCCTGAAGATATAGTAAATACAACCCAAGAAGATCATGAGGCATAATGTCTTTTGGTAATTATGTACATAGCATAACAATATGCAAATTAAATGCAATGACGTAAACTAAAACTCCATATCATTCCCTTAATTTCTTTAATCTTCTCAAAATTTATGGGATAACCTGGGGACATACACAAGAAAATTGTGAGCTATAAATCATAGTAAGAGAATAATCAAATCATGACATGAAGAAATTAATAAATACGAGTATATAGGAATGTCAACATCACATAATAGGGGTGATAATTATAAAATTAAACATCAAATAATGATATAATACGACACCATAAATGTAACATGAGAATGTGGAAAAAACATAAAACATGCCATCATAAGAATAATTCAAGGATATGAATCGAGACATCATAAAAGAGTGTTCTCAGAATAACATCCCATGCACTATACGTGGAATATCATGAGATAAAAACATTACCCAATGAATTGGAGTGCTATAAAACTCTAGGTACACCTTTCATATTCATATTATGTATACGCATTAGTGTGCCACATAGATCATACAATATTAAGATACATTTCAACAATTTTAATCCAACAATTAAGTAGTCTAGCATATATACATGTATTTACCTAATAAATAAAGGATGTGAATATTTAGGTGAATACCCTTAAATGGAAATGAGGATGGGTACTCCGTACACAAATGTTTATCATGAAAAATCATAGGATAATTTCGGCATCATAACAAGGGTATATAAAGATTCATGGAAGTGTTTAAGGAGAGTGAAACGAGTATCTAATAACTTGTAAATCATATGGAATGTAATAGGTATATGTAAAACATGTATCAATATGAATAATTTTAAATCATAAGTAAAAATATAAATAAGGTGCTTGAATAACGAGGAGAAGGAGAAGATCCCTTACATTGAGAGGGTGCTTCTAAAATCATGGGAGGATCTTCTTAAGAGAGTAGGAGAACATTTAGAGGGATATAGTGAGGAAAAGTTAGAGTAAATTCATAGTATAATAGTTTTTAGTAAAGAGGATTGGGAGGTTTTGTGTTGTTTTATAGAAAAAATGATGATAATTCTTTATTAATTTTTAAACTCAGGGTTTGAACTATATATGATATATTAATACAAACCACAAACCATGAAATGGTTTTTGACTGTTCATTATACAAAAGAGGCGTTTATTTCATTATCTATAAGGAAAATAACCAAAATCCTTAAAATAATATCACTGGTGTTGTGGAAGTGAGTCATGTTTATGAAGAATGTAGTTTTAAATCTAAAAATATTATATAGGTTTTTGGGGATTCATTAAGGGTTTATAAAATTAAATAAATAATTTTAAAAAACATTTTAAAGTGGAAACTTAAAGTTTTATATAAATACTTTTTATAGTATTTATCACATCAATTTTATTCTTTTCTGATGTCATAATACATACTATATAATTATACAGTATTTAAATTTTACTAAAAAATTACACAATATCATAAAATTAGATAAAATTTAATATTGGATAATTTAAACATTTTTATTTCAAAAATAAAATTTATTTATCAAAATAATGTTCTAAATAAGATAATTTATACTTTAAAATAAAAACCCCCATTTATTGAAAAATATTATTTTTTGACAATGATTGTTTTTAGACCCTTATAAAAATTATATTCAACTTCATAAAATTACATTATATTTTATATTTAAAAAAATATTATTTAATAGAATATTTTTAAGAGAATATTAATTTTAAAAATTATTTAATTCATTAAAATTGTTATCTTGATTGAAACTATGTATTTCCCTAAAAATACAATTTGAATTTTATCATGTCAAAATATATTTTTTATCAAATTTTTATTTAATAATTTATAATTCAATAAAATATAAATATAATCATGATTTTTTTAAAAATAAAAATATAAAAATTCATACTATTAGGGTCTAGATATATTTCCATTTTTTACACCATTGATTTCATTAAGGGTAAGGTGTGTGATGGTGAGATTTTTTTAGGGTTGTTTAGGGAACATGGTTTGGGCCATGATCTTGATGAGCTTGAAATTCTCCCATTAAATGGTTTATTTGATGCTTTAGTTCTTGAATCTCAACATGGGCTTGGTCAAGGGAAAATCCCAATGATTCTATATCCCTTAGAAGCTCCGATAAATGGGATTTATAGGCTATGATATTACTGGTCATTGCCATTTCTTCTTTCAAATATGTCAATTGGATTTTATTATAACCGTTAACATATAGTAATCATAATAGTCACCGCACAATGGATATGTTATAAATGTTTGTTATTCTTATTATTCTTTTAAATTCAACATGATATAACTTATAACTGTAAAAAATAACTAAAGGATTTAATGTATTTTACATAATTTCATTTAATCATTTAAAAAAAGAATATCATTTATAAATGACTAGGTCATTATAGGAGAAGTTTTTAGGTGAATTAATAGAGAAGGGGTAAAATTTAAATTTAACATTTTTAATGAGTTGGGCATGCTACATGATTTAGTTTGACCCTCATTAGGTAATCTTGGGCATTATGCGTGGTTTATAAAACTATGTTCCAACTGTTAACCCCTGATTAGACACACCTAAAAACTATAATATTTTCACACATAGTACGGGAAATCATGTACTAATAATTAAATATGGAATATATCATAATTTTAGGCCTTCACACAAGTAGTTTCACTATTACTTATAACTAATTTTCCATCGTGCGCCTATAACAAAACACCAAAATATCAAAATTTCAACCCAGTTCGACTAGAAATTCAAAGAAAAGGAAGAAGATCATTAAAAAAATTAAAGAAATCAAGGTCAATGTGTGACATATAAACTCTCTATTCCATTTTTATATAACATCTACATTAACTTTACAATAACATAGTTAAGGATGAATATCTCCCTAAGGTTTCCATGAATGATGAGGGAGTTTCATGTTTAGTCAGTAGTATATTGGACCTTCTCCATATCAAGGAAAAAATAATAAGGGGATACCGACTTATTTAGATGAATTCTCAAATAAAGATAAACAATATAAGGAAATATGAAACCCAAAAATTATTTTTAGTCATAATAAAATTAGACCACACAACATCCATGACTTCAACATCACAACCCTAGAATCACAGAGGGGAAAAATGCCTTACTGAGCTAATTTATTCTAACAGATGTGGTATTGAACCCTGTAGAGTACTTGATAATTATTATGTGAAACTGTATTAATCAATGGAGTATCAACTCCATGAATATATTACTTATTCCACACCCATCGTTAAAGTACTAACTCATATGGGGTACCTTTTTGATATCAAGATCAAAGTGGTGATGACCACATGTCAATTTAGCAGACATATAAACCAAGTCAATGAAGAAAACCCAACCATGTAGTATATATAAGGGACCTTCTCCTTATGACATGAATGTATCTAAGGGGGATACCAACCCAGTGTCAACTTCAAATATCTCTTCTATACACTGATATAATTTATTCTAGGTAAATTATTTCTATATTTACGTAATACCTTAGAAACTATGAATTACTTTTAATAGATATGAATCATGAATTTATATGTTGAATAATTATCCAAATAGAGTGTTCATTTTTCTAATTATTATATCCATGTGACAAGAAACCAAAAACAGAAAAATATGAACATTGTAAAACTTATAATCTAACATAAATGTTGTAAAAATATTGAGACATAGTTTTGAGTATAATTTATACATCGTATTAAATCAATTGAACCTATATGATGTGTTTAAATGGGTTAAATAGTGTTTGGGACTTATGGGTTGCTCATAACAGTACACCTATATCCAAGGTCATGTTATTTATATATCCTAGTCATCTACTCTATTCATTCTTGATGTGTGAAGCTATTGGGTTGATTAGTATAGAATACTAATAAATTCATTCATTTGATCACAAAAAACACTATATATTTCCTCGGGAAAATGTTGTGTGAAGAATAAGGGGTTACATAAGAATGAAGTGCATAACATGTGATTTCGTGTCAATAAACATCGTGTGTGCCTCATACTATAAGCCATGTTTATAAAATAAGGTGATTGGGAGGGTAATAAACATTCCCTGGGTCATGTAGTCTTTAATTTCACAAGTCATATTTATATGAACTACACACTTTGTGATATGTACATACTTTTCATATACCCTAGAAACATTGATGAGATATACCACATATGGTTTAATGTCCACAAATAATGTGATCTAGAATTCCAGAACCATAATCCTTTTTTAACTTGTTGACTTTCTTAATTTATAATTAATCAACCCACCATTAGTTGATAATCAACCAATAGACACTTCAAAATAAAATAAATATTTAAAATAGAGAAAAAGGAACAAATTAATATTGAAAATAACAAATTCATACCTCATATTAATTCTCCAAATCATCAAGGTTCACAGATAAATGATCTATGGTCCATCTCCATTTCTCCCAAATATATGGAATAGATCCCTCCCATATTAGAAATATTTCTGCCACACAACCTAGGGTGTTTCCCTACTATGACATATTTAATGAGGTTTAAGGGTTGTGGGTGGAGTTGATATCACAAAATAAAAACCAATAAGTCCACCAAAAAAATGACCTACTTCAGGATTTAAAGCTCACATAAAAACTCCTCTCCATGGTAAAACCACTATTCTAAGAACAACTTTGGTGTAGAAATATCCAAACTATGTATCTATTTAGAGATGTTGGTATTCTCACTCACTAATAAACAATTATATATTAAAAATTACCATAAAAATCATCTAACCTATAATCATGTCACAATTCCACCCAAATATAAACACCGTTGTTTGAGATATATGGAACCATAATAGAATATTATAGATGTTTTTTAGTATAAAACATTTATCCCGGTATTTTTTAAGGGTTTGGGGATGAAAATAACTGAATTAAGTTATGTAAATCCCATAGAAAGAACAGTATCACTATCTATTCTGCATATTTAAAATTAATTTCTAGAAAAATTAATCAAAAATCACCATTAAACAATTAATATTGGAAAAATACCTTAGATGAGAGTATTTAAAATATCTATGTACCCCCAAAATCCCATATAAATGAACTAAATATGCATGGTCTTAAGAAAAATCAATATCACCACATCCTTTTCCTAGAAAATTCATTTTGGATTTACATTACTAAATAATTAAGGATTATCTTAAGACTATTAAAATATAATGGTTCCTCACATGCATGAACCTTCATAAGTAAAGCATGACACTATAAATTACATAAATATTCCCCATCCATGGGTCATTAATCTCTATAAAGGAATGAAAAACCACGATGCTCTAATATCATAAATTGGATAATCATAGAAAATAGAATTCAGTATGGTGTTTCATAGTCCTCAACTTTCAAATGAGTTACATGGAATACTATTATTCAGATATAATATCATTTAATCCAAGTTACTATATTATTCATAAATAATAACACCACATCACACCATCATAGCCTCTAGGAAGTAATCCCCAAGTGTAATGACACTATTTGTTAGATTTTGATAATGAAAATATATCAATATTAGAGTATCATATAATGATGATAATATCAATCATCTCATTCTCTCTAACCACTGAATAAGAAAGATGAATACATCCCTAACCTCTTCCATTTTAATATAACCATGGATAAAATATTTAGTTATTATTATCCATTCAACAAAAATATCATAATTCATAATAATGTATCCTAGCCTCCTTAAATTTCCTTGTAATATTATATCATTATTTTGAGACCCATTTAGTCCTATTGTGATGTAGAAGGTCCTAATATAACCAATTATCCCCAACATATCATCTCTAGACCCCTGAATTCATAATGATATACCTCATATAATCACTCATGATACCATAATGAATGAAACAAATACTATTACCATGTAGATGGGGCCTCCACATAGTGAAGATTACTGGGATCATTGTTAGTTAGATGCACAAAATAGAAAAAATCATGTTAATAAGGGAATAAAATATTCTATAACACCTTTTTAGAGTTTAATACATCTCAAATTAATAATCCATAGTGGAATAATATCATTCATATAAGTCACATGTTTAAATTTTAATAGGATATAATATTTGTGAGTCTATACATTCTGACTAACAATTTATCTCCAATAACATAGTGTCTCTTAGATTTCCATGTAAACCACATCTTTATGATTTCCAAATAATCATTTAAATAGTTTTTTTTCACAAGTAACCACAATAATTTGTACCTAGAATCAATCACCATCCACCTCTACCTTAACACAAAACTAGGTATAGTTATATAACCATCTTAAATAGCTATGAAATAAACAACTTTATGGAAATAATATTGTTCAACACCTACATGATTTTATCAAAATAATTCAAACAGTTGTTTTATTACATGAAAAAATACCTCAATTCATTTAAGGGTAATAATAGTAAACAATCCCAGATAAATCCTCCACAAATTTCAATTTTTCCTCCAAACCCATATAATTTTTCCACCTCAAACACTCACACATTTCTCTAAAACAAACCAAAACCCAATCTCCATAGAATCATATTCTATAAAACCCTCCTATAACAATTTCTATATGAAATGAAAATTCATTATTCATAATATTCACATTGCGAACTTACAGTAAAACTACTATTCTTAATGTATGTATAGAACAATACTCAAATGTTCACTAAACTCATAATTTGATGCAAATTAGGATATCATCAAACAATACTACCATATACTAGTAAAATAGTATTTTAAAGATCCAATTAATGAGTATTATAAACATAAAAATTAGTTTATCACTCCAATTCATACAATTGGGAACTCATATAAAGGCACTATGACACCATCTCTTTGTTGTTCTCACAAAACCCGAGGTAAAAAATTCTAGATTATTTTTTGTTATTTTATAAAAAATTAAAAGTTATTGTATATCATATTAATGAATAAAAAGGGGGATTCCCTAAAAAACACTATATTTTATTAATACTATATTTAAAAATGTTCCCTAAAAGAACCTTTATCTCACATATCCCCACCAGGACCACTTGATATAATGAATAAGATATCACTACAATGCTGTAATTAAATTCAATATTACACAGTAATATTAATAAGGAGAAAACCATATAAAAATAATCAATATAAAATATTTTTCTAATTTATAATTTCATAACTGATCCAAAAAAATTTCACAACACAAAAATATATATTCTCTAACTAGTGAGAGAAATGGAATAAACATTTAGAGAGATATCCCTGCTTGTTATGCTAGAGTACCAATTATTGATGGTGGTGATCATTGACCGATCTAATTGATGATATAAATAATTAATAATTTCAATAAAACAATGTTAGTTCTTTATATAATATTTATATAAGGTCTCATTGTCCACTATTAAATCCTATTATAACCACCTAATAATGTGTCAATGTTGATTAAATGTTTTCCTCCAATGTAAGTCCCTAGTAGAAATTGGTTAGACTTGACTATACTATGATTTTTATAAAATAGACTAATAATAAAACATTGTAATATCCTATATTAGTCTGAAAAGTACAAGTTATATGGTATATTAGAATAAAATTTCATAAATAAAAACACATTTTATATGGTATGATGTAAACCACTATGGACTATACCATTTTATAGTGATGGATTCCAACTCCCAATTCTTACAAAGATCCTCATAATGGTTGTTTTAGTGGATATAAACAATAGTTAATCCACCAAAATTATAACCTCTTATGAAACTAAATTCTATTCTATGTCTTTTTTATATATGTGATTGTATAGAGTTAAAATCCTATTTGAAATATCCACATAGAGACTCTTCTAAAACATAAAATATCTCAAAATATATTTTATTCACAACTTCATGGTATTATCTAATATTCACTATAATCCTTGACAGGTACTTGGTGATTTTAAAAGATAATCACTTATTGATAATTAATTAACTCACAAAACCTTTCCATTGTTAAATTATACCCATCCCTTAATATTATTTAAAACTCTAACAAATGGAGTGACCATATCATGATTTTATGTAGATCAAAATTTCCCATGTGGCTCACAGTTTTCTGAAAAACAATAAATTCTAGATTCTCCATTTGTTCAAATGGTTCCTAGGCTAGGTGGGGCACATGAGTCACATAAACAGACCATAGCCAATATCCTATTACACATAATTATAACTCACCATAAAACACATGGTTCTACTAATAATAATTATTTTACAATAGATGCAACATATTATTAAACTTATATTATTGAGGTTGACCCTCTAATCTGGACTTGGTGGGTATTTCCCATTCATAATGGGTAAATAATATACCCTATACTCATAAGTAAGAGATACCTTATAAGTGTATACCAAAATAAATACATCATCACTCAATAGATCTATGAATGTAGGATCTAACATAGGAATGGGGACACCATGACCCTACCTATAATTAAAAAATCATTGTCTATAAGGTAAAACCAATATTCTTAAGGTTGATCCCACACCTACCAAATAAAATATAGGTTAACTTTATCAATAAGAAGAAAGACATAAAAAATGGACATGAAAATTTATATACATACTAACCATTTTGTTCTTTTAAAATGATACAACATATTTCCATATTGACTAACTAATGATATGTGTTTGAGAAAAAGTATGAGATAACCACTGCTCCTAAGCTGGGTTCCAAGATCTATTAACTAAATTCAACACTACCTGAAATCATTTCAATAAATTTCCCAAATAAAAATCTAATAACAACAGAAACCCCAAAAAATGTCTCTATAATTTTACAACATTATTTCTATTTTAACATGATCAGACCAACCAAGACAACACATGGGATAATAGTATGAAATGTATACAACCAAAATATTACCTACAATAGTATATGGGTTATAATTGAGAAAGATGAAAAAAAAACATACATATAATTTCATTGATTATGAAGACCAAAAATAAAATGAAATACCAACATATTAAAAAAAAATATTCATAGAAAATATATAAATAAATATAATATATGACATATGTATAATAATTACCTAATATATTTTTTCTAATAATGAAAAATAAATGATCATAATATCTAAATATATGATTGAACAATTAAAATTCAAAATTTATTCATTGCATAATGAATTATATTACATTAAAAAATAATTTCAAACCTACATGTCACTATTACATTTATTTTTAGTTATATTGTTTTTCTATTTTTGAAATTTTTGATGTTTTTGAGTCCCCTTTTGTAATTTTTAGAGTTTTTAGATGGGATATACTCACCACACCATGTTCATAGAGAAAATATAGTATATACCAACTCTAGGGTGTGAAACATTAATATTATCCAAGGGGATGTGAGTTTTAGTAACCATTTTAGATGAAAGGTTCTCCAATAGGAAACAGATAGGGAAACCATGCCATATTAGTGGACGTGGTGCCTTGGTCAAGGGATTTTTGTTGAGTGTATATATAAATGCATAACGTTTTTCCAAAAATATTGGGTTACATACATTTTTGGGGAGAATGGTATTATAAGAGGACTTACACCCTTTATAAAAGACTTGCAGGAGGATAAAGCCCCTTGGTTATGTAAAACACCTAACTTGGTCATTGTGGTAGGTGTTAGAGCTATTAAAATAGGGGAATCCCAATTTTGGTGGTTGTAGTTTTGTTTGGTATAAATCCTTGTGGCTTCCATGGGGATCCTATATAAAATATAGAGGCATTATGAGAAAAATTTATATATTCATGGATTATAGGGGTTCTCCAGGTCCTCATGGAGACACACTAAAACATGGTTCATGCCGTGGTGTATGTCTTAGTGGTTCCCTACCTGTATATATTTTTTGATTTTCCTATCATTCCCCTATGGAATTTAAATTTTTATAACCTCTATTTACTAATCCATAAATGTGTATTGACCTATGTTGGATCCATATACATCTTTATTTGTCCCATAATTGATATCAATATTTCTATCATTCAATTTCATGAAATTTCTCAAGGAAATCCCTCCCTTATTTTTTCTACTCTTTTCCACAACCTAATTTTACATTGATTATATTACTCGTATAAATGTTAATTACTATAAAGGGTGATTAGTGTTTTGGAACTGATCTAATCAAGAGTGTTTTAATTTTTAATTCTTGTAGGGGATGTTGTCTTCCTCCATCTTGATTTATCCATTAAAAGATATTTGATAAGTACTATTTCTAGTTGATTTAATTATGTGATTTTTTTGTATTACATTTAATTGAAAATACATTTTATTCTTTATGTTTTATAAAGAATTATTTATCAAAATATATTTATATATGATCATGGTAATATATTTTCTAAGAGTTCTAAAATTATTTCTCACTTTTCATAAAAGATATCTTAGTGGATTTTTAATCTTGAATGTGATGTTTTTCTGCCAAGGGTTTTTTGAAAATTATTAAATGGTTTGTGTTTAATGAATTTGATTATTAAAGGCATTTGACCTCTCTTGGAAATTAATTAGATGACAATATAGGGTTTTGATAAATTTATTGAAATGAAATAAAATTATTTGATTTATTAAATTACTCAAATTCATAAGGGGTTATGTTTTGAATGATTTAAAATGTCAGTAAAAATAGTATATTTTAAATAAGGTTTCAAATTGGGATTTTATATTGTAGAAATGAATTGGTTTTCTAAGTTTGTTTATGTAAATTCCCATTTGGAACTTTATAAATGATATTTACTTGAAATCTTCATGACATAAGACCATCATGAGACTATTATTATCAGGTTTTTGATGAATCATGGCCTCGAGGGGGAAGTTGTGAATTGATGTCATGTTATTATTCAAATGGGTTTATTTCTTTTGAGGGTGTTATAGGTGATGATATATTTGATTGGTATATTTCAAATGATAGTTCTATGTGATCCATATATGATATGACTATTTTCTCACATCCATTAGTGAATTTCATAGGAACCCAAGGTGAAGATATTTTTCTAGATTTATGATGTACTGGTTACATTATAATATTTTATTATCCACAATGTTGTATGGTACTCTTGGAAAAATGGGAGGATGTCACTCTGATGAGGCTGTTGTGGGATAGTTGGGTGGTCTCTATTACTTTTGTTGTAATGTATATAGAATTTCAGTCTCTTGGTTATAGTCTATCTAGGTTCCACTCATCTTTGTAGCTAGTGTGTTTCCCATAATACCTATAGAAATTGATGATATTATATAATGTTATTCCTCCCTAACTCAATTTTATCCTCTATCCTGATTTTTACTTATGGAAATATTTTGTGTGTGTAAGTGGTTATTTTTTATTCCATTCATTGATTATATGGTTCATCCTTGATATATGTTTTTTTTCTTGAGTTTAATTTATTATAAAAATGGTATATTGAACAAAAATATCTTGTAATGATGATTCCATAGAATGAAATAGTTTTAATATGATTTTCGAGACATTTAAAATAACATTTTAGAAAATTAGATAGATTCATTATTTAATAAAGTACTGATAATTATTTATAAAATAATGGAAATGATTTGTTTCTTACCTTTTTTATGTGCACTTTAAAACCAATTTTCAATAAGTATTTTCAAACTATAATTGATCAAATTTATTTTGAAAGTTATTGTACTGAATCCTTGGTTAGATCCTTCTACGTTCATTTTCAATCACACTTTGCAAACATAAATTATTTTATGTAGGTCTTATGAATCATTTCAAGTTTCATTTTATGACCCTTTTCTTGTTTAATATTCATGTTTTTCTAGTAATGTTTGATATGGGATGGGGAGAGTGACTAACATGAAACATGGAGTTGGATTATGGTAGTTTGGTTATGGTTATTTATATTTATATTTATTTTTCATGGTATCTAAAATATATCTTTGATACTCTCTGGAACATTCAATATTGATTATTGTTTATACATAGGTTTTTATGTATATTTTATTTTATCATTATGAATACTCTATTTGATAGTTTCTTTCATATTGAAGTAGTTTATTTATATCTAAGGTTGTTTATTATAAGAATGGGTCATGTTATATTTCTTAGTAGGGTCCATGATGTTATTATTTTAAATTTTAAGGAGAATTAATTCCTACATAGCCATGTTCTTACCCCTTATAACTTGTTAGAATCTTAGTAAAATCAAGAACACTGCACTTCCTTTCCACAAACTACCTTGGGTTACTAATTCTGGGGTGACCAATGTTGGTTCATTAAAAAATAATCCTCGATTACCCATTTATTATTACGATGCATTTAGGGTATATAAAGATTATACTTTTCATATGAAATCCAGAGGTAGTTCTTAACCAAGTTCCAGATCACCCCCTTAATGATGAGATTTGCGTTTTCATGGGTAGTTTGGGTTTGAGTCTTTATTTTTATATAAATGTTGATTATTTCAGTGATGTTTTGATACCCAATGAGTTATAAACTGTGATTTTGGTTGTTAACTTATTTTTTAGTATAATTTTAGAGTTGAACTAGCATTTCATGGTTAGGTCACATGTGCAAGTAAACCATTTGAAACTCATACATAGGGTTCTGGGAACTTCTCTAAATCCCTAGTATACACGTCACATAGTCTACTAATCCATGTTTACAAACCATGAAAAACTTAATATCCTTATTATTAATACTTTTTACAACTTATGATTAGATATTACACTTAAAATGGACCCCATATATTGTATATGAACAAAGATGGTTTCCATAGGTATTTAATGGTGTGGGAATGTATATTGTTATATTAAATGTTTTTTGATTTCATTTATTCATGGTGGTTTAATGGACTGATCTAACTAAAATGATGTTTTTAAGAGATGTATTGATTTTAAAAACCCACTGTTATGGTTTAATTAATAAGATAAGTTTCATTCCTTGTGGTATATTTAATGGGGTTGAAATTAATTTGTTATATATATATATATATTTTTTTAAATTGATGGGAATTTTATAATGTGTTTTGTGTTTAAAACTAGTTTTATTGGTTTGATTGAATAAAAATATTCATGGGAATTTTTTTATTCTTGAACCATTTTTTATAGTTTATTTATAAAAGGTTATTTGCACATAGGAGGTAATTTTTAAAGTGTTTTATTTCATATTGAGTATTAGAAATATATTTTAAATGAAATAAAGAACCTTATGACATTAATTTTTTATTTTTAAATATTTATTATTATTTTTAATATATTGTAATGTTTTAATTTACCTAGAAAGCTAAAGAGGTTTCATTTTTATTTGATATTGTTTAATATTAATTTTATTTTGTTTCTAAATTATAGTAATATGTATTCAAAATGATTTAAATTTTCTAAAGTAATGGGGGGTTATTAAAGAATGTGTGTTTAAATGTAATGGGTTTCATGTTTCCATTCAAATGTGGAGGTTTTAAAAGAAATCATTTAAATGTATTTTATTTGACTAATTAGTGATTTTCGATTTTTCCTTTGTATCATGTTGGGATTGTATAATTTGTGATGTGATACATGAATGGGATGAGTACCCATTTCATGTTATTCAGATTATTCCTTCAAAAAAAGTTCTATAGAGAAGTAAGGAGATTTTTTTTATTGGAATGGTCCTTAGTGTTATCCCTCTTTTTTGTTAAAATAAATCATTACAGTTGATGAATATTCCAAAAATAATTATGGATAATAAAATCCTAATTTATTCATTTCCCTAAGACCATTTGACTTATTTCATTCCTGTTATGATCTTTGTTTTCAAGGTGGAACTCTTGGGTTGAATAATTATATGGTTTGATATTTTTCTCTTGAAGAGTTTAGAGTGTTTGAGATTTTGGGGTGATGTTTTGATTAATTTATTCCTTATATTTGATTTAATTGTTGGGTGAGTGTTGGTCCATAGGATTTTTGATTGATTTATTTTTATTAGTTGGTGTTTTTGAGGTTATCCATGCATCATATACATCCTTGGGTTTTACTTTTTTCATCATTTTATGTGATTTTGGTTATTATTGGTTGATATAGACTCTTGTATTTTTTGGTAACTTTGTGGCTTATATGTGATGTCATCTATGTGAGCGGATTTAGCTACTGAAGGGATTTACAAGGGGAAAACCTTGGGTTTAATTTTAGATAATTGTGATAGGAATGATAAAAGTATAGATTATTATTAGGATAATTTACTATTTATTATTTCAAGATCATCATGGGATGGTGTTCTATGAGAAAGGTCATAAGTTTATTTAGTTCTAGTTTTTTAACCTATGGTTGAACATCATATCATTTCTTGCTAAGTTATGTTTTCGAATCATTGTGCCTTTCTTATTCTTCTGTTATATGATATTAATGTTTTGTTAAACATTTATATTACTCTCTTGGGTATATTCTATATTGTTTTTTTCTTATGGAATTAGAATTGTATTCATAGTCATCCATTATGATCAATAGAGGATTATTGTTTCTTTTAGGTATTTATGGTTTTAAACTTTTATTTGGTGGTGTTTCTCAGTAGATATTTTCTTTTTATTTATCTCAAAATCTAAATGAATTTTAAATGGTGGGTAGAATAATAGTAAGAATCTATGTTCCTCATAGTTATTTATTTTTATTATAATTTAGAGTATTCAATGAGATTTCTAGTAATTTTTGGGGAATTGGTCTTGTTGGTCTTGATGATGAGGTGTGTTGATCTCAAGTAGTTATGTGATATCTACAACTCATTTATCACTATAAACTCTTTTAATTTACACTTAAACACCCCCATACTATGTCATGTTCTCTGGTTTTCATTTTTCTATTTCCATTTTCTCTATTTAATGACTTTCTATGGTAGAAAGTGGTGTTATGGGGAGAATAATCACACCTAAATATCATTGTTGAAATAAATTAAATTTAAATCTAATATATATATTTTTTCTTTTAGTAATATTGTAATATTTTTGATAGTTTTGAGTCTATAAGGATCATTATCCCATTTTCATGTATACAAATAGACATATTGGTGTTTATCGAATTACCGAGCACATCAAATTAGATGTCTAGTTTTAATAAAATTTCTACAGTATAGGAGGAACCCTCGGTCGTCTCTCGAAGGAGGCTTAGATCAATAATTCAAAAATAAGGTCTTGATTATGAAACGTTAAAGGGAATGGGAATTTATAAAACTTGATGTTTAATGATTTAATATAGAAAATGAAATAGGAAAGCAATAAAAAAAGTATAAATTAAAAAAATTAATAAAAAGTGATCAACCTAGGGAAGTCTCATGATTCCCATCATTCATCCCTTCAATAGATAGGGTTATGATCTGTTAATCCCTGGTTATAACACCAAAAATCATAGTTTTACTGATTTTATACTAGAATAAATCCTAAAGTTCATTCAAAAACACCAAATGATTCACCAATTACCACTAATGATTGAGTGGCTTGTGTTCGACAATGAAATTCACCAAGGAGACAAATGAAGAACTTGATGCACTATCCATGTTTGTATGTTATTTTTTTATGATACCATGAAATAAAATAAAATTTCAATTATAATTTTTATGAGATTTCAATCGACCAATATTAACCAAACAAATACCATAATTGAAAGGGGGATGAAAAAACGATGAATGGTGTGTGAAACATCACATGAAAGGGTACCCCCAAACATGATCATTTGAGTTTGAGTATGTTGAAAAAAATATAAATAAATTAAATAAGAAGACATATTTAATAAAAAAATTAAAACCTCTAATTAAAAATTTCATTAAAAAATAATACAAACATGAAGCTTGGGATTACATCATGTTCCTCCTCAGGTGATCACAAGTAGATTAGAACCCCATGAAAAGGGAGGAATCCATGGATGTTGAAGTAGAATATCCTATATCCTCTATATCTTATAGGTAAGATGATATGAATCTTTTGGGACACCGAAATGGTAGAACCTCACCTCCAAGTAGAAATTACAAATGGGGTTCCCAAGGTTCTAGTTTATAGGCAAGTGGGAGGCTATTTTGGGCACCCTAGTTTGGAGAATCCACTTGTTCGATAGTTTTGGGCAGCCAAAATGTTTTAAAACACTTTGGAAAAAACTAAAAAGTTGTTTTCGAAACCATTTCTATCTTCACATAAAATTTGGAGGCCATGTAATTTATATAGTAAGGGATATTTTTAAAATACAGTGGAAAAATTTTATCTCTGTGAAGATTCATTCTGTTGGAAACATCAGTTCTTTTGGGCCTCCTAATGTATGAATTGGGCTTGGATTCCTTTATGGAAGTTATATCCCATGGATTTATGGATCATATAGGAATCAATAATCCCATTTCTATGCACATAGGTTGAAAAAAATAAAAAACAATGGACATGTGTTTATGGGATTTCATGCAATTTGGCCCATTTTACTTCCACATCATTGTGGGATCTTTAAATAATATAATGATTAAAAATACAAAAAATATGTGGTGTGGTTAATATAATATGTATAAAACACATCAAAATTAAGAAAATTAATGTACACACTAAACCCCTTACAAAGGGTATCACCTTCAACTCACTATCCTGATTGTCCATTTGTGTGGGTTACAACCAAGTAGTGAATAATTATGAGTAAAAGTCCCCTTTTCTACATTTTTTTTATTTGGTAATATTTTTTTATGTACAAAACTATATTTTTTTAATGTATATTTTTTTGGAGAAAATATGGAAACATGTGTAAAACAATGATGTAATATGTCTTGTGTACCCACTTCCTAAGGAAAATGTTGGAACCTTTTATATCAACCCACCAAAATGATTATCTTCCCAAAATTCTCATGGAAACACCCTCTCACAAACTTACTGAAATTAAATCAAGAATATACACAAGATATGGGTAGGTATGGATAAATTTTCTTTTAATGTGTCTTCCTTATAGGCATTTCATGGCATCTAAGGTTTAAGAAGGGTAAAATGTCAATGTGGCTGAAAATAGGATGTTAATTTTACAAAGTTATTTTCAATGAATGATTTCCTCTATCATGAATGTAGAATAATCAAATCTTATGGCATCAAATAGAATCAATGAAAGTTATAGTTTCTTTAAATGACCCAGACTCTCAATAAAGTGATTAAAAGTCATAATATGAAATAAAAGGTCATAAAATGTATCCTAAGCAAGGGATTAAAATATTGGTAAGTACTAATGGGTTAGGGGTTTCAAAAATCCATTAAACACCTAAGAATGATTTGAAAATAAAAATTCTAGAAAAATATTTCATTTCGAAATTTATTTGAAAAAAAGTTTTCCTAAAACAATAGAATTTTCCACATAATCAACTCAAGCATGAAAAATTATTTTGGATATTCTTTTTAAGATCAATGATTATCTAAAAACACAAAATAAAGAAAAAGAAATCAAAAATTAAAAACCATTTGTTTTGTTTTTTGTCTTCTTATAAATCCTAATTATAACACGTCACGCTACAACATAAATAAAAAATAGATTGTCCACAATGTAAGTATTTTAAATAAATATACTAGTAAATAAAGGTAGGGAGAAGGGAAAACCTGCTAAGTGGTGTCATATATCAAATCTATCACTTTTATTTTCTCTAAAATATGATTTGGAAAAACCACATAGAAGTGTTTGAGCCTCTACCCATTGATAGTAAACCATTTCCCACTATTCTCAAGCAAAACCTATATAGCAATAAAAGGGTAAACATTAGTAACTATATAAGGACTAATCCATTGGTAATGATGCTTAATAAGGGGAAGATTTAGCCTAGAATTATACATGGAGACCTTCTCATCAATATAAATCATCAACTAATGAATCATCATATCATGTTTAGCCTTTTTCTTTGTTTTATAGATTCATGATTTCTCATATGAATCACACCGAATTTCTTCTAACTCTTAAATTTGTTACTTCTTATGTCACTTGCATATGAGAAATTCATATTGAATTTATTAACAAACCAATATGCATGGTAATATAACTCTATTGGGGGGTGAGTAGCCTTTCCAAACATAATCCTATGTGGTGAAATTATTATTGGGGTTTTAAAAGCTTTATGGTACACCCAAAGTGCACCATCCAAGCGCAAACTTCAATCTTTCATATTAAGGTGTACCATTTTTTTCCAAGACTCTATTAACTTCCCTATTTTATATTTATGCATGTAAATTAGTTTGGGGGTGATATGAAGTGGAGAATTTATGAACAACCCCACACATATGAAGAAAATGTTTATGCTGCAATTCCCAAAAATTTGAACCCTAATCACTAATGATACATCTTGGCAACCCAAACCTGTTGAAAATTTGAAACCTCACAAAACCAAAAACCACTCAAGATTCATCAGTCTTAGTATTATTTTATTCTACCAATTTAGATACATATTCAACAAGAAATAAGATGTACACAAATCCAAATAAATTTTGAAAATTCCCCATGAAGTCAATGCCCCATGAATCGAAGATCTCAAAAAATAAAATTGGTTGTTGGGGGAATTTTATTCCTTTTGAAGATCTCCCATGTGAATTGATGTTGAGTACACAACTTACAAAACTAGTGGGAATCTCTATAAAATGTTGGATAATAAATACTTGAGGCAAGGACCTTTTGAGCTGTACGTTGAGAGCCAACGTGGCCCCTCATAAGAAAAAAATGTGTTAGAAGGTGAAAATAGAGGTGAACTCATCGTTAGAGACACACCTACGAAGAAATTGATCACTATAAATTCTTCACAATTATGGGTCATACAAGATTCTCCATACATAATCATGATTAATTAGTTAGTATTATGATGTTTTAAAATTAGTGGGGACCCTAGATGTTCCTAGAAAATTCAGAATGTCTGCATACCAAGGGGTAAGGTCCACAACATCACAAAGGTTATCATGAGGGAAGAATTATCCATTGGGGATGGGGTGAGTCAACATGATGGTCCAATGTTGGGGACATCCTACTAATGTGGTCAAATACCAATTTTCACACTCCTCTATTATCTCTAATATCATGTTAAAACTCTTCAAGGAGGACTATCCACCATATGAGGCGGGGCTTAGATTCAGGTTTCTTTAGGAGACAATTAAGGGTAATGTGATCAGAAAAGACAATTAATTTTTAACCAATAAGATATGAATAGGGTTTTCCAAGGTAAACAAATTATAAGGAAGTTCATTTTTAATGGTTGTGTAGTTCTCTTGGGAAGGGTCAAGGGTGCATGAGGTATACACAATGCATTATAATCCTTATCAACCCTTTGTGATAAAATTTCCCCAAATATAAAGTTATATTAATTATTCATAAGTTCAAAGGGGAGATCCCACCGTGGTGGTCAGATGATGGGAGGTGATGCGAGGCTCATTTTTAGTGAATTTAATTAATCCTAAATTTTTTATTAGAAAAAAATTTAGAGTCTTTTTACAACAATCAAGACATGGGAAGTGAAATATTACTAAAGTATTTAATGAATCGGCTGTAACAACTTTCATGAACCAAGAAAGATCACACCTCATGAACACATTTAGGATATAGAAGGCTTGAAATTAATTCAATTTTTGATTTATCCACTGGAATTATCTATTTTAAAATAACATGCCCAAGAAATATCCCCCACTAAACCATGAAATTTAATTTCCCATAATTTAATATGAGATCTTTTTCAATGAAATGATGGAGGAAAAAACTGAGGTGTTCCAAATATTCATCAAACAAATTTCAATAAACTGGGAAACCATGCATAACAATTTCCATGGAATTTCCTAGGTACTCAGAAAAAATACTCAACATACATCGCTGAAAATTATCGGGAGCATTACATAGACCAAAATGAATCCTTCTATATGAAAATGGGCAGAATGTATAGGTAATTTATTTTCTTGATCGGTAGGGGTACATGTATTTTAAAATAACACTAATAGGCACCATGGAAACAATAATGGGACTTACTATCCAATACTTCTATCATTTTGTCAATGAATGGTAGAGGAAAGTGGTCCTTTCATGTGGCTTTATTCAATCAATGGTAGTCAATATAGACTCACCAATTATTTTGCACACTTTTTGAAACCAATTAATTCCATTCATTTTACACAACTATTATTCTAGTTTTTAGGCACCATTTTCACTAGGCTTACACATTTACTATCAGATATAGGATAAATGATCTCAAAAATAAGTAATTTACTAACATCCAATTTTACCACATCAAGGGGGGTGGTATTCAATAAGAATTGAGATTGCCTTATAGGCTTAGCCTCATTATCTAAAAGTATCTGGTGCATAAAAATAGATGGTATAATCCCAAAAATATATAAAATGCCCATCAAATTTTATTTTTACACTCTCTCAAAATGTCGAGCAATTTTGATTCCTTATGTAGAGATAGGTTATTGGAAATAATGATGGAAAATTGGTCTATACTATCATTATATGAACATTTTAAATTAGATGGAGGTAGTTTTAATTCCAAAACTGGAGGTTTTTGGATTATGGTAGGCGATTTAGGGGGAGTGATTTCCATGAAACTATTTATCTGCTCATGTTTATTCTCTAAGGAAAGGGAATTATTGGAAATGAGATTTTTATAATCATCGACTATCATGGGTACCTCAGGATGAAAACAATCATCAATTAAAGCAAAACATTTACATGCTTATGAAGCCACAAACAATCAAAAAAATAATATAAAATCAAATCATACAAGGGTGAATAAGAGGTAAATGAATCAAATTATATGTTTAGGATAGAATTATGTGTGTGTGTGTGTGTCATTTGAGATCACTTCAATCGAATAGACAGTAAGAGTGGAGTGCTCTTCAATAGGGTGTTTTAAAGATTCAAGGATATTAAAACTTACCTTTTCTCCACCAAACTGCATGGAAAATGCACCATTGGGAATGTTTATGATCATCCTTACTATTTTAAGGAATGAACTCCAAAGTATGAGAAGAATATTTCCTTGGGTTTGAGTTTCTATCTTAGAATGGAAAAATCAGTGGGGAAGATGGGATTCTTCATAATTACAGGGACATCCTTGATCCCTCCTAACAGTCGTGTTGTGCTCTAGTTGGAAAGTTGAATGATGATGACGGTTGGTTGAATCTCTCCAACCTATCGAGAAGTGTACATAGAGTAAGGTATTATATTAATTAAACATCCTAAATCTAGAATATCATATAAAAATAATGTCTCCCCTATAGTTCATGGTATCATCAAGGTTCCTAGATCTATGAATTTAGTTGGAATTGATGCTTGAATCAATGCTGAGACATTAATTCCATGGTTTAATCTCATACTCCCCTCGATTCATTGTTTATGGTTGAAAAGATCTTTAAGAAATATTTCATATCAAAGGATTTTTTTATCTACATCCAATAAAATAATGTTAACTTGCAACTTTTTAAATGTTTACATTATCTCTTTATCAATCTCATTAACAAATTTTTTGTTGGATTTAGAGAGTCTTTGGGGGAAAGTAAGAATAATGGATTGTTCAGTGGAATCTTCAATGACACTTTTTTTAGAATTTTTGTTTTTTTCATCATTAGAATATCTTGAGGGTAAGAAAAAAGAGTATTCAAGAGGGGGGAATAGATTTTTTCTAGAATAATTGGAAGAAGAAACTTTTTTACCACTACTAAATATTATTACATATACATCAATTTTTTCTTTTGGAATAGAAATAGGTTAAGATGGTATTTTTCCCGAACCTTTCATCTTTATCTCACTGGTGGTGTTTTCTTGTTGTCCCGCTTGAGTTTGAAGGTCTTGAATAACATATTGTGTGGTCTGTTGGTACTAGAGGTTTTGGGTTTCCATTTACTTCACCATATCCTATATTCTTGATTAATATTTTGGAAGAGGAGGTTTGTTTTGAGATTATGAAGGATTAAAAGGCTTTATACCTTATCCATGTTGATACCAGTTATGTTTATGGTATCTCGAGTTGCCTTTGTATTGGTACAATGGTTGTCCTTTCCACCTAAGGTCTAGATTTGGCATGAATGGTTCTTTCTTGAAATTTAGTGCCTACTAAAAAGGATTCCCAAGGAATACTACTACACAAGACTAAGATGAATCCTAATGTTTCATGCACTGGTAAGAATAATTAGTGTTATCCAAACAAATACCACAATGCAATGGAATAGAAAAAGAGTATGAATTACCTTATCCTTGAGATAATTTATTTATAAGGTTATTCATATTATCATGTTTATTATCTACCTTTTTTAATAGGGATTAATGACTTACCTTATTAACTCCTCAGGTTGGTGAAATTTCTTATGTGACAAATTTTTGGGAATTTTGAGCAATGTTGGCTATTAAGTCATGAGCGGTGGATGGAGTTTTGTCAAATAAGGCACCACCAGTTACAACATCTGTCGTACCACGATCCATGGGGAAAATTATCTCATAGAAGTATTGAATTATAAATTTTTCACTAATTTGGTGGTTTGGGAAACTTGAAAAATGTCATTTGAATCTCTCGCAATATTCGTGAAGGATCTATCCTTCTGATTGCATAATTCCACAAATTTATTTTCTAATTGATATAGTTCAAGGGGTAGGGAAGTACTTATATAGATATATTATTTTAAGGTGATTAAATACCCCAATTATGGTACACATATAGTATATCTAGTATTTGAATACACCATCACGGGAGAAAGGGAAGACCCTTAACTTAATGAGGTCCTCAAACACATTTTAGGATTTCATGGTGGAGAAAACTATGTAAATATATTTGAAATGGTTGTGACGGTCATCACCTGAAAGATCATGGAATTTAGAAACAAGGTTAATGAGTCATTATATCATCTCAAATTTGGATACTTCTTCAGGATATTGGATGTATGCAGGTTGGTATTCCAAACCAAGGTGGTCGGTTCTTTTAAAGTCCGATTATTTACAGCCATGTTTTTTGGGGTCTAATTTGGATTAACTTTTTATTAGATTGGGATAATATGAGGTTCCAAAATTGGTGTCTTAGTATTACTTGTTTTTCCTACTATATATGACCAAATTTTTTTATGACATTTCTTTTCAATTTCTGGATCAAATTCAATCAATTTCTCTTTTTATGACCAGGTCATGCAAATAAGTTGTGAAGTTTTTTTTTATTTTTCTATATCATTATCATTATTATGAAGGATGGATAAATTAAAATTTATTAAGAAGAATTAAATTATAAAATAAAATATAACTTGATAATATATAATTAGATAGAAAGATCGATAAAAAGAGAGAGAGAGAGATAAAAAAACAAACAAACAAACCAAAACAAAAATTAAAAAAATCAATGAAAAGAGCAGGGGAATATTGAAATGAGTACTAATTAAAGAAGTAAAATAATAAAATAATAGGAATCAAAAAGGGAAAAAATTATCTTGGCACCCTAGAAAAGGTTCCAAAATTTTATCATGTTGTTGAGTGTATCAAATTGGATGTTTAGTTTTACTAAAATTTATGCAGTATAGCAAGAACCCTAGGTTATCTGTTGAAAGTGACATAGATCGTTAATCAAAAAATAATTTTGTGTTTATAAAAAGATAATGGGAATGTTATTTTATAAAACTTGGTGTTTTATGATTTAATATTCCAAAAAAATGAGGAAAGTGAAAAATATAAAGTAGAAATTAACAAAATTAATTAAACGTGATCAATCTAGGGAAATATCATGATGCCCATCCTTCATCGCTTAAAGAGATAGAGTTATGATATTTTAGTTCCTAGTTGTAACAACTAGAACCTGATTTTTAATTTTGTTTATACTAGGATACCTCCCATGGTTTAGTTGAAAACACAAAATGATTGACCAGTTACCACCAAATATTCGGTGACTGTTGTTCGACTTTATAACTGAAACTCACCAAAGAAACACACAAAGAACTCAATGTGTTATCCATGTTTGTATGTAATTTATTTTTGATACAATGAAATAAAATTACATGTCCATGATAGATTATGTGATTTTTCAATTGACTAATAAGAAAAATACAAACACCACAATTGAAAGGGGGAAGAAGAAGGGATGAATGGTGTGTGAAACATCACATGAAAGGGTGCCCCAAACATGATAATTTGAGTTTGAGTATGACTTACCAGTATATAAATCAATTAAATAAGAATATATGATGAATAAAAATAACATAAAACCTATAATTAAAAATATCATTCAAAATAATACAAACATGAATCTCGGGATTACATCACATTACTCCATGGGTGATCACAAGTAGTTTATAACCTCATGAAAAGGGAGGAAGCCATAGCTATTGAAGTATCACTTAACATAGCCTCTAGAACATCTAGATATGATGAGATTACTCATTTGTGACTCCAAAATGGTAGAGCCTTTCATCCTGGTCGACCATTCAACTAGGTTTCCCAAGGTTTCAATTTATATGCCAAGTGGTAGGTGGTTTCTAGCACCCTAATTTTAAGAATCCAATTGGTCCATGGTTTTGGGTGGCCATACAGTCTTAAATTACTTTTGAAAAAACTGAAAATTTATTGCTCGACACCTTTACTATATTTATGTCAACTTTTTAGTCCATATAAAATATATAATAATAGATATTTCCAAAATATAGAGTAATTTTTTTAACTCATTGCAGATTCATTATATTAAACATATCTCTTGGTTTGAGACTTTAAATGGATTAATTGGGCATGGGTTCCTTTATGAAATTTTTATCCTCTCAAGCTATGGATCTTCTCTAAACATTTCCTCCCATTTTTACACATGGAGTTTTTGGAACATGAAAAAAGGTGGATATGTGTTCATAATATTTTATGTACTTTGGCCTGTTTTCCTTCTAAATCATCATGGGTTCTCCGAATCAGATCCACATTCCATGAAATCATCCAAACAAGTAAAATTTCACTTTTAAATAGTGAAATTAACAAAAACAATTGAATCAATCATGAATTTAAATTTCTTATAATAATTTGAATTTATAATACAGAATCAGTTTAATATAGTTGTATAAGGGTGGAATAAAATAGTGAATCACGATAAGACAAGTTGTTATTTTTTATCAAATGGGGAGGGTACCCTAGGGGATGGGTACTTTAGTGTTTATTACTAATGAGTATTTTTCTATTGGGAAATATATATGGAAATCATGACATAGTGGATGTTGTGGTTCTTTGGTCCATGGCATTTTTTTGAGGGAGTTTGGGTTTGTAACAAGAAACCAAAATACCGTAGAACCTAAAGTTTTGGTGATCATAGGGGCCTAGAAGGCCATTGAACCTAAACAAAGGACATTCACGAGGTGAAATGACCAAATTTAGGTAAAAAACTCATGTTAGTATCTACAGTGGGAATTTGAGTGTTTGATGCATGGATCTCTACATCATTATGGTTGTTTTTTTATTGCATTAATCCTAGGGGATTTGGTGGGGCCTCTGTCTATAATGGTGAGGGGGGTGATGGAATTTTACATGGTTCTTGAAGTATCGAGGTTCCTGGGGGATTCCTAGAGGTATAATATAGTGTGGTTCATTCCCTGGTGTATTCCATGGTGGTTACCTAGAAGATTATATATATTTTTTATTTTCATATGATGTCCTTATTTTATTCTAAAGGTGGACAAGCTTTGTTTTTACCTCTATCCATACATATCTACTGGGGTGTCCTTAGATGTCACTTTTTGTGTCCCAAAAACTTAATGGTTCATTTTATTCTATATCATAGGATTTTTATAGTAGTCAAACTCTCTTATTAATTTACTCTCCTCTTATCTATACCATTATTCTACTGTGATTTTCTTTCTCCAAAAATCCCTAATAACTAATGGGGATATTAAGTCTTTGGGATTGATATAATAAATGATGTTTCAGTTTCTATGGATTTTAGTGTCCATTGTCCATTGTCATCCATGTTTTTTATTCTTAAAAAGAGTCAATTTATTGTGACATGTTTCTACTCAATTAAGGTAAGTGGTTTTGTTAATTTTTTTCAATTAATATAGAATAGCGTGTTTGATGTTTTTAAAGAGTTGTGTATCTATTTATATTTATATTTGATAGTGGTAATGTATATCGTATGTGTCATAAAATTATTTTTAACTTAGCATAAATGATGAATTTGTGGTTTTCAAATTTTTAAAGTAATTTTTTCATTCCAAGTTTTTATAAAAATGTATAAAAGGTTTTTTCAATGGAATTTGATGATTAAAGAAATTTTACACTATTGGGTGATGAAATGGATGAAAATGTGTGGGGTATTATGAAATTTAATAAAAAATAAAACAATTTCTTTTATTTATGAAATTGTTTCAATTGTATATTGGGTTATGATTTGAATGATTTTTAAGGTGGATACCAATGGTTTATTTCAAATAAGGTATTAATGTGAAATTTAAAGTAATTTAAATGACATAAAATTCCATGTATATTTTAGTAAATATCCATTTGGTACATTGTAAATGAGTTTTCTATGGTGTGGTCATTGGGTTAGAACCTCATGAACAACTACATATTGTGTTCGAAATGAATAATGGACCTTGAGGGGGATTTTGTGCATTGTTGCGATGCAATAAAGTGAAACAAGCCATTTATTATATAGGGTATACACGTGAGGTGAGATTTTTTTAATCGCTTATTTCTTAGATATTAATCTATTATAATATTATCTTATCACCTCTAGTTGTTTATTTCATGGGAACCATAGTCTAAGAGTTTTTTCAAAATTTATGTTACATTGATTTATTCAGACACTATTAGTATCCCCAATGTTGTGTGGTATCTATGGTCTAGTGTATTGGTGACACTCCAATAATTATAGTGTGTGATTTTTGGGTGACTTTTTTTTATTTTGGATGTGACCTTGGGAAAAATTTAGTCCAACAAAAATATTCTATCTAGGAATGTATCAAATTGGTGACTGGTTTGCAGCCAATGATATCTAGAGTGATAGATGATATCATATACATGGCTTCATCTTTTTCTCTTTTATGAAACCTTTATTGATTGTTACTTAAGTAACCATTGTGTGTGTTTGTTTTGTAATTGATATTTGATTCCATTTTTGATTATATGGTGCATGTTTTAGTTTTGTTTTGCTTCTTGAGAGTCTTTTATTCTAAAAATGGAATATTTCACATATGGATTTTTGAAAGAGGCTTCAAGTAATTAAAATTATTTTCACATGATGAGTGGGAATATTAATTAAGGATTTTTAATGTTTGTATGAATGAATTTTTTTATGATGGGAAAGATAATGATTTATGAAAAAGTGGAAATGATTTTTTTATTTCATTACTTTTCAATGAACATGAAAAACATTATTTATAATTATTTTAAATAATATTTAATGAAATGGATTCAGAAAGTAATTTCAATAACTCATTGGTGGGATCCTAAAATGATTGATTTTTCTCACACCCTTCATACACAAATCAGTGTATGAAACTATTATATTTCTTTTTTACGTTAACTTTTATAACACTTTTTGGGTTGATGTTTTAGTTTCTTTGTCATTGGATTCGATCGGTTGTGGAGAGTTACCATCTGTTAATGTAGAATTTTTTGGGGGTTGTTTGGATTTTCTTAATTTTTTATGTTGATTATGTAATGGCTAGGGTGGACCAAAAATCACTTGGATTCTACTTGTATATGTGATATTTATTATTTTATATATTCAAATATCTAGGGATGTTTTATTTTATCATGTTTTATACCGTATTGTTTTTTACATATTGAAGCTATTTTTAATATTCATGGGTTTCCATAATACATAGAGGTTATGCTGATTTTTAGCGTGGAATCCATGACTTAGTTGTATGGATTTTGAGAGTGAAATAATTTCCACATGGTAATATTTTGATATGTAGGAAGTATTTTCTAGTCCCAAGTGATCAACAATGTAATTAGGCCTTTCCTTGAATTGGATGAAAAGTTTCAATCAAGGGTGAACCAGGTTCATACATGAAAATGGGAAATGAAACCATCATTTTCCATCATACACAATATAAAAAACCATGTACCTATTCCACCATCTACACATCTACTATCGGCTCCCCCAATTATGATTTATCTATATAGACAAAAAATCAGTAGGAGGAGGTAGCCTATATAGGGGTTAGTATTAAAATAAATAGTAAGAAACGCTAAAAATTTATAATTGATGTAATTCAGTAGCTCGTAAACATGTATTAGTGGAGAAATAATGAATCCAAAAAAACCTAACAGGATTTAAAGACAGGATACCTAGAACCGAGGTGAGTCCCCCTCATTACCTCTCAACACCACTATGTGTCATGAATCATAAATAAACTTAGTGACCCTATAGTAAGTTCTGATAAAGTAAAATGATGACAAAAAATCCAAATATCACATCTCTGAGGAAGCTATACAAGATTTATTTGTTATAGGGGACCTTGTTTGTAGACTACTTATCCTTCATATTATCTGATCCTCTCATTCACAACTATGGAGGAGATCAGTGAAAAATTCATAATTATGTGTATTTTTGGAGGAATATAATACCATAATCCCAAAACAATTATTCCTATTCTCTTAGAATATTATATATGGGATCAAGCCATGTCTTAGTGAATTTATCTTCTTAGTTTGTATCAGAACCCAATCGATAGAGAACCATACCCTGCCATATAGGCTAAAACCTAAAATCATTCTACCCTGTTACCTTAATAAAAATTTCATTTCTACATATTTATAACTGTGGAACCACAACTCACTATAGTGATCATGTCAAATAATGGGTTAAGCCACTGTATTAGTTCTATAAGAGACTCCTTCCTCATTCAGGCAAAATGAATGACCAGGTTAGAAAATAATATTTCAAAAAACTATATTAGGATAAGAAAATAATGTATTACTAGAAAACCTAATATATAATGTGAAATTAATCAATTTAAATACACAATATCCATTACATCCACATAGCCTCCTAGAAATGTGATGGGTGACCCACAACTTATTGAAATGATGCATGCTAGACAATGTTATACCAAACCTGATAAAAAAACATAGATAATCGATGGAAATAATATCAACTAATGGACTAATAAATCAATAAATTATGGAATCATACCCCAACATTTTGAATATATTAAATCATACAAGTAATTTAAGCCTTATTGGGATAAAGGGTGTACCATCCCCATCCCTAATTGAATGTCCTAGAACTCAAATCCATAGAAGAGTACCTACCTCTTATATTTATATAAGGGTCCCATGAACTTTAATTTTAATGTATTTCTATTATTATTCACACATTTTACACATTGATTATAAAACCCATACATCGATATCATTTTTATGAGGCTAAGTATATTTAACTAAAATTATTTCCCTATAAACTACCCCCAATAACAAAAATACATCACCATTTTTGGGGAAAAATCCCTCAAGGTATCTATGTCATATTTTTTAGTTGAATTAGTTTGTTCAGAATGTGGGTTTACAAGGTATGTTGTGGAGTTATAGAGATATTGTTTGAAATGTATATTGACAAAGATCCAATAGAATATAATGGAAACTCTAGAGGTGGTAAAGAAAATTGCATATTTAAGGTGGTACCATTTCCTAATGTTTTCCAAATTTTTGGGGTAAAAAATTTAGAGGATGGAACAATCATCATGAAAGTATTATTTCTATGAATTCCTTATAAAAATATGGAAGAGGCATGAGTTTTGAGGATATTGGATTTTCACAATATTAAAAAGATTCAAAAAGGAATTCAGTTTCATGAAGGATGGGTTTTGTGAAGGTGTGTAGGATAATGAACGTGTAATGAAAAAATGTATATCACTGTGACTATAAGAAGTGGGTCATCAAGGATGCATGAAGGGGTGGAGGTAATCTCTATGACTATGAGAAGCTTATAAATCGGTAAATTTACCTAAATAATCCTGAAAAGATAGATATTTACAATTAAGATGGAAGAGATTCATAGAAATGTGATGATGCAGATATAAGCTTTGGGAATGGGAGGAAATTACTATAAATAGGTCTCTACCATCCTAAAATATAAAGATACATCTTTAAATAAATTCCATAGGCTATGAATTCATGATGGTTATTCATGAAGGTTTTTGTTTTGAAAAAAATTCTTAAATAAAAAATGTTCATGATGGCAGTAAAAGATGAACGAAAATTTTAAGAATAAAAAAAGTATTGAAGTTTGCGATGGCTATAAGGAAAAATTGAAATTTGGGAGCTTTAAGAATGATATGTGTGCATCATGAAATATATTGATCTTCATAAAAGGAGGCTTCTTCATGAAGTAAGGTTGATCTTCATGGAAGAGGTGATCTTCAGAAATGTTACGGGGTACCCGAAGACTGTATATTCTTATGAAGCATTGAGCAGTTCTGTGAAGGATGTGTGAGCTTTATAAAGGTAGTGAGCACGAAGAAAGTATTAAAAATGGATTACCCAGTACATCTATAGTAAATTATTATTCATCAAGTGGATGGATGTAGGAATTTTTAAGAGAATATATCTACAATTGAGGATGCATTCATTATTGTTAATAAAGGGACATACATGTCTATAAACTATGTGTGAATCCTTTCCAGAGAAATGAGAAATGGAAGAGGAAGAAGGTGATCCTTTCCACTAGTAGTGGGCAATTGAAATAGAGATTTAGGGAGTTACCCATGGGAATAAATGAGTTGTCACTGAACTATTTAAAGGCAGTGATCCTGAGGATATATATGATCTATCCCAGACCATTATTTTGTAGTGAGCCTTTGAGGATTTTGAACATCAAAACATTTCTATTGTATTATCCATGGATGTATCCAAGTGGGAGTGAACTGAGTAAAAATATGCATGTCCTTGTATTTTATCCCCCTATTTACATTCAGTGCATCATCATCAAATAAATAAATAAATAATAAGATCAACATAGACACAAAAGAAAAAATAAATTGATCCTTATAATAAAGAGGTCATGATCCAGTGGGACCAGAAGAAGTTTTAAAAGAATATCTATACCCTAGTTTACCCTCCCTATTAGGGTATATAAACCCCCTTTGGGCCTATCAATTGGTATCATAATGATTGGTTTATTTTATCATATATTTTTTCTCAAACATGGTTAATTCGATTATTAAAATTAATTTTTCTGTATTCTATATTATTTTATTTCCATGGAAAAAGGAAGAACTCAAAATAAGAAACAGAAGTCTAGTGGAATTCTTTAGTCTAGAAGTCTTTATAGAAATAATGTTATTTAGTTGAAGGAAACAAATAGTGTGCCAAATAATTGTTTAGATAAATTATATAGTGAAAAAATTTACTCATTCATTGATGAAGTATGAATGAGTGAAGAACCTAATATTATAAGTTATGCTGGAACTACTAATGAGGAATATTATACGAGAAGAAAAAAAGTGTACATTTTCCATAAAAAGATTAATTGGATCAGAAAATTATTGAAGAAAATAAATCTAAATGTATCTTCATCCTAGTGAAATAAATTTAAGTCAACAAGTTGAATGGTTTAAATAAAAGACTTGTTGAAGTAGCCATAGATATAAGGGAGAATATTGAATCTCATGTTCAAGAATTGAAAAATATTTCGACAATTATAGAAAAAAATAAATTATTATGTTATGGGAAATAACTAAACTCAAATGAAATTTAGAAGTTTATATCCAAAAATTATAATCTTGATCCACACCAATCAGAACTGGTACCTGAGATCCAAAGGATAAAACAAAATAATTAGTGCTTCAAAGACTCTATTTCTTAGATTAATTTTAAAATAAAGGATCAAATTGACATGTTGGATAAGATCACACTAGAATTGTAATATGAGATGTGTAGTGGGAATAATCTCAAGAGATGACATAATAATCGACTTGAACCAAAGAATACTAAGATTAAGAAATTAATAGAAGAGATAAAATACTTCAGAAAATAAATGTATAAATATAATTCTAATGGGAATCCCAAATAGAAGGATGGTTTAAATTTACAATTTTAAATACCATTTAGAAGGTAATAATGAAGTGAAAATAAAAAATGATTTTTATTAGGAGAAACATGAAAGGATTGTCTCGTCCAAAAGGCCGTATAGTTCATAAAAGTCCGGTATTGGATATGATACACCCCCTCTCATCAATGAGAGGAAAAGAGCCAGGAATAGTTTTAGAAATAGGAATAGTCCTTTAGATGATGAAAACATACCTAAAACTACCTATACAAAAATCGATGATAACAAGTGCATTTTTGTGGGATTCCTGGTCATATTTCATGTTATTATTTTCAATCTTTGGAATATATTTCATATTTTGAAAACATAAATATTAAAATTTATGAGAATGCTAAGAAGCTTCATGAAAAGTATGATAGGAATGTATCTCATAAGAAATTATCCATTATATGCAATTATTGTGGAAGATAGGGACACACCATGAGTTTGTGTTAATAATTCCAAGCTCTAAATTTCAAAATAAGAAGAACTCTGGATGCATTAATATCTTATTTAAGAAATTATGAAACACGATATGTTTTTAATTTGAGATTATTTATATGTTATAATCATGGGAATTTAGAAATATATTGTAGTTGGAAGAAAGAAGGGGAGATACCCAACTCCAGTGGTGTAAAATGAGAAAAGAAATAATTGAATAAAAAACTGATAAATCTAATTTTTTTAAAATCTCAAAGGAAACATAAGTATCTCAATGAAAGTTGTATCAATCACCTCCTTTATTAAACTCACAATAACTCTTTTAGAAAAAATGGGAAAAATCATGTAATAAAAAGGGAGGAACTACTCCATTTGTGAGGAAGAAGAATGTATGTTTAGTGAAGGACCCACAAACAGAAATAAATAGTGTTGTGACTTGGATAACTGATAAAAGTAAAATGAATACATAATGTCTCTAAAAAATTACATTTCTTTCCACAACATGAGAAGTAAAGGTAAGAGAAATATCCCTCAAATAAAGGAAGAAAAAAGAGTAGACAACCAATGGATAGATTCCTTCTCATAGAAAGACTCATGAAAAATGGAATTTTGGAGGATCATTAAAGAAGGAAATTTGAACAAGTGGTCTTAAAACAAAAATTGTGAAAAATAACAATCTCATATAATCCAAATATTATAATAAGATAGAGCATGTTCATAAAGAATTTATATTTATACAGATAGAGTCATTAAAGTTTACTGGGCAATTGGAACAAGATGAAAATAGTATAATACATTGAAAGAAAGTATTAAATGGTTTTTCCATAAGGATTAACTAAAATCCTCCTTATGAGTATTCTAGATGTATCCATCTCCTTATGTGTTTAAATGATATGAACTGATGTTCAATGTGTTTCAGGTTTTAGGGGAGATACAATCCAAAGGGAAGTTGCATCTAAATTTATAAAGTGGTGAAGTGATGTTCTTCAGAATTTCCACTGATTCAAATAATTTACCAGATATGATGAAGAAATATACAAGAATTAATTTAAAGGAGTTAATGGTCTATGTCTTCTTGAGATGTGTGGAAGTAATTAAATGAAATTAACAGTGATGGTATTATTAACTTTATCACATGTTCCCTATACTGACATCCAATTTAGTAGGCTTAGTGGTGTTGATGATGTATCATTACTATGTGGAAAATTCACCCACTAAAAATATTATTGAAGGTTGATACAACTGGAAAATGTTATTTAGTTGGAGAGGTTTTTCAAACCTCCGTTCACCTGTGAAGAGATGATATAGGAGAATGAGAATATTTGTGGGCCTAACAACTAGAATAGTTTCTTATCATAGGGGAAGTATTCTATATCTTAATCACATGGAAGGTCTCAATTGTATAAAAATAATGAATGTATAAGTTATTTGACATCAAGAAGACTATTTTGGTGACAATATTCAATACTCATGTATTTCATGATTATCTATTTTTTTCTAACAATATGGTATCAACTGACTGCTTTCCAGATACCAAGAAGCTACAAGAGAAGATTAATAGTTTTTCAAAAAAGTGGTCTCCACAATCTAAATAGTAATTTAACATACAAATATAGTTAAAAAATTGGTATTAATGATTTATATTAGTCTAGTATTGGAGTTTTTATAGGATATTGTTTCAAGACCAATATATAATAATTTCATTGGGACAAAAGGGTTCTTTCAAAACAAGACAAATAAAGATGACATAGTGATTCGAAAGAAATCATGATTATTGTAAAAAGGTTACTTCTAGATATTTTTTTTTGATGTTTTTTAAAATGTTTCACCTTATTAAAGGCTAGATACAATCATATTATTATTGGACATCACAGTGCAAAGAAAGATAAAATTATTTCAGATGGATGTCAAGACAGCAATTCTGAATGGGGTTCTCGAAGAAAAAGTTTATATTGAATAGATAGATGGTTTTCTCATTTACGAATATGATAACAAAGTTTTTTTATGATAATGTAACTATATGTGTTCAATCATGTTCCAAGAGTATGATATTAAATACTATAATAGTTTATGAAGAATCTTGGATTTCAACATATTGTAGTGGATTACAATATCCTTTTAAACAATGATAGTAATGATTGGATGACAATGCTATTGTATTTGTACAACATAATTTTTGGTGGAGCAGAAAAAGAACAGTTCCAATAGTTCAAAAAATCCATGAAAAGTTAATTAAAATTGTCAATGATTGGTGAATTGAAATTTTTCCTAAATTTACTAGTAACACAACGAAATAATGGCACATTAATTTCTCAATATAAATATGATAAGGAAGTTTTGATTAGATTTATAATAGTAATTTTCAAGGAGATGAATACTTCAGTGGCTATCAGGATGAAAATTTCACGGGATGATGAAGTAAATGCGTCTATTGTCATATAATATAGAAAAATAATTAGCTGTTTATTGTACTTGATAAAGAAAAACCTAATATTTCTTTTTCCATAAGCATAAAAGGAATATATCAAAGAAAACCTTAGGAAATAAACTTTATTAAAGTGAAAAGAATGCTTCATTATATCAATGAAATGGTGGATTTCAGTTTAGTGTACCATAAAAAATATCAGAAAGAGTTATTGGGATATACATATGCATATTGGGCTGGTATAGTAGATTATTGAAAATCAACATCAGGTGGTTCATTTTATCTGGGTGGATGGTGTATTTCTTATCTAATAAATAACCTAGATTTCATTTCATTAAGCACCATACAATATGTATATATCTCAACCACTCCATCTTTCACACAATTATTTTGGATGAAGCAACAAATTTATGATATGAGTGTTCTAGTGAAGTATCCAATCAGAATAAAATATGACAATTCATGTACTATATATCTTATAAAAAACATATAAATCACTCTAGGATGAAGCACATTGAAATCAAGTATTGTTTTATCAAGGATAAAGTGTAGAAATGACTTATGAAGTTGGAGTATGTGCCTATAGAATTATAGGTTTCATACATTCTGATAAATGACTTACCAAAAGAAGAATTTTAAATGCATCTATTGGCTCTTGGATTTAATTAAATTCCATGAACATGAAAAAACCAAAAAGAATTGACCTTATAGTTCATTAAAAATGGTGATAAATTGTGTATAAAAAAGTGGGAGAAAATGTATTAATCATGATAGGGGGATAATATGATTGGGGATCATTGAATAAGGTGGAGTTTTAAATCCGATGATTCTAAAGATGATGGATCAAAAGTTATATATCATGATAGATAGGATTCGCGATGAAATAAGTTGAGTGGTTTCTGATTGAAGTGATTCATTGATGAACTTTGGATAAAACTATTTTATCTTACTCTGAGCCTATATCATCTGTTCTAAGAGTTTGTGTTGGTTAAACACTCTGATCTCTACCTAAATAATAAGAAGTGAATATTGGTTGAATATGGAAGAATCTTCCTTAAGGTATCAAAATGCTAAAAGTTTGCAAAAAAACCAAATGGTAGATTGTTTGGAAAAATCCTTCAAGGGGTCTTTTTAGTGTTTTTTGGGTTGATTATGTATGTTAAAAATTTATTTTTCTATGGAATGTTTTGGATTTCCAGATATATTATTGAGAATGTATGTTTACAAATATCCCAAAGAAAATAATAGATGCTCTGGGGGTTGTATAGATGATTCCATATACATGGTTGTTCTGTTTCACAGTTTCTTCCAAATTTTTGGTGACAATAATTTGGAGGATGATAAAATCATCTTGAATTATGGATTTCCGTGAACGACTCATAAAAATATGGCAAAAAAATTATTTTTTTCAAGCATTGAAGTTTCATGAATGTTAAGAGATTCAAAAAGTCATTTGGTGTCGTGAAGGATGGGTTTCGTAAAGGTGCAGAGCATTATGAATGCGTGATGAAAAATGGTACATATTCACGAATATGATAAGTAGAGCATCACGAATGCAAAATATTTTAATGGTAATCTCTATTAATATGATAATATTTTCAAATGGGAAAATTTACATGGTACTTCATAAAAATATGGAGCTTCACGAACAAGATGGAATAACTTCACAAAAAGTTAATGATGTGGATAGAAGCTTCTGGAATGGCAGTAAATTCAAACAAATAGGCCTCTACACTTCTTAAATAAAAAATAAAGACTTAACAAAATAATTTAGGCTTTGAATTCATGGAGGTTGTTCTTTTGAAAATGATTATTAACAAAGAATGGTCATGAAGGCTGTAAAAGATGATTGAAATTTTTAATAATCACAAAAGTATTGAAGTTTTCAAAGAACATAAAAATCCAAATGATTTTTTTTGAACTTTAGGAAGGCTAAGTAGGATTTTAAAAAGTGTTTGAGATTCAATAAAAGAGGTATCTTTGTGAAGTATATTTTATCTTTGTGAACGAGGTGGGCCTCACAAAAGTTTTTGGGTTCACAAAGGTAATATATTCTTGTGAATAATTAAACAATTTCATGAAGGCTATGTGATCTTCATGAAGGCAGTGAGTATTACGAATGTATTAAAAAGATATTTCCCAGTACTTCTATATTAATTTAGTATTCATCAAGAGGAATGAATGTAGGACTTCAAATGAGCATCTATAAAGAATTGAGGATGGATTCAATATTGTTAATAAAGGGACCTACATGTCCAAAAACTATGTGTGAATCACTTCCAAAGTACTGAGTTAAGTAAGAGGAAGATGGTGATCCTTTGCACCTATAGTGATCCATTAAAATAGATATTTAGGGAGTGACCATTGGGATGAAATGAGATATCCCTAAACTTTTCAATGGTAGTGATGCTGGGAATAAAATGTATCTACCCTAGACCATCATTTTTGAAGTGAGCCTTAGTGGATTTGGTACATCTGAACATTTCCATTGTAAACTTCTTGGATGTATCATAGTGAGGGTGGAACAAGTAAAAATATATATTTCCTTGTTCTTTCTATCCCACTTTACTTTCAATACATCATCATTAGATAAACAAGTAAAGAATAAGATCAGCACAAAAAATTAATATCCAATAATGTGATTCTTATAATAAAGAGTTCAAGATTCAGTGGGATAGGAAGAGGGTTGAAAAGAATATTCATACCCCAATTCACCCCCTCTCATGGTATATAATCCCCCTTTGGGCCTAACATCCATCATTATATACACTATTAAATTATTTTAATTGACTTCTCAAATTTCTTTGTATAAATATTACATAGAATATACCCTTATGTATAATGTGTGTGGGTCTTGATCAATAGCCAAGAATGCACTGTCATAATATTTTCATGTAGATTCAAATTATATGATGTGTTTTAAAGGATTAAAATATTTGGTGGAAATTTGGGTTTCCCAGGTGTATACACCACTAGCATGAGAAGTGTTATTTAAGAATACTTTTCTTATACACTATAAATACATTTCATGTGATGCTAGTAGTTCATTCAAAATGTTTTGCTGAGACCCAATGTCTAGTAATTAAATACTACATTGAAAGTTCCCTTTTTCACATAATATTTTGATAATGAAGGATTTTCTAGGAATACACCACATCCTGTGTAATAAGAATTGAGAAATTATAGAATGTGTATAAAAAAATACAATATATAAATCAAATGGGGTGACTTGGAGTGAAATATACCACCCTAGAACATAAAAAACCACACATGGAATATATATATATGAAATAAAAACAATGTGTTATCTATAACATTATCATACACTATAATGCTACCAATGAGATTCATGACCAATGCTTTAAATTAAAACATTATTGAAGAATGGGAATTATAGAAATAGAAGTCCCTCTAATTATTGGATTCACCATGAATCACACCAAATTAGCTCAATAAATATAAAAAATCATCCATGAAAATAAATAATAATCTTAATAAAATAATTATATACCTAAAATTAAAATATCAACTTCTTATTGTAACATCCTAGGTAAATAAAGAATATAACATGTACATATTTATTAATATTTGTGAATTATATATTAATTTTACTTTAAAGGTGATTCTATGTTTAATGGCATACCCCACAGGAAAAAACAGGCTTCTCTAAAGTCTTATGTAGCACACAATGTTGAGTCATATTGAAAATAATAATACTAATATAATACTATTATTTTAAATGGTAGTTAATGAATAGTCGTTGTATTTGTGGGAATGCACAAAACTAACTACAATATGAATACACATTTTTGTTAAAAGTTTTTACATTTACTTAATAAATTTTAGAGGCTTAAAATTTGAATGAATCCAATTTTAAGTATAAATAGTCTAATATTCTTTAAAAGAGTCTATTTACCACCTTTTGATGGAGAAAACTTTTTAAATATGGGTTTTTTGCTTTTACATATTCTATTTGAAAAAATAAAATTATTCTTTAGAATTGACACATCAAAATTTAGTTTGGATGAAATTTTGGTATTTTTCTGATAAATATAATTTTTTAATGAATAGTGAAAAATACTGCATTTTAATTCAAAACTGCCTTTTCATAAAATTTATTTATATAGTTAGATTATATTTATAATTGGTTTTAAAATTTAATTAGATTATATTATAATAAATTAATACAATGTTGGTCATTGGATGTAATTTCACTTTGAAATTGGACATAAACAAGTGTCAATATTTTGATAGTTATTATTTCATAAAAACACACTTTATGTTTTGACAATGGGAATTAATTTTAAATTAATTTTTTCCACTTATGTTTATTGAATTAGAAAAAATGGATTCCACATTTGAAATTAAGAGTTCCAAATTGTGTAAATAGGTAACTTTTACGTTTAATCATCAAGAATATTTACTTCGGTAAATATTTTATTTACCATGATTAAAGGGTAAATCCAGTAAATAAGGGTAAAAAATATTATAATAGTAATATTAAATTATCGTACCATGTGTTCTATTCATAATTTTTGATACATTTCCGACCATGATCATCCTTGGGTAGATTTTCGGACCCCATGGAGCCACTTAGAAGTGATAATGACACTTAATATTAATTTATTTAAAGTAAAGACAAAAATAACATAAACATATATCTTTTAGTAAATCAGTTATTAAATAGGGTTATATAAGTTATCTCTTTGAATATAAATTTTACTTTTAATGATAAAAATATTTCCTATATCATGGTATTTTTTTTATAATTTTTAGACATAAAATAAATAAAAAATTTTATGACCCAATAATGATGCAGTATTTACCTCATTAATGAATGATTTAAATAAATAATATTATAAAAATTAAAACTATATCCAAAACCTGTGAAATTATTATTTTATGATTTTATTTCGAACAAGACTCATCTTATCTTCTACTTTAATGAGTTGTGTACCTTTACAAACCAAAAATCATTATATAATGAAATAATATTTTCAAACTTTCCTAAAGAAAACCTCTACCCCCTTATAAAAACCCCTCATTTATAACCCATTAATCAAACCTCTCAAACCCCTTGACTCACCCAAACTCTGCCCTATTAATCTCCCTAAATCCCTATATTCCTCCTAGAATCCTTCCCTTAGGCATAAGGCACTTCAATAAATCATTTTGGTTCAAACCAAAGGGAGTTTCCCGATTTAAAGGTAACGTCTTCTCTTAAGTTCTTTTGTTTTATTTTCCTTCTCCAACCCCATAAAATATTTTTATTTCTTTATTTTTATAAAAAATAATTAACTTAAATATAATAGGATGTTTTTATGAGAATTATTCTAACTACAATTCCACACACCTCCATCTAATGGGTAAAGAACATACTGTTTCTGTGGACGACGAACTACTGCCTCACGAAACGAT
This sequence comes from Viscum album, assembly GCA_963277665.1. Classification (NCBI taxonomy): domain Eukaryota; kingdom Viridiplantae; phylum Streptophyta; class Magnoliopsida; order Santalales; family Viscaceae; genus Viscum; species Viscum album. The sequence continues at coordinate 611,190,198 of OY728150.1, read as the reverse complement.
GATTGTTCAATATTCTCCTACCAAATCTTATGGTGGCAATTAATATGGAACCATATTTATATGTGACATATATTATATTTATAATGTCTATATACTTCAGTATTTTTCATTTATATCATACCTTAATGGTTTCTATAGTGGGTAAATACGATAATTTCATTTGAGAAAGTGCGGACTACCACCCCCTCGAAGTGATATGACTCGTTCATGCTATACGTGGAACATATAAATGATGTAATTAATGAAATTATATATGATATTATACTATAATTATAAAACTTCTATGTATAATTATGATTTAATTCTATTAAATATGAAATAGAAATGAAAGTAGTGTTCATGCGTATGTATGACTTACCATCTCCATGAATGTGCATTTCATTTCTTACCTTCAAATGTTATATACTATTATAAATAAATAAATATAATTTATATATATGATATATATGATATATATATATATATATATCATTAATATCATTCTGGAGATAATGTAATCTTGATTATATGAACAACATGTAATTATAAGAAGTTCATTTTTGACTCAAGTACAAAATATCGACAAAATGGCCATTATTAACATAAATGATTGCACAATGTTTATAACATGGTAATAAGTGATATAAAAGGAATAAAAAACTTGTAAAAGGTTCTTAATAAAGTATAAATTATCTTTAGTTTATTATTCAGGAGATTAAATAATGAATGGGTCACGTTAGACATGAGGTAAGGGGTTTCTTATCTCACTTTTAATTCCGCATGATTTCCATTATTCGCCACTTATTTCGTTCATGTAGTGAATTGTTTAATAACATTTGATATAAATTATCATTATTCTATTTATATTCATGGTATTCTGTGATTAATTTGGTGGTTATTAACTTTTGGTCATACGACTTGATTGATTACAACTTGGTAAGGGGTTTTCATCTAACTTTTTATTCCCGTGAGATTCATGCGATATTGGACACTATTTCCTTTTGTGTCATGTATGTACTACCCATGATTGTTTTTCAGTGGGTAGTATAATTTAATTTATGTGTATTTACATCTTCATTATAAGATCCTTACTTTATGGGGTGTATGTTTTTTAAGGTACCAAATCGGTAAGGGAACCTTTCACCGTACTCTTTTTGTCAAAGACATATTTTATGTATTTTAAATTTCCATTTTCTTATGTTGGAATATGTTATTATATATCCTTATTGCTGTAAATTGTATGTCCATGTTATGATAGACCATTTTCTCTCTCACCAACTCATTTTATAAATATTGAAGTGACGCCTTTAGGCTGTTAAATCTCCATAAGGGAACTTCTTAACCCAATTTCAATTCATTGTGTTAAACTTATACTTCTTGATTATATCATGCTATAAATATGTGTGAATGACCTATGATTATTTTACACTTAATAAATACTTATATTGGGTGTATTTTTATTTTTCAAATATAATTATGTCATTGATTTGTCCTTAATCTAAGGATATGATCTTTGTAAGGTACTTTATCTCAATTTACATTCTATTGAGACTTACTTGTTGTTATGCACCAATTAAATTTTATATGGTGTATATACTACCATTTGACATATTATATCATGAATATTTTTTCATGATATTATAAACCTTGTTTAATGTTATTTTGTAATTATTTTTATTCAATTATTTTATCAAGTGGTAAGGGATTCTTTAAATAATTGTTTTCAATTTTTTAAAGAATTATTCTTCTAAATCTTTCTCATTAATGTCCCTGCTTTCAAAATTGTTTTTTAGGATTTATTTATATAGAAATTAATTTTTTAAAATGTTAATTCCCTTAAAAGTTTTAAAATTCTATGGGACACTTTGATTCAAAAATCACTTTATTAAATGTTTTAAATGGTTTTGACAAAGCATTGATTATGTCAATATCTTGAAATGATATATTGTGATGTGGAAATGTTATCTTTAATTTATGCTTGTGTTATGTGTTATGATTATGTTATGTTTCTTGGGAATTGTTTACATATACAGGTGGTTCCATGATAAACATAGGGTGGGTGAGCCCGAGATAGCTCTCCAAAGCATTGGGTAACGTGACTGATGTAAATGTTAATGTTTCTCCCAAGAGATTTAGGGAATAAACTATGATGTGTATTCCAAAAGTAACTCCCTATGTAGTTGTCATAGCTACAATGTAAGTATGATATGAATTCCACAAGTTGCCTGTATGATTTATTATTTCGATGTGTTATTCATAAATCTTATGCTTTCATGAGTTATTTTTTGATTGAAAAGTATGGTTTCATTGATTTGTATTTATTTATGGGATAATTTTTCCTTTCGTTATTTTATAACCCTTACAGAGATTTTTATGATCTTCCCAAGTTTCTTTGAAATATTGTTTTACAGGACTTAAAGATGAATAGGGTAAAGGATGAGATCAAAGAAAAGTCATTCTGTAAAAAAACATGGAACTAGAAATGTATCTTTTTTAAAAGTTTTTTAATTTATGAAAAAATTAAAACGGATTATAAGTGACTAATTTTTAATTTTTGAGATGTCATTTAATAGTTATAGCAATATTCTCTAAAACTCTAAACCTAAAAAGATCTTCAATGTGAATTCTTGACTTAATTAAAGATTATGTAATGTTAAATGTTGGGTCCTTATAGTTGGTATTAGAGTCCGCTTTATATAACTTTATAGGTTAGAGTGTTATTTAAGCATAAGTGACATAACCATAATGGTTATGATTTTATAAAGACTCATAGTTATTTTAGATAAAGTGAATGAGTTTAAGGTAACCTGAATAAGTATATATTAGTGTTGACCCTCCTCATAAGATATTATATGATGATTTTTTGATATACTCACACTAACCTTTTTGGTTTTAGTAAATGGATGGATCTAGAAGGCACCAAAGTATCAATGGATGTGATGGAAACTGTTGGGGATTTATGAATGAGAAATATAATGAAATGGGAGCTGCAATGAGAACTCATGAGGTTATTCTTAACCAACTATCTAGAGTCATGATTTACCACTAGAACCTTGGTGATTTTTCTAAAGCATCATATATGTGAGAAACAAATACCAAGTGAAGTTTAGGTAATAATAATTAAGGTAAGTATATTAAGAAACCTATGTGTAAAGGATGTGGAAAGAAACACTTAGGAAAATGATTCAAAGGTATGAGAAGGTGTTTGTGGTAATGAAGGTCATGAAACAAGAAACTTCCATGGAAAAAGGAAACATCCAATTGACTCCAAGAAAGGGAAATATGTTCTTTTTGGGGGGTCAATTGAATGTTTTAAATGTGGTGTTCATGGTCATTATGAAAATAGTTTTCCTAAGAAGATGTTTTAGGAAAGCGATCAGAAGGATCATAGAAATATATGTTTACTAATTCCTAATGCCATTCCAATTGAAGATGAGGAAACTGAAAATAACCTATGGAAGGTGTGGATTATTTCTTAGCTCATGTTATAAAATTACTAAAATCTTAGAAAATTATGCATTATTTTGTTTGTAGGAAAGAATTATAAAATAATAAGATGGAAAAACATGGATAAAGGATTAAAAATAATGTTCAATTATTAAGATGTCTACATTTTTGGAATTGAAGAGTTATGGATGATGATATGTTTTAATGTATTAATGATGGGATTACTTTGGAAGAATATTTATAGTATGTGTAAAACTGATGTTTGATATGTGAAAATTTTATTCAAAGAATAATTATATTTTATTTTGTGGATATAGTTATTAAGAAACATTTGGGTTTATATTATCCTTGAATTTGAGGCAATTACATGTTATTACTTTTTGGGATGAAAATGAAAAGTATGTGATAACATTTTGGGACAAAATAAGTTATGGTTATTTTTAAGGAATTTATGTCTTTTCATGGGAATGTAATAAAATATTATTGTTTTTGAAAAAGGACAACACGTACAACGTGTGACAACCCATCGCATTGGACAAAGCTATGGAAATCAAACCCACAACCAAAGCACGATTGTGATTTATCACCTACCACTGGAATACTTGATGTTCCTAGTTAGTATGACTAATTCATTTTAGTTAGATGATTTTATGAATTAAGAATAAGTGGATTTTGGGAACTTAGGTTTTATCAAATGGATAACCTTAGTATAGGAAAATGATTTGGTGATTAAGTGATAAATGTGTTTTCTCTTTTGGATCATTATATTCTTAAGGGAAAAAGAATACTGTGAGATTTATTTAGAGGAGTAAATGTTAGAATTTTATTTTTGAATAATACATGTTTTTATTGTGGGATTATAATGATTTGGGTTATCTATGGAAATGATTAAACTATCATGGCGAATATGTGATTAGGTTAATTACTTTTCAGTATGAGACATTAAGAGTAACCGATGTTATTTGAAGTTAAATGTTTAGATTTATCTTGGAAGACTATGTGGTTAAATACTTTTGTGATTTGGGTTTAAATCTTAGTTTGGGTTACGTTGAATAATTTTATAGATAATTGTTTATTTAATGGTATTTGATGAACTTTGGGTATTGTTTGAAAATTTTTGGAGATTAAGGGTAGTTTTTATTTTTGTAAAAGATTATCCTTTTCAGGGATTATCTGATCTTGTACTAACGATTTTCATTTTGGATAATGTACAAAGATAGGGGAAATATATAGCTCATCTTTTGTGGATTATGTGATCATCTAGAAGTTGATTCTAGCACTTCAAGTGTGACTAAGTCATCTTGAATACTCATTTTTGGAGAAAAGATGAGTTTGTGGTAGAAATTTGATTAAGGGATGAAACACTACTTTTCAAGTAAGTATATTTCCTTGTGATATTAGTCTAGGTAGTAATAAAATTCTTCAACTCTATGAAAAAGAATCTTGAAGAAAAAATTTTATATGATTTCTTTTATCATAAAACTTTTACCCAACCACAAATTTATGGTATTGTGTTGGTTATCTTTCCATGATAAAGTTCTCTATCACTCTCTATTAAACTCTGAGAGTTATTTTATCTTCTATATCCATGTTTTCTTACTTGGATTCCCAGTAAAGGTTGTCTCAGTTGACCTTTTTTCCTTTTTTTCTTTTAAAGTGATAGTTTTTTTACTCTTTTTTTGATGTGGGACTTTAATGAAGTTTCCGATCCCAATTTTAAAATCGCGAGGACACAATTCCCAAAAGGGGGGAAGGATGTAACATCCCAAGTAAATAAAGAATATGACATGTTCATATTTATTATTATTTAGGAATTAAATATTAATTTTAATTTAAAAGGGATTCTATGTTCGAGGCCATACCCAACACACAAAAATGGGTTTCACTGAAGTCTTATGTTTCACAAAATGTTGAGTTATATTGAAAATAATAATTATAATATAATATTATTATTTTAAATGATAGTCAATGCAGAAACATTATATTGGTGGAAATGAATAGAACTAACTACAATATGAATACACATGTTTTTAGATGTTTTTACATCTAACCAACAAATTTTATAGGCTTAAACTGTGAATGAATCCCATTTTAACCATAAATACTCTAATATTCTTAAAAAAATGATTTATGGACTTTTGAGGGAGAACCCTTTTTTAAATATAGTTTTTTTCACTTTTATATGTTATATTTGACATAATAAAATTATTATTTATAATTGGTACCTCAAAATTTAGTTTGGATGGAATTTTTCTATTTTTCTAATAGAGTAAATTTTTAATGAATTGTGAAAAATACCATATTTTAATTCAAAATTGCCTTTTGATCTAATTTATTAATATAGTTATATTATATTATTAATTGGTTTTAAAGTTTAATTAGATTATATTTTTACCAATTAATCTAATTTTGGTCATTGTATGTACTTTCACTTTGAAATTGGACATAAACAAGTTTCAATTGTTTTATAGTTTTTATTTTTTAAAAACATGCCTTTTGTTTTGACAATGAGAATTCATTTTAAATTAATTTATGCAACTTCTGTGTATTGAATTAGGAAATATTGATTCAATATTTGGAATCATGAATTCCAAATTGTATAAATAGTTAACTTTTATTTTTAGACATTATGAATATTTACTTTGGTAAATATTTTATTTACCATGAATAAAAGGTAAATCCGGTAAATAAGGGTAAAAAAATATTATTATAATAATATTCAATTACCCTAACATGTGTCCTATTCCTATTGGTTTATAAATTTCCAACTATGGGAATCCTTGGGTCAATTTTGGGACCCCATGAAGCCACTTGGAAGTGATAACGGCACTTTAAATTAATTGATTAAAAGTAAAGAAAAAAATGACATAAACATATATATTTTAGTAAATCAATTCTTACATGGAGCTATATAAGTTATCGCTTAGATTATAAATATTCATTTGAAATCTAAAATGATTTCCTAGATCATGATAATTTTTTATAATTTTTAGACATCAAATAAATAAAATTATCTGTGACACCATAATGATGCAATGTTTACCTCATTAATGAATGATTTAAATAAATAAGATTATAAAAATTAAAAAAATATAAAAAACCTATCCAATTAATATAGGATGTTTTTATTTCAATAAATATTCATATTATATTCAAATTTAATGACATTTGGACATTTAGAAACCGAAAATAATTATATAATAAAATAATATTTTCAAAATTTCCTAAAGAGCTCCTCCTTCCCCGTATAAATAATCCCTCACCTCTAACCCATTAATTAAATCACTAAAACCCTTGGATTGTCCAAAATCTACCCAATTAATCACCCTACATCTCTCCCTTACTCCTAGAAGCCTTCCCTTAGGTAGAAGGCACTTCAATAAATCCTTTTGGTTCAAACCAAAGGGAGTTTCCCGATTTAAAGTAACGTTTTCTCTTAAGTTATTTTGTTTTATTTTCTATCTCCAACCACATAAACTCTATTTTTTATAACAACACCAGTATATTCAATATACTAGTACATTTTATGAGAAGGATTCACACTACACTTCCACACACATCCATCTAATGGGTAGAGAATATATTGTTTTTGTGGACAGCGAACTACTGTCTCACGAAACAATGATTGTTCAATATTCTCCTACCACCTCTTATGGAGGCCATTAATATAGAAATATATTTATATATGATATATATTATATTTATACTATTTATATACTTCTGTATTTTTCATTTATAGTATACCTTTATGGTTCTATAGTGGGTAAATACGATAATTTTATTTGAGGAAGTGTAGACTACCACCCCCTCAAAGTGATATGACTAATTCATGCCATATGTGGAACATATAAAAGATGAAATTATATATGATATTATACTAGAATTATAATATACCTATTTATCATTATGTTTTCATTCCATTAACTATGAATTATAAATGAATGTAGCATTCATGAGTATGTAGGCTTACCGTCTCCATGAACGGTGCATTTCATCCTTCAAATGTTATGTACTATGATAAATACATATATATAAATAATATATATGATATATATGATATATAAATCATGAATATTATTCTGGATATAATTTAATTTTTACTACATGAACAAATTGTAATTATAAGAATTCCATTTTCGACTCAAGTACCAAATATCGACAAAATGACCATTATTAACTGAAATGATTGCATAATGTTTATAACATGATAATAAGTGATATAAAAGGAATAATAAACTTGTAAAAGGTTCTTAATAAAGTATAAATTATCTGTAGTTTATTATTCATGAGATTAAATAATGAATGGGTCACATTAGTCGTGTGGTAAGGGGTTTCTTATCTCACTTTTAATTCCTTGATATTTCCATTGTTCATCACTTATTTCTTGCATGGGGTGTATTGTCTACTGCCATTTGATATATGTTATATTGATTATATTTATATTTGTGGTATTTTGTGATTCATGTTTTGGTTATTAACTTTTTTTCATACAAATCGATTGATTACAACGTGGTAAGGGGTTTGCATCTCACTTTTTATTCCCGTGAGATTCATGCTATATTTACCACTATTTTCTTTTGTGTTGTGGATATACTGGCCATGATTTTATTCATTGTGTAATATACTTTAATTTATGGGTATTTACATCTAAATTGTATGATCCTTCCTTTATGGGGTGTATGTTTTGTAGGTAACAAAATCCGTAAGGGAAGCTTTCACCATACTATTTTAGTAAAAACATCGTTTATGTCTTTTAAATTTCCATTTTATTATGTTAGGATATGTTATTATGTATCATTATTTCTTTACATTTTATGTTCATTTAATTAGAGACCCATTTCTCTCTCATTAACTCATTTTCTGAATTTTAATGTGACGCTGTTAGGCTGTGAATTTCTGTAAGGGAACTTCTTAACCCAATTTCAATTCTTGGGGTTAAACTACTACTTCTTGATTATGTCTTGATATGAATATGTGTAAATGACCTAGGATTGTTTTAAACTGAATATCCACTTATATTGTGTGTATTATGATTTTTCATACATAATTTTTTCATTAATTTGTCGTTAATCTAAGGATATTATCTTTATAAGGGATTTCGTCTCAATTTGCATTCTATTGAGACTTACTTGTTATTATACACCAATTCACTTTTATATGGTGTATATAGTGCCCTTTGACATATTATATCGTTAATCTATTTACTCTCATGATATTATAATATTTGTTTAATGTTATTATTTAATTATTTTTATTTAATTATTTTATCAAGTGGTATGGGACTCTTTAACTAAAACATTTTTAAATGTTTTAAAAAATATTCTTTTAAATATTTATCATTAATTTCCATGTTTTCAAAATGATTTTTAGGATTTATTTATATGGATATTAATATTTTAAATTTTTTATTCCATTAAAATTTTCAAAGTGGTATGGGACAAAATGATTCAAAAATCACTTTATTAAATGTTTTAAATGGTTTTGAAAATGGTTTTGATAACACATTATTATGTCAATATCTTGAAATGATATATTGTGATGTGGAAATGTTATCTTTCCTTTATGATTGTTTTATATGTTATTATTATGTTATGGTTCTTGGGGATTTTTTATGTATACGGGTTGTTCCTCGATAAACCTATGGTGGGTTATCCTGAGATAGCTCTCCAATGCATTGGGTAACATGAAAGAGGTAAACATTAATGTTTCTTCTAAGAGATTTTGGGAATATACTGTGATGAGTATTCCAAATGTAACTCCCTATGAAGCTGTGATAGCTAAAGTTTAAGTATGATATGGATGCCACAAGTTACCTTTATGATTAATTATTTCGGCGTGTTATTCATAAATCTTATGATTTCATGAGGTAAGTTATGATTGAAAAGCATAGTTTCATTGATTTGTATTTATTACTGGACTAATGTTTCCTTTTCTTATTTTATAAACCTTACTGATCTTTTTATGCTCATCCCAAGTTTCTTTGAAATGTTTTTCACAGGACTTAAAGATGAATAGGGTCAAGGATGGGATTAAGTAAAATTAATGCTGTCTAAAACATTGAACTAGACATGTTTCCTTTTTAAGAGTTTTTATTTTATAAAAAAATGAAAACTGAGTAGAAGTTTCTACTTTGTATTTTTTGAGATGTAATGTAATATTTTTGGCCTAATTCTCTAAAACTCTAAACCTGAAAAGATCCTCAATGTGAATTCTTGATATAATTCAACATTATGTAATGTTTAAGGCCATGTCCTTATACTTACGAATCATAAATTCACTAAAATAGTGAGGGTTCCCCACTAATGATCTAGTTCCATCGCCATCTCAACCTTATTCACAAACGAGATTACCTAATTTTATATGATATCTTATATCCCTATCAATTTTTTTCTGTGAATTCCATTGAAAATTCTCCAATATTTATTGTTTGTGGGATGATTTTAAATATTAGAAAAAATGTAAATTAGGTCATGATGAAATGGTGTTGTACGAGCTCAAAACGTAAGACAGAAAATCACATCCTCTAAGAAAACCCTTATTACCGGCACAACTATAGTTTAAAAATCTATATATATTGACATAGTTTAATGATGTTGATGTTTAAATATGTGGACCACTAATTAAATATTAAATATTCATATAAAAAATCATCCAACTCTGAATAATTTCAAAACATCATGAATGGGTAAAGATATAGATCCATGATTAGGAGAACCATCACAAAATATTTTTAAGGTTGTTTATAATAAAATTTTATATTTTAAAAATTATATTTATTCTAGGAAATTAAACTAGAAAATGATTTATATTTTTATTAATAAAAACCAGGTTCACTAAAATTTAAATTCCTTCATGTTTAATTGATAATAATATTTGGTTATAACCATATTAAAAAAACTTATTATGAATATTGGAATGTAAATTAATCTACGAATTTTAGTAATTCTATAAATATACTATATTATTAATACTTATTGATACTCTATAAATTGTATATGTAAAAATGTATATTATAAATTATAATTTTAATGAATAATATTCATTTTAAAACTATAAAAAATTGCATTGATTTAATTATTTTGTATTTTTAGAGTTTTTAATTTCTTATGTAATCAATAAAATTTATTCAAAATATTTATTGAAATTTTGTTTCTGTCATCAAAATTTTATTTTTATGAATAAAAAAGTAATGAAAGTTAATTATTGTGATGGATAATATTGTGTATAAAAGATTACCTATGAATTTTTTAGTAGTGGTAATGATCTAATTTTATTGTTCATAATAATATATAAATTAATATAGTCACTGAATAGAATATAACAATTATATTCATTAAGTGATGAAATATTTAAATCAATGAAATCAATGGAGTTATGGTGAATATTATTAGTGTGTTAAGAATCCTTCAGTTACTGGGGGGATGAGTTATCGAGTTTTAGAGCCCATATGAATTGATTTCCTAAAGAGAGAGCTATGTATTGTGTCAGTTGAGATATGGTGTACAGAATATTGACCTTTATATAGAGTGTCAGAGAAATAACAAAAACATATTTCATTAAAATGGTGTAGTGTTTTGATATCATCTATATGATAATATTTCTATGACTTTTTTATTATGATAATTCATACATGAGCATTAAATATGATTTCATGTTGCATTTGTTGGCAATATGGTCATGGATGAGTGAGAGGTTATTTAGATCTATGTCTATAGTTATAGAATTAAGAAATTCTATATGAAAAATGATTATTTTGTGGTATTATACAAAACAATATGTGATGGATGAAACAAAATATCTTTTAAATATACAATTGATGAAGGAAAATTCCACGCACCATATATTCATGAATTTATGTATTAGAATATGGAATACACAAAAATTTTGTGGTGGTTCACTTATATACATAATTTAATGGTGAAAAACCTATAGTAGGCCTATGTGTTATTTAGGAAAAATAATTGAGAGATTCTAGACATTTAATATATGTTGTTGAAGTGAAAATTGGGATGTTATTACTATAGTGAAAGAAAATTCCTTGTATAAAATACCTTGAAGGTAATCATTTATATGAGGTTATCAATTAATTTTAATGTTAATAAGTACAATATTTTAAAAACATTAACTCTAACATGAAATTAGTGTTACATAATATTTATTTTTTTAATGTTTTTTTTACCCAATGATTTGATTAACTAATGACTAGGTATCTTTGTGGTTCGTTTCAAGAGTTTTTCAGACATTTTTGAAGGTTTCTGGGCCTATTCACGGTTTTAACATGGGTTGAGAATGGTTTGTCAAAGTGTGCAACCTGGATAGTAGGGGCTGCACATTTGGAATATGGTTTGATAAAGTGTGTAACCAATCCATGAAACACTTCTAGTGGCTCTGTTCTAGGCACACTTGTTTCACATGGTTAGTGAAAACAGTACGACTTAACCTGAAAAAGTGTGCATGAGTTAATTAAACTTATAAAATTGTAATTAATGACCCAAAACCATCATATTTAAATGAAAAATCCTCCCATTCAATCATAATTTTATCCTTAGACTTCTAGGATCCCTCTAGAGGCATTTTTTCCTCTCCCAATCATATCTCTTGGCGGAACAAAGTTCCAGTCAAAGAGGTGTTCATGTTTTGGTGAGTTATTTTATTCTTGATCTTGGATCTCCCTTCTCCTCATGATTCTTTTTTGTAAAGGTCCTAATGGTTTTTCATTTTATTATATCATTATTGATTGATGTGTAATTTTATATCTACAATCTCCTCTCTCCTCTTACAAGATAAAATATATTCGATCCGGTGATCGCCATTGAAGGTGAAAAATCTCATTTTGTTGCAATTGGATTCCTTAATTTCCAAGTAGGCGTTTCTATGATTTTCCATTGTTTTTTAATTCATTTTTTCTAAGTATATATGTAGATACATGTTTTAAAATTTTTGACACATGTTCTATGGAATTCATCTATTTGATTATTTATAAACGTTTCTTTGACCAATTACCCTTGGAATTGAATATAGAATTAATTGAATAACTATAATTTTAATATATATATCCTCTTTATAAGTTATTTAAATGCGGTGTTTGATTGGATTTATTTTACAAGAACTTTTAAAAGGTTATTTTGGTTAAATTTAGGGTTTTGGCCTAGGTTTTGATTTATTAAATGGGATTTGACCCGATTTTTGAATCATAAAAAGAACTTTGATGATTTGAATTAAATGAATAGAACTATTTGATGTTTTCAAAATAGTTTTAAATAATTGAATTTATTATATAACCAAGCACCCCCTTTAAATGATTTTACCCATATTTTGGAAATTTATTTTCTTGGGTTATTTGAAATAAATTATTTATCTTTATGGGAATAGGTTGTAAACTCATGTTTTAAAATTTATTCAATGGGTTTTAAATCACTACACTTCCTTTAAATTATTTAGGGATTATTTGAAATAAAGAATAATTTTAAAGTCCCAATTATAATTTTAATGATGAATTGTGAAAGGAATCAAGTATTATTAACCTTTTAAATATTGAATTGTTAAAAATTATTTTGAATGAATAGATAATTCTTTTAACAGACTATTTTTTATTTTAATGAAAATGTGTGAATGGAAGTAAATATTGTTACCCTTTTAAATATTGAATTGTTTAAAAGGATTTGGAATGAATTGATGATTTTTATAATGGATCATTTTTTATTTTAATAATGATTTGTGAATGAAAGTGGGTATTATTACCCTTTTGAATACTGAATTGTTTAAAAGTTTTTGGAATGAAATGATGATTGTTTAAAGGCCCATTTGGCATTTTAACGATGAATTGTAAAAGTTAGTGGGTATGGTTAACCTTTTTTATTTTTTAAGTACCTTAAAAGGTTTTGAATATATATTTTGATTTTTGACAGAAATTGTATCAAATTAATTATTGAATTTACTTTTAGAAATTGATTCGATGAAAAATATTTGAAAAACCCCAATTCTAGTGAATTGGGTTTCTTAGATAAAATTGATTGAATTCTGTGAAAATTACATTGTTGATAATTGTGAAATTTTATTATGAAAGGCAATGATGAATTTATTTCAAATCAGTGTTTATGAAAAATGGATTAAAAATAGTTTTGATGGAAGCCCGATGGTTTCATCTTTTTGAAAAGGCATGTTTTTGATTAAAAACTAGTTATGGGTTTTAAAAGGAAAATTGGCATACTGAATTGAAGTATGGAATTTAATTGTATTTTATATAGTATTAAGATAAATTTAAAATAATTATTTTGTACTAGAGCACATGCAGGCCTTAGGTAGTTAGTGTGTTATATTGGACAACACTTTATGACTTACAATATTCTAACACATCATAGCAGTACATAAAATCCCTTAGGTGATGATGTTGAATTATCTTGGAATTGGTTGAAAGTGAATATGAACATACTTTTACATATTCATAGTGTTGGCCACCTATGGATTGAAACTATCATACCAACTTGGTACATGTCCATGTTTCACACTTGGTTATATTTGGAATATATATATATATATATATATATTTCATTTTTATAAACAATTTTAAATGCCTTGTGAATTTATATAAACAAATATATATAAAATGTTTTATTAACACATTTTTTAGAAATATTACATCATTTTAAATGTAAGGCATTATTTTTTAAATATTATTTTAAAATGAAAAACCAATTTAATTAAAATGAAAATTTCTTTACATGGTTGTTAAACCATTAGGCACTAAAGATTCCTTGTTTTCTTCATTTATTATTATTATGAACCTTGACTCTATTTTATTTATTATTATTCATCTTTAAAAATCATGTGCATATTCTCAACTTTTCATGATTACCTTACATTAGCTTATAAGTTGGTTTTCAAAGTTTTTTAAGAAAATGATTTGTTTTTACATGGTTAAATGCCATGTTTTATAAGTTTAGTTTAATAAATGATTTTTAAAAGTTAAAAAATTGATTGTTAAACAAATACTTATACTCTTCCACTTGTACTTCTATTTTAGTTTATTTTAATTAACTCTTAATATAATTGAGTATAATATTTGGTGGAATCTAACTTTGATATTTAGCTCACACCCTGCTTGTAACTTTTAGTGTTTTCAACCCTTTATTATCTTATAGTAGGTTTTCATGCCCTCACATTCCTTTGTGGGTCTATTCATGGTGACCAAGGGTGGGAGACTTGGGATATGGTGGGTGGTCGTGGACCACCAGGAGATGGTATTTAGTAGTTATGTTTCACATTCAGTTTTCTTAGTGTCTCCTTACACATGATATGTATGTATTGATTGATATATATAAAATCATGTTTCTGTATTGTACCATATTATTGTATTTTGTGTGAGAAATAATTGCCAATGTTTTTTTATTAACACCTAGGTGCTTATCACTGGCCAATAGAGACGGGGAATCCTCTTTGGGTTAGTGGTAAATCAGCTTGGGTATTAGTTTATATGGTATTTGAGGTTGGTTTGTTACCAATGGTATTAGAAGAGGTATTTCCATAAAGTTAAATACTTGAATTTTAAATCCTTAGTTATTCAGGATGTGTCTTGGAATAAAGTAGATTAAGGATAATCCAAGAATCAAGAGTTAGTTTGTGAGCGGGTGCTTGATCACCACCACGTCATTGTGATACTTGAGTTACCAGGGATATTGGGAATCAAGTCTTTCTTTTGAGTTATTGGTTTCCTTGTGATAAATTATATTTATATTCTCAATGAGACTATCTTTGAGTTGTGGAATCTCTTATGAGTTTGTGAACCATAATCAAATGATGACCATAGTGGCACAATGTTTTCATGGTCTGGTAAACATTGAGGAATCGTTGTTGCTAATTTGGAAATGCATCCATGAACAGTTGTGAGGTTGGTGTGTGGTTTACCAGAACATATGCACAATCCTTTTATAGTTCTTATTTTGTTCTAAACTTGAATCCTTATCCATTTTATTATGAGTTACTTCACTTATGTGAGGTTTGTTATGTGGGTTATGGATGTGGGTTGTTTAATTCTCTTGTTAGTCTATTTTAAATTTAATCCCTTGATAAAAATTTTAAATTCCTTGTCAAACCTAAAATTTTTTATTAAAAAATGTTTTTTATGTTCTCCGGGAAAATTTTTTACGTACCAAAAAATGTGTTTTAGGAAATTTTTTATTTGAAAAACTAATTATCAAAGACTATTATGTGATGTGACAAAATAATGTTTTAAGAAGAAATTATGGTTCATAATGGATTTAAATGGAAATGGTTTTGTTAATCGGAGAAATGGGTTAATTATTTTTAATCCATGAAATAATTTATTACTTTTGGTAAAGTGTTTTTAAAACCATTATTTTTATAACAATATTTATCCTTTTTAAATGAAAGAGTGTTGTTTTATAAATGGTAAAATCATGTGCATTTTTGAAGTCAATAAATTTTTGATTAACGTGGAATGTGAATTTGTTTAAAATATTAAGTTCCCTTTTTAGTTTTTCCTTGATTCTTGAGTGGACATGGGTTTGCTTTATGATGTTCATAAATTTCTCCCTAAAATTCATTCAATAAAGATAGAATGTTGATCCTATGGTCCATTCCTCACGACACATACTCAATTTTTTCTATTATAAAAATATTGAATCCCTTTCCAATGACTCTACCCGGACACCATATTGTGTAGTGGATCTATATACATTCAAAAATTTTAACCCCATTCTTAAATTCGGTGATTGTCTCCCACCTTCTCATCAATGATCTGAGAGTTTGAAAATAATGTGGCCACTTAGGCCACTTTATGAGGTTCTATAAGTAGGGTGATCAGAAAGGGAAATTTCAGTAGGGAATATCATATCCTAACAGCGGGGTAGAAAATGAATCATGATAATATGGCTCTATACATAGGCCTTAGAGTGAATATTTTCACATAATGTAGGATTTTTCTGTTGTCATATTTTAGATTCTAGATATAGTTCATTTAGATCTAGATTTTTGTTTCTGATGTGGATGTGGGAACTGTTTGAGTTTTCCTTCTTTTGGATTATCTGTTTTTGGAAGCCTTTTGTTTATGGATCTTCATGAATGGCATCTTATAGACCATTGTTAGGTCATTTTAGGATTTGTGATGTAATAATGGTTTCCTTTTCATGACACTGTGTTTGTTGTTCCAATTATTTTTTACTTGAAGGTTAGAGCATAATTTTGATGTGTTGGATGATTTCCCTCATGAGATTATAGTTCCCTATAATTAACTAGAAAAGATGTTTATAAATTTTACATTTGGACATGGATAGTCCTTGTGAATGTACAAGGGTAACTAGGAATATGTGTATGTTTAATAGACTAGCCACATAGTAGTGCTTGCGTTTGTTTTAATGGGCTCACTGAAGTCTGAGGATCAGTTTGAAAAAATATCCTAGGTTACCAATGAGTAATTACTGAGGGTATAAATCCTTTTCAGTTCTTCACCCTGCTTATGGATGTTTTATCACCAATTTGTCTCCTTATAGAGTGGTTGAAGTCTCTTATTTGGGTTTAAGGGAGGTTCTATTATTACGTGATACCCATTTTTGTGAATCATTAAATTGTGAGTGTACATATACCAAGGTCTCTAGTATTTATCTTTTTTAGAGAGGTGTGATGATCTTGGTGTTTTGATCTAGGAGTTTTGTGTGTTGTTAACAGTTGGGTGAGTCTCACTTCTAGACTGGAGACCATTCACCTCAGAATATGAGTTAGGGATTTCTTCTTATGTCAGTGTGTTCTAAATTTTGTACTGGATTCCTTTTGGGGACATAATTTCCTACGGTAGGGATTTTGTAACATCCCATCATTTTTTATGAATTTTTTCCCAATTATTTTATTACCCAATGATTGGGTAACTCGTCAGGTCATTTCTGGAGTTTTCCTAACTTTTTTGAAGTTTTTTGGGATTGTGCATGGTTTGAGGAAGATTGGTGAAAGTGGATAACCTGGAATATAGGGGGTCACATGGTTGGTGCATGATTTGATTAGGTTTTCATCCAAATAGTGCAAGACTTCTAGTGGATCTATTCTGGGCACATGGTTTGCAAACAGTTTGTGAAAACTGTGCGACTTAACCTAGGAAATCGTGCATGTGGTAATTACACTTCAAAATTTTTTAATTAATGACCTAAAAACCCATTGAATATACCCAAAATCCTCCAAATCGGTCATAATACGATTCTTAGGGTTCTAAGATCCCTAACGATTTATTTTGGCTCCCCAAAACACATCTCTGGGAAGATCAAATCACCATTCCAAGCGTTGTTCATCTTTCAACAAGTTCTTTTATTCTTGATCATGGATCTCCCTTCTCTTCCTGATTATTTATACTTAAAGGTAATGATCTCCTCTCATTTTATTATATCATGATTGATTGGAATAGAATTGTAGATCTAGGATCTCCTCTCTCCTCTTTCAAGATCAACCATCTTAGATTCAGTGATATCCATCGAAGTTAACACATCAAATTATTGGGTATGGATTCTTTAATTTCCATATAGGTGTTTCTATAATTTTTCTTTGTTTTATAATTCATTTTTTCTAGATAAATTATGATATAAATGTCCCATATTTTCTTACACATGTTCAATGTAATTCTTCAATTTGATTTCTTATAAATATTTCATTGACCAATTAACCATGGAATTTAATATGGAATTAATTAAATAGCTATAATATTGATATCTATAACATTTTTATGAATTGTATAAATGTTGTGTTTGTTTTGATTTATTTTCAATGTTCTTTTTAAATACTATTTTAGTGAAAAAGAGGGATTTGGCTAATGTTTTGATTTATTAAATGGTGTTTGTCACAAGTTTGGATTTACAAAGAGAACTTTCATGATTTTAATTAAATGAATTGAACTATTTGAAAATTTCAAAATATTTTAAAATGGTTGAATTTATTAAATGACCAAGAACCCCCTATAAATTTTTTCCCTTATTTTTGGGAATTTTGGTTCTTGTATTATTTAAAATAAATTATCTAACTTTATGGGAATAGTTTGTAAACTCATGTTCTGAAATTTATTCAATCATTTTTCAATTTTAATACTTCTTTTAAATGATATAGAGATGGTTTGAAATAAATTATTATCTAAAAAGAGATTTTGAATTTTAATTATTAATTTTGAAATTATGAAAGTATTTCTCCCTTTTAAATATGGAATTGTTTAAATTGATTTGGAATGAATTGATAATTAATTGAATGGTGTTTTTGGAATTTCAATAATGATTTGTAGATGGAATATGATATTATAACCCTTTACATATTGAATTGTTTTAAAGTTTTTGGAATGAATTAATGACTATTTTAAAAACCCATTAATTTTTTATTGAAGATTTGTGTATTTAAGATGGAATTGTTACCCTTTTAAATATTGAATTGTTTAAAAGTATTTGGAATGAATTAATTATTTATTAATGTAATTTTTGTAATATTAATGATGAATTGTAAAAGGAAGAAGGTATGGCTACAATTCTTGATTGTTGAAGTAACTTAAATGGTTTTGAATTGAGGTTTTTGTTTTTGATATAAATTTTATCAATTTAATTGTTGAATTTAATTGTAGAAATTAATTTGATGGAAAATTAGTAAAAAAACCCCCAATTCCTGTCAATTGGGGGTTTCATATAAAATTGATTGAATTGCATGAAAATTAAATTTTTGAATTAAATTTTGAAATTTGATTATAAAATGGAATGGTGAATTGATTTAAAATCCCTCTTTAAGTAAAATTTCTAAAAAATGGTTTTGATGGGAACCTAATGGTTTAATATTTTTGAAAAGGATTGTTTTTAATCGAAAACCCATTATGGGGTTTAAAGGGAAAAGTGGCATATTGAAATTGAATATGAGATTTAATTATATTTTAATCAGTTTTAAAATAAAATTTCAAATTTTTGTTTTTTACTAGAGAACGTGCATGTCTTAGGTAGTTAGTGTGTTATATTGGACAAAGCTTCATGACTTACAACGTTCTAAAACATCATATCAACACATCACATTCCTAGGTGATGGTGATGAATTTTCTTGTTCTATGTTCAAGGGGAATATGTACATACTTTGTTGTATTCATAGTGGTAGATTCCTATATCCTGGAACTATCATACATACTTGGAACATAAATATGTTTCCCACTTGTTTGTATTTTGAATTTATATATATTCAATTGTTGTAAATTGTTTTAAATAACTTGTGAATTTATATAAACAATTTTATATAAAGTGTTTTTTTAAATCCATTTGTTTAGATATATAAGATCATTTGAAATATAAATCATTCTTTATTTAAATATTATTTTGAAATGTAAATCCTATTTACATAAAATTGAAATCTCTTTACTTGGATATTAAACCATATGCCACTAGAGTTTCCTTTCTTGCTTCATTTAATATTATTATGGCACTTGACTCTATTGTATTTATTCTTGTTCATATTTAAAAATCAGGTGCATATTCTCATATTTTTTGAATTACCTTACGTTATCTTGTGAAATGGGTTTCAAAGCTTATCTAGAAAATGATCAGTTTTTAAATAGTCAAATGACGTATTTTACAGGTTTAGTTTAATAATTTATTTTAAAAGTTTAAAACTCAATTTTAAAAATAATCCTTATACTCTTCTACTTTTACTTATATTTTACCATATTTGAATTACCTATGAAGTAATTTTATAAAATATGTCATGGAATCCTAGTAGGATCATTATCTCGCAAACTGCTTACACCTTTTGGGGTTTAAACCCCTTTATTATATCATAGAAGGTGTTCGTTCTCTCACCATCATTTTTGGGTCTATGATTGGTGAATAAGGGTGGGTTAATTGGGAAATGGGGGGTGTTCGTGGACCACTAGAAGATGGTATTTAGTGGTAATGTTACACTTTCAGTTTTATGGGTGTCTCTATTTACTTGATATGTATATATTGATTAATATATGTAATGATGTTTCCACATTTTATTATGTTGTTGTTGTATTTTTTTGGGAGAAATAAATCCCAATGGTTATTTGTTAATGCCTAGGATCTTGTCACCAGACCATGGATATTGAGAATGCACTTCAGGTTAGTGTAAACTCTGCTTGAGTACCGATTTAGATAGTATCTGGAGTTGGTTCATCACATTAGACAAATTATATATATTTTAATAGATCTTGAATCTTTAAAATATTAGGATGACGACACTATTTTAAAAACCTAAATTATGTTATATTGTTTCATTTATAAATAAATTATGGGATCATATTTTTTGATTCCTAATTAATCCTTAAGATTTTAAACATAACATTATAAAGAGTGTTTTGAATTGAAATAGTTTAAATCATAGAAGAATAATGATCACGTGATTGTGAAACAAATATTGAGACATATTTGGTGGGAAGTAGAAAATTTATTCACATATTGATTCTTGTTTAGATATTTTATGTATTTAGTGATCATGATAATATTATATCTTCATTAGTAGTTCCTATGTATAATATGATAAAAATATGGAAAGAGATTTCTCAACCATTGGACACATAACATTTGGATCTTAATAAATTATGTTTGATATTAAGGTGAAATATAATTAGTTATGCCTCTAATATTTCTCCAAATATCAATTCATTTTTTTGTTTCGTATATATTCATATAAAGTAACTAATAATAAGAATAATGTTTTAGAGTTGGTGTTTCTATAACCACTAATTCACCAATTCTTAGTTGTAGTGTTATATCACCTAATAAGTATCATTTAGTATCTATGTCTATTATTTCAATGATTATATTACATGCATGATGGATATCCAACTATATGGTATTATAATAATATGTTGCTGTATTAATTTATTTTATATTAAATCGACTTCTATAGATAATCATAGTAGTTGTTGTGGGTAATCATGGGGGTTTATATAATATCATTATTTATAAAATTTTTTTACCCATGGAGATATATAGAGAATATATATATATAAATTAATATAATGGGATTCTAATGATCAATGTAAATGTATTTCATCTATTAAAGTAGAATATTGTTCAATATCATCTCTCTCATGACATAGAAACTAATAAAATTAACTAGAATGGTGTTCATATTATTCAGGTAGTGTGAAAGCCTTATTTTATTGATAATAAGAATATATTTTATAATTGGAGAGCACAAAATGTGCTAATACTATCACTATAACTGAAATAATTAACCGGAGTTATGTATTTTGAAATATTTAATGGAATTTGATGAAATATACTTGATATCAATGAGGAAGATAAAGGAAATGAATATTGATAGAAAAAAATTTCACATCAATTTTGAGAATATTTTTATTATAAAAGATTTGTGTATGGATGAATTATTTATATTTTCTATTAAAATTATTATCTTAATATTATGTTATATAAATGTTAGTGAGGAATTCATTATGGTATCAAAATTGATGAATATTTTATTAGATATGGTTGATTCATCAACTTCAGTAATTGAGGATCATACAAAAGATTATTGGACCATTAGTAAGATCAAAAATTTCTTTATAACCTATTATATAAGGAGAGGATAATCCTTGATCAAGAATAGAAAATATAGAAATAAGAATACATTAGAAAATTAAAAAGTGATAAGAAAATTAATATGAGATTTTCTATGAGTAATAATTTTGAGATGATGTTGGTTCTATAAAAATATATGATTTTATTTAATTAATTTATAAATGAATGGTAAAGGATAATTTTAAATATACTTTATGTGTAATTTTTAATCTATTTTAATTTCAGAATTACCATATACTTTTCTTCTAGTTGAATAGAAAAAGTGTCAAGAAATACAAGAGGATGATATACTGACAATATCATTTATGGGAAAAGTATGTAATTGGTTATAATAGGTGAATTTTATTCAAATATAATTTAAATCCTAACATATTCAGGATGATGTACTTTTTACCAAACCATTATGCTATAAAATGAGATGAAAATGGAGAAAGTGTAAATGGGGATATAAAAATCGAAGGACCTATAACATTTACAACTAAATTAATGTATTCCAAAGATTTATCTAATATAAAATAATGAAAAAGTAATTATGAGAGTAGTTATGTTATAACACAAATAAAGTTATAATTAAATTCAGATCTCTTAGTGATATTGCATAAAAATAGAATTCATAAGAGATTAAAAACAAAATTAAAATGTTAGAATGATTCATTTATGAAATTATATTGATGTATCATATTCTATTGATAATTTTAATATGATAAAAATATTTTTATAGATTATGGTTGATATTAATAAAATTATTTTAGTAAGGAAAATGATTCTTCAGATTACTATAAAAAATCTATTTTCTAAAAAATAAGAGGTGGATTATCTTGAGGAAATTCCATGTGGTAAAAAATATTATTGAATGAACTAATTTATCTAGAGCTTAAATATTCTATCATAGATGTTTGTTAAAGATATAAATTATCATTGCATTTTATTATTATAATAATCAATAAGTTTATTTTTCTATGTTTTCTTTAAGTAATTGTTTGTACCCCTGAAAACACATTGAAGTTTTTATGTACTGCAAAGAAGTGGAATAAAGTGACTATATTAACCAATAAGGATAATAAAATTATTGTTATTTCATGTGGTATTGTTGAAAATATCTTGAATAATGACTTGAAAAAAAGATGTCTAAACATAAATTCTAATAATAAGATAAAGGAGATGGATTTTAAATATTAAGTATGAAAATAAATAAATATTAATTTTTTATAGCTACTCTGATGTGGATTCTACTAGTATTATTGGTTATTGAATTTCAAAACCAGGATGTGTATTTTCTACTAGTTATTTTTTTTTTCAATCCTATAATGAAAATTTAATCATTAAAAATATAATCAAAACTTTTTATACTGATGCATAACATGAAACAACATACATTAATTGGAAGATTTGTAATCACGAAGACAAAATAATGGATGTTTCTTACCCATTCTTGAATGTATGTGCTAATAAATGTTTACTAAAATTTAAATAATCTACTACATCAATAAATTTTAATTTATATTGACATACAATTCTACTTTTTTATATAAATTTTGGAATATTTAGATATTTCATGGGAATATGATTAAAAAAATGAAACATTATTCAAATATCTTAATAATGACCCATATGATGGATACCACTAATAAAAAAGTTTATTTTTGAGATTAAATTTTCGATGAAAATCAACAATTGTTCATTTTTTTTCTTTTCCTTTTGTCACCCCATGGAATTTTTAAACCAATGGGTCACAATAAAATGGTATCTTTTTGAAAAAGGGTATATACACTATTTATTTCATGATGTGATCATACAAGAAGAGAAATATAGTTATTTTTCCTTATAAGGTGATACATTAGGTGTTGGATACTAAATATTTTATAACTAGGTATATTGTTTCCCTCAAGGTTTCAAAAAATAAATAAGTTGAGATTAAAGAGAACTTTGTGAATGGGTTGATGAGTCATAGATTTTTAGAAAACGTATTAAGTTAATTGAAAAAGGGGGATATATGAGTTGATGTAATTGAGATAAAATTATAATAGTAATTTTATTCACATTGATATATTTATATCTATCATATACACTATCCACTGAAATGAGGTTCTATTAAGACAACATCAACATTATAATCATTCTATGATTTATTTCTTGAGTGAATTAATTGATGAGTATTGAAGATGGTTTTCTTGTTAAATTTATTAAAAAAATGATCATTAATTGTTGATAAATGGTTTCAAATTTAATCATAATAAAAAATAAAGAAATTATAAAGGATAGATTATTATTTCTCTCATTATGCCTTAAAATTTCAATTTTTCAATTTGAAGGTAGTCAACTTGAATAATAGTCAGAGGAATAAATTATGGAAGAGAATGATATAGAAATGAAATCCATTTATTAATAATATTAATTAAAAATAATTGGATGCATTCATGGAAATATTGTGTAGTTATTTTATGGAAATATAGTTCCTTCAAAACCACATTAAACTTTTAAAAGTATTTGAAAAAATCACTCTTCCATCATGTGACCCCTTCTTAAATAGTAGTCATTTTATACCAAGTAATAGAGATCCTATGTAGTTTCTTACATCCTTAATGACATAATATGATTTTTGGTTCATTAATGGAATTTATATATGGTTTCATTAAAAATAATTGGTATAATTTCATTTATGATAAATTTATTTGGGTCTTACATAATCATGTGATTCCATCATCAATGAAAATGTATTTCAGCCATGTATCACAAATCCTTCATGGTTTCTAGCTTCCCACATGGCTATCAATACCCATATATTTTATAATGACCGAATATATAAATATCAACTCATACTTCATGAAATTAAACACTTTTATAAACCTAATTCGACATTGAAATCATTGTAATATAATTGTATCATTCCTAAATCAATTTCATCATGAACTACTTAAAATCAAACTATGTTAATACACTTCATGATATTAAGTGAATAAAAACCAAGTGGTAATCTATGTGATTTCAACATAGGATATCCACAAAGGCCCCATTGAGAGGTACTCTTGTAAATGAACCCTTCATGAATGGACACCTGTGAACACATTCATAGAGGGTGCTCATGTAAAACCCTATGTGAGTTACCTTTATGTCATACATTACACAATCAAGAAAATTATTCATGTTTCACCTTAATGTTAAATTAAGTAGTGGATTAATATTCTAATTTTTTAATCTACTGAATGGATCAATACCCTAACAGACTTATATCATCATTGGAAACGTTATGAAGCAACCCAAATAATGGTGTTCCGGACTCTCATATGTCATTTAGTTCAACCAGGTCACCCTTTATGGTCAAATGTAACAAAATTACCACATTGGGTCCCTTTAGATAGGGTAGAAATCCAAAAAATCCATTCTAGTAAGACCTTCTCTATAACCTCCTGAGAAATTTGATCAGTTTTTTCTTATCAGTGTCCACCCAATCGATAAAATATTATCTTTATAGTTGACCTATCTTAAGAAATCCTCTCAGATATATAATACCCCTAGCATAATTATGATCATGTATTCCATTTATTATGAGAGTATGTATCACTTGAGGTCTGTATGCATCTCATATCGAAAACAATGAATCCACCACATATTATCACTCATACATAAAATGCTTATCGGAATAGGCTTATTGAAAATTTATATTAGGTGTTGGATAATATCAGAATTCCAATTAAATAATATAGTCATCATATTTTGGAGGAAATCAAGAGGTATAACTATGCCCATACCCACGTATACCAATCATGAGAAAACATCCCATTAGAGAAAAAATATAGTTGTCATCCTATTCTAACCACTACGAAGGGGAATGCCCATAGTTCTATTACCTCTAACATCAAGAGACATCCTTAGTATACTCAAGAGCTATGTAGGTATGATACCAAAATCATACTCAAATTTAAATGTATCATCACCATATCTATGTGAATTGTGGAAACTAGTGTGGTGATTATTTCTATATTTATACTAGAGTTCAACAGCATATGACAATATTCACTCAGGGACATGATCATATCCTTATCATCATCGTAGGATATTGAAAAAGTACTAGAAACAATAAAGGGATGTGATTATACCATTTCCGATATAAATAGGAAATATCTGTATATAATGATGGAACCTATTAGGAAGTAGGCCTATATTCCTATCATAACCCAAGAACCTGGTTAGCATATTTTGATAGTGGACACAGACAATAAGCAGTAGACTATCATCATTCTAGGTAATACATGAAAATAATTCTTTCATATTATGATAACCATCCATGGAATTCATTACCATATTAGGAAGGTAGGATGGGGATCACATATGAGAGTTCCCATATATTAGGGTCATCACTTTCACTACAAGAATCAAATCATGATTGATGTTTTATCTATAGTCACTAGTAAATGAATATATATATGGAATCTATAGGGGAATTTTATAATCCATATTCTATCGTAAATTGAACCCCAATTAGTATTGATATTCTTTAATTCCTCTGGCATTATACTATAGTGGACAAAAAAATATACTAACTCATTCCCAAGAGGAGAAGAAAACTATATCCATGGATGTCCTCCCTATGGTTCTATTATTAGTGGATCAAGATGTCCACCTAAAGGTACCAACCAAGGAGGTACTCCCTATTAAAATATGAAGATTGATATAAAACAATGTCTTCCCCTATCTATTCTATCAATAGTTACTAACCATGGAGTTACTCCATAATAAGTACAATTTATTTACTTTAGAGGTATTTTCCATAATTCTTATATTATAGGTCTTCCCATTAATGAAATATCATATTCCCCCAAATGTATTCATAGTATCACAGTTACTCCGATATTATCGTCATATCAAGAGGTATTCAAGAGTTCAAGACCTACTATGCCAAGCTTGTCTTCACTAACTGGGGAAGTCAAATCATTGTAATAAAATATTCATAGTCAATGATTTTATTATATACCTCCCTTGAATAAAATTTGACCGAATTTGACTATAGAGATCTAGAGAAACTTCACCCTCAAGGGAATGTAAGAAAGTAAATGACCACTATAGTTGAATCCGGTAGATGAATCCCTTTAAGAAGATGATGGAAATTCCATATCATGTGAAAGAAATTAATTGAGGTCAATATGTGATTCTTTTATTATCCCTTGGAAATTCACCATTATGAAATTTAATAATCATTAAAATAGTAATGTATACTTTTTTACACTTTAACCCATGATTAATCCCAAAAAAATTAAGGGAAAACATATGACTTACATAAATTAAGCTATACTCATCAAGAAGATGTGAAAGATCTACCATAAAGTATATTTCCCAACATTCTTAGTGTCTAGGAAACTTATGATGGAAATGTAGTGTGATTTCATCCTATAGGTCTTCCTCAAAATAATGATGGAACTTTACTAAATGATCATGAATAAAACACATGACTTGAATATCAGATGGTGGGTGTATAGGGAGAGTTTCACATTACTCTACTCAATGGATACTAATGCCAAATTGGAAATAAGATATGTAATTACATCATGTCAATCCATGTCTTATAACCATGTTTTATATATGTTAATTGGTCTACTGAGAAATATAACATAGATCATGATGACTTAAAATGGTGTACTCGGTGGGAGTGTGCCATTGGATGCCTCCTGTATTAAGCTTCTAAAATGGTCAAACAAGACTCTCATTTGATGAAAATAAATAAAAAAACCACAGAGTGGCCATTAATTGAATAAAAATATTAACTAAATCATGCATTGGATCCAGATCACACCAAAATAGGTACAAAAAAAATTCATAAATCCATGATGGAAATTACCATAGCCATTTTATAGAAGAAACCTCAACTCATAAGGGTGATTCTAATTTTACCACCAATGACACCCATTGGATCATAAAATACACAATGGATAGAAGATGTGGTGGTGTAGAAATAATATCAATACCAACCCAAACGGTTGTGAGAATTATTACCTCCACCTCCTCCTCCTAGAAATTAAGTTTTTTCACGATTAGTGTCTACATCATAGGAATAACCCTCACATTGTTTACTGATTCATAAAAATATCCCTCATGAAAAGTGTCTTAATCAAATGTTACTCGATAATCCTTTCGGATAAATATCAATCAAGGAGTGCTGGTGAATCCTCATAGGGTATTTATACAAAAAAACACTTAAAAAGTAATATATAACGAGTGATTATTACTTATCTCTCAATGGATATTTAAGGGATGATATATCGCAATAAAACTATTATGTGGATATTATTCTAGTTGTGTGCTTTTCACTTGTAAATGTTGTTGGTATCAACATCATAGATTACCAAAAATATTTCCTTGGGTGAAAAATGCATTGAAGAGACATCAATTCAAAAGACCATCTATAACCAGTTCCATAAAGAATCTATGTTTACATGGCATCAGATATAGGATCATGATATGAGAGTTATTATTAATATCTCATTGTTTCCCATAAATAGATCATGAGATAATGTGAAATGGAATGGGGTGGATATATCAAATAGGGAAGTAATTACCTCTATTTTTATTGACATACCCCATGCTATCTCATACTAAATATTAGAAATAAAAGAAGTTGATATGACCAAATCAGTCTCCACGAACCTCCTATATCTGATAATTTTCCCAAGAATAAGTGAAAATAGTGGTCCTTGATTCCATTGAGTCTTTTTTATTCTTGTATAGAATCCATATAAGGGAAATTTATATTTATAAATCTCAAATGGCTGATATAACCACATTAAATGAATGAAAATCCATCTATCAAAAACATTGGGAATCCCACCTTCAAAACATTAATGGCCTAGGTGACCTGAAACAATATTTGTGGCACAGTATATCTTTATGTGGCTCTATTATGGGAACCTCAAACAATAAAAGGTGTAAAATCAAATATTATTAATGTAGAATCTTGTGAGACCATAATTTTTTAGATATAGAAATATTCTATCTGGGTAACTCAAAAACGAAGGGTACATATTTTATTAATTCTAATGTAAAATTTTCTCTACACATAGATATATAGTGGGTGTTGATAACATGAACAAAATGAAATTAAAAAAATGAGAGGGTCTTATATTTAATCACTAGATATAATGACCCAAACAATTTTCAAAATATATAAATTTTTTATGAATAGATAATATATATTTCTATAGAAAAACCTCTATGAAATGTTGGAAACGACCCTAATAATGTGGAAATTTTAGAGAGGCTTTAGATATTTTTTTAGTCTAACACTGATTAGATAATGTGATTAAGTTCTCCATTTCCATGTCTTGGAAAATGTATAGATCTGAGGGTAATAATATTTGTAGAGAAAAATACTTCAACTATTAATCTCATGTTCAATTAAACACCATGCCCTATTTCTATACACCTGGAATATCACATAGTGACTACCCCTGAATGAAAATAGATATAATAACACACTCACCTATAGAGGAGGAGGGAGAATAATGACCCATATCTAGAAGATCAAAAGAGTAAAACCAAATCTTTAAAAAAAGGGAAGGTTATAAGGTATTTTTTCTCTTCTATGTAGAGTTACATTCTTAAAATGCCAAAAATTGTGAAACCAATTATACCAGTCTGAAAAACTACCCATATTATTTCACCCTTGATGAAATACTATGGAATAACATATATAAGTTTTTTATATATGGTATATAGTCAATAATGTAATTTATTATAGGATAATATTGTTGAGTAAAACCTTATCATGGGTGATTGGTGTCTCTGTTATCCCATTGAATACAATGACCCAAGTTTTTAATACATTATTTTTAACATAAATTTCTAAAAAAATATTAAATACATACCTCACAATTATATTTTGAGGTTTGAAATCTAGTAAACAAGGTAAGAAATACATGAAGTATATAAAGAAAACATAAAAATAAACTTTAATTAATCCTACTAAAAGGAAAATTTATTTACCCATCCAAGGTCACCTTGCTACAAGTGACTTCCTTAGAAAGTAAAAAATGTGTTAACATAATTCCTACTAGGAAATAAACACAATAAATTGGACATGATAAATCATCAAATATTAAACATGAGGCATAAAAATTATTGTGATTATAAATTCATGATCCAAAATATAAGAGCATAATCACATAAACAGAAGGCATAATAAGAAATTGAAAATACAATATAAAAATGATATATTTACAAGAATATCACCACGGTGTTGTAAAATATATTACCGTGGTTAATCTTCAAGGTATCCCGAAAATTCTATTTCTAGTGATTAATTATTTACCCAATGAATTGGAGATGTATCTAGGTGTACTCTTTATATTTCTCAATTAATTGATTAAAAATAGATCATATATCATCATAATTCATTTCATCATTAAACCATGGAGAATGAAAAATATGTTTCTTATAAAATCATTAAGTATGAAAGTGTTTAAAGAGATGAAATTTTGATCATTTTTAAATAACAAGAAGAGAATATAGGTTTCATGCATGGAAATTCCTAATTAATGATGTATAATTAAATCAATAAGAATAACCTTGAAAAAAAAATATTATTTGATATCCATAACATATAAAGGGTGGAATATAAAATCAATGAATCATTCCACTAGCATAATGGGTATACAAAGTGGATTAGGGATTGGGCTTAATGAGAGTGAGAATAGAAGTCACTCATTAATAGAAGAAAAATTGGTCAATAATGTAATGATCATAAGTTAATGAGAACAAAAAAACTTTTAAATTATAAGACTAAAAAAAGAACTACTTAGGTAATAAGGGAGAGAAATAGAATACATTACCTTAATTATCACTTCTTAAACAGAGAGGAGTGAATATTTGAGATATTGATTGATTTAATAAAGGTATTAGTGAGATAATAAAAGATTCAGGGACATGATAAATTTAATGGGAGTGAATTAAATGGGGTGGATATGTGGGTTTTTATATGCAAGTGGGTATATTTTTTTCTTATAATTCAAATATATACTTTAGAATTATATGTTTCTAAAAATTATTATTCTAGGGACCCCCAAAGTTTTGACTCACAGTTATGAAATAACAAGGGGTAGTTTTTTAAATTCTTATTTTGAGAATTTCAAATCCTTTTTTATATTACCATTATCATGGGGAAATAATTTTACAACAAAATAATTTTTTTAAACGCTTAATTTTCTATTATGACATTGGATTGTTTTTTTTAGGTTTGAAATGTCATTTCACAACATTAAACTAGATTATTTTAACAAAATAAATTTATTTTGGTCACTGATTCAATTAATTTTGTTAATAAAAAATTATTAAATATTTATGATGTCATAAAACAAAACAAAAACACTAAACTATATTTTTATTATTCATTTAAAAATAAAGTATTTTAGAAATTTCTAAATATATTGTCGTAACCTAATTTTTATTTAATGATTTAAAATATAATTTTTTCTTTATAATTTTTTTTCCTAATTATAAGAAATAATTACTGTAAATAAAAATTACAAATTTCTATAAAATATTATTTTTAAAGGTGAAACATTATTTATTCACATTAAGGGATTCTTAATTTATAATATCATATGTATTGGTTCAAAAAGAGTACATGTACATATAATAACATTATTAAAACATAATTATAATAATTTAGAAGTTACTTTTAAATTAGTAGTTTACTATTCTATTAAATCTTATTACTATTGAAATGGTCATGTAATAGTCAGATCCTAATGGTCTCAATTCCCATTACACCCAATATATACTATACTACTCTCATACCTCAATATTCACTACATCTCTTACAAAGGTTCTATAATTACCTTGATATCATTTATCATATTCTTAATGAGTCCATTTATTTTTTTATCCTTCTTGGTAAGAGTGATCTTCATAGGAGAATTTGGGCCAATGAAGATTCCCTTAGTGTTTTCACTATTATTTGGTGTTTATCTAACATTACACTTTTTAACTATTCTTATCAATATTATTAGATGATGTGTAATGTTTTAATCAAATGTAATAGTCTTTATATGTGATCATAATAAAATATCCATTATAGAATATTAGTTATTTTACTAACAAGTGAATGAAATTTGGGGTTGTTACATTATCCCCTATTTATGAAATTTGATCCTTGAAATTGTGTCCTTACTTAAAAAATCAACTATTTCTCCTGGATCACTTCATTAGGCTCCCTATTTACTTATTTGAATTTATATTTTCTCCATAACACTACATGAGTTGCGTTGCCTTATACTTGAATACATTATCCCATTAATCATGAATACAGACTAGTACTTCTTTATATGATAGTTCAGGTTCTTATTTTTTTGACCCTGAGACTCCATGAAAGGGGAGGGGTGAATTATGGCTTAAAATTTTTCTTTTAATTAAATGGATATTGTCACCAAATTTTTATATACCCATTAAAACTTTTTTATAGAGTTATGTAATCATTAAACATAAAAATCTAGAATTAGAAACACAACCGAACAATCATACTTGGTTGACCACAATGGGATTGTCTAATAATTATACAACAATGATGGATTGATAATTCTATAATCAATTAATCCTCAATTATCTTGATATATTAAAATGAATCATTAATGGTAACTTTATAATATTTTCACTATCGTTACATAAATTTTGGGGAAATTCAAATCCTCTATTAGACCACTTCTGTTGGCTCCACTTTTTTCACTAATTATGTCAAATCATTCCTCGGTTTATCAATTTGAGGGTATTGTCTTATGTTTTTCATAATTATAAAACAATTATGATTATACATTCCAAATTTTTTTCCCAAGTTAATCTTAGTTCATGCAAATATTTTCACATAACGTATTTTATCACAAATCATTAATTTTTACATAACTTCTATTTTTTCATGAAGTATTATTTTCTAAAATATTTATGCTTCACATAGTTCTCAAATATATTTTTCACATAACTAGATTCAGATTAAGATTTTTTTAACATTAATGAAATATGTTCACCTATGTATTATGCGAACATAGAGAAATTATCCCTTCTCTAAATATTCAATGATCTTAAATAACAAATATTGGCTGATTGAAGTAAACAAATCGCCATATTAAGATACAATTCTCATATAAAATTATTCACCACTGGATATTATTTTCATGAAACTAAAAATCCATTTCATTTTAATGAAAATATAACGTACATTCATTATCAAAACACTCACAAAGCTCAGCCTTTATTAAAGAAATGATTCCCTATATTTGAAAATATGTATTTCAAAAAACTCTAAAATTTCCATGAACCCATTTTTTCATATCTAAGAACATAAATTTATAGAAAATTTTCCCCTTTCTCTATAAACACTGTGAAACCTTTATGATTTTATTTTACACTTATTCTATCTGATGATCTAGGAACAACATTGAGTAAACATAGGGAAACTTCTCCATTACAAAAAATCTTCTATGGGTTCCATTTATTGAAAGAAATAACCATTTGTTTCTAAAATCCTAGATCAAACTAGAGGAAATATAAATTTATTACAACATACCATAACCCACCAGCATGAAATTCTAGGGTTCCAACATTACCCCCCTTTGAGTTTTTATCAATCCAAAGTGAAATTCAATGCCTCATAAACATAGAAATTCATTTGAGTAGTAGTGAAAGAACTCATTCATCACTCTATGTCTATGTAAGATAACCTCCATGTAGAAAATTAGAGCTCAAGATATTATTCCATGCCTCATTATATAAACTAAAATCCTATAAACTCCCACAACTTTTATCCCCTATTGACAATAAACTCAAAGAGATAATGATTTTCCACTATGTGCTTACTATACTCCATGAAACATATGTAACCCTAAAACCTATACCAGAAAAAAAAAATACTTAGAAATAGTTACATGCATAGGGATAGGGGTACTTATGAATCTTATCAAGCTAATGGAGGGGTTTAAACATAGATGTTCAATCGATGTTTGTCAAATATTGGTGTGACCAATGTATTATTCATAGTGCCCTCCACTTGGTTAGTAATTCCAATATGTTCCACTGTGATCAATCCTTAATCCACCACCCATTTAAGGAAGACATATATAATCTCAACATATGATAGGTGTGATAGTATTTTATATTATTTTTCATGTGTCCAATTGGACTATTTTTATCAACGAATATCACCACATATTGATTGAATTATTCACCAATACAATTCAAATATTTCTTCATGAAAAATATATTAGTGCATGCCTTGGTTACAGATATGTAATATACCTTTTTCATACTCAACATAGTGCTTGCCTA
This sequence comes from Viscum album, assembly GCA_963277665.1. Classification (NCBI taxonomy): domain Eukaryota; kingdom Viridiplantae; phylum Streptophyta; class Magnoliopsida; order Santalales; family Viscaceae; genus Viscum; species Viscum album. The sequence continues at coordinate 611,155,912 of OY728150.1, read as the reverse complement.
TTTATTACTATGCTATTCTAAACATTTTTTTCTAGATTAACAATGCACCAATGCTTTTGGATTTACAGTCTACTACATCACTATCCTAGTTTATATTAGAAAATATTTATAACTCATGATATTCCACTACATAAAATTGAAATCCATAATTAATATTACATAAAATGTGTCTCATAATATGATTAACTAATGTGTGTTTCCCTTAATTCAACTTACTCTAAAATCGAAATGCTAAAAATATTGTAAAAAAAATATCTTGTGATGTTGTCATCAAATAGAGAAAACCCCTAATTATCCAAACTTATAGGGTAGTATCCAAATATTTAGATTTTCAAGATTCTTATTATTGTTTCAAATTTTTATTGGAGTTTATGTCATTTTTGATTCCATCATATCATATTTATTCAGTATCAATTTTTTATACTTATCTTGAGATATTAATATGTGTTTCAATTTTAGAATCACAAAAAACCATAAAAAATATGCGATCTTTCCAATAATAGACATATAAATTTCAATATTCTTCATATTTGAAAACTCTTACACATATTTATGACTATTATTTCCATAAAGTATGTCATATACAAATACAATCACCATTAACTGTTCCTTCATAGATACCATCATAAGGCGATTGTGATCATCACTATCTATTTTATATTCAAGCTTCTTCAACTATGAGTCAAGATGATCATATCATGACCATGGTTCCTATTTTAATCCATAAAATTATTTCTTCAACCAACACAGTTTTTTTTCATCATTTCTAGTCATAAATCCCACCAGTTTTCCAATGTAAACCTCCTCTTAGAATACTCCTTTTAGTATTACTTTTTGATGTCCATTTGAAAAATCATCAAGCTTCTATGAGTAATTATTTCCAAAATAGATAGATTTAATCATGTTAAGATACAAGAACAATTATTTTCTCAACATCAATACCATCAATATGGTCATATAATTTTCATATCAGAAATACCTTATGTCAATTCACATTTACATGGTTATTAAACTTATTCTTAAAAATTCAGTTTCTTACAATCACATTGTGATATTTGGGATTATTTACACACTCTCATGTCTAGTTTTTATCAATTTGATTTAATTATTGATTCATGGATCGAATCCTTGATTCATTTTGTATTCTTTGTTTAAAATATATTGATTCTACCAATGATATATGAGTAACATGCTCATTATTCCTTATCCTCGGTTTCTTCATTGGGGCAATTATGACTCTAATTATATTGGAAGGATAAAACTTAAGAACCATATTTATCCGCTATAGTATAGACTAATTCTATTAATACATGGTCTCTTCCTTTAATTTATCCACAGAGTCTTCATCATTTAAGTTACTTTTTTCATCCTTAGAAGTAGTTTCAATTTTATCATCTTCTATATATGACAAATCTTTGTAATCAATTTATTTAACTAGTTTGACATTTTATTTAATGAATTTAACATCATTATATTCCATTATATTGATAATATATTTTTTTGAATAATTTGAATGATTTAATCTTTTTGGAGTTACATAGAAACACTCCCTCATCTGCCGCATCACTATATTTCCCATGACTTCATTCTTTAGTTCTATTATAGAATTTTATTCCAAAGACTCAAACAAGATTTGATGTGGTATTTCATCCACCCCAAATTTCATATGATGTCATTTATACCCTTGGAATAAACATCACTTAGTTTTTTTTGGTGTACACCATAACTTAAAATGGTTCCTTCCAATATTTACAAGACATGCTAGTTTAATGAGTAATATTTTTTCCATATTATTTTCCTACCAAATTAATCATTTGAAAAATCTATTTTGGTTAGGTGTTTTTAATAATGATACCTTTTTCTCAATTCGATGATTAAGAAAAGTAGTTTTTAAATTCAATGGATTCATATTATGGTCCATTTTTAGAGCATAAGATCTTTACTATACATCATGTCTCATATTCTACTCTTTAATTTTACATATTCTTATAGTCCATTTATTATACATTTATTTTCATGAACATAATAATATATATTATATTGTAGTTATAAATAAAAATAAAAAATAACTTTCCCCAAATGTTTCTAATATACTCATTGGTCCAAAATATTCAGTGTGCACCACTTAGATGAGATTAGAGGATGTATTCATCTTTGTTCATATGGATTTCAGACCATCATTCGCTACAGAAAAAATTCATAGGTCTTTTAATGATCTTGTTTCATATTTGGAATATCATATTATACCTTTAAAATTGGTAAATTATCCATTCTATGTTTATGAATGTGTACCAAAACCCTGTGCCACAAGCAGTTCTCCTCTATAATTGTTAGGTGACATATTTTTTTTTATTTTTATCCACCTGGTAAAGAAAACCATTTATCCTCTAACATTTCATTAGAGAGTTCCCATATTTTCATTTTATTTAGAACACTTTCTAGTTGAAAGTATCCTTGTGTCTAGATTCAATAAGTTAAATCACACTAAATATATTCTTTCTTAGGTGATCTATATATGGAACTTCAATCTTCTTTAGTCTATCACTAACCAATAAATTATTGTTTATTCCCTATATTTTAAAGTCACCATGAATACCAAAATGCACAGTTCCATAAAATTTTCCATTAATGTTCATTAATAGGTTCATATTTCTAGTCATGTGGGATGATCACCCACTATCAAAGATCTAGGTGCTACGCTTCTTTGTAGCTTTGTGTGTGATTTTAGTAATATGGTATTTATCCATTTTATTATTTTCTTTCAATGACAGACATGGTTGAGTTGTTGCATAAAAAGACCTCCCATATTTCTATTCATCACAAGTAGTAAAGTCATAAGAGAATTATTCTTCAAACAAAGAGTGTCTTATACCCAAATCAACATTTTTCGGTTTTCTAGAAATATCATGATTATGACATCCTCTACTTGTATTTTTCTAGTAATCAACAGTTTTATTCTCAAATTTAGAGTAGTAAAAAATGTATCTATAAAAATAATGTATTCCATGTGAGGAAGGATATATCCTCATTTATACTTTATATCATATTAGGATTTACCCATTCTGATTCCTAATTTATTCTTTATAGTTGTATATGATATGGAAAAGAAATAAAAAAAATTGAAATTTCAAACAAGGAAGTGTTTTCACTTCTTAAATTATACAAATGTCACCAACTTTCATATATATTTTTTAATTTAATTGGTTAACCATTTATGTTTGAGGAATATTTTATTCGGTCTTTTTTTCAATGATATAAGATATCAGTTCCTAAATAACTATTGTGTTTTCACATCAATAATGCCAACATCTTCTTACCATTTTTATGATCTATTGTTGTGGTGCATTTAAATGCTTCAGAATCATAGATGATTACACATTTTCCCAAGAATATTTTTATTTCTTCATTTATAAATTAATTGAATTCTTAAGAAACTCACGTGACTCGTTCTTGTAATTTTTCATCTATGAACATCATAAAGGGTAGAAAATTCAATAGACCACTTGATTTCATTACTAACTACTATTTTTCTCATGGTATAAACTTCCTCTTATATGTATTATAAATTCCTCATTATCTATTTTACATAATCATTAAGTCCATCAATACGCATAATCTGTTCATCAATCTTCATCTTAAAATTTAAATATTCTTTTGAAATTTCATGACTGGTAAGATTATTATGTAATTATTATTATACTTGATAAATATATGATTAAAATAATATTTATATTTAGAGGTTTCTTTCATAAATATTTTAATATTATGATTTTGATTTATTTGAATATTAATCAATTCAAAGGATCCTTCAAGTTCCACCTTTAGTTCAATTTCTCATTAGGTTCATCCATATTTATCAGTGTAGGTTCTTACATATCAATATTAGCTATAATAACATATTTTATATGTGATTGGAACTATATTTAAACTTTATCTATATAGTATTCATTATAAACAACTCATTTAATCACAAATATATTTATCTAGAATTTAATTCCAAATGCACTCCAATTTTTTGAGTCTTATAGTAAAGAAACTTTGTCATGGATTTTGTGTAAATTTTTCATCACATTATTCACAATAAAATCTACTCTAGAAACTTTTTTCAATATTCCCAACTTCACTGCATCAAAATTATTCCCAATGTATCCTTCTTTCAAATCCCATTTTCCACTCTTAATCATTCTAGAAACAATTTAAAGGAACTCATAATACACATAATTATTTTCTCCTAATTCTTTATTGTGATTTATATTTTCCATAGATTTTAATTTCATATACTCATTGTGTGGGTAATGTTTCTTCCATCTTAACAAAAACATTTTATGCCACCTTGCTACTTAGTAGATTATCCAGATATTTCTTGGATAGATACATTTATTAAAGAACTAAGATCTTCAGATTATATAGAGGTGGAAATTGTAAAAATATTTTCTTAACCACATAAATATACCTTATCTCTTCTCAAAGGCATTAAATTGATCCAATAACCTCAATTATTTAGTTTAAGAAACTATGAACATTTTCATAAAGGGAATTTTCAATCCATTAAATATGTTGTGGAGGAATTGTAGATTAACCTCCTTCACCTTATTATCACCTTCATAAATGATAAAAAAATTCCTACATAGGGTTAACAGACATATAAATCATCACCTTCATATATATCGAATATTATAGAGCTTTGGGTAGAGCATTTTGATCTTTGAAATCATCATATAACACCTTCCAATTTGCCTTAGACATAGATTTTCCAATCACATCACTGAACATAATTACATAGATGGTGGAAGATAGAGCTTATATACCATGTGATAAAATATAAAATCTCATTATATCATTCCAAATAAAATAGTTGTTCATATAGAAGAGATAAAATCCTTAAATATCAACAAAAGTTTCCACAATAAGTATCAAAAGATAGATTTAATTTCTATAACCTTCCCATTGATACAAATTGTTATACCTTGAGATTCCCTGAGAGTGGAGGGGTCATTCTGTGAGTCAAAAATTTATTTGACTTAAACAGATATTTTCCCCACATTACAATGAAATCATTAAACCTATATATTGGAGTTGTTTTATCATCAAACATATAAATAACAAAATATAAATACAACACGCCAATTTTACGTTTTCACCACTATGGGATTATATAAGGATCATACAATGATGATGGATTGATAATATGAAAAGGAATTGTGATTAACTGGATTTGTGAGATTAGAATAATCTAGTCATGGTCATTAATTTCCATGTGCTTTTCCTTTACATGAATTTAGGGACTATTCACTAACTCTCTCAGATAACATACATTGAATCTCCCTTGTTCACCACATAGGGTTATGTCTTCTTTAATTTATTGACATAAGGGTCAATTTATTATATTATTATATAGAGATTATGTTTTGTATCTGGATACACTAAATATGATGAATCAATTGATTCCAAAATTTTTTCCTGAATTTCAACTTAGTTCACACAAATATTTTCACATAACTTATTTCTTTCACGAAACATCAATTTTCGTGAAACATTTAACATTTGTGAGTATTAATTTAATAAAATATTTACTATTTACTTAGATATAAAATTTATTTTTTCATGTAACTAGGACAAGAAATAATTTCCTTTTCACATAAGAAATATGTTAAAACATTTTTTACATTAATACACAGAGATTATCACTTCTCTAAATATTTGATTATATAAAATCATGATAAGTGTACTATTTATAGTAAAAGTTGCCCTCTTTCAAAATAATTTCAAGCCTAAAAAATGAATCACCTATAGATACACTTTTTACAAAACATAAAATTCATTATGTGTAAGAGAAACTAAAAAATACGTGAAATGTAACACCAAGATATTTTTATGAAATAATTTCATTAAATAATTTATATTACTCAATAGATTTCTTTGCATGAAATCATGAGTTTAAACAAACCAAAAGGCACCATTATTATAAAATTACAATTATATCCAAGCTGTTAGGTTAACGGTAATTATTATAACTAACATATAAAAATGAATTGTGAATTCATTGGCTATCAATTATTTATTAAAAATATAAACAGATATTTTTATTTTGGAGTGAATTAATCATGTTAATGAAATTAATGAGATATATATATGTTTATACTTAATGAATTAAATTTTTATTCATCCAATTAATATTTTAATCATTGGGTGTGAATAAACCATATTTGTTCAATAAAAACCTATTTCTTTTCAAAAGGGAAATCTTATACCTTTAAATAGAAAACCCATTTTAAATTAATATTTTGGCACATTAAAAATTTTTATATGATAAAATAGAAATTTTATTTTGATTTGAGATATAAAAATTTACTTTGGATGAATTTTTGATATTTTTTTGATAACATTCATATTTTGATTAATAGTAAAAATACGCTAAATTTTAATTGAAAATAACATTTTTTTAATTTAAATAATTTATATGGTTTTGTAATAAAAATAATTAGTTTAAAAGAATAAATATAATATATTTTTATCATTTAATATAATTTAGGTCATTGGAATTAATTTGACATTAAATTCATAAGTAAAAACTTTTGAATCTTTTGTAATATTTTATATTTTAAAACTCATTTTCTCATTTCAACAATGGGATTGATTTTAAATTAATTACTAAAAATTATATGTTTTGAATTTTTAAAAATTTAATCCCTTTTTGGAATAAATAGGTCAAAATTATGTTAATAGGATACATTTATTTTTGGGAATTTTGAATAGTAACTTTGGTAATTATTTTTCTTTCACTAGTAAAAGGTAAATCATGTAAATAAAGGTTAAAATAATATTATAAAATTACTTTAAATCATTTAAAAATCCTATTTTATGACTAAATTAGAACCTTATCATCTATTTTTAGAAATGTATTCACTTTATGGCCACTCACCTATGAATGTGACACAAATATAATAAAAACTAATGAATGTGACCAAATGTCACAATCAAATTTTATATAATTATATTAATTTAAATATATGTATATCATGGAGGTAATACCTACTATATATAGTATTTGGAAATCTAAAATAAGTTCCAATATCATAGAAATTTATTTATAATTTTTAGATATTAAATAATTACCATTAATGATGATACAGTAGTGATGTAAAAATTATTTTATTAATAGAAATATGAAATAAATGGTTATGAAAATATTAAAATAAATAACATATGAACTAATTAATTTTATAAAAGAATTTTTAGGTTACTATGAAATTTTAAAAGTGTTTTTTAATATTTTTTTGAATTTATCTTCTTTTTGTATTTTTTAAAGTGAAATAAATGATTTGTGTCAAAATTTACACTTTTGATTTTTTATAAACATAACATTTTATGAAATTATTTAAAAAACCAAAAATATTTAAAAATTTAAAAGTCATAATTATAATATTTAAAAATTCAAAAAATATCCCTTTATGGTGAATTAACACCATATAAGTAAATATTTATAACCATTAAATTTTTATAATGTAATTACTATAATTAAAATTAAATTAAATAACTATGTTTCAATTAAAAATATATGGTTTAAGTTGAAAAAATAACTTTTCCAAAATTTATTGGATTATGATATTACAATCCCATCTCATCTTATATTCTAAATTGGGACATTTGGGGGGTTTTTGTGTAGGGTTTGATTTTATTATAAATTATTATATATGGAGTTTCCAAAAGTACCCCTCACCTCAATTATAAAAGGGAACCTCTGCCCTCACCTATTCAATTCATTTTGAGCCTTAAATATCTCCCATAATCGTCAATGTTTCCTTATAAAATTCTATAGTTTCATTCAAGTGGTTCTGGCCATCTTTAAGGACCATATCTAGTGCTCTAAGAATATATTTAGAGGACAGACATCAGGGAAGAGGTAATATCTTCTACCAATTATTTCAAACTTATTTATTCTTACTCTTCATATTTTTTTCATTATAAAGAAATAACATTAGTATCAACCATATAACAATATGTTATTATAAATATGAAACAACAATAGTCCACCATCTACCCATCCTATGAAAAATGAAATCACTACGCGTGCATATATACAGTTTACAATCTCCACACCGTGGTGTAATTCGTTTTTCACCACCACCTTACATGGATGGGTATAATGATGGAATTAATAATATATATATTTAATTTAAAATAATTTTTATTCTGATATACTATATCCCATCCACTTCAATACTATTCAACAATTATGGGAATGATATTATCGCTCGTACGTACGTACGCCTTATTGTCTCCATAGTGTGATGTGATTCATTTTATATAATATTTATTGAAGGATATTATATAAGTGAGTTGACTGAATAAATATGATATATATTATACTAATACCATCTTTTAAATTATATAACTATAACGTAAAAATATTAATAAGAAATTATTTGACAAAACATGCATACGAACATAAAGCAGGTAACACTCAAATAATGAGAAATAATGAAATTTTACTAACAAATGAATGAAAAATATGATAAAAAATGTTATAAAAATTTACTATGATTATTTAATAAATCATTAACATTATTTAAATAATTATAAAGGAGTTTTGGATTCATATAAATCATATCAAACCTAAGGTAAGGGATAACAATGCAAATCTCGTTTTTATCTGAGATTATTTATTCATAAGTATTTATGAGGGTATATTTATCGTCCACATACATGTTTCCAAAATATGTATTTCAAAATATTTTTATATATTTATATAATTTTTTAAATTCAATTTTACCCATTGGTGAATTTGTACTAAACAATATTAATTGAAGATTTTTTCATTTTCAGTACGTTGCACATTTTGACTTTTCCAGCAAAAGTATAAGAATAATTTTTTTAACTTGTATGGGTTTAATATATTTTTATGATTATTTAATTGAATATTACCCTACATCCTTACAAGGCTATTTTTACATAAAATTATTTCATCAAAAATTGTGTGGCATTTTGAAGAAGAAAAACATTTTGGAAGATGAAAGGATATTTTCCTCAATAATTAAGAACAATTGTTTTATCATAATTATTTTACATCTAAGATGACACTCTTAGATAGGGTTAGGCTTATATCCCTATCATTTCTATTATATTTTTGTTTTAATTATTGAATGATCTTTTATATGTATTTTGTTATGATGGAATGATGTTTAAAAACCCCATTTTATTTTTTCGGATATGCTATGATTAATGATTTATGTTTTTGAGGAACATATAAGAATGATTTACTCATGAGATGGGTAGGAACTAAATATACGTCCAGTGCATTGGATAAATATTTATATATCATGATATAGACATTAATGGAACGAAAATTAAATATGTTCTAATAATTTAGGGCTGCAATGAGGAGTGAACTTGGTTCAATAATGGACTTTGTCCACTATGATGGTCTTCACAATGAGCCTTGAGTAATATGAAATGATTTTATTTGCATACGTGTTTATGAAATAAAATTTCATGTCTCATGTTATGAATATTGTGATTATATTTCACTTTTATGATTTATCCCATTACATGATATTATGATCTTTTATGTGAAGGATAAGATTTTCAAATGTTATGTTCTTATGATTATTATATGATTGATATTTTCCATATTTACCATTACTGAGAATTTGGGCCCACCCATTCATATGTTTCTTTTCCCAAGGTCATTAAAAAGGTTATTAAGTGAGATATGTAAAAAATGAGTCTAGTTATGAAGGAATAAGTGGAAGGAAATGTGGATGTTTTATGAACCAGTTGTTTGTGTTTTTAATTTCTAAAGACACTAAACCAGTACAATCATGGAATGGTTTTTTATGTTATGTAATAAATATTATGCATGTTGAAATAATATCTATATGTAATGTATGGTCTATTATAGTTTGTATCTGATCAAAGTTATATTTTACCTTTGTAAACTAGGATCAAAAGTCTTAGTAAGAACCCTAAGGATATTTCTAAATATAGGATACAATCCAAGTGTTTTATAAATGACCATGAAAAACCCAGGATAAAACATAAAGTGTCCTAAATTAATTTTTTTCATTATTATGTGGATTCCATGTTAGGATTAGTGTTTCTCACACTATGATTCTTGGTTTTAGTCAATATATAGAACATGAAGGAACCATATAAAGGATAAATGCGACGAGTAATGAAATGATTTTACCCTATAGAAATCAACTTTTATGGGAGTTGGAATTAAAAAACTAGTATCCATGATCACACAACTTTATTAAGACATGAATCATATAGGTCTTATAAACAAAATATTTAGGGAGAAACATTCCGTTGAATCCTTCATGAGGCAGCGTCCACCTTCATTCAACAGGTTATATGATCCATTAGTGGCTGAACAATGGATTAGTAACACTAAAAAGATATTTTTAGTTGTACAATGTTTTGTACATGACAAAGTCATCTATATAGAATATTGTTTGGATGTAGAAGCTGATAAATGGTGGAATTTTATCATGAATATGAGGCAAAGAGATAAAATTGAGTCCATGTAATGGGATGAGTTCAAGAACTTATTTTTCAAAAATTACTTTCCTCTTATTCTTTAAACAAATATAGAGAATGAGTTCCTTAATCATAAGAAGAAGGATGATGAATATGTTGGTAACTACAATGAAACTTATATAAGGCCTGAAAGGTATTCTTCTGGAATTATTATCCTACCTATGATTAAAATTGATTTATTCTTTAGTGGCTTAAAACTAAGTCTCCAATGGGTATTATCCATAAGGGACTTCAATAGCTACAAGGGAATTATCCGAGGTGCTCTCAAGGTTGAGATAAAGATTGGAGTAACTCATCAGTCATATGGGGTTGATAGGAAGATAAATATGGAATTTAAAGGAAAATATAAAGACCAAACTGAAAAGAAGTTGATTTTTTCTTTTTCTCAAAGTGTGGAAAAAAACATAGTGGGAATTGTCTTAAAGGGACTATTAAATGTTTTATATGTGGAAAATAAGGTCATCGGGAAGTTGAATGCCTATGTGATGGGAAAAATATTTCAAATGATACGATCAAATAAAAGGTTACACATAATGCACCTCCTCCACTTCAATGTTACATGTTCAAGGAAATGGGGAATTATTCCAATAAATACCCTAATCCAAGGGTTATAGATGCTGACCGACATCAATAAACTCTCAAGTCCAAATACAAAGGAATGTAACATGCAATCACTATCAGTGACTAGGGGTATGATAATATCATGGAGAAAGGAACACTTACCATCAAATCTAAATTAGAAAATGTTTTATTTAATCCAGGATCCAACCACTCTTCTATTTCTAAAATCTTTTCTAAGCGCATCACCATATTACCTAAAAAATTGGATGTTGAGTTAGTTGTGACAACTCCTAATGGCACAATAATCACATATAAAGTTTATAATTCTTATCTAGTTGAACTTTGTGGGAAAGTTATTCCTAGAAATCTTATAATCCTTCCTGTAGTGTAATTTTGTGTTATTTTTGGCATGGATTGGCTTTCTCTATATAGAGAACATATCAATTTCGAAGGAAGCAAAGTCACATTTGAAATTCCAGATCAATCTATGATCTTCTATCAATGAAAGAATGAATATAACCATCCATTATAAATTTCATCCATCTTATGGGTCTTTATTACTATAAATGATGGTTATTTATCTCAAATGGTTGGGTATATACACATGATTATGAATACACCCATCATATGGGAGTTTGATGATTTCTTTCTAGAGTAATTTACAAGTCTTACACCAAATCTTGAAGTTGAGTTTTAATTATAACTCATATCGGGTTCTATGTCTATTTGAAAAACACCATATAGAATGGCCCCAATTGAGTTTCAGAAATTGAAGAAGCATCTCCAAGAGAATCCTGATAAGGGATTAATATTCCCTAGTGTTTCACCTTGAGGAAAAACAGTTCCATTTGTTAAGAAGAAAGATAGATGAATGAAACTATTCCTTAATTATTGAGAACTTAACAAGAAAACTATCAAGAAAATATATCCCCTTCCCCGCATTGATGACTTATTTAATCAACTACGTAAAGCTCAATAATTTTCCATGGTAGATCTTTATTCAGGATGTCATCAATTAAGGGTCAAAAAATAGGATATACCAATGATGACATTCCATACATGTTATGAAAACTATGAATTTATAGTGATTCATTTTGATCTTACTAATGTACCTTCTATCTTCATAGATCTAATGAATAGAGTCTTTAGAGACTATCTTGATTAGTTTGTGGTAGTCTTAATAGACAATATTCTAGTCTATTCAAAGACCAAGTAAGAACATGTAGATCAATTTAGAATTTTACTGAAGACCATGAGAATGGTGGAGATTTATGAAAAATTTACCAAGTGATAATTTTGGCATCAGAAAGTTTCATTTTTGGGTCACATAATCACAAGAGAGGGGATATATGTGGATCCAGCATAAATAGTGGTCATTGAATGATGCTCGAGAACAGCAATCGTAACTAAGATTTTATGTTTTCTTGTTTTGGCTAGATATTATCGACGTTTTCCAAAATATTTTTCATGATTATCTAATTCACTCACCATGTTGACTTGGAAAGGAGTTAAAATCATTTGGATGGACGAATGTGAATAGAACTTTAAAGAGATAAAAAGAAGGTTAGCCAGTTACCTTATGATCACACTTCCTTGTAGTGGATAAAGGTTTGCGATCTATAATGATGTATCCAAGAAGGGTTTGGGATGTGTTCTCATGAAAAATGATATCGTGATTGCTTATGCCTCACAACAGTATAAAATCTATGAGAAAAATTACCCAACTCATGATATAGAGTTAGTTTTGGTAATCCTTGAATTAAAGATATAGAGGGATTATCTTTATGGTAAAATGTGTGATATTTATACTGATTATAATAGTTTGAAGTATATTTTCACACAAAAGGATATGAATATACACTAAACAAGATGGTTGGAGATGATTAAAGATTACAAATGCTGAATACATTATCACCCAAGGAAAGAAAACAAGGTGGAAGATACCTAGAGTCAAAATGACAATGATATATTATCTACAATGAGCATCATGAAAGATCCAATATTTATGGATTTACATAGATAGATTTGGAAATTTTAATAGAAAGGGAGAAAAATTATCTTTCTCAAATAAATGTTCAACCATATATACATGTGAAGATTGAGGGGGCATAGAAGTAAGATGTATAGTTAAAAAAGAAGGTGAGAAAAGTTCTTAAATTCAACATTTATTATGATGAAATAATAAGTTTTAGGAACAAGGTTTGTATTCCTCCCATATAATAATTAAAGAAGGAGATATTGGATTAGGTGCATAGTTCTTCCTTCTCTATTCACCATAGAAGCATAAATATATGTATAGACATGATAGAGTAATTATAGTGGGATAGAATGAAAAGTGATGTCACCAAATATGTCTCTTGATGATTGGTTTTTAAGCACATTAAGGATGACATACAGAAGTAACAGGGGATGTTACAACTATTATATATACCAGAATGGAAATGGGAAAACATCACTATAGAATTTTTCATAGGACATCCCAAATATTCAAAAGGTAATAATGCTATCTAGGTTATAGTTTACTTCCTTATGATGTCGAAACTCTTCATTGCTATTAGAGAGGATTTCTCTCTTGATCAGCATGCCATGATATATGTAAAGTAAGTGGTAATATTTCATGGAGGACAAGTTTACATTATATCCAATCAGGATCTGAGGATTATAGTGAAGTTCTGGGGAATTCTTTAGCATGATCTAGATACAAAGTTCAGTTTCCACACTTCTTATCATCCTTAGATAGATGGTCAGTCTGAGAGGACAATTAAAAATTTGGAAGAAATGTTCAGAGCTTTCTCTATGGATTTCAATGGTTGTTGGGATCAATACCCACAATTGGTGGGATTTTATTACAATAATAGCTTTCATCTAGTATTCAAGTGGATACTTATGAATAACTCTATGGAGATAAGTACAGAACTCTAACTTTCTGGTATGAAGTTGGGGAAATAAAGCTATTAGGACTTAATCTTGTTAACGAAATGATAAAAAATGTCAGATATATTCAACAACACATAAGTGAAACTCATAGTAGACAAAAATGTTGTCCTTCAAATGGAAGAAAATACCTAGAGTTTGAAGTCGGTGATAAGGTGTTTCACAGAATATTTCCCTGGAAGAGTGTAATGAGATTTGGAAAGAAGGGAATGCTAAGCCCTAGGTATATCAATCATTTAAAATTTTTGGATCGTGTTGGGAAGGTACCTTACAGATTGGAGCTTCCCCAAAATCTCTCTCAAGTTCATGATTTGTTCCATATATATATATCTTCAAAAAGTACATACCCAATCCTTAAAATGAAAAAATCTATGATTTCATACCATTAGAGCAAGACATTTCTTACAAAGAACAACTGATATAGATTTTTTATTGTAGGGAAAAAGTTCTATAAAACAAGACCACTCACTTGGTTTAACTTTTATAGAAGAACCACCAATTTTAAGATGCTACATCAAAACTTAGGATATGATGAATGAGAGGTATCCTCATATGTTTGTTTCTAATTGAATAATTTCGAGGCCAAGATTCTGTTTAAGGGGGGTAGAATGTAACACCTATATGTTTTTCTGGAATAGTTTCTTTAAATAATTTAAATTGTTCAGTAGTTTTCTTTTCACACAATCATGAGTTTAAAAATACTGTGAGATGTCATTATTATAAAATTAATATTATAACCTAGCCATTATATTAGCATGAATAATTATATCTAACTTCTGAAAATTCATTGTGAATAACTTAGCTTTTAATTATTCATGAAAAATATAAATATATATTTCTATTTTTGAGTGAATTACTTTTGATAATGAAAATAATGAGATAAATATATGTTATATACTTAAAAAAAGTTTATTCATCCAATTAATATTTTAATCATAGCATTTGAATAAACCTTATATGTTGTATAAAAATCTATTTCTTTTAAAAAAGGGTACTCTTATTCCTTTGAATGGAGAACCCCTTTTAAATTAATATTTTATCACATTAACAATTTTTATATAACAACATAAACATTTTATTTTGATGTATGATATAAAAATTTACTTTATAGGAATTTTTGATATTTTTATGGAAATTTTCTTGTTTTGACGAATAGTAAAAATACGCTAAAATTTAATTAAAAATATGTTTTTTTTCATTAAAATTATTTATAAGGTTAAATTATATTACTGAATAGTTTCAAAGTATAAATAGAATATATTAATACTATTTAATATAATATAGGTCCTAGTAATTAATTTTACATTAAATTTAGATGTAGAAACAATTAAATATTTTGGAATATTTTATCTTTTAAAACCCATTTTATCATTTCAACAATGGGATTGTTTTTAAAATAATTACTGTAACTTCAGAGTTTTTAATTTCTAAAAATGAACTTCATATTTGGAATCATTATGTACAAATTATGTTAATAGTATACTTTTATATTTGGGAATTCTAAATAGTAACTTTGGTAATTATCTTTATTACCATGTTTAAAGGTATATCATGTAATTAATGGTTAAAATAATATTATAAAATTAACTTAACACTTGTAAAAATTATATTGGGTGACCAAATTATACCCTTAAGATATATTGTTTTAAATGGAATCACATGATGGCCACTTACCTAGGAATATGACATTATTTTATTAAAAACTAATGAATGTGACAAAATGTCACAATCTCATTTTATATAAGTATATTAGTTTCAATATGTGGATAAATAAGAGATAACATTGACTATATATAGTGTTTGGAGATATTAAAGAATTTCCTACATCATAGAAATATATTTAAAATTTTTAGAGATTAAATAACTACCATTAATGATGGGATAATTGTGATGCAAAAATTATTTTATTAATAGAAATATCAAATAAATGGTTTTAAAAATATTAAAATAAATATCACATGAACTAATTAATTTTCTTGGTTCCTGTGACATGTTAAGATAGTACTGAATATTTTGTTTTTGATTTAACTTCCGTGTGGAGTTTTTTCTAAAATCAAATAACCGAATAATGTTAAAATTGACACTACTAATATTTTATAAAAATAAAATTTTATGAAATTATTTAAAAATCATAAAAATATTCAAAAATTAAAAACTGATAATTATAAGACCCCAAATGTCATAATATATCCATATATGGTCAATTAAAATTATATAAGTAATTATTTATAACCATTAAATATTTATAATTCTATTACTACAATTAAAATTAAATAGAATAACTATGTGCCAATTAAAAATATATTGTTTAAATTGACAAACTAACATGTCCAAGATTTATTTTTTAATAATATGACAACCCTATATCATCTCATCTTCTAAATTGGTACATTTTGGATATTTTTTGGGTAGGGTTTGATTTTATTAAAATTTATTATTTTTGGAGTATCCAAAAATGCCCCTCACCTCAATTTTAAAATGGAACCTCCTATATCACTTATTAAATTCATTTTGAACCTGAAATCTCGGCCATCCCCAATCATGGTTACTTATCAACTTCACTATTTTCATTCTAGTGGTTCTTTTCATCTTTAACGACAAACTCTAGTGCTCTAAGAAGAGATTTTGAGGAAGAACGTTGAGGAAGATGTAATCTCTTCTACCGATTCTTCCAAAATTATTTCTTCTTACTATTCAGTTTTTATTTAATTAAAAATTAATATCCTCAGTGTCAATCATATAATGATATTTTATGATAAATAGAAAAAAACCATATTCCAACTTCTGCCTGTCCAAATAAAAATGAAATCACCATGCGTGCGTTTGTATGTCTTACCGTCTCCATGCTGTGGTGTAACTCGTTTTTCACCACCACCTTACATGGATGGGTATAATGATGGAATTAATATATATATATATATATATATATTTTCTTAATATAAAATTAATTTTATTTAGAGATAATATACACCATCCACTTCAATACCATTCAATAATTATGGGAACGATATCGTTGCTCCTGTGTATGCAAAGATTATCGTCTCCACGGTGCGATGTGATTCGTTATACATAATATTCACTAAAGAATGATTATATAAATAAATTTAATGAATAAATATGATATATATTATACTAATATAATGTTTTAAATTATATAACTATAACCTAAAAAACGGAATAATAACTTATCTTATAAAACATGCATAAGAACATTAAGCAGTTAAATACCCGAATAACGAGTAATAATGAAATTTTTCTATCAAACAGATGAAAATATAACCATAAAAGTTATCATAAAATATATTATGATTCTATAATAAATCTATAATAGTATTTAAATCCTTATAAAGTAGTTTCATATACATACAAATCATATCAGACGTAAGGAAAGGGATAACTCTGCAAATCTCATTTTTATCCAAGATTCTATATTTGTAAGAATTTACTAGCGAATATTTATCATCCACATACATGTATAGTAAATATTTATTTTAAAATATTCTTTATATAATTATATAATTGTTTAATGTCAATTTTACCAATTGGTGAATTTTTAATTAATGGTATGAATGAAATCTTTTGTCATTTTCGGTACGTGGTACTTTTTGACTTTTCTAGCAAAAGTATGAGAATAATGGGTTTTGAACTTGTACAATTTGAATGGATTTTTATGATTATTTAATTGAATCTTTACCTAAAACATTAAAATTTTATTTTTAGATAAAATTATTTAATCTAAATTTGTGTGTCATTTTGAAGAAGGAAAATATTTTTGAAGAAGAAATGATATTTTTCTCAGGAATTAAGCTCAAGTGTTTTATCAAAATTATTTTTTATCTAAAATGATGCTCCTAAATAGGGTTAGTTTTCTATCGTCATTATTACTATGATCCCATTATGTTAATGATTTACTATTGTTTTATATGTATTATGTTATGATGGAATGATGTTTAAGAAACCCATTCTATTTCGTGGGATGTGCTTTGATGAATGAAATTTTTATGGAACATGTAATAATGATTTCATTATGAGATGGTTGTGACCTAAATATCCCTCTAATGAATTGGGCAAATATTTATATCTAATGATATGAATATGAAAATAATGGAATGTAAATCTTATTCAATAATACATGGCTAGAACCAGGAGTGAACTCGGTTATATAATGGACTTTGTTTACTATGATGGTCTTTACAACGAGCCTTGAATAATATGAAATGATTTTATATTCTTATTAGTTTATGAAATGAAAGTTCATGTCTTAAGTTATGACTATTGGGATTACATTACCCTTTTATTATTTATCCCATGACATGATATTATGATCTTTTATGTGCAGGATAATATTTTGAAATGTTATGTTCTTAGGATTATAATATGATTGATATTTACCTAATTTTCCATTAATGAGAATTTGTTCTCACCATTTGATATATTTCTTTATCCTAGGTCCTAAAGAAGGGTATTAATTAAGATATGTAAAAAAGGGGTCGAGTTATGAAGAAATAAGTGGAAGACAATTTGGGTGTTTAATGAACTAGTTTTTTATGTTTCCAAATTTCTAAAGACACTAAACATATACACTCATGTCATGGTTTTTTAATGTTATGTAATAAATATTCATTATGTTGAAATAAAATCTATATATAATTTATGGTCCATTATAGTTGGTATCTGAACAAAGGTATTGTTATCCTTTGGAAATTAGGATGAAAAAATCTCATTAAGAAACCTATGGATATGTCTAAGTATAGGATACAATCATAGTGTTGTAGAAATGACAATGAATAACCTAAGAAAAAAACAAAAGTGTCCTAAATTGAAATTTTATTCTTTATTATGTGGTTCCCATGTTATGATTAGTGTTTTTAACACTCTGCTTCTTGGTTTTAGTCAATGGCTGGAACCCGAAGGGACCACATTAATGTTAAATGTGATGAGCAATGAAATGATTGTCCCATAGAGACATCCAATGTTTTGGGAGATAGAATGAAAAATTTTGTATCCATTATCATAAAAATTTATCAAGATACGAATAATGTAGGTCTTCTAAACAAAAAATTTAGAGAGAGACATTCTATTGAATCCTTTATGAGGCAACACCCACTTTAATTCAGCAGGTCTTATGATCCATTAGTGTATGAACAATGGATCTATACCACTAAAAAGATATTTTTAGTTATATTGTGTTTTGAACTTGATAAAGTCATCTTATCAGTATATTGTTTGGAAGGTGAAGTTGATAAATTGTGAAATTTTATCAAGAATACTGGGAAAAGAGATTAAATTAAGTAAATGGAATGGTATGTGTTTAAGAACTTATTTTTGAACATGTGCATTCTTCATATTCTTTAAAAAAATATGGACAAGGAGTTCCTTAAACATATAAAAAAATGATGATGAATATTTTGGTACATATGGGGAAAATTTTACAAGACTTGAAAGGTATGCTTCTGGAATTATTATCCAACCTAAGAGTAATATTGTTCAACTCTTTAGTGGATTAAAACTATGTCTCTGAAGGGAATTAGCCACAAGGTACTTAAATAGCTACGAGGAAATTGTTTGATATGATCTCAAGGTTGAGATGAAGATTAGAGTAACCCATTAGTCATATGGGTTTGATAAGAAGATAAAAATGGAATTTAAAGGAAAATATAAATACCAGACTGAAAAGAAGATGATTTTCCCTAATGCTCAATGTGTGGAAAGAAACATAGAGGGAATTGTCTTAAAGGGACGAGTAAATGTTTTATGTGTGGAAAATAAGGTCATCAAGTAGTTTAATGCTGAAGTGATTGGAAAAATGTTTCTAATGATGTGAACAAATAAAAGGCTACACATAATGAACCACCAACACTTTAATGCTACATGTTCTAGGAGATGGGTAATTATTCCAATTAATTCCGTAATCCATGTGTTATTGATGATGATTGACATCAAAAAACACTTCAGACCAAAGAGAAAGGAAAGTCACATGCAATCCCTATCACCAACACGGGGAATGATAATAGTGTTATGAAAGGTATACATACCATCCATTCCAAATTAGAAAAATATTTATTTTATTTGTGCTCCAACCACACTTTTATTTGTAAAAAAACTTCTAAGGGTATCGCCATATTACATCAAAAATTGGATGTTGAGTTATCTGTGACATCTTCCAATGGTGCAGCAGTCCTATAAAAATATTATAATTCCTATATAGTTGAAGTTTGTGGGAAAGTACTTCCTGTAAATCTTGTGATACTTTATATAGTGAAATTTGGGGTGATTATTGGCATGTATTGGCTTTATCTACATGGATATCATATCAATTTCCAAGTAAAGGAGGTCACAGTTCATATTACAGATCAATATATGATCATATTTCGATGTAAGGATGAATATAAACTTTCATTAGAATTTTATTCCAACTTATGGGTCTTGATTCCTATAAATTAAGGCTATTTTTCTTAAATGGTTGGGGAGAAACTCATTATTTTGAATACAAATATTGTATGGGAGTTTGATGATGTACTTCCAGAGTAATTTCCTAGTCTTCCACCAAATTTTGAAGTTGAGTTTTAAATAGAACTCACACTGAGTGCTATGTCTATTTCAAAGACACCATATAGAATGGCCCCAATTGAGTTGAAATAATTGAAGAAGAATCTCCAAGAGAATTTTGATAATGAATTCATATTCCCTAGTGTTTCACCATAGGAATAACCTATTATATTTGATATAGAGAAAGATGGATTAATGAAACTATTCATTGATTATTGAGAACTTAAAAAGATCAATATCAAAAAAAATATCCTCTTCCCTACATTGATGACTTATTTGACCAACTACGTGGAGCTCAATACTTTTCCATGGTTGATCTTAATTCAGGATATCATCAATTAAGGGTCAAAAAGTTGGATATACCAAAGTTGAAATTCCATAAAAGGTATGGACACT
Source organism: Viscum album (assembly GCA_963277665.1). Lineage (NCBI taxonomy): Eukaryota > Viridiplantae > Streptophyta > Magnoliopsida > Santalales > Viscaceae > Viscum > Viscum album. The sequence continues at coordinate 611,134,930 of OY728150.1, read as the reverse complement.
ATGAATTTATAGTGGTTCCTTTTGATCTTACAAATATCCCTACAATCTTCAAGGATCTAATGAATACAGTCTTTAGAGACTATCTTGATCCGTTTGTGGTAGTATTTATAGAAGATATTCTTGTCTATTCAAAGAGCAAGGAAGAACATGAAGATCAATTAGGAATTTTATTAAAGATCCTGAGAATGGAGGAGATTTATGAAAAATTTACCAGGTATAAATTTTGGATTTGCAATGTTTTATTTTTGGGTCACATAATTTTAAGAGGGGGGATATATGTGGAGCCATCAAAATAGCGGTTATTGAAAGATAGTCGAGACCAACAATGCTAATTAAGATCTGATGTTTTCATGGTATGGCTGGATATTATTGACGTTTTTAGAAATATTTATCATGATTATCTAATTCACTCACAATGTTGACTTAGAAAGGAGTTAAGTTCATTCGGATGGAGGAATGTGAAGAGAATTTTAATGAGCTAAAATAACGTTAGCCAATGCATCTATGCTCACAGTACCTTTTAGTTGAGAAAGGTCTGTGATCTACAGTGATTCATCCAAGAAGGGTTTGGGATGTATTGTCATGAAAAATTATATAGTGATAGATTATGCCTCACGATAGTTGAAAATTCCTAAAAAAATTACCAAACTCATAATTTAGAGTTAGTTGCAGTAATATTTGTATTGTAGATATGGATGGATTATCTTTATGTTGAAAGGTGTGATATTTATACTGATCATAAAAGTTTAATATATGTTTTCACATAAAATGAGATGAATATGCCCCAAAGATGATGGTTTTAGTTGTTTCAAGATTATGGCTTATCAATACATTACCATCCTAGGAAAGTGAACAAGGTGGAAGATGTTTTGAATCGAAAATACCATGATAGATTTTCCATAATTATGTCAGGAAAGATCCAATATTTATGGATTTAGAAATTATGTATTTAAAAATTTCAATATAATGGGAGAAATAAAAACTTTCTCCAATAATTTTTCATCTATATATACAAGTGAATATTAAAGAGGCATAGGAGGAAGATGTAGATATAAAAAATAATGTAGGAAATGTTCCTAAATTCAACCTTGATTGTGATAAAATAAAAAGGTTTTGGAACTGGGTTTGAATTTATCCAATAACAAAATTAAAGAAGAAGCTATTGGAAAAGGCTCATAGTTCATCCTTATCTATTCACCCTAGAAGCATAAATATGTACAGGGACCTGATAGAGTACTTCTAGTGAGATGGAATGAAAATAGATGTCACCAAATATGTCTCTCGATGCTTGGTTTTTCTGCAAGTTAAGGCTGGGAGACAAAAGTCAAAGGGGATGTTACAACCACTACCCATACCAGAATGGAAATGGGAAACCATCACTATAGATTTTTTCATCAGACATCCCAAAACCTCCCAATGTAATAATGCTATCTTGGTTATAGTTGATCACCTTTCCAAGTTAAATGTAGAGGAAGTGGTATGATTGCATGGTGTACCACTTTACATTATATATGATCAGGTTTTGAGGTTTACCATGAAGTTCTAGAAAATTATTCATCATGCTCTAGATAAGGAGTTATTTTTTAGAACTACTTATCATTCTCAAACAGAAAGTCAGAATTAAAGGACAATTCAAAATCTAGAAGCCATGTTGATATATTTTTATATAGATTTCAAAGGATGTTAGGATCAACACCTACCATTGGTGGAATTTGATTACAATAGTAGCTTTCAATCAACTATTCAGATGGCACATTATGATGAACTCTATGGTAATAAGTGTAGAATTCCAACTTTCTAGTATGAGGTAGGGGAAATAAAGTTATTAGGACCTAATCATGTTGATGAAATGATATAAAATGCCAGATATATTCAACCGCACATAAGAAAAACATAGAGTAAAAAAAATTATGATTCCAATGGAAGAAAATACCTAGAGGTTGAAGTGGGTGATAAGGTGTTTTTACAAATATCTCCCTAGAGGAGAGTAATGAGATTTGGAAAGAAGGGAAAGCTGAGCCCTTGGTATATTAGTCCTTTTAAAATTCTGGATCGTGTTGGGATAATAGCTTATAGATTTGATATTCTTCCAAATATCTCTCAAGTTCATGATGTTTTCCATATATCACTCTTTATAATGTACATACTCAATCCTCCACATGTACTAATATCATAATTCTTACCACTGGAGCAAGATATTTCTTATAAAGAAATTCCGACAGAGATTCCAGATCAAAGTAAAAAAGTTCTATGAAACAAGACCAATCACATTGTTTAATTATTATGGAGGAACCACCAATTGGAAGAATCGACATGGGAATATAGGATATGTTGAGGGATAGGTATTCTATTCTATTTGTTTCAATGTGATGAATTTTGATGGCGAAATTCTGTTTAAGGGGGATAGAATGTAACACATAGATGTTTTTTTAAAATAATTTATTTAATTTTTTTTATTCTTCAGTAGATTTCATTGCACAAAATCGTGAGTTTAAACAAACCACGATATGCCCTTACTATAAAATTACTATTATATCCTAGCCATTATATTATTGGGAATAATTATTACTAACTTATGAAAATGCATTCTGAATTCATTGGCTATCAATTATTTATGTAAAATAAAAATAGATTTTTTTATTTTTGAGTGAATTACTTTTGGTAATGAAATTAATGAGATAAATTTGGTAAAATATCTTTTTTTTTTAATTTTTAAAAATATACTCCATATTTGGAATCATTAGGTACCAATTATGTTTATAGGATACTTTTATTCTTGGTCATTCTAAATAGTAACATTGGTAATTATTTTTATTATCATGGTTAAATGTAAATAGGGAAATTAAAGCTTAAAATAATGTTATAAAATTATATTAACAAATGTAAAAATTCTACTAGTTGACTAAATTAAACCCTTAACATCTATTTTTCAAAATGGAATCACTTGATGGCCATTTACCTTGGAATATGACATGAATGTAATAAAAACTAATGAATGTGACAAAATTTCAAAATCTCATTTTATTTAAGTATATTAATTTGCATATTTGGATAAATAGGATATAAAATGGACTATATACAGTCTCTAGAGATATTATAGAATAACCTACATCATAGAAATCTATTTATAATTTTTAGAGATTAAATAGTTACTATTAATGATGCGATACTAGTGATGTAAAAATTATTTTATTAATATAAATATGAAAAAAATGGTTTTCAAAATATTAAAATAAATAACATATAAAATAATTAATTTTATCCAAGAGTTTTATATGATCCTATGAAATTATAGGAGTTTATTTAATATTTTGTTTTGAATATTAATTATGTGGGGATTTTTTTTAAATTCAAATAATTGAATAGTGTCAAAATTGACAGTATTGATATTTTATAAAAATAACATTTTATGAAATTATTTAAAAATAACAGAAATATTTAAAAATTGAAAAGTTTTAAAGTTAAGATAAAAAATATCATAAAATAACCATTTATGGTCAATTAACACAATATAATTATTTATTTATTACCATTATATATTTAGATTGTTATTACCACAATTAAAATTAAATAGAACAACTAAGTGCCAATTAAAAATATATTGTTTAAATTGACAAAATAACTTGCCCAAAATTTATTTTCTAATGATATTACAACTTTAAATAATCTTATATTTGAAATTGGGAAATTTTGGGGATTTTTATTGGTAGATTTTTATTTTATTATAACATATATTTTTTAGAGTTTCCAAAAGTGCCCCACACCTCAATTATAAAATGGAACCTCCTCCCTCACCTATAAAATTCATATTGAGACTTTAATATCATCCATACCATGAATTGTTTCCTTATAAAATTTCCTATTTTCATTCTAGTGGTTCTTTTCATCTTTAAAGACCAACTCTAGTGCTCTATGAAGAGATTTAGAGGAAGAACATTGTGGATGAGGTAATCTCTTCTACGGATTCTTTCAAACTTCTTTATTCTTCCTATTCATTAGTTGTTTCATTATAAAGTTATAACATCTGTGTCAGTAATATAATGATATTTTATTATAAATATGGAACAACCATATTACACCTTCTACCCATCCTATGAAAAATGAAATCACCATGCATGAGTATGTATGGCTTACCATCTCTATGCCGTGGTGTAATCCATTTTTCACCACCACCTTATATGGATGGGTAAAATGATAATATATATATATATATGGTTAATATAAAGTTATTTTTATTCTGAGATACTATACACCATCCACTTTAATACCATTCCACAATTATGGGAATGACATCATCACTCGTGCGTACATACGGCTTACCATCTCCACTGTGCGGTGTGATTCATTCTACATAATATTCATTAAAGAATTATTATATTAATGAATTGAATGAATAAATATGATATATATTATACTAATACCATTCTATGAATTATATAACTATATCCTAAAATTATGAATAAGAAATTATTTTACAAAACATTCATTTAAATATAAAGCAGTTAATACCTGAATAACGAGTGACAATGAAATGTTACTAACAAATAGATGAAAATGTGATCATAAATGTTATCATAAAAATTATTATGATTTTATAATAAATTAGTAAAATTATTTAAATCATTATATAGAAGGTTTAGATACATATGAATCATATCAGGCCGAAGGTAATTTATAACTCTACAAATATCGTTTTTATCTGATATTGTTTATTCGTAAATATTTACTGGGATATATTTATCACCCACATCCATGATTCCTTAATAAATATTTATAAATATTATTTATATCCTTATATAATTGTTTAAATTCAATTTTATACATTGCTTAATTTTTACTCAATGATATAAATTGAATCTCTTGTTGGTTTTTGTACGTGGTACTTCTTGACTTTTCCAGCAAAAGTTCGTGAAGAATGTTTTTTAACCTATAAGGTATTAATGGGTTTTAATTCATATTTACTTTAATCTTACCCTAAAATATTACAAGGTATTTTTATATAAAATTATTTCGTCTAAATTTTTTTGTCATTTTGAGTAAGGAAAATGTTTTTAAAGAAGAAAGGATATTTTCCTTAGGAATTAAACTCAACTTTTTTTTTCAAAATTATTTTCCTTCTACGATGAAACTCTTAAATAGGGTTAGCTTTATATCCCAATTATTACTATTATTTTATTGTGTTAATTATGGAACTATATTTTATTTGGATTATGTTATTATGGAATGATGTTTAAGAAACCCATTTAATTTCTTGAGATATGCTACGATGAATTATTTATGTTTTTGTGGTACATGTAAGAATGATTTCATTATGAGTTGGGTGGGACCTATATATCACTCCAATGTAGTGGGTAAGATTTATATCTCATGATATAGATATGACTGTAATAGAAAGTAAATTTAGTTCAAATATTCATGGCTAGAACGAGGATTAAACTCAGTTCAATAATAGAATTTTTCCACTGTAATGGTCTTTGAAATGATTCTTGACTAATATGAAATGATTTTATATGATTATATGTGTATGCCATGAAATTTAATGTCTCATGTTATGACTACTGGGATTACATTTCACTTTTATTATTTATCCCATGACATGATATTATGATCTTTTATGTGCAAGATAAGATTTTCAAATGTAATGTTTTTATTATTATGATATGATTTGTATTTCCCTTGTTTACCCTTTCTGAGAATTTGAGGTAACCCATTCATATGTTTCTCTTCCCCAGGTCATAAACAAGGGTATTAAGTAATATATGAAAAAAATAAGTTCAGTTATGAAGAAATAAGTATGAGACAATGTGCATATTTTATGAAAAAGTTGTTTATGTTTGCCAATTTCTAATGACAATAATCCTTTACTATCCTGTCATGGTTTTGTTATTTAATGTAATAAATATTCTTCAATGTTTATGTAATATCTATTTTTAAAGTATATTCTATTATGTAAATAATTTATGAAAATCATACTTTATGAGAGAAGTAGTTCTCTATCTCCGAGAACATGACTTTTGAAAACCTCTACCTGTTCCACCAAACCATTTTTCCATCTATGAGAAGATGAATTTATGGAAAATTTTCCCTTTTCTCAAGAAGCATTGTGCACTCATCCAAATCAACTTCAAACTTTTTCCTCCTTTATTTTATAGGGCAAAAAATTTGGTAAAAATTTGGAAACATATCCATTACAAAACTTCTTCTTAGGATTATATATAATAAAGGAAATCTTATTCAGTTTTTAAACATGATGATCAACCAAGGGGGGATTGACCACATAAAAAACATACCATCACCCACCAGAAAAAAGTTCCACGGTTATAATAAATTCCACACTATCTTTTTCTAGTATATTTTTTGGGATAAACAGATAATTTAATTACAAGGAAACATAGAATACGTCATGGACCATGGAAATATTCATAGGTAGTTCTAACCGATAAGAAAATGCTCCAAGAAACTAAAGAATCTTATATGGTCCAATATACCATGGATTAAGTTTCAGATTATTTAAAAATACTTGACCACATACCATGGTGATATTATGATGAATAAATGATCCCCAACATGAAAATATAATTCCTCACATTGATTGTTATCATAATTATTTGTTCAACTCTACTTACCCTTGATATATTTCTTTATCAAATATATGTTTATTATAGTTCTATTCACAATGTTTGGTCCCAAACAGTTTCCTTCTCTAAATTCACAACAACATATTTTAGTTTTACACTTTTTCACTTAGTGTGGTTCATAAGGATCCATTTGAATGCTCAAGTGAAAACTATTATTATTGGAGGATTTAGAAATTTTAATATGTAAGTCATAAATCCCTTGAAAATCAACTGAACTAGCTCATATCATACCTTAAAATGTTTTAATAATCTACTCATACTTACAATCTGTTTTAGGATTGTTGGATCTTATTAAGTTTAATTCTATATTCAATTCCTTTTAAAGGACCATTTAAAACATATATGTAAATATTTGATCTTAATATGAAATAATTTATAGTATTCCTCCATAATGTCTCACCCTTTATTGAATATAAAAACAAGTATGGTGATCTTGGGAGAAGTCATCTAGTAGAGCAATAAAATGTGCATAATATTTGAATCTATCAACAATTACACATCTGATATTTTTTCTTTTGATCTTCTAGAAAATATTGTACCAATGTACATAGTGAGGTTTTCTCACTTCCATTTGGGTATGAGTAGTGGTTGGAATAATCTATTAGGTATTTTTCACTCTAAACATCATACAGTTTAATCAATAACATGAATTTTCATATTATCCAAAAAATAATGATCTCATAGATGTATCTACATTTTGGTACTTCCAGGATGTATAGAGAACACATATCCGTGATCTCCATCCATCATCTCTTTCTTTTAATCTGTAACATATGGGTTTCATAAACATGTAAAAAATATCAATACTTTCTCTTGATAAACATTGGTCTTAGAAAACATCCCATTTTCATAGCTTTTATATTTTTTTGTATATTACGATAATGTTTTTTTATTTCATGATATTCTTCTATAATAATGTTTATAAAGTAGTTTAAGAAAGTATAATGATATTACATCCCTTATGACTTCTATGTACATCTTAAAAAATACATGATTAATGGATCTCATTTAATCTTAATTATTGCAAGATATCTAGAGAATTTCTTACTAAGGAATCAATTATTTTTATTTTATTTTCAAGGGTGATAATGGGTAAAACAATAATAGTCCTTAATTATATAGAACCATCCCCTTTATCTCATGTAGAGATTATTTTATTTGAATAAATAATTCAGAATATTGTGATCATTTTATATATCACACTTCTCCTAATAAATTTAATGTCTTTATATCTATAAATTGAAGATAAATTCAACTAAATCTAAATAATGGTTAGGAAAATTGAATTAATGATGATTAAATTTTCAAGATGGATAATAAATGAATTTATAAATTTTCAAGAATACACAGTCATGTTTCTTCAAGGATGCATCACTATAAGTACAAAACCTACCCCATCAAAGGGTTAGTTTAGAATAGGTTCACTAACCAACATATTCGTTAGTTCAATGAAACTTTCTTCAAATTTCTTTATCTAGAACAATGTAACTCACTTTATAGTAAACATGGTTAGTGTATTATAAAGTTGTGATTTTTTTCAAAATCCTTCTATAGTATCCTACTAAAAATGGAAACTATGAATGTTAGATACTATTTCAGGTGGTTTCCAATCATTCATGATTGTTTTATTTTCTAAATAAATAAAAAATATTTCACCTGTTATAATGTTATTGATGAATTATACATATTTTAACAAGAACTCCCTTTTTCTAAATTTATACAAAAAATATTTTGTTGATTTATAGTTTTTAATATAACCCTAAGATGATCCTCATGCTCCTCATGAATTTTTCAATATATCATAACATCATCAATAAATATAACCAAACATTTATCAATATTGTCCCTAAAGACTATATTCATCAAAACTATAAATATATTAGGCTGGTTAGTCAAACCAAAGGGAATAAAAAAATCATGTAATCTATATATCATGACCAAAAGTCATTATTTGAGATATCGTTTTTCTTCACCCTTAACAGAGGATACCCTTATTGGAGGTCAATCAGGGAGAATAATTGGGCCCCATGAAGCTCGTCAAACATGTCATAAATTCTAGTAATTGAGTACTATATCTTAATAGTGACCCCATTATTCTCTCTATAATAAATGCATAAATTTATTAGTTCATTATTCCTATTTACAAATATAATTTGTGCTCCCTAATGAGAAACACTTGGTCAAATAAAACCCTTATTTAAAAGATCTTTAAGTTTCTTCATTTATTTTTCAAAATCCACATATATAATTTTATATGGGGTCTTTGATATTTCATTGGATACATGTATGATTTAAATTGAATACTCTAACTCCCTATCTGATGATGATCTAGATAATACTTTAGGTAATAAAATAATGTATTATAGAATAATTTGTATTTCCTCTTATCATTAAACATTCAATTAATTCCACTTAATTACCAATATTTTCCATAAGAATTAGAAGGTGGTTCATAACAAGACTCAAAAAGAGTTATCTCTCATATTAATCTCAAATTGTTTCCCCTATAGAAAACAAAAAAATTATTATATCTATAGTTGATCTTTGGATATTACATTGATAGCTAATCCAACCCAAATATTGTGCAAAATTCCACAATTAAAATGAACACAATGTTTTTATAATGAGTAAACACACAAAATTTAATAGAGGATTATCTATATATACTTCATGCTTGAAATATTCACCAATATTTTTAAATAGAACAAATAAAACTTGAAACATGGGGTTTAATATGATGTTCTTTTCAAACATGAATCAAATATATTAATTCATATAACCATAGTCAAATAGTTTACTTCAAAGAATTATGTGTATAATGAGTGTACCTTATACAACATAATTTAGTGTCTCAAAATTATATTTCATGATTAAAAGATCATGACCTTAGGCCCTTAAACACTGTTACAGTTTATAGTAGTGTCCCATGATTATTTTCTAATTTAATTTTTTTGAAAAACATCCATTCCCCTCACACTTGAAGCATCAGATTATAGGTTGTTCTTATACCATCTAACCATTATTATTTTAGTTTAGATATTGGGGATTTAAATCTGTATGATAGTTTTGAGTTATGTTTCAATCTCTTCTACACTAGAAACACTTTCAAATTTGTTTTATATTATTCCTTGAATTCTTATTCCAAGACTTGTTTAACATGAGTAGTTGTTGTTTTCTCCATTATATTTTATGTTAAAAATTATTCCCAAAATTTATCTTTATCATGCCATTATTATCATTCAATCTCTAGGACCATAATGAATCTCTAAACCCCTTTTATAATTTGGTATCACACTTCATTATCTCTTCATAGCACTAAATGTCTCAAATTTCTAGTGCTTTATTCAAATGTGGTCATATCACAACAGTAAATTGATAAAACATCCCTTCTTAATTAATGAAAATTTATGAGGAATATTGAACATGTATTGTAAAGATCATCTCATATCATACCATCAATATATTTTCCTTTTATTTCAATTTAAGGAATTCTATCTCAATCTTTGTTTAGAGGGTATGAGTAAAATAATTTTTAATAATATTATTTAAAATTCTCAACAATACATGGTTTTAATCGCATCGTTTGGATTCATGTTCTTAATTAGTGTCCACCACTTAGAATATTGTCACTCTAAGAGTTAAAACACCACTGCAACATTCTATTTATCAAAAAAATGGAGTAAAAAAATAACTTTTAGATAATATTGATACACTGTTCTATGATTTGTGGGTTAGATTTTTCACCAAAAAATAATAGTAAATAATGCATGAAGGATTCAACTATTAGTTGTTTCATACATGGTGAATCTAGAAAATCCACATGGTTTATGTTATTATTCATGAATTATGTTAACTCATCCCCCATTATCAAGAGGTTTTCATATTTGGGTTCCATATTAATAGTATATCTATCATTTAATTTTCCATTGAATATTTTATTAAAATAAGTAAATCTATTTTATATAATTTTATAGAATAATAAAACCTAATTCCAAATTAATTACTATTGGAAATATTATAATATTAATTATAATTTAATATTTAGTAAATTTTTTGAATAACATTCTTCTAAGATTTAATTTTTAGACTTAAAAAATAATCACATTATCTATATATCATTCTTAATGGTTTTTAAAAAACATGTGATTAACTAATGAATATCCTCTCAGAGTGTCTTGAATGGTATACAGTCTTAGGTTAACTCATCATACACTATGGGAAGATCAATTCAATGCTCAAGTAAACTTTTTTAGGTTGATTATCCATAGGTTCATATATTTCAGAGACACATACACTATCTAGTATTCAGAAAGGGATTTAATTTTTAGGAAACTATATACTTAATACATGAAAAAAATATTTGGATGTTTTCCTATATTTAGACTTATTCCAAGTCTTATAATGTTACAAGTCCTAATATCGAAAAAGAATTAATCCTTTCAATGACATAAAATATGATGACATACATAATTAATATGTTATTTTTAATGAAATTACTTAAATAAATATTACCTTTATTTGTATTAAGGATCTTTGTAAGTTTAGTTTCTATGAAACTTGGTGAAAAATATAGGAGGTATATAGATAAAACATAAAAAATAATCTTTATTTAATCCACTTAAAATAATAATTTATTTTTCTATCATAGGTCATCAAACTATATGTGATTTTCTATAGATATACATCAATATAAAATCGTGAGCATATACCCTAGTAAGGTATAAACAATGGAAATGGAATGTGAGTGATCGTCCTGGATAAAACATGAGTCATAATAGTATAACATGATCATAAATACATTAGAAATAATATAATATCATGAATATATGTATATGAAGAATAACATGGATATGTGGATATAATATAAAAATGAAACATTTGAAATCATATCACTAATTTTCATCACCAAGGTGTTGTAAAACATATTACCAAATTTATTCACCAAGGCATCATAAAAATGTTGTCTCTAGTGATTAATTATTTAACAAATTAATTGGAGAACCTTGAGGGTGAACCCCTCACATATCTTAATTAATGAGTTCCAAATAGATTATATATGGTAATAAATAATATTTACTAACTTATAGAGAATAAATAATGAGTTTCATATAAAACCATCTAGTTAAAAACTGTTTAAAGACTGGAAATTTTCATCATGCTTAAGCCATTGAAAGATAATGCGGGTTTCATATATGTAAATCCCCAATCAATGAAGTATAATTATATATATATATATATATCAATAACCTTTAATAAAAAAAGGGTTGGGTATTCACAATGTAAAAAATTAGGAACGGAAAATCAAAGAATGATTTCTACAAAATAATGGTTATATAAAGTGGTTTATAGAACATGCTTAATGAGAGATATAATTGAAATCTATTATTGATAGAAAAACATTTTAAGAATAATGGAAATTATTATAAGGACATGAGAACATTATAACATTGAAATTAGAACACTAACGACAATTTAAGTACTTGGAAAAATATGGGGAGGAGGATAATCAATTACCTTATATATCACATTCTAAACATAGAGCTGTGATTTCTTTAGAGCTTGAGATATCCAATAGAGGTAATAATGAGAAAATAAGAGTGGGAGATACATTTTAGAGAGATTTTTATTGAACTTAATGGGGGTGTAGAGGTTGGTATTTATAGTAATTTGAGGAAAATTGTTTATTATTTTTGTAGGTCTTTTCTGATCCAAAATGATTTGAAAGTGTGAAGAGGATAAGGGAGTGGGTGTCCTTTTATAAGTGAGGTTAGTTGAACACTTGTAATTATTTGTAAAAGATTTCGATGTTCCCACATTTTTACATACCAAAAGGCTCCAATAATGAACCATTATTGATATAAGAATGTATAATGTTTAAATATGGTCTTACATTGGGTTTTGGACAAGTTTATAGGTCACTATACCCCTTATCTGTTATGTTTAACCCTTATTAAACCACCTTAATCATGATAATTTATTTTAGCTGTTTTCAGTAATCAGTAATGCCAAAAGTTAAGTTTACCTTATTAGATAATAGATATTATTTTAATTCCAAATATGGAATCATTTTTAAAAAAATTAAATTCATAATAGTGGAATAATTTAATTTTAAATTAATCCTATAGATGCGATGAGAATGTATGGTTTTATAGGGAAAATCTTTAAATGTTAAAAAAGTTTTTTATTCCAAAATATGATATGATATTGATTCCAATGACCTAAATTGTATTAATTGATGAAAAATTGGAATAATTTTACATTAATACCTATTTAAAATATAATATAATTTTACAAATAAATTAATATAAATGACAGTTTTCAATTAAAATTCAATAGTTTTCAGTAATCATAAAAAATTAAATATTTTCAAAAAATTATCAGACATTCATCCTAAGATAATTATTACAAACTAGTTTTTAAAAATAAATTTATTTTTTCAAATAAAATTTTTAAAATTATAAAAAATTAATTTTAAAATAAGTACACAAATGATGACAAAACTCTTATTTAGAAAAATATATTTTTATAGAGTAAAGTTTGATTTATTCTTATATATTATCTAGAAAACATATAAGATGTATTTTAAATTTTTTATTGAATCTATAATATATAAATTTAATTAAAATAAATCACTTAAAGAGGTTTGTTTAATTTATTTAAGTAACACACATTTCTTCACAAAAAAAATAATTTTTGCAAAAATGTTTTCCTCTATTTTAAAGTACCTTTTTATTGTTATTTCTAATTAATTGGTCACCAAATAATTCATTTTATATATTTGAGTAAGCCAAATATTTTCATAGTTTATTTAATCTTATTCATACCTACCATTATGATGACTAGGTGATAACAATCATATTAAATAATATTATTTTAATTGTATGTCACTTTTTGTTTAAACTTTGTGTTTCATATAAGACGAGATAAATGAAAATTTTCATGTAATATAAGCTAAAATTATTAATTCATATAACACAAGATAAAATTATTGTGGTATATAATGCAAGATAAGAATATCAATGTATATAATTCAAGATAAACTTTGTGTTGCATAGAATACATGATAAACTCAGTGTCACGTGTAACGAAAGATAAAATCATTGTAGAATATAACTAAAAATATAAATAGATTAAATTTATATGAAAAAAATATTCAAAAATTCATGGGGTGTTACTCCATATATATAATTAAAGTGGATGTTCAAAAAATATGTTGTCCACATGTAAATAATAGTACATATTGGAAATAAAACATATGAAATGCCAATAATTTTCTCAATTCCAATAAAATATCATTATCCCTATGTGAACATCATCAAATATAAGATATGAAAAATGTTAATATCAAACCTTATATTGTAATGAGTATATAGATAAGTTAATAATTGAATAACATGATTATAAGACATCTAGAGAAAGAAAGCTGATGGCTTGAAAAGAATATTTCCCAATAAGTTTGAAATATTTTTCAAAGTGTTTATGCAGAAGAAATTAATATCTATATTAAATAATGATATAATTCCTCATAATACAGAAATATGTAAGAATTTAGCCAACTTATATGAAATAGGTATAATAGAATGATCACAAGTCAAGGAACACAAATTGAGTTTCCAAAAAATATTACAACTAGGGAAACAACCAAATCAATAGCTACTTGAATAAGGGATGTTGATTTGGATAGTAAATTACATGACATATCATTAATTATGTTATATAAAATTAATGATATCTTAAATAAATATTACACCATATAATGGGATAATGGTGTATATTATGTAAAATTCTTCAAAGAATCAGAATTTAGACCATGAAAAGTCATACAACTTGAGTAACATTTTCATCACAACTTATTGATATAAAAGTATTATAAATGAACTTAAAATAAAATTATTAATTTATTATTCATGAAATGATATAAAAAATAGGTAGTATATACCAAAAATAAATGAAATTATGACCATAATACCAAAAGTCTCTCAAAGATAAGAAATTTTTATGAAAACCCCTTATCTTGTATTCCTAAAAAATCTAAAATTCTTTATACTCATGTAAAACAAGCCTAAATATCACATTAAATTAGACAATAACCATAATATAAACATAAACACCTTCTTATAATTATTTACATCAATATATTACAAATATAATAGCCGAATATAGTTAATTTTCTTTATCAAGTGTTCAATTTGTTTCCTTGTTTCATATTTTCTTAAAAAAGAATTTATCAATTCTCAATATGTAGTATGAAGATCCTCATTCATATAAAATTAATTATATAATAAAAATATTTCACTGATTATTACTTTAATCCCATTTTCATTAGGTTAAAGACATGAATAAGGCTTGTGAAAATGGAAATCTTGATAAACTTCTTTTCAAAATTTGTAACGATCAAAAGGCGTTATTTTAATAATTATATTATATATTGACAACACATTTACAGAACATTTAAAACATAATAAATATAACATTATTAAATAGTTCTACCATTATTTGAAATATCATAATTATTAAGGATATAATTGTTATAACATCGTCCATATAGATTGTTATTTCCACCCATATGTTAATATGTCAAATTGATTTAATGACTAAGGGTATGTATATAGATAAAGATAATGTGAATATAAATTTTTTTAAATTTTCATAAATTTCATATATCATCATTAAATCAATTCTATAAATCAATAATGATGGGTGGTGGTAAAAAATGAAACTCCCTGTTTGTGGAGGTAATAGTCTATACGTGCACATATTTAAAGATACCATTCCTAAATGAATGAATGGAATATTTTTAGTTTAAAAATTATCATTAAATTTTATTTTAGTGACATATAAATAATATTTATTCATTAATACTATCCTCGATACCATCCTATAGAGGTTTTACTGAAAAAGAACAATATACCATCATAGAGGTTGTAGTTTATATATACCCATGATTGATGTTTTCGTTAATCTTAGTGAATGGAATGGAAATAATATTTGTTTTTAATTAATATAATTACATTTAAATATAATAATTATTCTAAATTCATTATATTAATATGTTTTTATAATTTTAGTATCGTAAAAAACTAAGAAGAAAACGCTAAGAGGAAGTGGATACTCACGACGAGGATTGAATTTTTACAAAGGATTATCCTTAAAAATGAATGATTTATGATAAATAATAGTGAATAGAGGCTATTTGAATATGGAAATATTTTTATAATGAGTAATCTGGTTGATTTTCAATAATAAAGTCTAAGGAAAGGTGATTCATGATGTGGAGGAAGTGATACCTTTTTATAAGTGAAGATAAGGGAACTTTGGGAAGCACCTTTAACATTTTCAATAATGTGATGTTACTATACAATTTTTAAATGATTAAAAATAGAAAAAAGAGTATTTGAATATAATTTTGGGAAAAAATCACCTAAAAATGTATTTTTGGAGGTAACTCTAAGTGTTTTAAGGCATTTTATTTTAACGTTTTATGTTTTACAACAATTGTTTTACATTGGTAGTTAATTTTTAACATTTGTAATTAATATTAATGAAAAAATTAACATTGAACCATTTACATAATTTTAAACTTTTTATTATAATATTGTGAAATCAATTTATCAAATATAATTTCTATGGTTTTGAAAAGATAATATCTAGAGTAGTGCACATAATGGAGAAAAATGTTTTCAAACTGAACTGTGTTTTTATGAATAAAATTTATTTTGTGATCCACAATAGTTAAAATTATAAACTCCCATGAGATAAATTATTATATTAAAAAATAAATAAATATAATAATCCTTTAATGAAATTAAAAATGAGAATTTCACCTTGAATATAATTGATTCAAATAAAAGACGAAAAACACTTTTTGTATTAAAGTAAATTTTTAAATTTTGTTAAAAAAATGACAAAAATAAGATTTATAATCTCAAATAATATATTAAAATGAATAATTTTATTCCTTAAATAAATATTTTATTACTTAAAAGTTTATTTATTCTTCTTTTAAATTATTACCCGATGATAAAATCATAAAAATTACAATTTTCTTAAAATTCGTATTTTTCAAAAAAATATCAATATTTTTTTAAAAAAATAAAAATTTCATCTTATGCTAATATTTTTATTCTAAAACTAAAAAATATTTACTAATTTTAAAATTAAAATTATGATACATATAAATTCAAATTTTGAATAAAATGATAAAATATAATGAAATATAGTTTTTATTAGAAAATGGAATTTTTGAATATTAATTGTTTTTTTTCTTATTTCAGATCATTTAATAACTAAATTGGTGTTAAAAAATTATCAATATAAAAAATAAAATATCACTATTAAACGTATATTTATTTAAATATAAATTTAGATCGCATTAAAAGGGATTTTTTAGATTTTGTCTAATTAATAAATGATATTATTAATCATTTAGGTAAGTTAACCGAATTTCATTCTTATTTAAATTATAATTTATTTTATATATATATATATATATATATATATATGAAATTGGTTACTCCTATTCATTCATAATAATTTAATGTCTATGTTTTAATGGTCCTATTTAAATATTTACATTTTCTATAAACATATCATTGTTTGGTTTATGGTCGGTGTTGTGTGTAGAGAAAACTGCTCAAAAAATATATTTTACTAATGGTAATCACATATTAAAATCTCATGGCGTTACATTCTCCACCATTGAATTAATTGTTTCTTGGAAATTTGAATTATTAATCTTAGAATAAATTAGGTTGGGGTATTTTTAACATATTCATCATTAATGGTATATCATATAATTTGAAATCTACCACGCTATATTAGGCCATACCAAGTAACATATATTTCTTCAAAGATATTAATTAAATAATACAATCATATACCTAATTATTTATATACTATAATACTATATTCCCTATAAAATACCTTTACTAGAACCATTTGAATCTCTAATTCAATAAATCATAATGAAGTTATATTTTCATCTAAAAATTAAGTATATACATAAACCTAAAATATTATTAACAACTAGTTCATATGGTCATATGATAATATATATATATATCATAATCCTCAAAATGTGATGAACTTCACAAAAATATCATAAATAAATTACCAATCACAAGGTTACAAATACCATCTGACTTACATATTCAAAATAAAACCATACTTTATTATCTCAACATCAATAATATATTAAAACTAAGATTTATCGGTACCTTCCTCATGTATTAACCAATAATTATAACTAAAAATAAAAACCTTTTAGTAAATATATTTTCAAGTGTTTTAATACCATTTAATATATATTTCCCTAATATAAATGCAAAACTTCTAAAGAAAAATCCATAAATATTTTAAAGTAATCCTCATAACTTTTATGAAATAACAAAATGTCATTGATAAATATAACTAACAAATTATAATAGCTAGGAGTTTCAAGATTTAATTTCAATTAAAATAGAAATCTCACTACATCAAGTAAGAATAAGAAACTAAACTTTGTCTTCATAATTGTAATATACCATGATTCTCATCCAATCAATTTTGACCCCGTATCTAGTTATAATACATAATGGTTTCTATATAAATAATTCTCTCAGTATCATTTTTTGATCTTTTTTCAACCAAATATTAAAACCAAAAGGTTATGATAATAATTAAAATATGAAAAATGAAAAATTAAATATGAATATTTCTTCCCCTATACGCCTTAATTTTTAATATATGATACTTTTAGTTCAAAAAATGACTCTCTTTATTCAATACATGGTTATCTACTATTAGTAATCTATAATGTTCTATAACCTAATCCATTAACATCATACTTAAATCTTACATTAAAATTTATTAATAGAATGTGAATATACAATGAATATCCCCTAGGAGTGTCAATCCATATGTACAGTTAGTCCTATTTGTAATTCACATGGTTATGATCCTGTTAATGTATAATCATCCCTTTTTATAGTTATTACACTTTTGTATATCTATTCCAGAGTATATATCCACTTATTGTATCCAAACAGGGGGTAATTTCTAGGAGAACCATTTATTTTATACTTTACTGAAACATTATGATGTTATCTAGCACTTAAAATTCTTTCTTATACATATCCTTGGAGTTTCTAGTAAATTTCATTTATCTAAATCCCCAGATAAAATGTGTAATATTACCTTAATGTTAAAGTATATATTATCCAAAAGTGTTATCTATAAATATAAAATTATAATCAAAATTAACTTATCAATACTTAAATTATACCCAACAAACATCCCAATCACTAAATATATCTAAAACATGCTCTGATACCAACTTTGACACTCTAGACCCACACTCCCAAGACTAGTACCATTAACCCATACATTACATACTATATTTCATACCAACTATATAATCTTGGATATAACTATCCCATAACATCATGAATTAAATAAAAATTTTCATTACATACATTCCCAAGACATTTTAGGTCTACATATTTCGAGATTTAGGATAGAAAAATAATCTATTAA
The DNA here is from genome assembly GCA_963277665.1 of Viscum album. Classification (NCBI taxonomy): domain Eukaryota; kingdom Viridiplantae; phylum Streptophyta; class Magnoliopsida; order Santalales; family Viscaceae; genus Viscum; species Viscum album. The sequence continues at coordinate 611,115,779 of OY728150.1, read as the reverse complement.
ATACCATGTTGTTCTAAAGTAATAGATATTTTTTCATTATATAAGAAACTACTTATTTCATAGTAATCCTTAAATATATTTCTAAAATATTCCACATAATCTATCCTACTATTATTTTCATGTTTAATAATTTTTCCACAATCTAGGGAAATAGATACATCATAAGGTGTTATCTCAAATGCTCAGTAAGGGAAATCATATAACTAAGGTAATCATGGCATAAACATGGAATATATATTATGGTTGGAATAGATAATAAAAATTAGTTCAATAATAGAATTAAATTGATAGCATGATATATCCATGGATAAAATGGACATGAAAATATCACATAGATAATAATAAATAATTACTTAGTGATAAAATGAATAATGTTGGATAGGTAATTCCATTTCTTAAGACAAAGAATTAAGATCTTAGAAACCATGATGCTAACATCAAGGAAATAACCTTTTATGGGTAGGAATTTAAAACAAATACCAAAAAATTGTTGTCTAATTAGACCTACCAATGCATCAAGTGGATATAAAATATTAGGCCCCAATACTTTGTTTTTTAACTCCCATAAATTCAACATGAGATAAAATGGATAAACAATTCATAATCATTTTTTGATATAATAATATGTGTTGGTATAACAATATATAGAACCTCAATACTTTCCCACATGCGAATAAAAATGATTACATGATCATAAAACATATAGATAAAGAATGTGGATGGTTAAACAATATATAGTTAATATTCCAATAATCTACCATATTGGAATAATAATATATGGAATTTCAATACTTTTCCCAAAGTAAATAAAAGGCATAACACCAGAAAAAACTATGTGAAAAAATAAGGATGATTGTTAAAAAATAGATAGAAAAATTTAAAATAATCATCCATATTGGAATAAAAACATAAAAAATTTTAGTACCTTTCACCATATTAGTAAGTGGTTAATAATATCATAACACATCAAGAAACATTACGTGGCTAATGAACCAATACATATTCAACATGTCAATAATAATTTTCATTAGAATAACAACAAAAAGACTCCAATAATTTTCCACATGAAAATGGAATAAAATTATTTCTATATGAAAATAATCCAATATAAGTTATGTAAAATTTAATTTTCACACCATACAGACCAATGAGTATATGGCTATGTCAATACTAGAATAACATGATCATAATCCTTCCACATTAATAAAGTGGATGATTTTAAAAGAATATTTCTCAAGAAGTATAATTTTTTTTCAAAGCTTGTATTTGGTAGGAATTTATATCCTATGAAATAAAATAGATAATAACACATAATACATTAAAATTTAATAATGAATCAATATTATATGAAATAATTTCAAGATAATGATTATAACTCAATGAAGAAAAGTTGAGTCACTAAAAAAATTAATACTAGGGAAACAACTAAATCAACAAACACTTGAATAAGGGAAAATGAATTGGCTAGTAAATCCCATGAAATATATAAAAAATAACATATAAAACTTTCAACATATAGTAAATAAATATTACACGTTGAAAATGGAACATGGTTCATAACATGTAACATATCTCAAAGAATCAAAATTGTGACCAATAAAACTGATACTACATGAGAATAATTTTAATAAAATCCTATGGAAATGGAGGGATTATAATTAAAAATAAAATACTATTATTAAAATTTAATTAATGATATGATTTATCAAATTGATTATATATACAACACATAAATTATATTAGGTTTATAATACCAAACATTCCTCAATGAGTAGAATTTCAGATGAAAAAACCTTACCCTGTATTCTTGCTTACTTGATCGTGATATAATATCTTGTATAATGAAATTAAATATATTAATAAATTATTTTAAAATATTTTTATAATCATAATATTATTTTTATAATTATTATATAACCATATATTACAAATATATTAACTTATTACTGCTTATTTTCATTATAATTTGTTAAATCTTTGGTTCCTTATTTCATTTAAACATCATGAAGAAGGAAAATTTTTAACTAAGAGGTTTCAAGTTCATCAAACCAAAATAATTCAGGATTTTGTAATATAATTCTTCAAAATTTTAGTTATTTCACATTTTCATTAAGAGAAGGATATTAATATTTCTTGTGAAAATGGAAATAATCATGAACTTGTTTTCGATACTTTTAACAAACAAAAGTGATATATTAATATTTTTTTAAATATTATGAAAAAAATTCAATATTTTTAAAAATATATTAAATTTATAATTATTATATTATATTAAATTTATATTAAATAACTTAATAATTTATTACATAATTATTGTAACCATATTTACATAGGTTGTTAAGTCAACCAATATGGTAGAATGTTAAAATGATTTAATTACTATGGGTATATATTTTTATAATGATAATGTGCTAAATAAAGAAGCTAAAATTTGTCATAAAAATACTATATACATGTTAAATACAATGTAGTAACCATAACTTATTGGTGGTGATAAAAAATGAAATTCATCATTCTAAGAGGAAGTAGTCCACACATATGCACGATTAATGATCCCATTTCTCAATGAATGGAAAAAATGATGGTTTATAAAAAATAAACATTTAAGAAATAATTATGTAACATATAAATCATATTAATTCATAAATTCCATGCTTTATACCATCATTTTTTGGCTGTGTTGAAAAATGAACAACATTTCTTGATGAAAGAAATAGTTCTCACATAAGCATGACGAATGTTTTGGTTTTTATTAGTTGATATAATGGAATGGATAATTTTTATAATTAAATTTTAATATAATAATTTTAATAAATTAATTATATTTAAAAGGTAATAGAATTTTATGATAGTAAAAATTTCAAGGAAACACCAAGAAGAAGTGGGTACTCATGTCAGGGAATTGAAATTTATCTTGGAATTATCCTTTGAAATGAAGGCCTTATTATAACTAATAGAGACCAAAGGATTTATTATGTGGAATAATGTTATAGGAGGATACATTTTATGAGTTTCAAAGACACAATCTAATGGAAGGCGAGTCTCTATATGGAGGAATTATTACCATTTTATAATTGAAGATAAGGGAACTTTGGAAAGCACCATTAATATTTTCAATAATTTTATATTAATATTCAAAGTTCAATTGATCAAAAAAGGGAAAATAGGAAAGGAAAGATATTTTGGGTAGAAAATAACCTCAAAAAATATTTTGGGAATCAAAATTCATTGTTTAATCCATTTTTAACTTTTTAACTTTTACCATATTTTACTTTTACCTTCGTAATTGATTTTTAACCTTATTAATTAATATTAATGATAAAATTATAATTGAAACCCTTAACTAATTTTAACATTATGAATTCTAAATTATGAATTTTTTTTTGATGTTTTAAAAAGTTAGTTTTATGATTTCTACACATGTGTAAAAACTATTTTTAGAAAAAAATGTGTTTTTAAGCATAAAATTTATGTGTGAGACATATTCATTAAATTCCAAAATTCCAAAAAAAATTAAAAAAAATAAAAGGTATGATTATTTAATATAAATCCAAAATTGAATCTCACCTTGAAATTACATGATTTAAATAATTGGCCAAAACAAATTTCTTTATTTAAATAAAAAATTAATTTAGTTCTAAAAAGATTGAACATAGGATTTATAATCATAAATAATATATCAATATTAAAAATTTTATTTCATAAAAAATTTTATTACATAAATGGAATATTAAACTTCTAGAGTACGTTACCATATTGATACAATAATAAAAAATATAATTTTCCCAAAAACTGTATTTTTTAATTAGAAATCCATATTTTTGGAGAAGATGAAAACTTTCTTACTAAGATAATATTTTTATTCGTAATCTAGAAATTATTTCTTTATTTTAAAATTCAAATTCAAATATTAAAAAATTCATTTTATGAATTAAATGGAAAAATATAATGATAAACAAATTTTATTGGAAAAGGAATTTCCAAATATTAATTTTTACTAATTTTATTTCACATTATTTACCAACTAAATTAGTGCTAACCAAATATTAATTTCAAACATTATGTATAATAATTAATAATATGATTCTTAAAATACAAATGTATGTTTCATAAAAAGGAAATTTTTATAAATGATATTTCCAAGGTAATAAACGATCTTATTAGTCACTTTAGATAAGTTAATTGGATTTCATTCATATTAAACATCACCTTGATTTTTATTATAGAGATATTTCATAAAGATGTTACTCATATTTAGTATCAATAATTAAATATATAGGTTTATACTTAAGTATTTTTATTTTATCTAAATATATCACATTTTCATGTTAGTTTATTGTTGTATGTAGAGAATATTATGAAACACATTGTCTATATTAATCATAATCATATAGTAAGATATCAGGGTGTTACAAATAAACTTTTATGGGGAAGAAAATAAACCTTGATTGGGGATCATAAATGAAAACCAATTTGATTTGGAGGGTGTAGACACTAACATAGTAATATAAATTAAAATTGATATTCAAGGGTGGGAATGTAACAACCTGATGTATTAGAATATATTTATTTAAAGAAATACTATGTTCAATAGCTAGGTCCACATGAAACACCCAAAAAAATGAGTCATGACATATTTGATAAATTTTATTAAGATAATATCATAATAATAGAACCTATAGTAGATAAAATGATTGTAATCAATTATAAATTCATACAAAATATTATTATGAACACTTAATGTTTAAAACGGAGTTTATTATTAAAATATATATTTATCTTTATATTCTATTTTCTTCTAAAATATTAATTTTTTAATTTTATAATTTAAATTTTTAAAAATGAATTCAAATTTTTGAATTTATAATATTAAAATTAGCATAATATAATTTGTCTTCATTTTTATAAAGTAAATAATTTTTATTTGAATATTGAAAAAAATATTTTTTTTACCAAAGTTATAAATTTTATGACTAAATAAATATATGAGAAAGACCAAGAAGTTTAAAAATCCCTTTAATTTATTAAATATTTATTTTAATAGTAAAATAGTCTGTTTTAAAAAATTTCTTTTATCTTAAAAAACCTATTCCCAATATTTAAAACATAATTAACATTTCACTCTAATTTATGATATTTTTTAGTATCTTATTTTATTGAAAATTTTTAAAGGTAAAAATTTATTTTTTATTTATTCTAAAGTAACATTACAATTTTTCATTTTATAGTAAACCGATATATATCATGGAGGTCAATAAATTTTATAAATTTATAATACATTAAATTTAAGATTAAAAATACGCTTTTTCTAAATATGGTTTTTATGTGTTATGTGTGCTAATATATATATTAAATTTTATGAACATTAGAAATTTTACTGGAAAAAATAAGTTAAAATATCATATCAAAATTTGATTAGTATTTAGTGCATCAAATTTTATCTTTTGGCATAAAATTAAGTTATGAAGGTGAATATTAGTTATCACAATACAATAATTTTTTTCATTGATGGATATGTTTTTAGGTATTTTGTTATTTTAAATTAAATAGATGTATTTAAAATTAAGACTCGAATATTTTGTTTAAAAATATATAAAAATTAATTAAAAAATAATTATTTTTTAATCAATTTTAAATATGATTAAGAAAACTAATTTATTATAATGATATTTTTATACAAAAATTGTTTGTCAACAAATTATATGTTCTAATATAAATATTATTTAATCATGTTTAAAAATTGAATTAGGATAAATGGCATCCAAATTTTAATTCATCATGTATAAATTTAGTAATATGGGTTATATTAATTTTTAATAAATAAAATAATTACCATGGATAAATTTTAATAAAGATTAATAACTGCAAAAATGGGTAATATAATGTGGCTCAAATTTTATGAAATAAATTTTGTACATAGAACTTATATAATAACTTTTTTAGGTTATAAATTCACACCTACATGTCTCACCAACATTTACTAACATAACCCACTTATGTCTCACGCAATTCCATTATTATCCCCATACCTAGCATTAATTTTCATTGTTTTGTCAATATTTTTCAATTATTAAAGGAACTAACTTCCACCCACTTCAAGTCAGTACTCTATTTATAAATTACTATGAAACTATACTAAATATCATGCTTCTATATGCCATATAAATTTTTTTGTATCCTATATCCCCAAAAAATTTCCTCAAGTCCTTCATTTCCATAACATGCTTTAAGAGAAGATCCAAATTCTCAACATAAGTATCGCTTAAACTTTAACATCATTTCATTACCCTTATCATCTGACCAATGTCAAAAACATTATAAATATATTTATATAGTCTCATAATTTTAAATTTTATAGTGAATTTTTTTTATATTTATGGTATAATCATCATCTACTCCCTTCCCATTTAATCAAAAAAATGAGAACATTAATCATGCCTGTGTGCGGACTACTACCTCCCTGAATGACATGTTTTATTTTTCAAAACCAAATTTAATGGATGGATATATATAAATAGGTTTAATGAATATAAATATTATATATTTAATTATTTATATTATAAAAATATAAATTAGTTATTCTAATGTAATATTAGAAATAAGAAATCATTTTAAAACTAACTGCATAAAATGAACATACCATGAGGAAAAAGTAATAATTTATAAGTGACAAAATCTTCTTCAATTTCATTATTCTTATAAAACATACCAATTATAATTTATCACAATAATAATATATTAATAATTTTATTATACTTTTGGGATAATGATATTATGACAAAAGGATATATTCCATATCCCTTATCACACATAGATTTTAGCATATTCTTATTGGGTTAGATTAACTACCTATATGAAATTGAAATAACTTTATATAATTTATATAATTAGGAAAATAATATTTTTTTATTAATAAGTAAATATTTATTTTGGATCTATTTTAGTAATATATTTAACTCATTAATTAAATTACAACTATTCATTTGTTCAATTCACTTAAACATGATTGTTACGAAATTCACAAACAAGAAATATAATTAAAACATTATTAAATTGAAATTTTATGTTTATATACAAAAAATTATAGTACCTTGTTTGGTATATGATTATGTACTATGGGAGTTGAATGTGGAACTATACCCCTATTATGAAAATAATAAGAAACGATCAAGAATACCAACACCAGATATTGAAAAATATATAAAAACTAATTAATATACATATAGAGAATAATTTTAAATGATTTTTATGAAATATTATGGATTTCATGTATTAAATTTAGTTTATTGAGAAATATTTCTTATTATGCACCACCATATCTTTGATATGGTGTAATTAATTACCAGTAAATTTATTTTACTATATTCATTTAATTAATGGTGTTTCAAGAGAATTATAGTTTTTTTTCTCAAATATAATTTGATTCAGAACGTACCAAGGTCATAAGGTTCTTCATTTACATAACTCCTTTGACTAAAAATGATTATAAATAAACATATTTCATACAAGATTAATTTCACCAAAAATAAAATTATAAATAATTATACTTTATATTAATATCTAAATAAATATTAATTTTGAATAAACATATTTTACCTCAATTAATTTCTTCTCTATTAAAAATATATCATTGTTCAAAATTATTTCAATTTTCCTAAATGAAGGTATCACCTCCAGGTATATATATTAATTTCCCAAAAAATTTATACATTATATTTAGAAATCCAATTATGATATATCTATATAAAAATTTTATTTACCTTCTCTTATTAAAATTTTTGTTATGGTTACTCTTCTCTGATTTAGGCTTTCAAAAAAAGTGTCTTATAATGTTCAAATGGGTTTCTATCCTTTCAAAATATAATTTTTAATTTTACATTACATACTGTTTTCTTATAACCATTATATATTTTAGAAGATATATTTTTTATGAATATTTTTAAAATTAAATGTTTTTATGTTTTTTAACTTCACCTTTTTCAAAACAATGTGTTATTTTCATGTTTCCATTTTTAACGATTTTTTTATTAGAATTATTTAATGTTTTTAACATGAAACCATTATATATTTTTCATGGTTTTATTATTGAAAGATAATTTTTAAAAAAAAAATAATTTTTAAAATGTTTCACATATCCTTTTGAGAAATTATTTTTCAAACTAACTATAAATATATATTTTACATGAAAGAAAAAATAATTTTTTAAATTTTTTTAATGAATTTTCTAACATTTTACCCCTTTATCTCAAAAATATATTTCTATTTGAAGTTATTTCCAATGAATTTCCTAATAAATATTAATATGAAATACTCATTTAGGGGGAATAAATTTTTATGTATCAACCATTAATATTATTGAGGTCAATTTTGGCGATAAAATCAAGAAATGTTGTGAATCCCATTTTTCTTTATAGAGATTATATATTATATAATGAATGATTAATTTTAAGTTAAGAAAATATGTATGGATGACTGATGGATGGGGTCCTATATCTCCCTCTATTTAATTGGTAGTGTTAATATCTCATGAGATAAAAATTGTATAAAAGAGTATTTATCTTAATAAAAGGGTTACACATGAGGATTTGACTTAAGTCAAAGGAAACACATAAATATTTTTCCTATGAAAAAGGGTACACGAGATGACTTATCCTAAGATAAATGTTACATGTATTCAATTATACCAAGACAAATGGGTATATGAGATATTTTATACCAAGAAAAATGGTACAAAAGAAGAGTATCCTATGTTCAAGGAGGTACATGGGTGATTAGACCAAGCCTACTATATAATAAATGTCTTTGTTTGGTATCCATGTCATATGATTTCTATGGTTATTATTTTTCAAAATTTTTATTTAATAAACTTGTGACTAAGATGACACTATTTATTAAATGTTTAATTTCTCATGGTTCCACATACTTTTTACATGGAATTAATTTGTTCAATTGAGATTACATGTCTTTTTTAACATGACTTATGGGAAAAACTTATTATTATTTATTATTTTTAATAATAAAATTTCTCTCATGACCATGTATTCTTATATGATTATAATCTAACCACTAATTAAATGTTTATGTGTTTTCTATTAATTTAAATTTGATCTCATACCTTTTATAAAAACCCTATAAAGTATTACACATTTCCACATGTTTTATTACATAAATATGAACTTAATACACCCCAATAATATTGAGAGGTCTAGTGTATTTTGAGACTAGTAACATTACACAATAACTTAAAACACGAAATACAATATTTTTATTGAAGGATTCTCTTACACGACCACAACATTCCTTCGTACTTAACACTGTATGGGATAACCTGAGGATGTATACAAGAATGGGGTGAGCTATAAATCTCAGTAAGAATTAAACAAGGTATGGCATGAAGAATAAAATACATTTTAGGAAATAGGTATATTAATGGATCATAAGATAAACATGAACCAAAATTCATGATTTAACATGATTATCATAACATGGAAATGTGGCAACAATATACAACTGGATATTATCATGAGCCAAGACTCATTACACATGGATTAGTATGAGTATACCCTCATTTCACATTAATTATCATGAATAAACCCTCATTTAACATGGAAGATCAGAATCCTAAATATGTCCCAATTCTTTGGAGAACTATCGGGGCACACACTTTAAAATAATTTCAATCTCACGCTTAAGTGTGCCTCATAGATCATATAAAATTGATTCATTAAACATCATCCTTTATTACATGATGAATTATTGTGGAATACATACATGAAAGTTTATAATCAATAATTATATGTTAATAAAGGTAAATTCCATTGATTGATAAATGGGCATGATATTCACTACATGATGAATTTGGAATGGAAAATCACGGTGTGATTTCAGCATCCTAATGACGTGACATAGAAATTAATAAAAAGGGTTGATGAGAGATAAAGAGGTATATAATAAAATATAAATTAAATGGAATGCAAGTGATTCATATAAATACATATTCGAACACAAGGAATTTGGAAATACAAGGTATAACATAACAGTGAAAATTTAAGAAAGATGAGAAATGGAATAACTCTAACAAACTTTCAGCACGGTAGCGGGTGTGCATGGGTAAGATTAATGAGAAACAATGAGATCTACCATCATAAAAACATGTTAAGGGTAGTATGGAAGATGAGGGAAAAAATAAAACATCATTTTTAGTATAAAATAAAAGGGTGTACAATATAAAGAAACATGGATAAAAATGAGAAAGGAAAGTGAGGATCCCATATTGAAATTCACCAAGGTAACATGTGTACAAAAGGGTTCATAAGAGGAATAAATGAGAGTGAAAGGGGATATGATCATTTATACATAAAATGAGAGTTAAGGAGAATTTTAATAACATATCCCAATATAGGATAAATGAAATTAAAAGATATAACTTTAAAAGAATGAATGATAAAAGAGTAGGGTGAAAGATACCTTACGTGGATGTGTGTGACACCAAAGAGGGAGGTTTTTTCAGAGATTTTAGGCTCTTTATTAGGACTCTAGGGAGTATTATATATATGTTTGTCGAGCTATAAATGATTTTAGTGAATATTAATGAGAGTTTGGGCGGGTTTATGAAGGAAAGGTGGGGAATTCATCCTTATTTTGGTTTCAGAACCTACACACTAAAATATTAAAAAAAAACAATACCAAATTTTTTCCCCATATTTTATAGTAAATAGGTTTGGTTTTCATTATTTTATATGTAAAATGGAATAATGTTTTAAAATAATGGTTCTTTTATATGGAGATGAGTCACACTCTCATGAAAATTATTTTCAAATCCAAAAATATATTATACATTTTGGAGGATTCACTAAGGATTTATAATATAAGTAAAAAAACTAAAATAAAATAATTTTAATGGGAAAAAATTTATTGGGCCAATAATAGCCATTATAGTATTCATTAAATCATTTTGGGGTCATTATGATGTCATAAAACATATATATATTTTATACGGTTTTTAATTTTTACCTAAAAATTTGACTAGCTCAAAAAATTTAGAAAAATTCAGCATTGGATAATTTTGATCCCATTATTCCACAAATAATATTCTTTTTATATAAATAATATTTGAAATATATAAATTTTCACTTTTAAAATGAAAAATTACATTTATTAAAAATTCACAGGTTTTGAAAAAAAGAGTTTTCAAACCTTAATAAAAATTACATTTGATGTCATAAAAATTATATAATAAATTTTCATTCATAAAATTAATTTGATAATAATATTTTTTTAAAAAATATTTATTACTTCAGAAAAATTTTAATTAATTAAAATAAATTCTTTAAAAATACACTTTCTGTTTTATTGAATAAAAAATATAACTCTTATCAAACTAATTACCTAATCATTTACAGATAAAGAAATTATATAATCATCATTCATAAGAATTGTTTCTATAATATTATTAATTATAAAATTAGTTTAATATAATAATGTATGTATTTATCAAAAGTACTATTTTTACCTAAAGAATCAATACATCAAATTCATCATTTTTTAAGAACGTGTATTCTCATAAATGAACGGATGGAATGGAACCATTATTTATAAAAAGGTATTACATAATAAGTAACTAATAACTTGTTACATAACCCCTTATTACAACTGCATAAGTCCTAAAGATAAGGTTTGCGATGGTAACAGACTCATGGGGTGGCTCAGATAACATCGCCTGAGTGGTAATCTCTATTAACTTGAACTTCTACCATATGAGATTTAATTAAATCTTAATGTGTTTAAGCTCAGCTTGGTATTGGTCAATGGAGATGCACAATGACCCTACCTACTTTTTGATCATTGAAAAATGAGCTTCATATGGCCTGAGTCTATATGATGAGGCCATTAATTCCTTTCGGTTGTGTCAAAAAGATTTTTTTTAAACCTTATAATTATATCAGTAAGGTGATCACTTTTCAACAGCTATATTATCAATTGTAATGGTAATTAATGGAAATCTAAACACAATAAAAAAAACATATATTGCATGTGTTTTCTATATCTATAATACATTAAAATAAAGGCAATTTTATTCATAAATGATTCGGTAGTAACATTACCCCTTAAAAAATTTCTCCCTCGAAATTTCCTATTCTATAACTAAAAGAAATCAGGGAAACTCTACGTCATCACTTCCTCTGGTTCCCACGTTTCTTCTTCAAACACGTCATTTATCTACAACACCTTGATGGGGGGGGGCATAATTTTATTTCATAGATCCTTTCCCCTATGATATATGTTTCTCAATGGATTCTCCTCATAGGAAAGGTCATTCTCCAATGGTACCACCTCTAGATTGAGTACATGGGACAGGTCAGGTATGTACGTCATCAAGAGTGATACATGGAATAAATCATGTACTTGAGATGGGTTTAGTGAGATTCCGAGTCGATAGGCCACCACCCCAATGCAATCAAGGATCTCAAAAGCACCTATATTCCTTGGAGTAAGTATTAAATTCATCCCAAATCTCATAACTCTATTCAATTGTGATATATGGCGGAAAAATATATCTCCCACATTAAACTCTAGGTCTCATCGACGGTTGTCACCGTACCTCTTTTGTCAACTCTGAGCAACATTAATGTGCTCCTGGATGGTCTTAACCTTTTACACCATTTATTTGACCATTTCTGGACCAAGAATTGTTCACTCCCCAACATAATCCCAACATGATGGCAGTTTGCACATCTTCCCATAAAGGGCTTCATATGTATCTATTTGGATAATTGAGTGTAAACTGTTGTTGTAAGAGAACTCAACCATAGGAAGTTGTTCATCCCATCCTCCATTGATATCCATTGAGCATGTTCTCATTATGTACTCATGTGTTTGGATATTCCACTAAGGCTGGACATCAGTTTGAGGATGATAAGCTGTTATTAAGTTTAGATTAGTATTCAAACCATGTTGGATACTCTTCCAGAACAAAAAGGTGAATCTTTGACCTCGATCAGATATAATCGATAGTGGTACTCCATATAGACTTACCAATTCTCTGATGTATATTATTTCCTTTTGAGGCAATGTTAAATCGTCCAGAATTGCAATAAAGTGTCCTATCTTGGTATGATCATCCACAAAAACATAGATAAATTTTTTCCTTTGGATGTATTCAAAAGTCCATTGACAAAGTCCACGGTGATGTTTTCCCATTTTCATTTTGGTGTGGGTAATGGTTGAAACATCCCCTTAGACATATACCTCTCAACCTCCACTTTCTGACATGCTGGTCACTTTGATGTATAATCAAATATCTCCTTCTTTATATTATTCCACTGATAATGCTATCAGAGATCTCAATACATCTTTGTGTTTCCTGGGTGAATGGAGAAATTTGAACTATGTGCATCATCCAAAAGTTATTTCTTTATCTATAGGTTTTATGGAACACATATTATTGTCACAAATGCCATAATTCCTTCTTCATTAACATTTAACACCAAGTATTTCCCTTTTCTGATAGTTTCCACTTTCTTCTGAATTCCTATATCATCCTTTTGATCATCCTTTAACCTTTCCAAAAGAGGTTGTTGAGAAATCATTTGTGAAAGGATTGATGGTGTTCCCTTATTTATTATTCCCATGAAAATATTCATCAAATATAAGAATATTTTACCCCAATTAATTATCTTCAATGATAGAATCAGTTGGTCATTTCTAGTTGGAGCATCTGCCACTTTGTTTCCTTTCCTAGGGTGGAAATGGTTTAAGCAGTTGTAATAGTTGTTGAAATATAACCATATTTGTTTGTTCATGTTCATATATTTCTATTTGAATATATATTTCATACTTTTGTGATCCATATATATTTCACAATTTTCCCAAAAAGCTAATGCCGCCATATTTCTAATGCGTTGTTCATAGCTGCCAACTTCAGATCATGTGTGGGATAGTTTTGCTCATGAATATTCAACTACCTTGAGGTGTAAGAAATGAATTTTTCATTTTGACTCAAATATCATCAAAGGGAGACTTATAATATTCTTAATAATAACATTCCCACAAACATCAACATGTGATACAACACATATAGAAGTTTTCTCTAATGATTTAATATCATTTTTTGGTGGGAACTCAATGTCCTTAGAAAACATAAAAGATATTCTAATAGGGAATGAATTGAAATAAATTATGAAATAAAATACATTGAAGGAGTGGTTACATGTAATTAATTCATCATCATCCATCTTAACATAATAATTTTCATGCTCCCTTGATCATGGTTATTTTTGATTTTCATCAGGCTTCTCAACACTTGTAGTAGAGAATAAGTTTTGGATAACACCCAAATTCTCCACATTTATTACATATAACTATGTATGTTTCCTTAAATGGAACTTCATTTACATACATAACATTATCCATTCTTTCATGTAAATTGGATACTTTGTTCTCTACCTTTCCACACATAAAACATCTCGTAGTCCTTTTGTGACATTTCTCTTGGTGCCTCTTTCCACTCTTGTTGCACAAAAACAATTGTTCCTTCTTTACCTTATCACCTTTATCAGATAAGATTATATGAAATTTCAACTTCCTATTACTTAAATAATTTAGTAATTCAACCAAATAAAAATTTTTAATTGTAAAATATTATAGATTGTTTGTAATAATCATGATTTGTCATTTTTGAGTTCTCATCTGGTTGGGAATCTTGTTTTGGCAGTCATCACATTGCCCTTTGCATTCGCTGTTAACCTAATTCATCCTATTACCAGCCATTGGCTAGAATAAAGGGAAAATTATGGGTAAGTATTTTAAAATATTAAATAATTATATGGAATCCAATGAAAAAAAGGGATAACATTTAAATTACATTTATTTCATTAACTTATGAATTTATAGGCTTCAATCTATGTTATCCACGATCTATTTTCTAATGTATATTCTTATGGTATATTTTTTACTCCATTAAAATGATTCATACTATGATTATGAATTTACCAAAGCATATCCCCTAGGAGAGTTGAACCAATAGTGTTTCAAGGTCCGTTTTCGTGCACCAGTTCCCATTCGAGACTAGATCAATGCGGTGTTTTTAGGTTTTACCCTTAGATACATCTATGTCAGAACCACCCCTACTTGTTCATATCCCAACAGGGATGTATTTTCTTGATAAAAAACGTACTATATACTCAAAAAAATTTAGGTATTATATTCTTATACTCAATCTTATCCTTATGTATTTCACTAGTGTTTTATAACCTTAATCCCAAAAATAAATAAACCAATCCCCTGATACCAACTATAATAACTTTGGTCCTTATTATACATTTAAACATGCTTTATTACATTAACATAAACATAATAAAACCCAAAATATCAAGAGGATTAGTGTCTTTTGGGATTAGGAACATTACATAAGTACTTAAATCATGAAATAAAACATCTTTATTGAAAGCTTCTTTTACATGACCACAACATTATTTTGACTTAACACTGCGTGGGATAACCTAAGGATGTACAAAGGAAAGGGGTGAGCTATAAATCCCAGTAAGGGAGTAAAAAAGGCATGAAATGAAAAATATAATACTTATTAGGAAATGTTAATATCAATGTATCATAAGAGAAACATGAACATAATGGCATGAAATATTATGATTATTATAACATGGAAATGTGGAAACAAGCTACAAAATGATATTAGTAAGATCCAAGGATCATTGCACATGGATTGACATGATTAAACCCTCATTTCACATGAATTATCATGAGTACACACTAACTTCACATGGAATATCATGATACAAAACATTACCCAATGCATTTGAGCACTATGGGGGCACACCCTTCATAATCATTTCATTATCATTATTAAGTGTGCCACATAGACCATATAACATGGATTCATTCAACATAATATTTTATTACATGATAAAGGAATGTGGAATACACATATGAAAGTCTATAATCAATAAGAATATGTGCATAAAGCTGAATACCGTTGATAGAGAAATGGGCATGGTATTCACTACATAATGATTTTGGCATAGAAAATCATGGTGCAATTTTGGCAGCCTAAAAACATGACATAAAAATTCATTAAAATGGTTGATGAGAGATAATGGGTTCTCTCATCATATATAATTTAAATGTACAGTAAGGGGGTTACATAAATACATGTTCAAACACCAGTAATTTGGAAATAGAAGGCATAATATAATATAGAAGCTTGAAGAAAGAGGAGAAGTGGAATAACTCTTAAGAAATTTTGGCATTGTAACATGTGTACTTAAAATGGATTAATGATATAGAAAGAGGTATACCATCATAAAAACATAATAAGGTATGTATGGGGAAGGTGAGAAAACATACCCCATCATTTTTAATTGAAAATAAAATCTGTAACTATATAACAAAACTTGGTTAAAAATGAGAAAGGAAGGAAGGAGAGGGTCCCTTGTGGAAATTTGGAAAGGTAACGGGTATACATAAGGGTTTATAAGAGGAAAAATTAAGAGTGAAAGGGACTCCCATCATTTATACAACAAATGGAAAGTAATTCAGATATTTAATAACATATCCCAACATAAGAATAAAATCAATTAAAAGACCTAACATGAAAAGAATGCTTGATAAAGGATGAGGGTGGAAAGATCACTTACATGGATGTTTATGATACCAAAGGCTTGGTAGAGGCTTCCTGGGACCTTGGGTACCTTGGGAGGACTCTAGGGTGTATGTGGCATAGGTTGGTCGAGATTCAAAGGGTTTTAGTGAAGTGGAATGGAAGATTTGGTGGGTTTATATAGGAAATGAGGGGAATTATTTATTATTTTGAATTTGGACCCTACACATTAAAATATTAAAAACCTAAAACCATCCAATGGTTGTTGCTCATGGTTTCTGGAAAAGTGGATTGGTTTTCATCATTTTTAAGGGAAATGGACGAATTTAATAAAATGAGGAATTATAAAATAAGTAAAAAAAATCTAAAATCACATTATTTTAATGGGAAAACATATATTGGGCCAGAATACCTGTTATAATATTTATTACATCATTCTAGGGTAACTATTATGTCATAAAACACATATTTTATTTCTAAAATATTTAATTTTTATAAAAAAATTAGACTGTCTTAGGAAATTATGAAAAAATCACCATTAGAAAATTCCGATGTCCTAATTTCAAAAATAATATTTATTTTATCTAAATAATTTTCTAAATATGTGAATGCTCACTTTTAAAATTAAAACCGACATTTATTTAAATTTCTAGGGTTTTGACAAAAATCACTTTCAAGCCTTAATAAAAATTAAATTTTAATTCATAAAAACTATATATTAATTTATTATTCATACAATTAATTTTATAATAATATTTTTTTTAAATATTTTTTCTTTAAAAAATTAATTAATTCCTTAAAATAAATTTTTTAATAATACACTTTTTGTTTTATCGTATAAAAAAGATAATAATTATCATACCGATTACCTAATTATTTGCATACATAGAATAAATATAATCATCATTTATAATAATTTTTTAATAATTTTATTAACAAAACCATTTCTTTAAAATAATAATGTATAAATTTCTCAAAAGTATCATTTTTACGAGAAGAATAAATTTATCAAATTCATAATTTTTATAAGACTATTCTCATAAAAAAATTAATGGAATAAGAATTTTATTTAGAAAAAGGTATTACAGAATAAGTAACTAATACTATGTTATATATCCCCTTATAACACCCACATAAGACCTAGTATAAGGTCTGTGATGGTGAAAAACTCTTGGGGTGGCTCAGATAACATCACTTGGGTGGTAATCTCGATTAACTTTAAATTCTATCATTAGAGATTCCATTCAAGATTAATGAGTTGAAGCTCAAATTGGGATTGGTCCAGAGAAAAGCCCAATGACTCTACCTCATTTCCATGCTCCGAAAAATGAGCTTCCTACGGCCCGAGTCTACTGGATAAGGCCATTATCTTCTTTTTTTCTTTCAAACGGATTTTTTTAAAACCTTATATTCATATTAGTTGTGTGATTACTATTGAATGAATATATTATTAACGATAATGATACTTATGGGTCATATAAACCCATTAATAATAATAAAAAAGAGTATATGTGTTTTCAATATCCACAATAAATTAAAAGAAAGGGAAATTTATTCATAAATGATCTGGTCGTTACACCTTTACTATTTTTTTGAGTACTGAAGTTATCAAGATAAATATAACTTGTGTGAAGTCTTGAAGGTCATAGAGTGGAGTTCAATTATGCAGAAATGTTCATATCTGTGGATTATGTATTTATTACTTAGAGACATTAAACCTTTTGGTCCATGGGTTGTTATAATGTTTGAGATATGTATTATCTCTATCATGAAATTTATTTATTATTTATGTTATGTTTCTCTTGGGTCTCTATAGTTGGTATCATATGAATGTTTAGTTTTTTTAGGATTATATTAGTTATTTTTTGTATTAATATAAAAAATATTTAGTGAAAACCGTAATGATAATTCTATAGAGAGGAAAATTCATGAAATTTGGTAAATTTGAGATTGTGGGGTTTCCATGAAATTACTACCATGTATGAACTCTGAAAATTTGATTCATCTAGGTAACATATGAACCATAGGTTAATTACCTCAAAAAGTTTTGGTAAATAATTGACTCAATATTTACTCAATGCTTGATGAGCAGGCCTAAGAATTCATACTTAGCTATAAACTCTCAGGTGATATTCTCTTGTTAATCACATTTTCTTTAAAATATTTATGACTGAATTATTATGTTAAGGCATTGGGTTCTATAAAATGAGATAACCAACATAATATGACCTAGATTAAACTGAGAGTGAATTAGGATGATCTTAAAGATAATATATTAATTTTGAAGAGTATGATATTTTAAATATAGATTTCTCTTGTAATTATCATGTAAAAATTATCTTACAGTAGTAGTTGTTTGACACTTAAAATTATCTCTTTTGGTTTTACAAATGTATTGAGTTAGGATGATCCAATTTAATAATGGAAGGGATGGAAATTATAGTAAATTTTCTAATGATAAACCAAATGCGATTGAAAATAATGTTGAAAATCTTGTAGTTTTACAGAACCAACTATATTGAGTTATGAATAACTACTTTAGTATTTCCAAACATCGGATGAAAATAAATAAGTGACATATAGATTTCATAGAAGATCATGTGGTGATTATGATGAATGACAAACTATTCAACTTCGTACATGTCAAAAATGTGGGATGAATAACCAAAAAATGTATCAGAGTAAAAAATATTTTTGTAAAGTAAGGAAGGATTAACAATCAAGTTCATGATTTCAAGATAAGGTAAAGAATCTGATCAATGAAATAGAGGACTAGAATGTTCGACGCCACAAATGGTTAGAGTTTGGGTGTTATTCAAATTGACTACCTAACCCAATAGTTAATGAGGATAATAAAAATAAACATACTCCTAAAAGAAGGAAAAAGGGAAAGCCACTATTGCCCTACTATTGAAATTAGGTTTTGAAAAAGTGGGTTAAAAGGTATACTCACCCACCACTATTGATTTATTGATATTTAATTTCAATCTAATTCAAGAAACCCTAGTAGGCTTAAGAATTTATTTAATAGCATCAAATCAAGACCCTAAAAATTTGATTTTATCATCAATTATTATGGTATCCCAAGTTAAGGCTTAAAGAATATTCATCTTTGAAGTCTTATTACCCCTTCTGTATAGAAATTCAATGCGTTTTTATAAATTTATTAGAAATCTTTACATAAAATTCATAATAATAAATAAAATAGGTGAATCAAATTTAATATTTTAGAAAAATATATGATCATTACTCAATAAATGGAAGACTATGAGATATCATGGAAAAACAATTCAATTGTAATTGTTATAGAACCTAATCATGATGGTGGTTTTTTCTTAATTTATTGGAAAGAAAATCAATATTTGGATGGTCTTATTCAGAGGAAAAATGGCATGGTTCCTATGTTTATTGATAAAAATCTAAAAATTATATTGCTAATCACTTATAACTCTTAGATAACATTTTTTTTAAGTTTTTTTAGTAAGTGATATTTAAAATTTCAATGATACAATATATTTAAGGTGGATATTGTAACATATTTATATTTTGGTATACATTTCTTTAAATAAATACTATGTTTGATAGCTTATTCTAAACATAACACTGAACAATAATGATTCAAGACATATTATATTAATATTATTTATAATATTTAATAATAATAAAATATATATTATATAATTTTTTTGAAATAGATAATAAATTCATACAAAAATAGGATTAAGAACACTTAATGTATTAAAATGAAATTTATATATTAAAGAAGTTTTTCTTTATATATTTTATTTTCATCTAAAATATATATTCATAGTTTTTAGAATTTTAAAATTGTCAGATAAAATTAATTCTTGAAATCATTATATAAAAATTATCCTCACCATAATTTTTTTTATATTTTATGAATTAATTGATTTTTATGTGAATAGATAAAATCATATTTTTTCCAAAATTATAAATTTTACAACATTAAAAATATATGATAAAGAAATTTGTGTTTATAAATTGATTTTATTAATTATATATTTATTCATTTATTAAAACTATGTACAATAAATTATCATTTTTAACATAGTAAAACCTATGTTCACCATTTTAAAACATAAGTAACATTTATTTTTTATTTCAAAAATGCTCCCAGTCTTTTCTTCTATTAAAAATTGGTATTTTTAATTTTCAATTTTGTCTTCATTTTGAATGAACATAACTCATATTTTTTTATAATAACACAATTTATATCATGAAATTTAATGATAATGATAAGTTTATACTACAAATATTTTATGATTAAAAACACACTTTTTAAAAAATGTGTTTTATGCATTATGTGTAATAATATTCAAATTACCCTTTCTAACTATTATAAATTTCTTTTGAAAAAAGTATTTCAATATTTTAGATCAAAATTTTTAAAATTTTCAAAATATTTTGTATTTTCATTTTCATTTTTATGCATAAAACTATATTCCCATTGGAAATATTAGTTACAACAATAAAACAATAATTTTTCAAAGATTGATAATTTTATAATTATTTTGTTTTAAAAAATTAAATATATCAATTTTAATTTTATTTACAATAATAGGATTTTTAAAAATATATAAAAATGAATAAACAATCATTTAATTGGTAATCAATTTTAAATAATATTAATAACTCTTAATTATTAAAATGATATATTTTCTTTAAAAAATACTTTTTTAACAAATTATATGTTTTCTTATAATGGTTAATGCTATAATATATAGAAATTACATCAGAATAAATAGAGTCAAAATTTTAATTCATCATATTGAAACTTTTTAGGAAGGTCTATAATATATATTTAGTGAAAAAATAATTACCATAGTTAAATTTTAATTAAAATTAATAGGTGTTAAAATTGGTAATCTAATGTGGTTCAAATTTGACAAATACACCTAACATGTAGGCCATCTATAATACATTTTAGGGTGTAAATTCATACCTATATGTCTCACCAAAATTTCCCCACTTAAATCTCATTTTGTTTCATTCTTATCCATTATCCTATCATTATTTTCCACAGATCTGTCATTCTTTTACACCTTTAAAAAGAGATAAATTACACCAACTTCAAGGTGCACCTATGATTATGACTTACCATGAAAATATATTCAATTTAATTCTTATATATCCACTATAAAATTTTGTTAGCCAATAGGCCCAATAAACTGCTTCATTTCCCTTATTTCTATTGGAAACTTATTTAGAAGATCTAAATTCTTAACATAAGTGTTAGTTACCCATTAACCTGATTTATTTTACCTTACTATCCACCATAATCAAAACCCATTCTAACCATATTTATATGATTTCATAAGTAAAAATAATATACTAAAATATTATTATATTTATGACATAATCATTGTCAATTTGTCTACCATTCGATAAAAAAATGAATACATTGCTCGTGGGTGTGTCTGCAGACTAAAGGCTTCAGAAATGACACATTTTGTTTTTCATCACTATATTTAAATGATTTATCTTTAAATTGTTTTAGTGAATAAATTTTTTTATGATTTATTAGCCTAATATATAAATTAATAATTATTCACGTAATATTATCCATAAGTGATCAATAGAAAACTGACCGTCTAAAACGAACATACCATGTTATAAGTGACTTATTGATCAGTGAAAAATATTTATCATTTATGTTCTTCATAAAACTATTCCCAATTATGATTTAACAACTTAATTACATATAAATAATTTTATTGTAATTTTTTTTGAAAATGATAATATAAAAAAATGATATCTTATATTTCCATACTCATACATAGATAGTAACATATTATTATTGGGTTGGTTTAACCACTTACATAAAAATACTATAAATTTCATTAATGTATGTAACTGGAAACATAATATTTGATATCTATAAGAAAATAATTTCTTTTTGTTATTGTTGGTAATATAATCAATTGAATAATTAATTATGTTACTAATGTTTATTTAAAAAAACCACCAATGCTTTCTCGATAAAAATTTTGTCTACAAGAACCATAACTGAAACTCCAATGGAATAAAATTATTTGTTTATAAACCATATTAAATAAAATTCCATTATATTATATGATGTAGTTATTATAATCATTTGGATAATAATGAGTAACACTGCCATTATTATGAATGTAGTTTAAAACGATCAAAATTAGTCACACCTAATATGAAAAAATAGATAAAAACTAACTAATATACATATAGAGAATAATGGTAAATAATGTTTATAAATGGTTATAGAAATGAATAAAATAATAAAATAAGCTGTTAATATTGTTCTCTATATTAAATAAATTTTTATTTTATGATAAACTAATTAGGAATTCATGTAATGTGTTTCATGTAATGTCCCAGACTTGGTTCACTCATATGTAAGCGAACCTTGGGGGCCACATGGCCTCAAGGTCACCTCCCCAAGTAATATCTAGAGATTTTAAATAAGAATTTCTATAGCATAAATATAAAAAAAAAACTAAAATGAACATTAGAATATTATTATTTAATTATGACCTAGATAACCTTTCTTATTGAAAATTAATTATAAAATACTCACACACTTTTTAGTAAAGTCATTTAATCCTTCAAAAATAAATTATATTCAAAAATGTGTTTACTAAATTTTTATGAGTGAATATTACAATTAATTTATAGAGGTAAAATAAAATTTATTTTAAAAAATTGATTTAGTTTTTGAATTTAGAATGTCAAAATTTTCTTTAGATATATTTTTTATAATTTTTTGAAAATATTTATTTTTAAATAAATAGTGAAAAATAATTATTTTTATTGAAAATTAGATTTTTATTTTAATATACTTACAAACTAAAATTATATTTTGTATTATTATAAAAATTTCATCAGTTAATTTTTTTATTTAAAATAAATAAATTATTATTTTATAAATCTATTTTATTGTTTTATTTAGCATTAAAACATTTTATATTCCAGAAGGGTATTTTTCAAAAAAAATGTTTTTATCATGTTTTATGGTTTAATTTTAAATTAAATTTATAAAAAACTGATTTTTTAATTTATAAAAATGGATTTCATACATGGAATCATGTGTTATAAATTTATTTAAAATCTACATATTATTTTTGATCAATAGGAATAGTAAACATAGTAATTTCATTACCACAGTAATGAGTAATTCAAGGAATTTAGGGTAAAAATAAAATGATAATAATAATAAAATAACCCAAAAAATTAACAAAATATTACTTAATGAGTATATATTGACCCTAATCATCCAAGGTTAAAATTTGGGATCTTTTGGTGCCACTTGGATGAGATTATGACCTTTATATATTTTATTTACTAAAAAGTCAAACATGTCACACTTGTTTTTTACATGTGAAATAATTTTAAAATGGTGTTATCTAGAGTATATTTCCAAATATAAATAGTTATTTTATAGATAATATATTTATCTACATCATTTTAATTTATTTTTATTTTTGAGTGAAAAAATAAATAACTTAAATTATTACAAAATACAAATGTAGTTATTATTTTATTAATGGAATAATCAAATAAATGATATTAAAAATATTAAAACACAATTTTAGATATTAAATGTAATAATATAATAATATATATGGTAATGAAATTTTTACGATATTATAAAATAGTTGGTTCAGATTTGAATTATTTTCTTTATGTTTTAAAAGTCAATGTAATGATTGTATAAGAATTGACAATACTGATATTTTATTAGATTATTTAAAATCATAAAAATATTAAATAAGAAAAAAGGGGATAATATATGGCATAAAATTTCATCACATTTGTATTTATAGGAAATTTGGAAGCATTTTTTCTAGAATAGTCTTATTACATTTTAACAGTTTGAGAAATTCAAAAAGTGCCCCTCACCTCATTTATAAAACAGATCCCATTCCATCACTTATTTACACCAATTGGAGACATATAGTTTGACCAAACCATACAAATTTCCCTTATAATCATTATTATATAGTTTCTAGAGGTTTTGTCCTTCCAAACAACCAACTATAAATCACTTAGGAACACATCTAAAGGAAGTCCTCCGATGATGAGGTAATATTCATTACCAATTTTTTCAAGTTTATTTTTTTTCTAATTTATATTCATGTGTTTTTTCATAATAAATAAATAAATATAATATAATATATAATTATATGTTATTATGTTTATGGAATAACTTTATTCAACATTTTATCCACCCTATGAAAAATCAAATCACCACACATGTATAAGGATGTCTAACCATCTCTACGTAGCGATATAATTCATTTTTCAAAACCACTTTACATAGAAAGTAATAATAATGGAAAGAAACGAAAAATATGATACTTATTACATGATATTGATTCTATAAAATTAATATATCATCCATTTTCTTACCCAGTCACCGTTAAGCTATTGATATCATTTCTTGTGTGTATGACCTACCATCTCAACGTATCAATGTGTCTCATTTTACATATCTAGTATTAAATAATGGTTCCAAAAATGAATGGATTCATTAAAAATGATACTTATATAATTCATAACCTTATCTATAGGATTAATATATCTCTCTCAAACATGAACTATAACTTACGTGATAAAACATTGATGAAAAATGAAGCAGTTAACACTTGAAATAATGGTAATAAAAAATATTATTAACGAAGTGGTGATAAGTGTTATATAATGGGTATATATGCTACATCAATTATGAAAATGTTTCTTTTATGAATTAATAAAATTATTTAAACCATTATTAATGCTGTTAAATCATGTTCAACAAAAATAAAGCGCAAGGTAAGTGGTTCTCATCTCACTTTTACTTTTATGAGACATATGCCATATTCACCACTTATTTATTTTGTGTTTTGTATATATTACACCAATTTAATATTATATAATTAATATATTTATCTTAATAGAATTGAAATATTATTTTAATGTTATGTATTTCATGGGGCTCATTATATAAAAGGAACCTAAGTGGTAAGGGTTTATTTAACAATCTCATTGTTATTTAGGGCTGTTTATTTTTAAGTCTTAGTAGAGGAATATTTCCATTACATATCCATGTTTTATAAAAGTGTTTTCAATTTTTTTACTATTATACAATTACATTTTAAATCCATTTTGATCCTTGTTTTACTTTTTACAAAATGTTTTAAAAGAAATCTTCATGTCGTTCCCTCAGAAAAGTAATTTTTTATTTTGCATACATATTTGTGAAAGAAATGTTTTTTAACATAAAAGGATTGAGTGAATTTTCTTTAAATAATTAAGATCTAATTATGTTAATCTTTCTTCCCATGTTTACCAGGTTATTTTAAAATAAAAGATTTTCCTTTGTATTTTCACAATTTAGTTTTAAATTTATTCTCAAAATGAAAAAGATATTTTTCTTATAATTTTTAATGATATTTTTCTGGTACTTTTATTTTTCAATGTAAATAAACCGTAATTTTAATTATTTATAATTGTGTATATGATTTAATTATAGCATCCCTTTAATCATTCACTTACTTTTTTGTTCATTCAATATTTCATTTCATTTAAATATCAAAATTTTTGAATCATGAATTTGATTATTTCCTAAAATGTATAGTATTTTTTCATATGGTGATTACTTTGAATGTTTTTTAAATAACTATGGAATTTTTTTAAATCCATATATTTTAATCATTATAGATATTAGGATTAATTATTAATGGATAAAATAGATTATTTTGATATGTGAGGAATGATTTGGGCCTACAAAGATTGGTGGGGCCTGAAATATATAGCTCTTTGATGCCTCAGTAGGTCTAATGAGACAAATATGTTAGACAAATTCCTAATGATTAAAATACCTTGTGAAAGTCCATTACAATATAGATACCATGATGTTTGAGATCATAGCATCCAATATTAAGAATTTACTTCATGAAAAATTTAGTTAATATTATCCATAAAATTTTCAAAATGATATTATTTGTGGATTCAAATTGTGCACAAATTATGGTTTAAATATAATTTGTTTCCAATTTTTTAGATTTACATAATTATTATGCCTTATTTTTACATTATTGACAATTTATTGGTTAAATGGTATGCCTGTTCAATTATTTACTTTTACATTTGATTAATCATTATTGATTCAAGACAGATTCTATTATATGTGACCCTTTTAGAGAATTTGAACTCACACATTTCATATGTTTCCTTTATTCAAGATGCAAGGATGTGTATTGCAATTTGTATTTTGGAATATTCTAAAGATAATAATTTTTTACAAAAAATAGTATTTTATAATTTAGGTTCTCAAGTGTAATATAAATTCATGTATGTATCTTGTTTACCAAAACAACTATTCAGTACATTGGTATATGATTCTTTATATCTAGTGCCAATATAATAAATTAACCATCTATATTGGGCCACATGATTTGGGGTAGTTAAATTGGTATCAAAGGAAGTTTATTAGAGACCCGAGGAATATGATTTAGGAAAATATAGAATAGGGAATATAACCATATGAATGAAATTGAGGATTAGTCTTAGTATTAGATAATATCCTATAGATTTGGTAATGATCATAGATAACCTAGGTTAAAAATAAAAACTCACAGATTGAGAATAATGTGTCATGATTTAGAAATACTTTTAATAACATTTCATGATTATTTGATATCTCAATTTTATTATTATAGTTTGATTCGTACAAATTTATTTTTGGTTTTAGTCAATTGTTAGAACTAGAAGGAACTGTATTAACATATAATGTGATAAAACAATTGTGATAATTCATAACAAAATGGAATTATAATGTGATTGAAAGATATTTTTATGATTTCTAATTAGTTATCATGTTATATTATTAACAAACTACACCTTTACTAATTTTTAGACTCACCAAAGAAAATAATGATAGAGTTTTATGAGAGTATGGGAAGTGGAGGTTATAGGAGAAATAAGGATAAATTTCTATCATGTCTAAAATGTGGAAATAAAAAAATTGTTGAAAGTCTTGAGGTAACTGGAATATTTTTTAAATGTGGGTATGAAGTACATAAATAAAAAAATTTTTGGGGAGAAATGAAGAGTACGATATAAGAAAATAAATTTCATCATTGGGATACATTAATATTTCATTACCTTAAATATGGAAAACCAAATAATTAACCAAGTCAATGAACTATTATAAAGGATAACACCTAGATCATGGAGGTTTTTATGTTTTTATTTTAAAATAATTTAAGTGAAATGAGGGAACTATTATGTATTGGGATTCAAATTTTATGTTGTAGAAGTATTTTAACAATTATATTCTGGATATAAGAATCGTAAAATATCTATGGATTGTGTTGATTTTGGAAGTGTATAAGTATTAAATCACCTCAGAGTTATAGACACCATCATTGGTTAATGAGTTAAATATTGATCATAATTTTACTTTCATAGAAAACCTTGAGAGGTTTTCTGTTAGGGGAGTTAATCAAGATTAAGGAAATTTTGGGAGACATTTTTGGTATTCGTACCCATTTTTTTGGTATATATTTAGTGAATTTTTTATGGAATAATTCCTTTTCATTTTTGGACATAATATTAATGGTAAGGAGAACCTTTAGGGATCATATGATGTTTTATTTTAAGGTAATTATGGTTTATTATACTTTATGGAATGAAAAATGAAAATAATGAGATAACCAATTAGGTTAAAAGTTTCATTAATGTTAAATATATTTAGGTGATTTTTAGGATATTTATCACATTTTTAAGAATTATGTACAGATTATATTAATATAGTTTTATATAAAGGAAAAACTGTGGATCAAAAAACAACCCATCACATACAAAAAGTATACAAGGCTTGAACCAAAAACTGAAGGGTGAAGAGGGTACATCGTCTACCACTGGACAACATAATGTAGTACTTAACATGGCATAGTTTTTATTTACTAATATGGAATGAAAAATTAAATATAGATTCATTTTGGGAACATATATTTTATCGTATAGACAACCATGGGATTGGAAATTGATTTGGCGTTAAGTAATTTATGTTATTTCAGAAGACGATCACTATTTTGAGAACCCTATACGATTTTTGTAAACATGATATTATAGAATTTTATTTGAGGAATAAATATTGAATTGTCTATTAGAGTAATATATAATTTTATTTTGGATTTATGGAGATTAAGGTTATTTATGGAAATAGTTATAATATCTTGGATAATATTTTTTTTTATAATGAACATTTTTGGAGATAAATATTAAATTTATCTTAGAAGACAATGTTATCAAAACCTCTAATTTTTGGGCATCAATATTTGTCTAGAATATTTCTAAGGACTTTTAAGGATACAAATTGAATGAAAATGTAAAATTTTATCTCAAAATAAATTTTAAAGAAAATTTGGAAACCTCACATTGGAATTAAATAGGGTCATTAAAAAAGAAAGAAATAATAAAACGATTGAAGACATGGCTTAGATTATTTGAACCATTCACTCTATATAAACATAATTGTAAAATGGTGGACCAAATTATCCCATGTTTAGATGTATTACTCCATATTTATCTTCTTTTCATTGAATCCTCACACCAAAATGTGGTATTTTTTGTTGATCCATACCCTTGGAGGCGTGTTAATTTCAACTTGGATCATTCTTTCATATATTCAGTTAGCCTCCTATTTTGTATCATTTATGTGGAAGGATACTTTAGATGTTTTTTAAATTTTAAGGATAATTATTTATTAAATTATCTAAGATTAATTTTGGGTCTTATTATTGAATTTGGGGAGATTAAATTATTTTTTCTCACATGAAGGTTTATTATTTTTTGGAATTATCTTATATTTTACTAAAAATATTCGATTTAGTTAATGTCTAAAAATAAGAGGAATATATTGTTTTTATTTTTTGGATTTTTTGATCTATAGAAATTGATTCTAGTGCTTCAATAATGAAAAATATTTACACTCATAATTTTGAGAGAAAATGATTTTGTGGTGGAAATCGCTTAAAGGATGAAACATTACCTATAAATTAAAAATATTTCCTTATTGGTATACTCCATGTCATAAAATAATTCCTTAAATTTAGGAAAATGATTTTAGAATAGAAATGTTATTTTTTTAATTTTCTTACAAAGAAATTAATGGAACTTTAAACCATCAATGATTTTTGATTTTTTGATGGTTAACTTTCTCATGACCATTTACTTTATCAATCTTTATCAATCCTTGAGATTTAGTTTTTTCTTCCATATCTATGTTTTCACTTCCCCTTATATTACCTTATATGGAAAACTATTGTGTTTTATTTCAAATGACTTTCAAACGTCCATTTATCAATTTCCAATTGGACATTTTATTAACCCATTTTTCGATGTGGTATTTTAACAATGATATTTTGAAAAGTCGAAGCCTAGTTACCAAGACCATGTTCAAATTGTGAAGATGCAATTTTTTAAAGGTGAATAATGTAATATCTTTAGATCTCAAATAATAAAGTTTATAGCATAAAAGATATAAAAAATTGATCTTAAAACAAATAATATTATTATTTCAATATGAATTTTATATCCTTGACTAATGAAAAAAATATTATAAAATAATTATATAATTTTTAGTAAATTCATTTTATTTATAAAAAAATGTGTTTTCTTAAAAAAAATTTACTAACATTTTATGAGTGAACATTAGATTTAATTTATTCATGTTATATAAAATGTATTTTTTAAAAATTATTTTATTTTTTAATTCATCATTTTAATATTTGATTAATTTTAATTATTTAATTTTTTTTGTAAATATTTCTTTATAAGAGATTAATCAGAAATACAAATTTTTATTGAAAATGGTCATTCTATTTTCAACTATTTAAAAAGTAAAATTATATTTTCTAATATTATTAAAATTTTATCAGTTGTTTTATTTAAAATAATTCAATTATGGTTTTTGAAGTGAATATTATACATACATTTAACATAAAAACATTTTATATTATAAAAGGGAATTTTTCAGAAACAAAAACTATTTTTTATAATGTTTTTCCACTATAATTTATATTTTTGAATTTTTAATATGTTTTACAAATTTTGAATCATTAGGTCCAAATTTAGTAAACATATCTCTTTTCATTTTGTCTAATATGAATAGTAAACATAGTTATTTGTTTACCATGGTAAAAGGCCAATTTGGTATTTTAGGTTTAAAATAAAATTATAAGAACCATAAAATTACCTAAAAACTTACCTAAATCTTATTTAATGAGTATATATCGATCAAAATCATCCTAGGATCAAATATAAGACCATTTGGAGCCACTTTCATAAGATTATAACCATATAGTATATTATTTAATGAAAAGTCAAACATGTCACACTATTGTTTTTAAGAAGTGTAATATTTTAAATATGGTGTTATCAAGAGGATATGTAAAAATATAAAATGTAATTTTAAATATAAAATATTTATCTACATCATGGTAATTTTGTTTTTAATTTTTAGTTAATAACTAATTAATTTAAATCCTTACACAACACCAATGTAGTAATTATTTATTTAATGGAATAATCAAATGAATGATATTACAAATATTAAAAGTATTATTATTTGAGATATTTTTGGTTATTAATGAATTATATTAGTTATGATTACATTTTTATGTTACAATAAAATATTTTTTTAAATTTTACTTGTTTTATTGATATTTTAAATTCAATGTAATGAATATTATAAAAATTTAAAATAACGATATTTTATGGGATTGATATTTTATTAAATTATACTAAAAATCATAAAATATTAAACAAGAAAAATGGATAATATATTTTATAAAATGTAATACCCTATGGATTTACATTCTATTTGAAATCTTTTGGCTATAGAATAGCTTTATTATATTTTTATATTTTGATAAATTCTAAAAGTGCCCCTCACCTCAATTATCGAAGGGTACCCCTTCCTTCACTTATTTACACTAATTTAAGCTATATAGATCAAAAAACCAATTAAAATTACTCTTAAAAATAAAATTATTAAATATATAGAGGTTAATATCCTTTTTATTGACCAACCCTAGATTCTTTATGAAGATATCTAAAGGAAGTATGATAAATAATAGGTAATAATATTTCCCAACACATTGAAGTTTATTTGTTTTTCTAATTAATATTCATGTGTTGTTTCCATAAAAAAAATAAATTCAGTATAATATATATACTAATATGTTATTATGATTATGATACAAACATGTTACACCTTTTATCCATCCTATAAAAAGGAAATCACAATGTTTGAGTACGTACAACTTATTGTCTCCACGTAGCGGTGTAATTCGGTTTTCATCACCACTTTACATGGATGGTTATAATGATTAAAATAATAGATATATATAAAATACATAGTAAATTATATTTATTATTAAAAATTAATATATAATCCATCTTTATACCCATTCACTATTAATGGAATGATATTATTGCTAGTGTGTACGTACGCCCTACTATATCCATAATGCGATGTGAATCATTTTCCATATCAAAAATTTAGTAATGGTTCCAAAAATGTTTTAATCCATTAAATATGATAATTATATAATTAATAAAAGTCTTTATATGATGAATCTATATCCCATGTGCATGAAGCGGAACATGACAAAACATGCATTGAAAATTGAAGAGGTTAACACCCGAAAAAAACATAATGATGAAATATTATTAATGGAAGTGTATTAAAATGTTATATAAGAATTTTATATGATATAATAAATATTAATATAGTTATTTTGTAATTTAATAAAAGTTTTTAAACCATTATACAGGAGGTTAAAGCATGTTCAACTAAAATAAGAGGAAGGTAAGGGGTTCTCATCTCACATTTTCTTCTGTGAGAAATATTACATATTCGCCAATTATTTATTTTTTGTTGTGTATATATTACCCATTTTATATATTATATCATTATTATATTTACCTTAATGGTTTTTAAAGTTTCATGTCATTTTATTTCTTTCATGGAGCTTACGATTCAAAAAAACCAATGTGGTAAGGATTTATTTCACAATCCGTTCATTATTCAAGATTTTTTTAAGTCTCATCTAAATAATATTTATCTTAAATGTACATATTTTATAAAATAGTTTTCACTTTTTTTAATATTCTAAAATGATTGTTTAAATTCCTTTTTACCCTTTTTTACTCTTTAAATTTTTTTTAAAAGGAATCTTCCTATCATTTTGAGAGCAAGGTACTTTTCGATCCTTCATACAAAATTGTAAAAGGAATGTTTTTTTATATTATACCAAATTAGCATATTTTCAAACTATCATGAATCCTTAATTCTTTTTTTCTTTATTTATAATTTTATAATATTATTTTTAATGAAAATTTATTCCTTAATATTTGCACACTAACAGTTTGTAAGTGAATTTCAATGTGAAAAAAGATATTTTCCCCAAAAATGTTTTAACAATGTGTTTATGGTAATTTTATTTATAAAAGACAAAAACCCTTCATTTTAATTATTTAACACTGGGTATATATTTTAATGATACCATCGTTTGAAGCATTAAATTAATTTTGATCATTGGATATTTTATTTTTCATAAATATCAATATTCTTGGATCATGTATATAATTATTAACTAAACCATATACCAATTTTACATATAATGATTACTTTGAATTATATTTGAATAACTAAGGAAACAATGTTAAATCTGTATATTTTACTTCATATATATATTTTTTGATATGTCTTATTGATTCATGAATTAAATCAATCATATTTATATTTTAGAAATGAATTGGACTTGTAGTGATGGGGCAGACCAAAATTATATATTCCCTTGATGCATCGTTATGTTTCATGATAAAAATTAGTAAGCCAAATTAAATGGTGTTTTACCCATAATGACTAAACTATCTTGTGAAAGGTTTTCAATGTATAGATACCATGATGTATGATATCATGAAATTAAATATTAAGTATTTACATAATCAATAATTCATGTATTATTGTTCCTAAGATTTACAATATGATATTATATGTGGATTTAAATTGTTTATAAGTTATTTATTAAATGTAAGTTTTTCCAAATTTTTTATATATCAATAATTATTATGCATTATTTTCCCATTAACGATATGTTATTGATTAAATAGAATGTGTTTATAGTTATTTAACTTTACATATTGAATATTCATTATTTATTTAAGATATATTTTTAGGTATATAATCCTTATTTAGAATTTGAGCTAATACCTTTATAATATTTTCTTTCTACATGATGGCATAAAGTGTATTATGATTATTATGTAGTGATATGAAAATGATATTAATTTTTAATCAAATAAAATAATATATTGTAATTTATTTTTTAAATTATATTGTGAATTAAATTATGTATCTAGATTATCAAGGCAACTAAACCATTCGGCGTTTTGGGATTCGATTCCATGTATTTAGTGACAATGTAATAATGTGACCATAGAATATGGGATATTGGATTTGGGTTGTTAAAAAAAAGTCAATGGACTTTAAATATTAGTGAGGGTCTATGATGATACAGTGGGGAGACTATACCCTCATAATCAGAGTGGAACACATCAGTGAAATATAGAAATAAACTTATAGAAGTAGTAATAATTGAAACAATGGAAGTAAACATCCAGATGTAATAATATTCAATAGTAAAATATCATAAAAAATAACAAATCCACATCCACCATAATATATAGAATGATTTCATGTCTATATAATATATAAAAAAAATGAGAATACAAGGAAATAAAGTAGAATGCATTCATGACATTATATAAAATAAATAAATAAAATGATAAAAAAACTACCTGCAATAGCATCAAAAACATAATTTCAGTCCTATACTCCTATAATACAACCTATTAGAAAAAAATCAAGCATCCAATGTTAGGAAACTCAGATTATCGATACCAAAATCCTTGATGTCTATCCATGTACCAATCATTGTACCAATGTGGGTGTGAGATAAGAAATATATTCCACTACCAGTGGTGTCTAACACAATCTAGTATATATATATATATAATAAGTAGTGACTTGGTATATTGAACAGAGAAAATAAATAAATAAACCATTTTGGCCTGAGTTCACCACTGGAAACCTTTTTGATGCCACATACTTCAACATAATCCAAAATTTCATTGAATAAGTGACATTAAAATACTATGTAAATATGTGAGTTTTCATAAGTAAGACTAGGAAATGTGGCATATAGTCGAGGAATCCATATAAAATAATCACATAATGAAACTATTAGGTTATAAAATAGGGATGAATGCAGTTTCTAAGTATAATTCTGAAGGGTTGTACCCTTTTCGTATCACCCTTAGTTGTTCAACTAGAGCCCTAAAAACATGTTCTTGAAGGCCTCAATTCTAGGTGTAATAATATCCATATCATATGATGTAATTTAGTCCATAAATTGTCATGTTCACACCTAATATACTTATTTAGATCGAAATATCCATTATACTTTCTAAAGAGGGAGAATATCATGCCCAATAATATATAAAAAGGTGATTAAAGACTATTCACACCCTCCTTTTCAATTATAAGGGTCATCATATCCAATATTTTAAACCATAGAAAGTGTGTGAGTAGAGAAATATTTCCCACTCTTTACAAGTCAACATTGAGGAACACCACATCTAGTCATGATAATCAACTATCCATAATCCTAATACTGGTCATGGTCACACATTATAATCTATCAAAGGGATGGGTGAAATGGTTATAAAATTCACCATCCATTTATCTCATTTATTCACTTTATTTATATTTATAATCCTAACACACTATATAAGGTACTTAAATTATATAACCATGTACAAGGGTTAAGAAAAGTGTCACTCCATTCCATCCAATTCAACTTAAACATCAATTATGATGGAAAATTCAACACGAATAAAAAAGAAGATATAAAACACATTAATACATAGTGTATATAGACATTAAAAAACACATAAAAAGGGGTATATTTTGTTGATTTATTCAACATATAAAAACACCAAGTGTCTAAGTTAACCATTTAACATTCCACAATTTATGAAATTAAATTATAACATCTCTTTTAATTCCATTTATTTATGAACATAATAAAAACAAAACTTAATAGGTATTTCACATCAATGTTGAAAACCTTTGACAATGAAGTTAGGTCTCAAGGAATACTAACATTAGGATTTAAAAATTTATTTCATCAATTCCACACTTAAGAAAAGATGAATATAATGTCTAATGCCTAGCTTGTGGATTCATAATATAAAAAACCAATTTTTTTGGGAAAGTATATAGACCACCTACCATAGATTGGTAGTAGAATCCTCATCTAATATTGGCCTCTAATTGTTTCTAGAATGGGATATATTGGTGAAATAGAATAATTCCCTAAAAATGGAATATTAGCATGCATGGTATTAACATTACATATGAAAATTGGAATGAATAAAGGAATAAAGAAGAATGGGAGATATACTATTTTCTATCTAACATAATGAATTATGGTCGAATACAACACCATATAGAGGAGATATTACAAAGTATAGTAATAGAGGGAGGAGAAAATTCAGATATGGGGTGTTTCTGTGAGATTTGGGAAAGAAATGGGGAGAATAAGGGTTAAAATCTTGGAGGAAAAATATTCATATACAACCTTTTTATTGGGCACATGGTTTGGATGAATGGTTGGCCAAACTATATTCCAATGTGGTCTAAGTGGAACACCCAATTTCATGGATAATATGATGTTTTTATAAACAATTTGTAGCTCATGTATAACTACTATCCAAATGACACCCCCTAAAATGCTTGTCACACAATTTGGAGAAACCGTGTGCCGACCGTGATCAGAAAATATTCAATTTATTATAGGATTTTCCTGATCTTGTGAGATAAATCACACATTTAAACCGTTATTCTCTATATATGTGTTTCATTGTTGAGGTTAACAGTTACTAGTAAACATGCCTCAATTAGGCTCTTCATGTTGATTCTCTAAAAACTGGACATACGAGCTTTGAACAGGATCCAGATTCTCTCACTAACTATATGAACTCATTAGGAACATCCATATAAACAAAACAATAATTTTAAACAAAAATTTAAATGATACATAGCTCTCAAGAAATTCAGGATGTTACGACTCCCCTTCTTAAAACAAACCATCCCCTACTTTCCCTTATGAAGGTGGTTGAACATCATTTGAGAATAATCCTAGAAAATGAGAATGTATATTTGCCTCTAAATCACAGGTCACATCATTTACATGGTTGTGCTTATATAGAACCGAAAATATAGCAGTTGACATAATTTAAAGTGGATTAGTGTTTCAATCCAAGATATACTCTAGATACTCCTAAAAAAGAATCAACATACAATTACACCTCATCAGGCTAGAAAACATGGGATGGGTCTGAATGGTAATGATGATTCTATGAAAGATTGATGATGTCATGAATGAACTTGTACCTATGAGGTAGCTAAAATCAATAGGCTACCAACGTAACTCCAATTAAAGTCTCAAAGGGTCCATGGAAATTAGGATCCAGCTTCCCATGTCTCTAAATATGTCAATGCCCCCATCTAGGTGAAAAATATAAAAATACCAGATCTCCCATATCAAAATATAGAAGTTAACGGACATTATTGACATAAGTTTTCTTCCTAGAATGAGTTGTATCCATACACATTTTCGTAATTTATACCTGATCTGAAGTCTCTTAAATATGATGAGGTCCCAGTAGCACTATCTCT
Source organism: Viscum album (assembly GCA_963277665.1). Classification (NCBI taxonomy): domain Eukaryota; kingdom Viridiplantae; phylum Streptophyta; class Magnoliopsida; order Santalales; family Viscaceae; genus Viscum; species Viscum album. The sequence goes on along the minus strand of OY728150.1, from coordinate 611,078,370 downwards.
CCTACCTCTAACAAGAATAGGGGAATGAAACAACCTACCATATAGGGCCTTATAATGAAACATATATATAGTTTCTCAAAGTCCATTATTATAATAAATTATGTTGATAGGTAGGTGTTTCTTCTAAGAACCTCAAATATCAAGGACATATGATCATATTATGTACTCTAACACCCATATTGTAAACTCATACAGATCATCAATTTGAGGGTGATGGATGTGCTCAAAACCACCTATGAACCAAGTTCCTTTGTAAGACCTTGCCAGAACGATCCTATAAAATGGAAATATCTATCTAAGATAAAGTTACATGGAATTAAATGAAGTCATATGTTATCCCAGATATATAGACATCGTAGATAATCCACTAACGTTTTTTTAACTAATATGTCACATGTGAGTGACCTTTTTCTACCAATCCACGATAACCCATACACCATCACTACCTTATGGCGATTTCAATAAGCCTATTATAAAATACATAGTGTCATCACACCACACTAACTCAGGAATGACTATAAAAGTAACACCAGTCACTAGTGCTATTGTTTTATATGATGAAAGATGAAAAAGAAAGTAAAAACCCAAAAATATTACAATTCATACAAGGACACCAATACTGTTGGAATTAGTTAAGGTACGTATATGTATTCCTAATATATACTTCCCATTTAAATCGATACGATTCATACATCAATTCTTCTTGAATGTCTATAGGAACCCAGACACATCCATGGATGTGTAAGATCACATACTCATTAACAACCCAACCTGGTGGTGGGTCCACACTTGAAACACTCTCCCTTAGGTATATGCCCTTAGAATCTGAATGCTACCAAATCTTTACTCTTTCCAAGAGTTATGTGGTCACTGATAATGAAGTAATTTCAGGCTACCCATGATGATCCATTACCTCTAAATTCATCTCAAAGTACAAGGATATCAACAGACATTGACTATCGGTATCATGAACTACTTGTGTCTAGGTCTTCTTCCTCATATCATCTTCCACTAAATTAACATTTCTAAGAATATAAGAAAGATCAAAATAAAATTAATGCAGGTATAAAAATAATCTTCACTATCTAAGATTAAAATCATGCTCATGGAATACATATCTGAGGCTCTTGTGGTTAGTTTACATCACAAGGAACTCTCATCAAAATTAATGCCTCCAGTAACTCATGGAATGAACCACACTTGATAAATTGACATCATGAATTAGGTAAATCTGCCAGTGAAGTCTCAAACAATAAGACCTATATGACATGGACCACTCATCTTGTATCAAAACATGTCCCAGTGAAATTTCAATTACATCTCCGTAAATGGTATAACCTCTTCTCAGATCATGTAAAATCAGGTTCAATGTTGACGTAGGCCTTCCTTTCAACCATTTAAATGATTTCTCACAAGCTTCAAAACATGAAAACTTAATATAATTCTTTTTTAATACCATAATAGGTTCTAAAAGGATTGAAAGTATTGAATAACGAACCTATAATATCCATACATACCAAAAACTACATATTTCAAAACATTTTTGGGTTTCTCCAAATAAAAATTGGATCTCACAATCATTGGGTCCAGAAATACTCCTAGCTCTCATATATTGTGACCAAAGAAGTGAACCTTATAAATAAAAAAGTGAATTTTTTGGATATTTGAATAAAACATATTCTCTCTTAGTGTATTAAATATAATTTTAAGGTGTTTGGAAGGATTGTGTCATGTATGATAATACAATGAGATATATCCCAAAAAATGACCACAAAAGAATCCAAATACGAGTGAAAACCCCGATTTATCAGATCTATGGATACAATTATCACATTCATGGGAAAAAATTATATTAACATATAATTATACAATACATATGTAATATGTAATTCTGTATATGGTATATCTAAGAATATAACCTATTATGGATGAAATTCAGATATCAAATCAATCATTGAGAAAACTTGAGTTCCTTGGGGATGATCAAAGATTTCATCAATTTGAGGTACTGGATAGTATTTATTAAACATAATATGATTCAATTTCTTGTAATCCACATAGAGACTGAGGGTTCCATCCACCTTCTTGGAAAAAAAGGACCATTGAACCCCATGGAAAAGTATTGGGTCAGATAAACCCTTTAGATTCCAAATCCTCTAATTTATTTTTGAGTTCATAATGTTCTATGGGAACCATTTTTTAAGGAGGGATAAATATTGGTGCTAAACTTGATAGTATATCAATATAAAGCTCAATAAAAACCTGAAAAATTATGGGCAAAAGCCCATTTTTTATTTAATTAAATGTCTTATTATATATTATGGCTATAGAAAACACATTCACTTATTTTTTTTATATTATCCAATTATATTTAAAATACCAATAATTATAAATATCATTTATAATATATCCATTTAATATTGGTATAATAATTAGTATAAATATAGGTTTTTAACAAATCCATTGATATGGACGAAAGAATTAATGGCCACAATCAGGAAGATTGTACCATATGAATCCCATTTATCATAGATTTTTAGGTAGATATAATCTCTATGATTTTTCCATGATATATCCCAAGATGATATCCCAAAAATTAATCATGAATGAAACATTTTACTAGATAAGTTCAAGATCATAGTGATCACAACCCAAACCATGTTCGCCGAACTACCCCTGAAAGTCCCACCATCACACATCGTACTATTGGGTATTTACTGGTGTATTAAAGAGATATGTATCAAGAAAATAGAAATATGAGTATGTAAATTATTTTTAATATAATAATTAATATAATTTAGTTATATTATATTTACTTTTTAAAGGATTTTTATTTTGTTATTATATAATTGAAATTATATTTTTTGTTAATATTCGAATTCAATTTAATGAATTTACGAATTTTTATATTTTTTAATTAAATAATATTTTAATAAAATTATATAATTAAATAATATTTATAAAATATAAATTATCATATAATTCCATTGTGAAGTCAAATGTAGTTTTTTATTAGGGTTTCAAAACCTTTATTGTCAAAAATACCCACCATTTTTAATAAAGAATGATTATTATCATAAAAGTAAAAATTAACATATTTATAAAATTATTTATATAAAATGAATATAAATTTTTGAATTATAATGTAAAAATTATCCAATGGTGATTTTTTCATAATTTTCAGAGATAGTAAAAATTTTGGGTAAAATTTAATATCGTATAAATATACTTTGTGTTTTATGACATCATAATGAACCAAATGCAATGTAATAGGAAATATAAATTGGAGACACAACCAAATATATGTTTTACATTTAAAATAATGTGATTTTCTATTTATTTCATTTATTTTATAATGCCTTTGTTAATCCCCCAAAACCAATAATATATTTTAAGGTTTTAAAATCATTTAATTAAGAGTGTGACACAGCTTCACATAAGTAAGGGAATTATTTTTATATTTTCAGACCTTTTAATTATAAAATAATAAAATCCAACCCCATTTATTAGAAACCATGTGATAAAACCGTGGTATGGTTTTTTTAGATATTTTATTTTGTAGAGTCCCAAACAAAAATAATAAAAAAATCCCCCTCTTTTCTTATATAAACCCACCCAATATCTTTTTTATCCCCACTCACGATCCTTGGAGCATGTCCATAATATTCCCCCCACTCCCTATAGTACTAACAAGGTGACCAAAAGCTATCAAGAAGCCCCTCTCAAGCTTTTTGAGTCACATAACCCTGTAAGTGATCCTCACCTTTCTCTCCACCTTTAAATTCATGCACATTCATTGAAATTCATATTCTTAATTTAATTTTTTAACATATTCATTAATTTATAATCGTTAAGTTACTGTCAAATTAATTTTATATGAGTGATATATCAGTTATCCTCACTCATTTTAACATTTACCTAAGAAGTTACTGTACCGAAATTCCGTAAGCGATCTTCTTCGCTCCTCTTTATTCAAACACATATCTTATGTTATTCTTATTAATTTACATTTTGAAAAGTTTTTATATGTTATTCCATACCCCACATAATTTTTGTTATATATATAAATTGTTAGACACGCCTTTCACTCTCATTAATCCTCCCATGATTGTTTATGTACACCCATTACCCTGCCAAAATATAGTTAGGATTCTATTCTATATTCTTGTTTCTCCATTATCATATGATTTCAATTGCCAAATTTATAAGGCTGGGATATGATTTTACATGTCTGTATTAATACAATTTTTATTTATATGTTATTAGATACCCATTACTCTCTCATCATCTTAGTTTTACTAATCTTTAAGTGATGTCATTATGCAGTCGAAATTTCACTTCAATCTTCCATTCCAAAACAATTATGTAGTGAATACCGTACCCATTTCCTATTAAGGGTGTTCAAATTTATTCACATAAAATTTTTGATTGGGGAATCACACACACACACACACACAGATATATATATATATATATATATATATATATTCCACACTACTTAATCATTGAATAAATAAAGATGATATATGAATCAATGTTTTATGATTGATGTGTCATACATATGAATGAGAATGAAATTAATATAATGGGTGTCCCCAGATAATTATCTAATGCATTGGATAATGTTTAGTACCATGATACTTCATGTTGGGACCAATAGTGAAACTGATTCCTTTGTGAGGTTTTTCCACCCTGATGTCTTGGAGGGTTTATCCTTGATCCATTTTTATGATTTTGTGTTTTATGTTGTTTCATCATTTTTAGGCTGTCTTTATGATTAGCATGCTATACCATTATCCATTTTTAAGATTCCTACTATTTTTATTCCCCATTGATATGACTATTGTTTAAGATGTATTTTTTTATACTTGTTATGCCTTTCTTATTATATTACTATGATTGATAGCTCACCACTTTCTTATGTTTGTCCCCAGGATATCCTATGAAGTATTAAAAATATAGGGAATTTTAGAAGAATGTTAAAAAAGATTTTAATAATTTTATTTTATCCCATGTTCAAGATGTTTTTATATGTAATTAGTCCATAAATAAACTATACATATAGTTATTTTGGTTTTTATTAAGCTTAATTTAATGTAATTAATAATGTATTAAAGTGTAATAAAGAGTTGGGTTTTTATAAACTATACATCTCTTTGATGAGGTTTACTAGAAATTTTATTAGGGAAAAATTACATGAAATGATCCAATACAGGAGGGAAAACTATTTGATGTGCTCCATGATCAATTAAAAAAAACTAAAAACCTAGGATGACACTTTGCCCAGCCTATGATGCTCAGGTAAAGCTTGACTAGCTTAGATATCCCATTCTTCTTATTAATAAGTTTACATTGCTTAGGTAATATGAAATATGCCCTTCAATGATAAAAATAAACATGAGTGTGATTAATTAATAACCAATTCCTATCAATAATGAGGTCAAATCAACTCATCTCAAGGAAAAGGAGTTCCATATGAAATGATAGATGCCTATCTCATGGTAGAATTCATTAAATCAGTGAACTCTCTGATCTCACTCTCAAAAGAGTATCGAGAATCATCAATCCATAGAAATACTCTATCTCAAGGAATATACTTTCCCTGATTACAACATATATGAAATAATGAAAAGTTCCTATATTGAATAATGTGGAAATTAAATTAGAGGCTATTAAAATGATAACTCATACTATTTAAGGCCCAATACTCAACTCCTTAGGTGTTGACTATACTGCATATATCTTGACTAATCTGTAGCCTTGTGATACTACTTGACTACCCTGATAAGGTTTTATCTACTCGTGTTGTATGTACTGTGTCTACTATCCTCATACACAATGACCTCCTCATCCTAAGCAGATGGTATTACTCTATCATACTTCTTGACAAGGAGCTTCCTATAATGATGGAAAAAAACTTGGCTACCGTTGTAGATACTGTTACCACCACTTCCGTATTGGGAACTCTCTAGGAGATGGTTTCTGCCATTGGTCAAAGTACTATATTGTCTATGTGGTGAAATTCCCTACCCCACACCTAAAACCACCCTTAGATTATTCATGATGATGTGGGACCAGTTCAATAACCAATTACGGTAGTCAATAAGAATACATTCACCTATGACCTGATGTCATACCTGATCGCATCCTCAAATTTTCTCTCATTGGATAAGTCATCACATAGAAGAATCAATATAAATCAGTAAATATCTATAAAGTGATATGAATAGTATATAATATAATTAGTTTCTTACTACAGGTGCATAAAATCTATGGCTTGGTCAGCTCTTAATGTATTAGAATATAATTAATCAAAGAAGTCACATTGAAACCCCTCCGAACCATATTTTGTTGCTGATCGGCATGTGTGATAACATCCCACCACCTATTGGAAGATCCTCCAAGGATTTATATAGATAAATGCAATCTCATTTCTTTAAGTGTATCTAGATTCTTGAAGATGGAAAACATAGATTGAATCCATGACTAAACAAACTTGGTACTTCCCTTAAAAAATAAAAATGTTGTTGTTGTTGGAAGTCATTGGTAAACTCTATTTTAGAAGGAGAAGGTCAAAGAGCTTAGTGTAAAAGATGCACTAAAAATAATAAACCCTTTAAAAAATTAGATTAGATTCCAATATTTTGAATAAAAGGTGGTTCTGTAGGTGGAACTATAGGAGGTAACACTTGTGGCGAAGAGCTCACCACCTGTAGAGCATGGTCATCACCACCTTCATAGAACATGACCTGACGAAGTTTTGTTTTCATATCTCTAAAATAATGATCACATTATTCAAAAATAGTCATGATAACTTAAATATATTAGAAAAAATAATAGGAGAGTTACATATTATTTCTATATAAAAGTCAACACCCATATACTTTCTCCTAAAGAAAATTCTAGGTACCTATAAAATTATAAAGGGTTATAGGAGGCACTCTCACCACCCACTAATAAGGTTAGGTCTTGGTCAAGGTATCATATCATATAATTGGGTTTTCATTTAAGGAGATCCAATTGAAAATTATAGAGGAAAAAACTTCAAGTTGAAATTTAAATTCTCATTTAATATCAACCATTTTAGTCAACAATTACAATTCAACTATTTCATATATCTATATAATGGTCAAGATAGATGAATTTTCCATTCCCATGTTATATAGTCCTATTATTTATAATATACAATTGGTACTTCATGTAACAACAACCAGCCATTTACATTCTATGTCAGATTATAACATATCTAAAATTATGTCACCATTAGATGAATCAACATCCCCAATTCATAGAGGCACACCATATATAAATTAAAATTGTTAATAATTTAATCACAATAAACTAATGTTTTAGTCCATATAAATCAATCTCCATGGAAAAAACATGTAATAATTGGTTAGTTATGATTACACCACAAATTTTGTAGGAAAACGTCAATTAGGATTAGACCGACACTTAAAAACCAATTATTTATCTCATTCACCCTATACAAAAGTTATTTAATAAAATATGTATCAGTGAAGGCACTATAACATGCTAAAAATAATTCACACAAAAAGTAAACATGGCATGAAAAATAAATTATCAGGTTCCTATAATGATCCATGAACAAAAAATTATTTTCCTTATCGTACCAAAGGTAAAATAACTTCCATAAAGATAATAAATTCCATAATTCATGTGTGTCACATAATGGTGAAATCAGTACAACTATAATATAAAAAAATAAAATATAAAAAAATAATTCCCATACTAGGTAATTTAGATTTTACCTATCAGTGGGTTAGCTTCTTCTAGGAACATGATTATTACCAAATCCTGTCAAATTCCTAGCCTCTTTTATAACAACCCAAAATAGAAAGAAAAAAAATAAAAATATACTTTGATACCACTTTTTAACATCTTGGAGTTCGCTCACTCATATGTAATGAAACTCAATTGGACACATAGACTCAAAGTAGCCTCCCCATATAATAGAGACTTCCAACTAGAAGTAGGTATATACAATGTTATTATGGGTATAGTATACCATCATAATTAGAGTGGAACCAAATGGTAGAATAGACATGTTGAAGTAGTAATAATGAAAATAATAGAAGTAGTAATAATTGAAAAATCGGATGTAAACATCGTGATGTTATAATATTCACCAGGACTATATCATGATAATAATAAAACTACATCCACTATCATATATATAATGATGTGATGTCTATATGATATACAAAAGGAAAATATATGTAAAAAATATATCACTCTTGTACGATATGATATACATAAAATTAATTAAATGACCCAAAAAATAATCTAATAGAATAATGAGAGTAAGCTTGGTCTTCTTATCCCATACTCTATCATTGTATAGAAAATAAAACATCAATATCTAGTTGCATCACGTTATCCCTATCTACAACCAGGAAGTTTTTCTAATTACCAATCAACTAACCGAATAGAGTGTGAGATAAACCCAGTTGGCCACCATTGATGATGTATACCACTATCCAGTATGTGAAAATATAATAATATGTATGAATACATAATGAACAAGGATTGTAAATATATAAATCATGTTCGTCCTCGTTCCCCATGGGACACTTTTGTGATGCTACCTTCTTGAGACAAAGACAAAATGTCTCTGAATAGGTGACATCATAATACTATGTGAGTACATGAGTATGCCTGGGAAATCCTGGGACCCATGGTATATAGCCTCAGTGTCTGTATAATATAATTAGATAAGGGAACTATGAGGTTCCATAATAGGGAAAAATTTAGTAGTCAAGTATATGTTTTAATGAGTATAACCTTGGTATATCACCCTAATGTGTTCTCCCTGAGCCCTATAAACACGTTATATATGGACTCGGTGCTGGGAACAATAGGAACCATAGAATATTAATTCATATTGTTCCTAGATATCATTTTACACACCTAATATAAGGATTTGGATTATAATATCCGACATCCTATCTATAGAGAAAGCACATCATATCCAATAATAAATAATGAGATTAAATTCCATGTACAACAACCTTTTTAAGTATATGGATCACCATGTACAATATTTTAAAACAAGGAGAAGTGTGTGAGTAGAGCGACATGTCCAACACTCTACTAGTAAAAAATGAGGAACACCAAGTAAATCCATGATAATTAACCATCCAAAATCCTAATTATGGCAATGGTGAAATTTTATAATTAAAAAAGGGGTGTGTTACATTGTTATACCATTCACCTTCCATTTATATCATTTATTTGTTTCATTTACAAGTTATTATCCTAACATACCTTATAAGTTTGTTTAATTACATATCCATGTATAAGGGAAAACCAAGGTGTCACACAATTCAATATAATTCAATTTAAACACAATTGATGATGGAAAAATCTACACGCCTCAAAAGGCAGTTCCAAAAAATCATTATGGCGTAGCGTATAAAGACATTTTAAAAAAATCATCCCAAGGGGTGGATTATGATGATGTTTTCAACCTCAAAAAATACGAAGCATCGAAGTGAATAATTTACCATTTAACAATTTATTTAATTAAATTATAAAATTTATTTAAATTCCATTTTGTTAGGAACATAATAGAAACACATCTTATGAGGTGGTTCTCATTGATGCAAACAACCACCAATGATGGATTTAGGCCTCAAAGACTACTTACTTTTGAATTTATAAATTTATTTGAATAATTATACAATTGAGTAGTGACACATCTAAATTATACTGCATGACATGAAAAAACATAAAAAGAAAACTAAAAATTTTAGGGAAAAGAGCTATACCACATACCTTATATGGAAAGTTGACTCCACATTTTTGTCAACCTCTAATCCAAGATAGAATGGGAGAAATTATATAAATTAACAAATTCTCTGAAATTAGGGTATATTAGCTCTCATTGATATAACTTTCTATATGGTGAAATAAATAAATATTGGAAGCAATAGGAATGAGAGAATCACCATAGGATATCCAATGTGATGAATGATGATCTAAGCTGACACTGTATGGAGGATATCTTATATAGCCTAGGAATAGAAGAATAAGGAACTTAGGATGTGGGGAGCTACTATGTGATTTGGAAAATAAATTGGGAGATGAAAGGTTAAAGGACTAAAATGAAAAAATAATGATTTCAAACATTTTTAATGTGAACGTGGTTTGGCCACATAGTTGGCCAAACCGTGAAACAACCATATGTCACTAATGTCTATGTGGAAGACCCCCTCACATGGATAGTTTCATAGTGTGACAGACTATAAAAAAACAATGTGTACCTTCTTTATAAAAGATCCACCCCCTAATACACTTGGAGAACATTTTGGATAAACAATGAGCAAATAATGATAACCAAATCTATAATTTATTGTAGGATTTTCAAATCCATACTGCGTCCCTCTATTGTTTAAACTAATCATTCCCTTTTACATATGTGTTAAATGATTGAGCCACATGGTTAATAAAAACCATGAGCCAACACTACGACTCATTCAATTTCATGAAAAATAGAGTTCTGGGCTCTGAACATTCCCAAGATTCTCCTGAAACCACCTTGACCCCATCAATTATTTTCATAAAAATAAAACAGGAGGTTTAAAATGAAATTCAGAGGATCTATACCTATATGAAAAGTGTTGACATTAAATTTCAACGCTCATATTTAATTTCATGAGACATATCTATCATTCTAAATAATTAAATATTTTATATTCTATTATTACTTTTAAATGAATCAATTTTACCATATTCATGTAGTTAATGTGGTTTGAAGAGTTATATCACTTTCTTTATTTAAATGGGATTTGATTCGAAGGGAACTAGGGGCATACCGTTTTCTATTAACTTATCTTCCTTATTTGTGTTAAAATATTTCTTCTTGAACTTTATTCACAAACGATTGTTTTATTCTAAAATAGAAATATAATTCATTTTAAATTACCATCCTATTTGAGGAAATGTGAATTCAAAATAAAAGTCTCTTAACTCAATGAAGTTTTTCCACATAGAAAGTATTTAATTATTGAGAATAATTTGTATCCTATTAAATGACGGTATCCCCTTCATGTACCTATTATACTATCCTTCCAATTTTATCATTTATTTATTGAAATCCATTTTTTTCATATCATTTATCCTTTTTATTTACCACAAAATATTTTAAAATTTATTTTCCAGTTATTATTATTTTTATGTGGGTTTCCAACAAAGATATCACAAAATTTCAAAATGTTTGACATCTATTAAAATAAGCTTTTAATCTTCTAATATATATTCTATTCTTATATAATTTATTTATTTTCAAATCCCTATTAATTTGTAATTATTTTAAAATTTAAATGTTTTCATAGTGCTTTCACATCATCTTTTCGAAACATTTGTGTCAATTTTAAGGCTCCATTAGTGAAGATTCATTTTAAAAGTAATTTAATTCATAATATTTTCACTTTACCATTTTTGAAACAATTATTCCATTTTTAGATATCCAGTTTTGAATGTTCATTTTTTAAAAAATAATTAATATTCAAATATTTTAATATCATAATTTCCAAACAAATATATCAAAGTGACTATAACTTCTTCTTTTACACCAAATATAAACTCATTTTATAAAATATCATTTATTATTCACTCTATTTTTCCCTCTTTATCACCAAAGGACTAATTTCTATTATTGTTATTTTATGAGTCACCCAATAAATTTTCTTTTAAAATAATCTTTTATGGGGATTTTATTTTTGGGTATGAACCATTTACATTATTGAGGCCAATTGTTTTTTATACCATATGGAAATGTTGTGAAACCCATTTTTTCCATGAGTTATTATTTATATAATTAATGATTTATTTCAAGTGGAACACATATATATAGATTATTAACATTTGGGGTTGTATATATCCATCCAAAATAGATGTAATGTTTATATCTCATGTGCTCAGATGGTACATGTAAGGATTTATCCCAACCCAAAGGGTAAACAAGAGAAATTATCCCAAACCAAAGTTTATATGGGAGAATTTATCATGATATGAAGGTTATATGGGAGGATTTATCCAAAGTCAAAGGGGTACACATAAAGTTTTAGCCTAATTCTATTGGAATATTTAATGATTATCCCAATCCCATGATGGTAAAGAAGTGATTAGCCCAAGCCTATTATGTGATGAATGAATTTGTGGGTAGAATTTCCATAAGATTTATATTATAATGTTTATTCTATATTCTTATACCATAATATTGTGTCTATTATTATTCTCCATGAAACATTTTCAATTTATTTTGATTCCATATTATTTTTCCCATGGTATATTTTTTCCCATTTGAGATTACATGTCTTTATATCATGACATATTAACATCACTTGTTATTCTATATTCTCTTTAATAATAAATTTATCCAATACCCATTACTTATCACATTATTATTGTTTTAGTGAGAATATCTTTTTAGAGGTACATGACTTAAGATGTGAATTTGGAATGAGTACATATGTAATGGTTTGTAAAGGAAAAATCCTCTATATAAATGAATGTTATATTAGGCCAGAGTGAATTTTCAATATTTATAAACATGTATTGTTATAATTCAATCATGATGTTTATATTCATATAACAAAACCCACTATATAATGTTAAACATCTTATATATATGTTGATATATTGAGTTTTTTAGAGTCATGTAATTAGAAATCATCTCATTTAGTTTTGGATCATGGAACTAGGACAATAAAACATATTGTTTTGGGTTATGTGGTAAGGACCACATGTAATAAAATTGATGGAATTGTGATTATATCTTTGGGTTATGTAATTTAGGTTCATATAACTGGTATCATATACTTTAAAATTTTTAGAGAGCTAAAGGAGATGAATCATCATCCTAAAATATTAGGGTAGGATGATGTTTCTTCCATTCATGAGGAAATAATTAGAATGAGGCACCTACATTGTATTCATGGTAGATGTTTTGAAATTTAGAAACATGATCCTCATAATAAAGTTTCTTACAATGTTTCACTATCTAATGGAAGGAAGGTCTAGGTGGAAAAGGAGGAGTGTCAATTGGTTCCTCTAAGGAAATTAACGGTATGTGTAAAGAGCCCAACCCTAGTAGCACAAAGTTAGTGGTTACATAATTACATTGGCACTAGATTAAAGGTGTTATATCACAAAGGACTGAATAGTTTAGTATTCTTGGTAAAAAAGATAAATAATTTAATTTCATATACATTTGATAATATCAAATTCAAAAAGTGTTTTATTTGAGAACGCCATTATTCCTCATAGTGTATCCTTGGATATCAATTAAAAACCTGGTATCATGGGGAAAAAACCTAATAAAGGGATTAAATAAAATGATAAATAATTGTAAGTGTATAATATGAGATATTAGGAATAAATAATCATAATCAATATGTAAAGGTAAATAACTAAAACACGTGCAATTTAATCAATTAATTGATCTTAATATCGAAGAAATAAATGATGATCAAATAAATCCATATAAATAATCACATGATCTTGAAAGTTATCCATAGATATTATAAATAATAAAATAATCACATGGAAATCAATAAATAATATCATAATGAGGTAATGAACAATTATAGACTTCTGAAACATAATATCAAAACCTTTCACAATATAGTTTTAATTTGTGGGTAGAAACCCGTCTAATTTTGCCAACTGATTGTCTTGTGAGACCCATAAATTTATTAAGGGGATATCTATACCCAAACCCCACCCATAACGTACAAAGTCTAATTAATTAATTATATAAAATGGTTTAAATAACATTAGTATAAACATTCATATTGAGAAAGCAACAAATAAAATTTTAATACTTACCCTAATCAGACACAATTATAAACTATATAGAGTAATATGATGAATGGTAACAAAATTTCACATCCCAAGTCAAACGAATCATAAACTATCTATAGAAATAATAATTTTGGTATCATTACAATACATTTATAGTGGATCATAATTAATATAAGGGTTGTTGTAATTAATGAATAGAAATTCCATGAAAAGATCCATTAAAACATTATTTAGGAAAATAACCATTAAAATTTTAAAATAAACTATTGAACGTAAATTTTAAAAACCTATTTTGAATATAATTTTCATTTAATATAAACACTACAACATGTAAAATAATCTTTAAAACATTGAGTGGTCATGATGGTGTGAAATTCCATTATTGTGTATATGGAAACAAATATTCTTTTCACATTTTCAGTAAATACTAACATTACTCGTTTGGAAAATGACATAAAAATTAATTTAATTTCTTAAAAGGTAAAAAATTATCCAAAATTTATTTAATAATTTTTTTCTAAAATTTTAAAAACGTTTGGAAAACATTTTTAGAAATCATGGATTTTGATGAAAAGGACTTTTTGACAAAAGAGAAAAATAAATCCATATTTTCTAAAAACATTTTCTTAATAATATTTAGTTAATAAGAGTAGAAAAATCATAAAATTACATGAAAAGGTTCATGAATAACAATATTAGAAAAATATATATTTCTTTTAAAATATAAATATCTAATAATTTCCTCAGGGGACACATAAACAAAAAAAATCCAAAATAAGGATGAGATTGTCAAATATACCATTACCACTTTGGTAATTTTTAAATCACATGACCAATGCAAGAAATAAAATAAAATAAAACATCAAAACAATAAAAATAAATATATTGATGATATAAAATATCAAATTTTTCAGTATAGACACCACAAAAAGGAATAATTTGTGAATATCGTGTTTGTCTCACAGAAGTGAAAATGAGATGAGAAACCCTTACCTTAGGTTTCACTTCGTTAATGTGCATTCGAAACTGCTATAAAATAAATATATGATTATTATAAATATATTATATAACCATAATTATATATCTCATTCCAAATATGATATACCTAGAGTCTTTTATCACCCTTTTATTAACTACTCTTTGTTAAAATCACTGTTTTGGGTGATAATTGCTTTGTTTGTGAGGTATGTTTTAGTTCTGTAATTAGTAACTATTAATTTTATAATTTTTATATAATATAATTATTTTAAAACATGATTTAAATATAATATATATTCATTATATAGGTATTTATTGCAATCTATAAAAGATAGAGATATAAAATAGATTGCACTATTCATAGTGATGGTAGACTGTACGTACACATGAGCACTGTTTCCATTTTTTTAAAAGATGAAATGAAAGGAAAATAAATATTAATTAAACTATTTATAAAAATTATTCTATTATATATAAGATTTATATTAATAAAATCCATCCTTATTACCATCCATGTAAAAATAAAATGAAAAACATTTGACATTCTTATTGGGAGGCGGTAGTTTCCGAGTACGCATGAGTGATGTCATTATTTTCCAATGGATTTGATGGTGAGAAGTTAGTGGTGATATTATATTTACAGAAGACTTCTTCGATCATAAATATCATATATATTTAATAATTTTATCCTTACCACCTTCCATGTAAATCATAAATGAATAAAGAATCACATAACTTCAGGAGGCGGTAATATTCTCTCCGCACAAGTAACATTGTTGTATCCCCCATAAAATGAAATGTATGAAGGTATATGTAAGAAGACATGTTTTTTAGGTCTATAATTTTGAGTAAGTTGTTTAATTTTTTTACATTAGATTCTTATAAGGGGTAACATTGACTTTTCCTTAGAATATGGTCTCACTTGATTTTTATGACCATTCAATTGGTCCTGGAAGAGTGTTTTTACCATAGGATAAGAGTATGGTGGAATTAAAATATAATGATCCATACTTTACATCAATTATTATTACATCAGAATTAAAGCATACATATTACAACATATAACAAAACCATGAAAGGACCATATAGGTATAGTGTCTTTAGGAATTTGGAAACAAAAACAAATGGTTCATAAATCATCTACATTGTCTCCCTTTTATTTCACCATATCTAGTGTACCTTTTGGAATATCTTACTTGATACCCTTATTACTGACATGGGGAAAAGAAAACATACAAGAGGGTGAGCTCAAATTCTCAGTAAGGGTAAACAAAAGAAATATCAATCACATCATATTCATAAGAACATAACATTTTGGAAATCTTAACCTGCAAAAGAGATCATAATTTCATAACATGGGATAAATCATAGTAGTGGAATGTAATCCCAATAATCATAACATGAAACTTTTTGGAATACACACATAATCATATAGAATCATTTCTTAGTAGTCAAGACTCATGGCCAAGACTATCTTAGCGGACAAAGTCCATTTCTGAACCGAGTTCACTCCTCGTTTCAGTACTATTTCACTGAACCATATTAACCTACCATTCCCGCCATGTCTATCTCATCATATATAAATCGTTTCCCAATGCATTGGTGGGAGATATAGGTCCCACCCATCTCATAATGTAACCATTCTTATGTGTTCCACAAAATCATAAATCATACATCATAGCATAACCCATGTAATAAAAATGGGAATCTTAAACATAATGCCATCATAACATAATCCATAAAAGAAAAAATGACATCATAAAACATAATTCCATCATAACATAATCAAATCAATATAAAAATAGGGATAGAAACAGAACCCATAATTTTCTTAGATGGAAAATAATTTTGATAAAATACTTGAACTCCATTCTTGAGGAAAATATCCTTTCGATTTCAAAAACATTTTTCCTTTCATAACATGTAATAAAATATTAAACTAAAAGAATTTGATTAAAAATAAACTTGAAAACTTGTAATGGAAGCTTCAAGAAAATAATGTTCTAAAAATACCTTCAGGCCGTATAAGTTAAAAAAACATTCAGCGCGTACTTTGGCCTGAAAAGTCAAAAAGTACCTCGTACTAAAAACGAAATAAGATTCCTTTCATATCTATTACAAAAAACTCACCAATGGGTAAAATTGGATTTAAAAAATTTTAGGTGGATGGAAATAATATTACAAATTGAGGAAATATGGATGTGGATTATAAATGAACCCCAGTAAATTTAGAAGTATAAACAATCTCGCATAAAAAAATGAGATTGTGATATTTTCCCTTAACTTAGGTCTGATATGCTTTGTACGTGTCTGAACCTCCTATATAATGATTTAAATAATGTAATTGACTTATTAAATAATCATATTCATTGTTATGATATCATATATGGTCATATTCTTAGCTTTTTATAAGTAATATTTCATTGCTACTTGTTATTATGGTGTTTATTTCTTTTTGTTCTTATGCGTGTTTTGTAGAATAAATTATTATTATTATTATTAGGTTATAGATACCTCATTTCCAGAATGGTAATATTGTAATATATATCATATTTATTCATTCAATTAATTTATATAATCCTTATGAAATGAAGATAATGTAGAACGAGTCACATCACGTTGTGGAGACGGTATTCCGTACGTACGCATGAGCAATGATATCATTACCATGATTGTGGAATTGTATTTGAGTGTATGTATACTATTTCAGAATAAATATAACTTTACAATAATTATATATAGTCATTCTTTACACCATTAAACCCATCCAAGTAAGGTGGTGGTGGAAAATAGATTACACCACGGCGTGGAGACGGTATTCCGTAAGTACGCACGCGCGGTGATTTCATTTTCCGTAGGATGGATAGAAGGTGAAATAGTGTTGTTTCATATTTATAATAACATATCAGTATATTAGTGATACTGATGTTATTACTTCATAATGAAATAACTAAATAATAAGAATTAGAATAAGAAATAAATTTGAAAGAATTGGTAACAGATATTACCTCTTCTTCGACACGCCTTTTTGAAACCTCCTCTTAGGGCACTAAAATTGGTCTTTGAAGAAGACAAGGACCTCTAAAATATTACTAGGGAGGTTTTGAAGAGAAATTATCTAGGGTTTTCTGAGCTTGAAGGCTCAATGTGGTGAGAGGAGGAGAGGGATGAGGTTCCCTTTTATAAGGGAGGAGAGGGGCACTTTAGGAAAACCATAACATATTATTTTATTATAAAGTCATAATCGGTTTTTAATAGCTCCAAATTGATTTATTTCGAAGCTAAGGTGGGGATGGGTCGAAATAATCTCAACCAATAGATTTTAGACAAGATTAGGTTACTATTTTAACCTTATCATTTAGATTTAAATTTATGTTAAATAATTTTACTTTTACCATGTCTTCTTGTTTTCTTACACTATATGGTTATAAAACCTACTATAACAAGCCAAACGAACCCCAAGTGGTAAATTATTATTATATATAACCTTATCTATGTCCTTTGTCTGAACCATAAATTTTTGTGGAATAAAATTACAATTAATAATATAATATATGTTTTAAAAAATATTTTATGTCAATTTTGACACTATTTGGTAATTGAATATTGTGGAAATCATAACCGAATTATTAGTTTGAAAAAAGTTATTTAAATCAATACTAACATGTCATATTAACCTATAAAATTAGTTTAATTCATAAAAAGTCTCAAATTACATTTATTTTGATATTTATAACATCAATTATGTTAACATTTCATTAATAAGGTAATTATTGCATCATCGTTGTGTCAAAAATAAATTAACTTATATAATGTCTAAAAATTACAAATAAAATACCATTTTGTAGGAAATATTTTTTTAATTATAATTCATATTTATAGTCTAAATTATCTTATTTATAACCCTATATTAAAAAATATTTAGTTATTAAACTTTGATTCTAACTATTTTAACTCTTCTTTAACTAAAATAATAATAAATGTCCTAATCTAATCCAAGTGGACCTAAATGGTAATATTTTATTCCTAAGGTTGTTTTTGGTCGAATTTAAATTATTAAATAGAATTAGGACATGTGTTAGGATAATGATAATATCATTATTACACTTAATTACCCTATTTACTTTTAACCGTGGTAAAACAAAAAGTAAAAAAGTTAATATTCACCCAAAATTATTTTTTATCTTATTGAACCACATTTTACTCCATGATATTAACCGTGTCTCTTGGATTTTCGAAATTCCACTCACAGAAGTGGTAAAATTAAGTTTTATGTAAATTTTCAAATTCTCCTAGGAGGTGGGTAAAAGACGGTGAAAAGTTCAATAAAAAGTTTTATATATCTAAAATTATTATAAAATGACTCCAATGAATTAAATTTAACTTATATAGGTATTATGTATCAATTTTTACCTAAAATAAATTTAAATAAATTAAAAAATTATTTAAATAAAAAGTCAGTTTTTAAATAGTAACCCAGTGTTTTCACTATTCATAAAAAATTGAATGTTTTCAGAAAAATACCAAAAATTCACCCTAGGCTAATTTCGATATTCTGAATCCAAAAAAGAAGTCTATTTCGAAAGATAAGATTTATAAAATTTCAAAAAGTAGGTATTACTATTCATAACGGCTAGTTTTAATAATATTTTAATAGCATATCATTGTTTAGTGAAACTCGATATTGCGTACATTGCAAGCTATTGAGGAAGGTCGCGATTGCGTGTAAAGCAAGCCAAGATAGTGTTGTGTGTAGTGAAAGATTCCTTTGATGATGTATATATAAAAACAAAATATTTCTCATAAAAATCTCGGGTGTAACATTCTACCCCCCTTAAAATTAATTTCACCCTCGAAATTCGTCACTTTGTTACAAACAGATGAGGATACCTCTCCCTTATCATATCCTCAAAATCCCATGTAGCTTCTTCTAATTGGTGGTTCCTCCATAAAACTTTCACCAAGCAAGTGGTATTGTTCCGTAGGACTTTTTCACTACGATCCAGAATCTCTATCGGTTGGTCTTCATAAGAAAGATCTTGCTCGAGTGGTACAACTTTTGAGCTGAGTACATGTAAAGGATCAGGTATGTACTTTCTCAGGAGGGATACATGAGACACATCTTGGACTTGAGAGAGATTCGATGGAAGCGCCAATCGGTAAGCTACCTTCCCAACACGATCCAGTATTTCGAAAGGACCGATATACCTAGGGCTCATCTTTCCCTTCTTTCCAAATCTCATTACTCTCTTCCAAGGAGATATTCGTAAGAACACTTTATCACCCACTTCAAACTCTAGGTATTTTCTTCGGTTCTCGGTATAAATTTTTTGTTGACTTTGAGCTGCTCTTATGTGTTGTAGAATAGATCAAACCTTTTTTTCCATCTCATCAACAAGATCAGGTCCTAATAGATTACTTTCCCCAACATCATCCCAGCAAGTTGGAGTCCTGCATTTCTTTCCATAAAGAGATTCATAAGGAGCCATATGAATAATGGAGTGAAAGCTATTATTATAAGAAAATTCCACCAAAGGTAGGTGTTGATCCCAACCTCCTTTGAAATCCATAGAGTAAGCTCTCAACATATATTCTAGAGTTTGAATTGTCCTCTCAGACTAACCCTCTGTCTAAGGATGATAAGAAGTGCTGAAACTCAACATTGTATCTAGAATATGCTGAAGACTTCACCAAAACATTGAGGTAAACCTCAGATCCCGATTAGATATAATGTAATGTGGTACTCTATGAAATCTTACCACTTACTTTACATTTATCCTGACAAGCTGATCCAGAGAGAAATCTTCTCTAATAGAAATGAATTGTGTCGACTTTGTAAGAAGATCAACTATGATCCAGATAGCATTATTGCCTTTGGATGTTTTAGGAAGTCTAGTGACAAAGTCCATAGTGATGTTTTCCCATTTCCATTCAGGTATGGGTAATGGTTGTAACATCCCCTTAGACTTATGTCTCTAAGCTTTAACTAGAAGACAAACCTAGAATCGAGAGACATATTCAACAACTTCTATTTTCATGCCATCCCATCAAAAGTACTCTTTCTGGTCCCTATACATCATCGTGCTTCCAGGATGAATAGAGAATGAAGAAATATGTTCCTCATCCAGCAGTTCCATCTTTAATTTAGGGATGGGAGGAACACAAAACAGATTCCTGAATTTTATTATCCCATCACAATCAAGGTTGAATTCAGGAACAATTCTCGCCTTCTTTTGTAACTCTACATCTTCTTTCAGTGCCTCTTTAATCATCACATGTATAAATGGTTGAACATTCATTTGAGAAAGATAATATTTTCCCCTACCATTATAATTCCAAGATCCATCCTTTGTAAATCCATAAATATTGGATCTTTTGTGATCCTCATCATGGATAAGCTAGCATGGTATTGACGACTTAATGCATCTTCCATCTCATTTTCTTTCCCAGGGTGGTAATTAATTGAGCAGTCGTAATCCATAATCATCTCCAGCCATCTTCGTTGGCGGATATTCTGCTCCTTTTGTGTGAAAATATTCTTCAAACTTTTATGATCATTATAAATATCACACCTTTCTCTATAAAGATAATTCCTCCAAATATTTAATGCAAAAATTACCATAGCTAACTCCAAATCATGAGTTGGATAATTTTTCTCATGAATTTTCAAATGTCATGAGGCATAAGCTATCAGAATATCATTTTTCATGAGAATACACCCCAATCCCTTCTTCGATGCATCACTGTAGATCACAAACATTTCTCCACTACAAGGCAATGTGACCATAGGTGCACTGAATAATCTTCTTTTCAACTCTTTGAAATTCTCTTCACACTCCTCTGTCCACACGAACATAACTCCTTTTCGAGTCAACCTGGTGAATGGATTAGATAATCATGAAAAATATTTCACAAAACGTCAGTAATATCCAGCCAAACCAAGAAAACATAAGATCACAGTTACTATTGTTGGTCTCGACCGTCTTCGATAACCCCTGTTTTTTCTGGATCAATAGATATCCCCTCTTTTGAGATTATGTGACCCAAAAATGCAACTTTTTGAAGCCAAAATTCACACTTGGTAAATTTGGCATAATGCTTCTCCTTTCTCAGGGTCTTCAATAAAATTCTCAAGTGATCTTCATGTTCTTCATTGATCTTTGAATAGACAAAAATATCATCTATAAATACTACCACAAAATGATCAAGATAGTCTCTAAAGACTGTATTCATTAGATACATGAAGATAGTAGGGGAATTAGTAAGACCTAATGGAATCACTATAAATTCCTAGTGTCCATACATTATACAGAAATCCATCTTTGGTATATCCTTCATTTTGACCCTTAATTGATGATAACCGGAACGAAGATAAATCTTGGAAATGTATTGAGCTCTGCATAGTTGGTCAAATAAGTCATCAATGCATGGGAGAGGATATTTTTTCTTGATAGTGATCTTGTTATGTTCTCGATAATCAATGCAGAGTCCCATTGATCCATCTTTCTTATTAAAAAACAGAACAGGTGCTCCCTAAGGTGATTCACTAGGGCGTATGAATCATTTATCAAGATTCTCTTGGAGTTTCTTCTTTAATTCCTACAACTCAATTGGGGCCATTCTATAAGGTGTCTTCGAAATAGGTAAAGCAGCTGGTACAAGTTCTATTAAAAACTCAACTTCACGATTTGGTTGAAGATAAGAAAATTCCTCGAGAAAGACATCATCAAACTACCTTACAATGGGAATATTCTTAATCGTGAGTTTCTCTGCAACTATTAGAGATAAATAACCTTCATTTAGTGGAATCAAGAACCATAATATGGAAGAAATTTCCACTGGAAGGTTATGTTCATCCTTACATCGATAGACGATCATAGATTGATCAGGAATTTGAAATGCGACTTCCCTTCTTTGGCAATTTATCTGAGCTCCATATAAAGAAGGCCAATCCATGACAAGAATCACATAAAATTCCACTATAGGAAGGATCACAAGATTTTTAGGAAGAACTTTCCCACAAACTTCAATCAGAGAAGAGTTGTATACTTTTTATGCGACGGTTGTGCCATTAGGGGTTGTCACAGCTAACTCAACATCTAATTTTTTAGGTAATATGGAGATACCCTTAGAAAATTCGGCATAAATAAAAGAGTGGGTGGATACATAATCAAATAAAACATTTTCTACTTTAGAGTGGATTGTACATGTACCTTTCACCACTTCATTATCATACTCCACATCACTGATAGAAATTGCATGTGACTTTCCTTTGTCTTTAGCCTTAAGAGTTTGTTGATGTCGATCATCATCAACAAACCTTAGATTAGGGCATTGATTAGCATAATGCCCCATTTCCTTGCACTTGTAACATTGAAGTGTAGGAGGTGCACTCTGTGTAACCTTTTCTTTTTTCACATCACTAGACATCTTCTTCCCATCATTGTGACATTCAAATTCCCGATGACCTTCTTTTCCACATTTAAAACATATACTTTTCCCTTTAAGATAAATCCCTCCATGTTTCTTTCCACACTATGAGCATAAGGGAAAACTCAACTTCTTTTCACTATGCTCTTTATATTTCCCTTTGAATTCCATTTTTCGCTTCTTATCAAACCCATATGACTGATGGGTTACACCAATCTCCATCTCAACCTTGAGAGCCCGTTGAACGATTTCCTCATAGCTATTGAAGTCTCTTATGTCTAACACCCTTCGAAGACATGGTTTTAAGACACTAAATAATTGATCGATCTTACTCTCAGGGTGGACAATAATACGAGAAGCGTACCATGAAAGTCTTGTAAAATTTTCTTTATAAGTACCAATAGATTCATCATCCTTTTTCTTTAGTTCAAGAAACTCCTTCTCCATCTTTGTTCAAAGAATACGAGGGACATACCTTTTGAAAAATAAGTTCTTAAACTCATCCCATTCCATAGACTCAATTTCATCCATTTGCCTCCTATTCATAATAAGATTCCACCATTAATCAGCTTCACCTTCCAAACAATATAATGATAAGATGAAATTTTCATGTTCATAACATTGGAGAACTGAAAATACCTTTTCAGTAGTACTGATCCATTGTTTAGAAACTAATTAATCAGTAGACCCACTGAATGAGGGTGGATGCTGCCCCATGAAGGATTCAACAGAATGTTACTCCTTCCTTTGGTCGTTTGGAAGTCCTACATGATTCATATCTTGAGAATCTTCTGTGAGCATGTCTACAAGATTTTTCATTCTATATCCAATAACGTTTGGTTGCTCAGGGGGGACAATCATTGCATTTCCCATAGCATTCTATATCAACACGGTTCCTCTGGGTTCCAGTCACTGACTAAAACCAATAAGCATAGTGTGAGAAACACTAATCATAATATGAAAACCACATAATCAAGAATAAAATTTCACACTTAAGGTCTTATCATAGGTTTTTATGGCCATTTCTAAAACACTAAGATTGTGTTCAATGCTTAGACTTATCCTTAGGGTTCTTACTAAGGCTTTCACATCCTAGTTTCCGAAGGTTTATTATACCTTTCCTCTAATACCAACTATAATGACACATACTTTACATATATTGCTATTACTTCAGAATTGATGCATATTTATTACAGCATATAACAAAACCATGAATGTAATGTATAGGTATAGTGTCTTTAGAAACTGGGAAACATAAACAACTGGTTCCTAAATCATCTACACTGTCTCCCTTTTATTTCATCATATCTAGAGTCCCTTTTGGCATATATTACTTAATACCCTTCTTCATGACCTGGGGAAACGAAAACATACAAAAGGGTGAGCTCAAATGCTCAGTAAGGGACATCAAAATAAATATCAATCACATCATATTCATAAGAACATAACATTTTGTAAATCTTAACCTGCAAAAGAGATCATAATTTCATAACATGGGATAAATCATAGTAGTGGAATTTAATCCCAATAATCATAACATGAAACTTTGTAGCATACACACATAATCATAGAAAATCATTTCTTAATAGTCAAGACACATTTCCAAGACTATCTTAGCGGACAAAGTCCATTTCTGAACCGAGTTCACTCCTCGTTTCAGTCATGTTTCACTGAAACAGATTAACCTTCCGTTCCAGCCATGTCTATCTCATGAGATATAAATCTTTACCCAATGCATTGGAGGGAGATATAGTTCCCACCCATCTCATAATCAAACCATTTTTATTTGTTCCACAAAATTATAAATCATACATCATAACATAACCCATGTAATAAAAATGGGAATCTTAAACATGATGCCATCATAACATAATCCATAAAAGATAAAAATACATCATAAAAATAATTCCATCATAACAAAATCAAATAAATGTAAAAATAGGGATAGAAATAGAACCCTATATTTTCATAGATGGAAATTAATTTTGATAAAATACTTGAACTCCATTCTTGAGGAAAATATCCTTTCTATTTCAAAATAATTTTTCCTTTCTTAACATGTCATAAAATTTTAAACTAAAAGAAGTTGATTGAAAATAAACTTGAAAACTTGTAAAGTAAGCTTCATGGAAATAATGTTCTAAAAATCCATTCAGGCCATATAAGTTAAAAAACATTCTTCACGTACTTTGGTCGGAAAAGTCAAAAAGTACCTCGTACTAAAAACGACAAAATATTCCTTTAATATATTTTACTAAAAACTCACCAATGGGTAAAATTGGATTAAAACAATCTTATGTGGATGGAAATATTATTACATATTGAGGAAACATGTATGTGGATGATAAATACACCCCAGTGAATTCAAAAGTATAAACAATATCGGATAAAAAAAATGAGATTGTGATATTTTCCTTTACCTTAGGTCTGATATGCTTTGTACGTGTCCTAACCTACTGTATAATGATTTAAATAATGTAATTGAATTATTAAAGAATTATATTCACTGTTATGATATCATATATGGTCATATTATTGGCTTCTTATTAGCAACATTTCACTGATAATAGTTATTCTGGTGTTTATTGCTTTTTTCTCTTATGCGTGTTTTGTAGAATAAATTCTTATTATTCTTTTTTAGGTTATATATACCTCACTTACAAAATGATATTAGTGTAATATATATTATATTTATTCATTCAATTCATTTATATAATCATTATTCAATGATGATCATGTAGAACAAGTCACATCACATCGTGGAGACGATATTCCATACGTACGCACGAGCGATGATATCTTTACCATGATCGTGGAATTGTATTAGAGTGTATATATAATATTTCAGAATCAATATCACTTTAAAATAATTATATATAGTTATTCTTTACACCATTATACCCATCCAAGAAATGTGGTGGTGGAAAACAGATTACACCATGGCGTGGAGACGGTATTCCGTACGTACGCACGCACGCATGGTGATTTCATTTTCCATAGGATGGATAGAAGGTGAAATAGTGTTGTTTCATATTTATAATAACATATCAGTATATGAGTGATAGTGATGTTTTTACTTCATAATGAAACAAATAAATAAGAAGAAGTATAAGATGAAATAAATTGGAATGAATCAGTAACGGATATTACCGCTTCTTCGACACGCCTCTTTGAAACCTCGTCTTAGGACACTAAAATTGTCCTTTGAAGAGAACCAGGACCTATATAATATTACTAGGTAAGTTTAGAAGAGAAATTTTAATGGTTTGGAAAAGCTTGAAGGCTCTATGTGGTGAGAGGAGGAGGGGGAGGAGGTTCCCTTTTATAAGGAAGGAGAGGGGCACTTTAGGAAAAACTTAAAATATTATTTTATTATAATGTCATATTTGGTTTTTAATAGATCCAAATTGATTTATTTCGAAGATAAGGTGGGTATGGGTCTAAATAATCTCAACCAATAGATTTTGGACAAGTTTACGTTACTATTTTAACCTTATCATTTATATTTAACTTTAAGTTAAATAATTTTACTTTTACCGTGACTTCTTGTTTTCTTACACTATATGGTTAATAAACATTCAATAAAAAGAAAAAAGAACCCCAAGTGGTTCATTATTATTATATATAACCTTATATAAATAATTTTTCTAATCCTTATATTTTTTGGAATAAAATAACCATTAATAATATAATATTTGTTTAAAAACTATTTTATGTCAATTTTGACACTATTTGGTAATTGATTTTTGTGAAAATCACAACAGAATTATTAGTTCAGAAAAAGTTAATTAAATCAATAATAACATGTCATATTAACCTATAAAATTAGTTTAATTCATAAAACGTCTCAAATTACATTTATTTGGGTATTTATACCATCAATTATGTTAATAGTTCATTAATAAGGTAATTACGACATCATCATTGTATCAAAAATAAATCACCATATTTAATGTTTGAAAATTAAAAATAAAGTACCATTATGTAGGAAATATTTTTATATTTTTAATGAATATTTATAGTCGAAATTATCTTATGTATAACCCTATATTAAAAATGTTTTAGTTATTAAACTTTGATTTTAACTATTTAAACTCTTCTTTAAATAAAATAATAATAAATGTCCTAATCTAATCCAAGTGGAACTAAATGGTCATACTTTATTCCTAAGGTTTTTTTGTCGAATTAAACATATCCAATAAAATTAGGACTTGTGTTAGGGTAATAATTATATCATTTTTTCCCTTAATTGCCCTATTTACTTTTAAGTGTGGTAAAAAAAGTAAAAAGTTACTATTTACCAAAAATTATTTTTCTCTTATTGAACCACATTTTACTCCACGATATTAACTATGTTTTTCGAATTTTCGAAATTCCACTCACAGAAGTGGTAAAATTATGTTTTATGTAAATTTTAAAATTCTCTTAGGAGGTGGGTAAAAGACGGTGAAAAGTTCAATAAACTTTTTATACATATGAAATTATTATAAAATGACATCAATGAATTATATTAAACTTATATAAGTATTATTTATCAATTTTGATCTAAAATAAATTTAAATAAAATAATGAATTATTTAAATAAAAATTTGGGTTTTAAATAGTAACCCAGTGTTTTCACTATTCATCAAAAATTGAATGTTTTTAGAAAAATACAAAAACTTCACCCGAGGATAATTTCAATATTTCGAATACAAAATGAAGTCTATTTTGAAAGGTGAAATTTATAAAATTTCAAAAAGTGGGTATTACTATTCATAACTGCTTGTTTTAATAATATTTTAATAGCATATCGTAGTTTAGTGAAACTTGGTATTATGTACAACGCAAGCTATTGAGGAAGGTTGTGATTGCGTGTAAAGCAAGCCAAGATAGTGTGGTGTGTATTGAAATATTTTTTTGATGATATATATATATATATATAAACCTTTCTCATAAAAATCACGGGTGTTACATAAAATATATAAAATTTTAGTGAAATAATTAATATTTAACAAAAAATAATAAAATATTAAATAATTCATGCATTTTCGCTCAACCTTATATTTTGAATGGAGTGTCAGATTGAGATTTTGTCTTCACCTCTGAGTCTGGAATGGACAGTTTTTCCTAGGCAGGGCATAAACTCATGTTGGGAACTAGGGATGGCATGAGACCCATTTATGTTTTCTTTTCTTTTTCATATTTTCTTTTATTTATTTTCATTCTTCCCTTTAGTTCCTCATGTATTCTCCAATGGACCTACTTCACATATTTGATATAGAAAAAATGAGAGGGGTAGATAGAAAAAGAGAAGTAGGGCGGGAGAGATAGGGAGAGCTACCACCGTAGAGCTCGAGATGCACCACATCATCATGCACCTACCATGGATCATCAAAATGGGTGAAACTTTGGCTGATTTCACCCAATGGTAGAACAGTTTTAAGTATTTTTCATTTACCCCCATATATTTATCATATTATAGTTTTAAACCCATTATATTAATTCTCACGACCCCTAATGGGCTGATTTGTATTTTTTTGGAAAAATGGGATTTTGGGTGATTTTTTGGGTTTCCCATTTGGAAACCCTGATCACATAGAATGTATTTTAGGAAAACATACATGTGTTCTTAATATTTTTTTAATATTAAATTTTTGATGTACTCACCCTGTATGGGGTATACAAGTCATGTACTATGACTCTTAGATGTAGTTGAGTACCTGAACAGATAGCCTGCGTAGGGGAACATAACTATGTAAAGTACATGGGTGAACCCTTTGTGGGTTGCTCTCAGTGTAGTGTTATATAGCCAGGTGAAGTACATGGGTAGAACTTGTGAGGTACATGGGAAGGTTCCTCATGTAGGGTACATTCCATGAACATGATTCACACACTGTGTACATGGGCTGTAACACGCCATGTTCTGCTGAGGCACATTCCCAAGTAGTTCCATGGGGGAACATGCCATGTGTCAAGGATGACACATTGTGTAGTTTTCCATTACTACCATTTTGAATGTGTTTTATTGTTTTATTCCAGAGATATATAATTTGACAGAGAAGGTGTCAATTATGAGTAGTTTTCCACATAGAATGTGATGGTGAAACCCCTGGGGTGGTTTGAGGAATATTGGGTGGTGTTTTTGGCATTTTATTTAATTTTGAGGTTCTTCATCTTATAATTGAATAATGTTGTCTCTTGAGAGAGATACCTTGATTCTAGATGAGCTAGGAGATATCTCTTATGAAAAAAGATTTTATAGATTTCATTGGATGATGTATACCTTTTGAAATGTGCCCTTATAGACATTGAGGTTGTGATATTAGGTGTTTCTAAGGATCCACTATAGGATGCCTATGCATGCAGTTTAGTCTAGAATATCCCATATAGGCTTCCACTATTTACATACTATTATAGTATACCATGTTAGATTCCTCCCTTTTCCTTCATAGCTAAGGATACTGAGTAATATTCCATCACTTATGCGTGGACCCTGAGGATCCCAAAAAGATTCCTCTAATGGGTCTTGACTTAAGTGACTGAGTGGGTGCTTAATGTTTAGCCAATCCTGAGCTAGTATGTAGATTTTGGTTAGAGATGGTAGTGGGTGTCACCTTAGAACATGTTACAAACATGTAATCCAAATAATATGTGATGGTAGTAATGTTATATCATGTTTCTCTACCATCAATCTTTTTTTGCTTTCAATTTTTTACTACTGATGCAATGATGATTACCAAAGGGACATTTTTATTTGTGGATAATGAACCTGAAATGAAACATTGTTTGACATGGACTCACATAGGTGTTTCATAGGATACAAATTCTGATCCTGATTATGTTGATATTTACAATGGTACATCCTAGAATCCATTTTTTGAGCCATTAAATTATTTTCATAGATTCCATGTACTTCCTGGGATCTGGTTATTGAGCCTTACGTAGATAGGATGCCATTGAAATTTATAGTCCTTGCATTTGACTTACATTATACACCATGATTGATACTTGGATTCCCATTATATTAATTCCTTGGATAGACACATAGTCTAGATTATTGATAATGGCAGTGGATTCCTTGGGACTTTATACTCCTAAGATTATGATTCCATTGGATGTAATGGAAATTTCTACTCCATGGATCCAGATTAATGTATTGTATGCCTTATAAATTTCTACTCCTTGTATCCTAATTCCGTAGGATTTCATGGAAAGTTTCCTCCATGGATACTAATTCTTTTGGATTCCATGTACATTTATACTTATTGGATATATCTTTCTTGTAACACCTTTTTCATTCTATATGGACATGGCACTTGGGCTCCACCCAATTAGTAACTTATTTTCAACAAAGATTCTCCTAGTACATGAGGCGATGCCTTGGCCATTATACAATAGATCCATACCTTAGGGTCTGAAACTTGATTAATTAGAAAATGATGAAGATGAATCCCTGTTCATTTATACCTTTGAATCATCTCATTAGGTATGACACATGACATAGCCGGAATAGGCCATAGTTGTTCACAGTGACCATTGACATGATTAAATGTAGGTATATGATATACTTTGTAATAGTTATTGGAGGAAAGCATAGGTGATCCTCAGTTTATGACGAGTATCCCTTATAGTGATATAGCTTGCATAGATATGTTTTTGGTGTTGGGAGAAGAAAGTATTATTAGTTGGTATTACAAACAAAGAGATCAACTTAATGGTACATGGATTAAGTTGTGTGACATCCTATTAAATGAACATTTTTAAAGGATGTTCAGTTGGTCGGATCATGGGTCCAAGGATCTACTATGGTTTGAATTGTTTTTTCTTCCTACCCTTCTTATAAGCATGTGTGTCTGAGAACACATAAACATGTATATATATGTATGGGAATATATATATATCTATGTATACAAATACACACATAATATGGTTTTGTGTCTAGAATATCGGGGCCACAAACACAATAATTAAATGTGGACTTATATTCATTCTATATATTTTTTTATCTTTCCATTTTAGCCTCTCCTAGGTTGAGAATATTTCATGGGCATGAACTTATAAAAACTAATTTAAAATTTCATTAGTAGGTTTTCCTATTTAGATTATATTTTAACCCCTATACACAAACCTTGGTTTGGATTCATACCCTTTGCGTACTTTTTAGGTTGATCACAGATGCATTGTAGGTTGGGATGAGACCCATATTTTCAAGATCGAGTGGAGCCGCTTGTGTGGATTCTTATGAACAGGCTAGTAGAGCTCGGTAGTGTCATGGAGCCCAGGTATGTGGTCTATCTCAAAGTTAGTAATATAGAATTTAACTTTTATTTAGTTTCTTCTATATACTCTTGTATGTATGGTCAACCCATTGGGTGAATCATTTTGTATGCATGAAATGGATGTTCAGGATTTTATATAATTTCACTTATTATTATTGTATATTCTATTTTATTTTCTTTATTTCTTATAAACTCTATTTATTTAATTATTTGTATGATACTTATCTATTTCCATTTTTTATTAATTTTATTTAACTGAATAGTATCCCCATGGACACACCCTGGGCCCTCAATATTAGATGATACCCATTGGTGTATGGGGAGGAATGCATGAGGCCTAAGGAAAAACCATATTGGAGCACCAAATTAGTGGAATCTAGGTTGGGGAGTTACATAGTGGTATCATAGTAAATCATTTCTATGGATTTACGATTTGGTATATGGTAGACATGAGTATTAGGAATGTGTTAGAACCTATGATGGATATCAGACTTGTGCATTGAGAACACCTATTATTTTGAGATTTACTAGTTTCAAGGGTATGGGTTGACGTTTTTGATATGTGATGTTAAAGTTGAATGTGATTTTCTCTTTGATAAATGCACATGTTGTGTGGATGTGATAATTTATCAAGGATTTATATCTCTATGATCATTAGAAAGAGGCAAGATATTGATTTTGACTCTTTGTTGGAATAGTAAAGAGGCGTCTCATGAATCACTTTTGAAAAGTAAGATTCATATTTCATAGGCGTATTAGTGTGTGGTTATTACTAATAGAATATACCAATTGTTTAAAGTGTCAAAAAACCTAAATGATGTCATAAAATTTAGGTTTTTGATGACATTATACACCATTGGGATAGCTGGAATATATATTTCATTGTGATGGTAGGTATTTTGAATCTATGTTGATAGGTTTAGTGGTGTGTCCGATGAATCAGTCCTCTGGCACAGGAGGTAAAATTACCCAAATAGGTTTATAGGGAACATTATTTCCACATGCAATATCCTTATAAGGTGTTATTTACGAGTTTCAGTTATTTATTGTGTCATTAACAACTTATAAAGTATTTTTCTTCAATGATTGTAATTGAACTCTACTTAACCGAACTTCATTTGTGGTTATATAGTAGGATCACTGATTACAATGCAGATATATAACCAAGAATTTCTCATGAACTAGACCTTGAGAAGTTATTACTTTATACAGATGCTCGATGAGTGTTTGTTTAGTATATCTTCTACATTAGTATCATGGCATATAGGTAGAAGTTCATTATGAGGATACTCAGATAGGATTAGGGCTTTATTAGGCTGATGTTGACAATTTCTACCCTCATAGGTAATTATTATCTTTACCTCTTTTTTAGAGGTTTGATATTTTGGGCTAGGTGGTATGACTTTGTGACCATGTCGTGAGACTTGATCAATTGGTTTAGGTGGGATACCAAGAGGCACATAGTTTTGACTCCGAGCCTTGTAGGTAGAAATTAATTTTGTGTAAGTGGAACCTATATAAGAGGTTGTATTGGGGTTTTGATTCCTTTTTAGGTAGCAATCCAGGTTATACACCTATTTTGAGATTGATTCATGATAGGTGATTGAGTTTTTCTTTATAGTCATTTTAATGCATTTGGATTCTGATGAATCACTTCAGGTGCATTGGTATCAAGACTGAAATTGATAAGAAAGACTATTTGGGTGCCAGACTAGGTCAACTAGTGTTTCTGATGTTTCTAATATAATAAGATAATGGGTATATTCGTTCGACTGGAATGACACTAGGTGATGGGATGTCATGGAATAAATCATGATATAAGTTAGATGCACGGTTTTTAATATATATTTCAAGGGAGATTCTCGTTTAATGAGTCTGGAGTTCCATGTAGCATAGTTAGCTTATCATTTTGATAAAAAACTCATGGAAGTGTGATTCGGGTGATGAAGGTACACAATAATTGTGTGTGGTACCATTTAGTTTTAAACCGGTGAGTGGATGTGTGTGAACCAAGGAATGATAGTTTCAAGAATTTTAATGGGAATAGATTCACAATAGTTTTGGTTTAAATAGAAAATTTCTCTCTATGGTATAGTATACATTATAAATTAATTGGGTACCATAGATGGTTGACCTATGTTAAGACATGGAAACACATTATCAAGATTCATGGTGTCAGGTGTTATTTAAAGGAAAATTATCCTGTTTTTTATTTGAGAATGGATTAGGAGTTCATTAAATTTATTTTTATGGAATCTTGGTGAACTTTTCGTTATATACAATAAATCTCTCTCATGGCATAACCTTGAGTAAGCTGAGAGAGCCTCAACCCTCCACAAGGTTATTTTTTTAAATATAGTTCATAGATTGATAGATAAGACCTATTGATGTTCTGGTCGAGGAGCGGTATAAGGTATTACATATTATTAGGAGGTAACTATTGGACCTTTTAGGTTGGTGACTATAACACCCCATGTTTTTTTTTGAAATAGTTTTTTAAAAATTAATTTACTCTTTCTGATATTTTTTATTTCACTCAACTGTGAAGGAAGTTTATTATATTAAATCACTATTTTTGGATTGAAAAATAAAAAAAATACAAATTTAATCATGTACTATATGATACATAATATTTATCTTTCTATACATAGAAAATTGAGTTTAGTGTAATTTACATGCAAGACTAAATTCCATCGTTGGCTTACGTAACATGCAATACTGAGTTTTAACGAACATTGATATATTTAAAAATATATTATTATATAAAATAATAAGATATAACCTAGAAATAATTATGGAGGTTAGTAATAGGATTAAATAACTTATAAAAATCCATTTTCAAATTAATTGGATAAAAATTAAATATAAATGAATATAAGAACCAATTGAATATAAAGGGAATGTTTCTCTTGGAAATACTATTATGATCAGAAATAAATTTTATCTTAATAATTTATATTAATTATTTCTATTGAATCATAATAATTAAATATATATTTTATATATTCAATAAAATATTTTTTCTTACATTCATTAAATATATTTGATAGTCATATGATAAGAAAAAACCCAATATTACAATACAAACCTATTTTTTTATAAAATAAGTTTTACATCCTTTTAAGGATGAACCTAATTTAAATTTAAATTTTGGAACTTTTATATATAAAATTAATTTTTTAAATATAAACATAAAAATTAGGTTTGGGTGATTTTTTGTTATTTTTCTATGAAGTTTCATTTTTTTGATGAATATGGAAAAATACAGAATTTTAGTTCAACACTATTTTTAATCTAATTTATTTATAATAGTACATTAAAATTATAAATGGGTTTAAAGTCTAAGTATATAAATTATACATCCATTAATCAAATTTTTATAATTTGGATCAATTTTAGTATGAAATTATATATAAAAACATAGCACACTTTTGAACATGTTTTACTTTAAAAATACCCATTGTCATCATACCCATTGGACTAATTTTAAATTAATTTATACCACTTATGTGATTGGAATTTATAAAAGTGGAATAAATATTTGGAATAATAATTATATTTAATGTTTAATACTGTGAAATTTATTTTTGAAAAAAAAATTTAGTGAATGTTACTAAAATTATTTACAATGATTAAGAGAAAAATTAACTTTATATGCGACTCAACCTTAAACATAAGGGCCAAAATGACCTAAAAACTTGTAAAATAATTTAATGTTCACATTTAGATAATATACACAATGTTATATATTATTGTATCCAAATGACATAGAAATAACTTTAGTGGAATTCTCTTTTCCAAAATTTACAAGAATGCCACTCCTCCTCCATTATAAAAGGAACTCAACCCTCCCCCTCATTATCACCCATTAGGTCCTTTTTATCTCCCAAAAAACACTAAATAATCTCCCGAATTCCCTCAATTAATCATTTAATCATCCCTTTGTATATAAATCCATTCAAGGAAGCCCTGCTATGCAAACCAAAAATGAGTTACCAAATGACGAGGTATCATCCTTCCTTAGCTCCACTATTTTATTTTCATTACCCACCAACTAAATTTTTATTATTTCATGATTATATAATAACCTAAGTATCCTAAATATAATTATATGTTTTTATTCTATGTATTTCACATACACTTCAACACACATCCATTAAATGGGTAACAAACTTATTGTTCTTTTGTACGGAGAACTAACACTTGATGAAACGATGTTGTTCATTTTTCCTTTACCACCTCTCATGTTTCGTTATTATGATATAAAATATATTTATATTTAATTTGTATGATATGTGTGACATATTTATGATTTAGGAAATATTATATAAAACATACCTTCATTATTTCCATTTCATGTAAATAAGATAATTTCATTTGGGGATGTGGGAACGATTGTCTCCTCAAAGTGATGTGATTCATTAAAAATCTACATAGAATGTATTAAAGATTAATTTAGTGAACATAAATGATATATATTACATAATTATAACAATTTAATTGTATTATATATATAGATATATTTCATTTAATTACATTCTTTCAATATCACAAAAAACAGAAACAAAGTTCATGTGTACATACGTCTTACCGTCTCCATGAATGATGTATTACATTTCATATTTTTATGTTTTATAGATTATTATGAATACATATATACTAGATATATATTATATTTTTATCATGTTTAACAGTATTTAAATAATTTAATCATTATCTAAGTAAGAGGATCTAAAATAATAAGTCAAAATATATACTAAAATAAAGTGTATATTACGTAAAATGTTACATTAACATGGATTTGTTAATAAATAGATAATATAAAATAATAAAAAAATCATATATTTTATTATATTTAATAATATTTTTATATAGTATATTTTTAATAAACTTATATTTATTTTTATGAGTTTCTAATGTGTACAAATAATGTTAAGACTTAAGGTAAGGTAATTTCATCTCACTTTTTCATTTCTGTGAGATACATGTCATATTCACCACTTTATTATTTTGTGTGGTGTATATAATACCCTATGAAATTTTATATCATTAAATTTACTTATTTAATAATATTAAAATATTTAAATGATGTTTTTATTTCATGGGGATCACGATTGTGAAGTTACTCAGGTAATAAATGGTATTCTCATCTCACTTTTATTTTTTCTGAGACATATGCCAGGTTCACCTCCTATTTCTATTAGGTGGTCTTCATAATTCCCATTGATGTATTATAGGATCATTATAATTAAATCTATGAGTATTTACATATCCATTATATGATCTCTATTTACTGGGGTTTTTGATGAAAAAGTTACCAAATAGATAAATAAATTTGGTCATAATTTTTCTTCATTGAGAGAGATGACATGTTATAAACCTATATTATTCCACAGGTTGTATATAATACCATTTGAAATGTTATATATTAAAACTAATTTATTTAATGATATATTAATCTTCATATAATTTATTTTTTTACATAGGGTGTATAATTAGAACATACCATGTTGTAAGAGTTTATTGAAACAATAACATAATTTATTGAGATTTTTTTATCAAAATTCCCCAAATGGAGTCTTTTGATCCATATGTCAAGAGAACTCATGATTTTTCTTCTCCTATGGTTACTAATGATATATTATTGTATTATTACAATTTATTCTACACTTTGGTAATTAATATATTAAAGAATGTGTTTTTAATAAGATCTAAAATTATTTCCACTTGGGGTCAGACATCTGTGTTCATGAAAATTTTGTTTTCTAATATAATCTTAGGAAATGTTTTAATATTATCATATGATGTTTAGCTCGAAGAGTTTCCCATTTTCACCTTAAAAATGGGTTT
Organism: Viscum album; assembly: GCA_963277665.1. Lineage (NCBI taxonomy): Eukaryota > Viridiplantae > Streptophyta > Magnoliopsida > Santalales > Viscaceae > Viscum > Viscum album. The sequence continues at coordinate 611,041,021 of OY728150.1, read as the reverse complement.
AAAAGGAATATTCAGGTATTTTTTCGGGTTAAGGCACATTTTCTAATCTCTTATGGTGGAAAATGAATGTTCATCATATATGGATTTACCCACCGTCATGGCCAAATTTTACTTGAAGATTAATTTTCAAGTTTATATTGATATTTTTTAAGGAAAAATTATTTCCTAATATTCTAGAAATTTTTTCAATTTAATGTGGGTTTCAAAGAAAATTGTTTTCAAAAAATGGTTTATGTTCAAAAAGTGGTTTATATAATTCTCAAATCATCCTTTATATGATTTGAAAAATATTATTTTCAATAAAAATAATTTATATTATTTCAATATTTATTTATAAATTGTCAATGAATTTTCAGAGAAATTTTTTATGAAAATTTTTTATGCTTCTTTTGTAGGTTTTCAATGAAAAAGTTTTTCAAAAAGTTTTCAAGATTCTTTATAATTTTTTGATGTTATTTTCCCAAAAAAAGATATTCAAAATTAATTATGTTTTAAAAAGCAGAAAATATAGTTTCCTTAAGAAATTTTTTAAATGAAATTGAAAAAATTTGATTATAAGAAAATGATTTTGAAGTCATTTTATAAAAAAGTATGTTCAGAGAAAAGATATTTTCCCAAAAAAATTATTCTTATGATCTTTTAAAGTAATTCTAAATATTGGATGACATAATATGTTTGAGTTTATTACTTACTAGAGATATAATCCAAGAATAATATTCATATTATTTCTTTAATAGTTTATCTTTTGATGGAATGATGTTTATTACCCCTGTTTCTCTTACATGGGTTATATGCTCTTGAAACCAACTTATTTTCCTGGGTTATTCTTTGTTGGAATGATTATTATACCTATAAAGTTTCCCTCAGTAATGATATGATGAAATTATTATGATAACCATTTCATTTCATGGGTTATGATATGATGGTTATGAAACCCATATCTTTTTATGGGTCATGATATGATGAATGTTTTATTATATTGTTGCACAGGTATGCATGATTTTATTATGTGATGGGTGGGACCTATATCTTCCTCTAATGTATTGGGTAATGAAAAATGGTATATTATCACAACGGTTACATGAGTTGTAGCCACATCTAAAAAACAAGAACGTATATGGGCTCTATCCGAACCATGAAAACAAGGAGGTACATGGGTTGTAGACCAAGGATGAAAGTAAAATGGTACATAGGTTGTATCCCATGTTTGAAAATAAGATGATGTATGGGTTGATAGCCAAATCCAGAAGTAGGAACATAGTTGATTATCCCAAGCCTAATATGTTATGATGATCTTGGTCAGTAACCATGACATAAGATTTTGTATATTTATGTGATTTACATAAATTCTATGCCCCATACCTATGATATTTTCACGTAGTTCATGTTCTTGATTATCTTATGATTCATGTCTTATGAAATACCAATAATTACGACATGTATCATGTATATTATATTTAATATATATGGTATGATATTCAAATGTTATGATCATGTTCTCATACCCTTGTGTTCATGTTATTCCTACTTATTTACTTTATTTACCCTTACCAAGCATTTGAGGTCACCCTTCTTATGTTTCATTTCCCTAGGTTCTGAAGAAAATTTATAAGTACGAGTACTAAAAGAGCTGATATTTAAGGGATATGTCGAAGATATTTCACCGAACTCGAATAATATGTTTCTAGTTTCCAATGACTCTAAACTATTATGCTCCATAGGCATGTACATTTTTAATGTGTTGAATATTCATCTAAAATTATGTAATATCTATGTATGTTATGCAATATTTTCTATAGTTGGTATCAATTAAAAGGATTAGTCACCATTTGGAATCTAGGATGATAATACATTAATGATTTCCATAGGTATATTTCTAAGGAAATATTTAGTGATATATCTATGGATAATTTTAAGAATGAGTTAATGTTTAGGAAAATATCCTAGATTATTGATAAATGATAAGGTGATTGGTTTCCTAGATATACATCCATGTTTGGATGCTATAAGTAGACATGGGAATGGAATTGATTTTCATAAGATTAATATCTCTAACAAGGAGTGTCTGGTTTAACTCTAGAATAACCTAGTATATGAAAACATGCCTTATTACGCACCTAGTTCGACACTCCCAAGGGATATGCTTTTAGGAATTGAGAAACACATTACAAACCGCCATGAATTAATTAAATAAAATATGAATATAAATAACGTTAGATAAACCTAAGGAGTTATAGATTAAAGGATTATTTTTTATGATTAAGACAACATTTAAGTAATTTTAATGATTATGAGGTTTTATACTATGATAAATGATTCCCATACTATGATTTATAGTTTTATTACATTGTTTGAACTAAAAAGAACTTGGTTAACATTGAATGTTTCCGATGTGGAATGTATGGGAATTATAAAAATCGATTTAGAAAGTTAAATTATCATAAAGAGAATCAGGATGGTTGCATGAGTATTTGTTATACTACCTAAGATGAAGAGATCTCAAATGACATGTGATAGGTATGAGATTTTCTTACAATATTGTTCACATTAAATGTAAGAATCATGATTATATTGAGGTTGAGGAACCTTAATAAATGATTCATATTTTATATTATAGGAAATACGTATTAAGGATTATGTTGATAAGGCCTGAAAAATGGTTTTAGAATAATTCTAGATGATTTAAGTGTATATGTTTTGGAATTAAAATATTTTTTAATATTGATCATGAATTATAGAAGGATTGTTTGAAGAAGTTTTTGTTTAATTTATTTTTAAGAATGTGTTAAATTATACTGATTAACTGGAAAATTTATTTAATAGCAAGGTTATGTCTATGGAAAACTAATGATTAAGGGAAATATAGCCTTTAATATGTTCTTTATTTTTAGATAATATTATTTGGATAAATATGTATTGGATATGAATAATGAAATTGGATGATAATTTTTACCTCATAACTAATAATGGATTTTTTTGAAAAAAAAATTCTACTATCATGGATGTAGTTTAAAACATTTTTTAATTTAAGGAATATATCCAATAAAAATTGGAATAAGGAAGCATATATGTTTTCTAAAAATGATTTATGGTTATTTAGGCTGTTACCATGTTTCAAAAGAATACATAATGAAGGTACTCACATGTTTAGTATGCAGAGAATATGATCTACTTTATGATATATGGGGGATCAATTATATGAAAATTTTGAGGGATTTTGGGACCCTACTTCTGATGTTTTTAGATGTTAAATTATGAAATTTTTATAAGTTTAACCCTTTGTGGAATGGTATATATTAAATTAAAGATGATGTTAGAGTATTGTCTCTCTATGTGGATTTATTCATATTGGATAACTTGTGATAACTTTTTTTCTAATATATAGAATGTCCAATCATGATATTTATGGATCTCATGATCTTTTAATGATTTAAGAATTAAAAAGTCACCTTAATTACATAAATTAAGAGATAAAGATGAAATTGATCAAGACACAACAAAGGGTGAGATGTATTGAATCAAGTAAGTATATATTCTCATGAAACATCTTCAACTCTAGGGAAAGGATATTGAGACCAAAAATATTATCATAGTACCTTCATTTCTGATGAATCGAAAGGCCCCTTAGATCATCACAGATTTACAACATTGTGATTATAAACTTTCTCCTAGCCTCGTTCTCTCTAACTCTCAATTAGAACATGATAGTTGGATTTCTCTTCCATGTCCATGTTTTCACCTTCCACCTATGTTTTTATATATGTAAATCTAGTTATTTGTTACTTTGGGTAACCATTATTTTTACAACTTTCCCTTTTTTAAATGATGTTTTAGAATTAATTTTTATGATGTGTGTTTCTATGAAAGGAACTTTCAAGTTTTAATACTTTGATGACCCATACACATTTTGATTTGAAAATTTATTTTAAGGGGTGTAGAATGTAACATCCCAAAATTTTGTGAATTTTTTTTCGAATTCATTTATTTATTTTTGATATTTTTGTTTTCATGAAAAACAAAAAAATATTTTTTATATTAAAACAATATGTCTGGATTGAGATAAACCGAACAACAAGTTAATCATGAAATATATGAAACATAATGTTTATATTTCTCTACATGGAACACTGAGGTTAACATATGTTACACCCAAGACATACTTTCCTTTATGTCTTGGGTAATATTCAAGACTGAGTTTAGTGAATAATGATATATTATTCAAAATATCATTATTTTATATAATAAGATATAAAAAAGTAGTTCAGTTAGTTTTTATAAATATTATTAACTAAATTATAAAAATAAAAGGTTGAATTAATTAGTTTAAAATTAGTTTGAAATGAATATAAAAACCTATTAAATATAAAGGGACTATTAAAAAAACTACTTTTAAGGCCACAATTTTTTTTTATCCTAATAAATTAAATTAATTATTATTATTGAATGATATTAATGAAATTAATATTTTTTAAATAAATAAATTTGTTACATTAATATATAATATTTCATAGGCATAAGATTCAAAAAAACCCAATATTACCCATAAAAACCTATATTTTTATAAAAGCAGTATTATCACTTATTAATGGAAAACCTATTTTAAATATAATATTAATGGATTTTATAAATTTTATATTTTAAAAACCTAAATTTTTCTAAAGTGAAACATAAATATTAGGGTAGGTTAATGGTTTTAGTTTTATACGATGTTTCATTTTTTTGATGAACAGAGAAAAATAAGATATTTTAATTAAAAAGTGATTTTTTATATAACTTATTCATAAGGTTAAATTATATTTTTAATTGGTTTTGAATCCTAAATATAAAAAGTGTACAAAAATTAATCTAATTTATTCTATTGGGATCGATTTCATATTATAGTAAGATATAAAAACATAACAATCTTTTTAACATTTTTACATTAAAAACCCACATTGTCATCCCATATGTGGGATTAATTTTAAATTAATATCTTCCAATTATGTGATTAAAATTTGGAAAAAATATTCCATATATAGAATCATAATAATTTATAATTTATAATAATGTAAACTTAGTTTTTGTCAAAAATTATAAGTAAATGTAATTAAAATTATTTACAATGATTAAGAGGAAAATTAGCTTAATGAGGGAATGGACATTACTCTTATAGAGAAAAATGACATATAAACAAGTCAAAAATACATATAATGTTAATATTTTGAACCTATAAAACCTTAGTTATAATTTTAACCATTATTGAACCATTTAAAATTGGTAAAACATGGGTTGAATTCCCTTTTCGAAAATTTACAAGAATACCACTCCTCCACTTTAAAAAAAAACTAACCACTTCAACTTATTCACTCCTATGAAGCCATTTTTTTCTCCAAAAATATATTAATATAATCTCCAAAATTTCCAAAACATTTATTATAATCCACACTTGGGTAAAAAATCCATCCATGGAATCCCTTTCATACAAACCAAAGGAGTTACCCAAAGAAAATGTTACATCCTTCCTTAAGCTCCATTGTATAATTTTCATCCTCCACCACCTAAATTATTTTTATTCAATTATTACATAATAACTAAATTATCCAAAATATACTGGTTTTTAATTAATTTTATTAACTATACTTACATACACATCCATCTAATGGGTAAAGAATATAGTGTTTTTAAGTATGGAGAACTACAACCTCATGAAACAATGTGGTTCGTTTTTTCCTTCACCACCTCTCTTGCTTGGAAATTATGATGGAAAATATATTTTTATATGATATATATTATATTTATGATAAATTTATTCTTAATTATTTTTTATATAACACATAAATTTATTCTTTCCATTTTGTGTAAAAATGATTATTTCATTTGGGGAAGTGTTAACTACTGCCTCTCAAAGTGATGTGATTTATTCACACTCTACATAAAATGTATTAAGGATGCATTTAGTGATATTACATGATATATAATACATAATAATTACAATTTAATTATATATATATATATATATATTTCATTTAATTTCTTGCATTCAATATGACAATAAAATGGGAACATCATTCATGCGTACGTACGACCTACCATATACATGAATAATGTATTCCGTTTCATATTTATATATTTTATAGATTATTATATATACATATATAATGAATATATATGATATTTTTATATTTTTTTACATTATTTAATTAAGTAAATCGTGATCTATGTAATAGGATCAAGAATAACAAGTCAAACATATTAAAAAATAATGTGTATATTACTCGAAACATAACATTAACATGGAGTTATTAATAAATAGTAAATATAAAGTCATAAAATATAATTTATGGTATTAGATATAATAATATGGTTTTGGATAGATTTATAACAGAATTAAAATTATTATACATTATTTTTGAATGTGTACAAAAAAAGTCAAGACTTAATGTGAGATAATTTCATCTCACTTTCTGTTTCCTTGAGATACATGCTATATTCACCACTTGATTTTTTATCTGGTTTATATACTTACATATGAAATGTTATATCATTAATTTAATTTATATTATGATATTATGAGCTTTAATTGATGTGATTATTTCATGGGAATCACGATTCTAAGGTTAATAAATTAGTAGGGGGTTTCTTGTTTTAGTTTTTTTTCATGAGACACAAGTTATGTTCACATCATAATAATTATATGTGGTGTGTATACTACCAATTTATGTAGTGTATTATTATTATAAATAAATTTATTTTTATATACATATCTATTTTATGATGTTTCTTTCATGGGGTTTATACTTCAAATGTTACCAATTTGGTAAAGTAATTTTGTCTCAATTTTTTCTTTCTTTGGGATACATGCCATGTTTTTAACCTATATTATTTTATGAAGTGTATATAATACAATTTTAAATGTTATATATAAATGTTTTTTAATGTTGGTTTAAACTTAATTTAATTTTATTTTCTTACATGGGGGTTATAATTCAAAGTTACCAACAGGTAAGATTTTATTAAAACAATCACATCATTTTAAAATATTGTTTTCTAATTTTCTTTAATTGATGAAATAACATGACCCATATATCAAAAATAATAATGAATTTTCTTTTTCAATGTTAATTCGGGATATATTCATGTATTTATAACATTTTCCCACTATTTTATTCTTAAGATATTGAAGAATGTTTTTTATGAATATATGAAATTATTTTCCCTTTCGGTCAGAAATATGTGTTCATTCAAAAAAATGTTTTCTAAATTATTTCCAAAATGTCTAAATATAATCATATGATGTTTAAAAAAAATTTACCTATGTTTTACATTTTAATAAAATGATTCTAAATGAATCTTATTTTTTTATAGTCACGGAACATTTCTAAACATTTAATGTGCAATATTAATGTTAGGCATATACAGAAATACCCACCATCAGGTAATTAATTTAAATAAATATCACTTTATATGATTACATAGTTATTTTTTAACGAACTTTTTTTCTCAATATTCTATAAATTTTTTAAATTTAAAATTCCTTTCAAAGAAAAAGGTTTTTAAAAAATTATTTATGTTAAGAAAGTGTTATAAATTATTTTTAAAGATACCTTTTTATTTTTTCAAAAGGTAATTTTCAATGAAAATGTTTTCAATGATTTCAAGCATTATTTATATTTTTTCAATTAATTTTCTAAGAAATTTGTTTTCAATATTTTTTGATTCTTATTTTATTTTTTATCAAGGAAAAAGGTTTTATAAATGTTTTCAATATTTTTCATTAAATTTTAAATGTTATTTTCATGTTAGATAATGTTGAAAATATTTTATGTTTTAAAAATCATAAAAAATATTTTCCTTAAGAAAATCTTGAAATGAAATTGTCAAGATTTATTTATAGTAAACCATTTTTCATTGATTTTATAAAAAATATTTTTAAAGAGAGGTTATTTGTATTTATAAATGTTTCATGTTATTTTTCATAATCCTTGTATATATAAGATGATATAATTTGTTATAGTTTAGGACTTAATAATAATATGAACCAAGAACACCAATCATATTATTTATTGAATGGTTTAGGTTTTGATGGAAGATGTTTAAGACTTTTTTTCTCTACATGGAGTTATATTCTCTTGAAACATGATTTTTTCATAGGTTATGATTTGATGGAATGATTATGAGACCTATCTGTTTTCTATAGGTAATGATATGATGAAATAATTATTAAACTAATTTCATTTCATGGGTTACGATATAATTTGTATGATACCCATCTCTTTTATAGGTCATGATATGATTCAAATTTTATTATCTTGTAGCACTTGTATGCATGTATTTATTATGTGAAGGGTGAGACCTACATATCCCTATAATGAATTAGTTAATTATAAATTGTATATGAGCTCAATGGTTTCATGGATTGTATCCCAATACAAAAAAAGTAGGCACACAGGTTGTAGCCTAAGCTTGAAAATAAGCATGTATATGAGTTGTAGCCTAAGCATGAAATTACGGGGGTACATTGGTTTTAGCCCATGGAAGAAAATAATTGGGTATATGCATTGTTAGTCCAAGACCTATGTAAGTACAAATGTTATTATCCCAAGAGTAACATGTTATTAGGGTATTGTTTAGTATCCATGACACAAGATTTTATTTTTTATGTGTTTTACACAAATTATATGTCTTATGCATATGATATGTGCACATGGTTGATGTTCTAGAGTATCTTATGATTAATTTATTTTTAACATCCAATCATTATTCCACTTCTCATGTATGTTATCTTTGATATGTAGGGTATGATATTTAAATGTTATGACCATGTTCTCATACCCTTATGTTCATGTTATGATTATGTATTTTTATTATTTACCCTTATTCTGCATTTGAGATCACCCCTTTCTTATGTTTCCATTCCTTAGGTTATGAAGAAATATTATAAGTAGGATTAATTAAGAGTATGATAATTATTGGAGATTTTGAAGATCATTCACTAAAATATTAGAATGCATTCCAATTTCTTAAGACAGTAATCTATTACAGTCCTATGGATTGTAATTTTGTAATGTTCTAGATATTAATCTAAAATCATGTAATATCAATGTTTATTAAGATTAGGTCACTATAGTGACCATATTTTTAAATCGGAATCCAATATTTTCAGTGTATACTATTCTCAAGAAGCGGGAATGGGAGATGTTGTGAGGTTGTGATAAGGGTATTCATATGGCGGGGTGTATCATATCATTCAAAGTTAAACATCTTCCATATAGAAGAAATTTTTTATGTTGTGAGACTAGTAATTAGACCATCGATATAGCTTATTATATCGATCCTCAAGTTGAGATCATAACTTTATTTTTCGACCAATGCTTCTTAGGAAAGGGAAGGGTTAAAGTTGGGAGTTTCTAAGGAACCATATTTTGTAGGACTAGATTTTTAGCAAAAATTTAAATTTTCTCTATGAGATTATTATATGGTTAAAACAGCCATTTCCCCTAATATATGATTTTAAATTGTTTTTATGACCACTTTTTTTGTCACAAAATAGCGTGTTTACCCTAGGATAGAAGTTTGGTGAAATTATGAGCTATTCAAATTTTAGAAGTATAATTAATAATTAATTAATTAATAATTAAATAATTCCCGCAGGTTTTTTTGGACATATTTTTTGATTAGAGAATCATATTGAGATTTTTTATTCTCCATTGAGTCCATAATAAGAAGTTTTTTATATATGGGTCATAAAATGATGTTTGTAACTACGGTTCACCTTTTCCCCTTTTCCCCTTTTTATTTTTTTATTCACTTTTCTTTCTTTTTTTCTCCCCTTTGGCTTCTATCATATGGCCCTATTGGTCTCCTTAATAAAATTATTAACAGATAAAAATGGAAGGGGGGGGAGAAAAATAGATATAGAGGGAGATAGATGGATATCTACTACCATAGAGCTCGGGATGCGATGGATCATCGTGAAATAGCTATGGAGCGTTGAAACGAGCGAAGCTTTAGAGGAATCCTCCCAAATGTAGATGGTTTTTATTTTTTTATACCATCATATATTTTTAATTCTCTAGTTTTAAACACATAATATGCCTTCTTAGGATCCCTAGTGGGTCAATCTATTGTTTTTGGGTAAAAAAGGGTGTTTTAGACGATTTGAGGGGTTTCCCGTTAGGGAATCCAGATCACACGACGTTTATTTCATGAACACACACTGTGTGTTCTTCTAGTTCAGTGTATATGGCCTTTTCAAAGTAAAAAACATGTACTAGGTATACATTTTTCATACTGGGACTCGACCATGTAGCAGATTACTCGAACAGACAACCTGTGTAGGAGAACATGGTCGTATAGATTTCATGAGAAGAACCAGTGTGGGTTGCATACCATATAAAGTTATGAAACTAGGTCAAGTACTTATGTAACACCCCAACCCTAGTTACCCAGAGTCGGTGCATTATTACATAACATTGGCATGATCACAAGAAAGATAAAATCTCGAAAGACCGATTGGTTTAGTAGCCTTGGAAACACTAGATATATTCATAAGTTTTACATTACATCATAAAATGAAAAACTAATACAACAACATAATATCTCCATAATCCACACTCAAATCCCCACATAATATCCCTGCAGGTCTTTCATAATTTACTTCTTCACTTCCTAGGAAAAATAAAACATAGAAAAGGGGTGAGCTCAAATTCCCAGTAAGGTTAACAATATAGTGGAAACTTTCATAAATAAGAATAAACATTTAAGGCAATGTATAACTAAAACAAAATCCTTTCAAACATGAACTTTCAACATGGTATGGCATAAATAAAATGAAATAATGCCATTTACTTATTCACATGGATATTCTACTAATCGAATAATCACATGCAAAAATCAATAACCACTTTCATAATGTTGGAATGCATAATGCCAGACTATCATAACCACAAAGTCAAGGCCTTGTGCCAAGACTACAAATAAGATTTTGTCAAGGCCTTGTGCCAAGACACTAGTTTGTCTCATTAGACCTACCAATGCATCGAGGAGCTATAGCGGGCTCCACCCGTCACTTATTAAGTCCAATGCATTCCTCATATGAACATGTTTAATCATAACATAAACATTCGTATTAAAAATAGCATACGAAATGTCAATACTTTTACCACAAACCATGAATGGAATAAAAACATCACATCCACAGTCAAACATAACTCATTCGATACAATATGGAACATTGTATTATATCACATTAACCTCAATCAAGAATAATGAAGGATGTTGACATAGATGAAAATAATCATTAAAACTATTTGAGAGAAATATCCCCCATTTCTTGAAAACATTTAAAAGTCACACTATTTATCAAGAAGCCATTTAAAAGTAGATTTTTGAATCAATGTGTCCCATACCACTTTGAAACTTTTTAAACAGAGTTCTGATTTCTAAACTTTAATGTCCATATAAATAAATCCTTAAAACCATTTTTAAAACATGGAAATTAATGAGAAAGGTTTAGATGAATAAGTCTTTAAAACATTTAAAAATGGTATTTTAGTTAGAGATTCTAACCAAAAGAGACACTTGAATACAAATAATTGAGGTAATCAAAACTTTGTAATATCATGAGAATAAAGGGAATCATGATATACTATGTCAAAGTACATTATATACACCATATAAAAGTGATTTGGTGTATATCATCAAATAAGTCTCAATGGAATGTAAATTGAGATGAAATCTCTAATAAAGGTTGTATCCTTAGGTTAAGGATAAATCAATGACATAATTATGTGTGACAAATATAAATACACTATATATGATTGGATATTCAGTGTAAAACAATCAAAGGATATTCACACATATTCTTGTAAAAACAACACCAACGAATTGGATGTTTAACTCAACAAATGGTGAATGAGTTAAAATTACTCTTATCAAGTTCATATCAATGACTTGAGAATTATAATTGGAGTGATTATGTGCAACAAAAGTATATCCACAGGAAGGGGAGTGGAAATTATGACATAATAAAATGAATAGTGATTACACACATAATCTTGGGGTAATATAATCAATGAAATATGCGTAAGGCCAAATGAGTGGAAATTGAAATCTCAAATTCCCTTATCGATTAGGTAACTTATGAAACATACACCCACGAAAGAAGTATCATACCATGATGATGTAAATACCAATAAATTAAAGTATATTACACAATGAATATAATCATGGGAAGTACACATACACCACATACAATAATTAAGTGGTGAACAATGGAATTCTCCCGAATTTAAGAGTGAATTAAGAAACCCCTTACCACGTTAATCAACTGAGTAGTATGGCCAAAAGTTAATAACCACCAAATGATTTACAGAATAATATAAAGAGAATCATGATAATATATATCAAATGTCCATACACAATACACCACTTTCAATAATTTAGTGGCGAACAATGGAAATCTCACGGAATTGAAAGTGAGATAAGAAAATCCCTTACTTTGTACTTTTTCCTTGGTCGATGGTAGGTTTACCTCCTTTATAATGGTGAAATAATTGTTATTTAATAATACAAGAATCATTTACTTTAATATGATATCATATATGATCTTTTAACATTGATTTATTAATAATATCTTAGTATTATCGTTGTTTCGGGTGATAATCGATTCGTTCTTCTTAAATGTTTGGTTACGTAAGACATGTTTGTAATGGATAGATTATATCTTATTCATAATCATAATGATATTAACATTATTTTTAACCCTAAAATGAGAATAAGACTTGAATGGATACGATGGAGGATGGATCTCACCGTGTTCGTGGAGACGGTAGTCCGTACGTACGCACGAACGCTACTTCCATTTAATTTTTCATTTTAAAAGAATTGAATCCAAATGATACATAGGTATATTATTATTCCAGTATAATATAATATTTTATATATGTTACTTATGTTCATTAACACCATTCTTTATACGTTCCATGTGTGGTATGAACGAGTCATATCATTTTAAGGGGGCGGTAGTCCGCACTTCCTCAAATGAAATTATCGTATGTATATACAACATGAAACGAATAATGGTATAAAATGGAATTACAGAAGCTTATATATAAAATATGTATCATTAATATCACACTTAATTACAGTGCCATCTTAATGGCCACCACGAGAGGCGGTAAGATGTATTTGAACAATCATCGTTTCGTGAGGCGTTAGTTTGCCATTCATAGAAACATTATGTTCATCATCCATTAGATGGAGGTGTGTGTATGTGTAGTTCGAATCCTTCTTATAAAAACATGCTAGTATATTGAGGATACTTTTGTTGTTACAAAAGAAAGGAAATAAAAAGAGTTTGGGGGTTGGAGAAGCAAAATAAATGAAAATAATTTAAGAGAAATTGTTACCTTTAATTTAGGTAACTCACTTTGGTTGGAACCCAAGGACTTCTTGGAATGCTTTCTGCCTAAGGGGAAGCTTCAAGGAGGAGTAGAGGGATGTGGGGAGCTTATTTTGGTAGAGTTTGGATGAGCGAAGTGGCTTGAGAGGTGTGAGGAATGAGTAGAAGTGGTCTCCTTTTATAAGGGAGAGGAGGAGCTCTTTAGGAAAGAGTGAAAGTATTACTTTATAATATAATTATATTCAGTTTATAATGGTCCAAAAATAATTGAGGTCGAAGATAATATGACTCATATTCTAAATAAAATCAAACAATAATAATTGGACAGGTTTTAGATAATATTTTAATCATTATAATCTTATTTATTTAAATGATTTATTAATGAGGTAAACATTGCATCATTATTGTGTCATTAATAATTTAAAATATTTGATTTCTAAAAATTATAAATAAAATATCATTATTTAGGAAATCGTTTTAGCTTTCTAATGAATATTTATAATCGAAAATCCAACATGTATAACCCTATGTAAAAATTGTTCTTCTAAAAGATGTAAGCTTATGCCATTTTTATTTTTATTTTAACTTTATTAATATAATGTGTCCCTACCACATACAAGTGGCTCCATGGGGTCCCCAAATCGACCCAAGGATGCCCATGGTCGGGTATGTGTCCACCAATAAGGTTAGGACACGTTTTAGGGTAATTTTGTATTATTATAATATTATTTTTCAACCCTTATTTACCGGATTTACCCTTTAACCATGGTAAATAAAATATTTACCGCAGTAATTATTCAAAATGTGTAAAAATAAAAGTTACCTATTTACATAATTTGGACATCCTGATTCCAAATATTTAATCCATTTTTCCAAATTCAAAACACAGAAGTGGCAGAAATTAATTTAAAATTAATTCCCGTTGTTAATACAAAAAGCGTGTTTTTAAGAGATAATAACTATCAAAAGATTGACACTTGTTTATGTTCGGTTTAATTGTAAAATTATGTCCAATGACCAACATTATATTAAATGGTAAAAATATATTCTAAATATACTTTAAAACCACACATATTCACAATTTATCACTATTAATTATTTTGATTAAAAAAGTTGTTTTTAATTAAAATTTACTAATTTTCACTATTCATCAAAATATGAAAGTTATCCGAAAAGTACCAAAATTTCACCTTAGGCTAAATTCGTTATTCCGAATCCAAAAATGAAGTCCATTTTAAAATATAAAATATATATAATTTTAAAATTTAGGTATTACTATTCCTAACGGCTAGTTTGATTGGTTGTGGCGTGTGTTAAAACTCAAGGTTGCGTACAACACACACTACTATTTTATTCAAAGGAAAGCGTACCGTGGAATCTTGGGATGTTTCATTTTATATTATTTGATGTCCCAATTTATTCAGATAGTTTAAAATATTTTATTTAAAAATGATTCACTATTAAAAGTTGATAAAAGTGCAATACTGAAAATGAATCTGTTCTTACATTATGACTAAGAAACTCATAATAGGGATTCTAAAATTATAAGGATTATATAAAGTTCAAAATGTAGTTAATAATATTCATGACCTCTTTTAATGGCTTTTTTTGTACGTCATGGTGTGATTGAACTCGGTGTTGCGTGTAGTGCAAGTTATTGAATTATTTTTAAGAAATAACACACTATGAAATCCTGGGGTGTTACATTCTCCCCTCCTTCAATAAATCGCGTCCTCGCAATTTGAAATTGTTTTTCGAAAATAAAAGGTTGAAAGTAGAAAATATATTTGTGGGAAAACCCACATCGGAAATTGGGTTACTAAAATTTAGTCTTAATATGAGGAAAATAGAAATGAAAGGGTCACCACCAAATTATGATCTCGATTAAGAGAACATTGGTGGAAATTAGAGACATATAATTGGAGGGAAAACGTAAATATTTATAGGTAGTGATTGAGGTCGTCAATCACAAACAAGTATGAAATTGAGGTCCTTAAATTCATCAATCTATGATGATTTGAAATACCATCGGTTCAACAAAACATAGGGTATTATGATAACACATTTTTGACGTTTTGAAATATCTTAGTTGAAATCCCACATCGAAAAATGAATTAATGAGGCCTCTATTTAAAATAAAGAGTGGAGAGTATGAAGATTACCGAAAATAACACATACTAGGGTTCCATGTAGGAAAATATGGATATGGAGGAGAAATCTAACCATCAATTATCTGATGGAGAGTGGTATAGAACATGGCTATGAAAAGGCCAACAATCCCATAGCCATAAATTAGTGATGATTTAAGGTACCATCTAGGAAAACATTTTTGTTCTAAGTTCCATTTATTAATGTTGAGGAATTTATTTATGAGATTGGCTAAGATCATAAGGAGATATACTTACTTTATAATTAGAGTTTTATCAATTAATAAGTTTCTACCACAAACTCATCTTTCACTCTAAAAGATAATAAAATGTAATTTTTTTTATTTATACTATTCGTACAGGGTTCCAAAATAAATGAATTTATAATTCATATACCAGATCTTTAAAAAAACATTATTTAATCCAGGACATCTCGTGGGCCAGTGGTAGGCGATACACCCTTGTCACCCTTCGGTTGCGGGTTCAAGTCTCGCAGCCTTGCCGGACGCGACGGGTTGCCGCCCGACCTCCGGGTTTTCCTTTTATGGTAATCCAAAATAATCCAAACTAGAACTATCCAAAATACTTCTGTCCAAACTCACAGCCCAACATTTATAAGGAAGTTAAACATAATATAGATCCTTTTTACCCCGTAATAGCATATGAATACCTTCATCTTGTATTATTTTAATAAACTGAAACATCTTGAATTACCATATTCCTTATTGATTACATTCATGCTCCCCTATTCCATATAGAATGCTGGATATACTTCATCAATACAAAAATGTTTTAAACCCCAAAAAAATGATGGAATATACAAATCATTAATCAGTTTCAAGGTAGTCAAGAATATCCAATATAATTTATCCAAATCAATCATGTATTATTCTAAAATCACTAACTCGGTATCAGAACCATATTATGGTTTATCTTTCTCTCAACCATATATTTTCCAAAAATTTATCCTGCTATTGAGTCACTTTTCTTTGTTCCACACAATCTCAAGTCCTTAATGAAATAGTACTGCAGTACAATCCTTATATACTCCATAATTATTATAACAAGTACATTGTTGATACAACACTCAATTGACATAATCAACATAAGAACTCTAATCATTCCTCTTCATCTGTGGTAGTATCATAACTTGATTATTATCCAATAGCATCATTTGCGGCATAGTCTGATTACTGGGACATAGGTTCGCGTAGTGTCCAAACTCCTTGCAAATGAAGCATTGTACATTTGAAACCATTTTCGTACCCTTGCAGTCACGTACTTTGCACCCTTTTCCTTCACACTTATAACAAACTCCCATTCCTTTCAGGCAAGTTCTAGGGTGTTTCTTTCCACAGTTACCACATATGGGAAAATTCTTCTTTTCCCTCTTCCCTTTATCCATCTTTCTCTCTTCTATCCTTTTTTTCTCTTGCTTCCCTTCAAATCCATAGGACTCAGTAAACTCTTTACTTATCTTATCAACACATGATATTATTTCTTCATATGATGATAATACATGGCAGACTATTTCTCTTATCAATTCTAGCTTAAGACCGTGAAAGATATGATCCTTCATTCTCTTTGGATCATGTGCATTTCTGGAGTTCTCATTCCTTCTACTGGGCACCATTTCTAAACAATGGCATAAACTAGATCAGTTTATGAATCAAAATACATAATCCCATACTTATAAAACACTTAACATAAATTTAACTATTTATGGATATAATCCATAATCATAAAAATATTTACTTTGAGGAATTATATACTCATAAACCCTTCATAATGATTTGTAAAGAAAATGAGAGTTATCCTAAGCATATCCCCTGGGAGTGTCGTAACCAAGAGTGCAGCAAGGCCCGTTGTGGTGCACCAGTTCCCGTTCGAGTCTAGCTCAAAGCGGTGTTTTCAGGTTTTACCCCTAGGTACATCTATGCCAGAGCCGCCTCTACCTGCTCGTATCCAGACAGTGATGTATTGCTCGGAAAACTCACAAAATCTCTACAATACCAAAATTCTAGGAAGTTCTTCTATACTAATCCTCAAAGTTCATCTTAGGTCTACATGCTCTAATCATGGTTTATCTAAATCTAGCTTCCATGGTTTGTACTAAACTTCCTCTGATACCAACTGTAACGCCCCGACCCTAGTTACCCAGAGTCGGTGCATTATTACATAACATTGGCATGATCACAAGAAAGATCAAATCTCGAAAGACCGATTGGTTTAGTAGCCTTGGAAACACTAGATATATTCATAAGTTTTACATTACATCATAAAATGAAAAACTACTACAACAACATAATATCTCCATAATCCACACTCATATCCCCACATAATATCCCTACAGGTCTTTCATAATTTACTTCTTCACTTCCTGGGAAAAATAAAACATAGAAAAGGGGTGAGCTCAAATGCCCAGTAAGGTTAACAATATAGTGGAAACTTTCATAAATAAGAATAAACATTTAAGGCAATGTATAACTAAAACAAAAGCCTTTCAAACATGAACTTTCAACATGGTATGGAATAAATAAAATGAAATAATGCCATTTACTTATTCACATGGATATTCTACTAGTAGAATAATCACATGAAAAAATCAATAACAACTTTAATAATGTTGGAATGCATAATGCCAGACTATCATAACCACATAGTCAAGGCCTCGTACCAAGACTACAAATAAGATTTTGTCAAGGCCTTGTCCCAAGACACTAGTTTGTCTCATGTGACCTACCGATGCATCAAGGAGCTATAGCGGGCTCCACCCGTCACTTATTAAGTCCAATGCATTCCTCATATGAACATGTTTAAACATAACATAAACATTCGTATTAAAACTAGCATACGAAATGTCAATACTTTTACCACAAACCATGAATGGTATAAAAACAGCACATCTACAGTCAAACATAACTCATTCGATACAATATGGAAGATTGTATTATATCACATTAACCTTAATCAAGAATAATGAAGGATGTTGACATAGATGAAAATAATCATCAAAACTATTTGAGAGAAATATCCCCCTTTTCTTGAAAACATTTAAAAGTCACACTATTTGTCAAGAATCCATTTAAAAGTAGATTTTTGAATCAAAGTGTCCCATACCACTTTGAAACTTTTCAAAAGGTGTTTTGATTTCTAAACTTTAATGTCCATATAAATAAATCCTTAAAACCATTTTTAAAACATGGACATTAATGAGAAAGGTTTAGATGAATAAGTCTTTAAAACATTTAAAAATGGTTCTTTAGTTAGAGATTCTAACCAAAAGAGACACTTGAATAAAAATAATTGAGGTAATCAGAACATTGTAATATCATGAGAATAAAGGGAATCATGATATACTATGTCAAAGTACATTATATACACCATATAAAAGTGATTTGGTGTATATCATCAAAGAAGTCTCAATGGAATGTAAATTGAGATGAAATCTATCATAAAGGTTGTATCCTTAGGTTAAGGATAAATCAATGACATTATTATGTGTGACAAATATAAATACACTAAATATGATTGGATATTCAGTGTAAAACAATCAAAGGATATTCACACATATTCTTGTAAAAACAACACCAACGAATTGGATGTTTAACTTAACAAATGGTGAATGAGTTAAAATTACTCTTATCAAGTTCATATCAATGACTTGAGAATTATCAATGGAGTGATTATGTGCATCAAAAGTATATCCACAGGAAGGGGAGTGGAAATTATGACATAATCAAATTAATAGTGATTCCACACATAATCTTGGGGTAATATAATCAATGAAATATGCGTAAGGCCAAATGAGTGGAAATTGAAATCTCAAATTCCCTTATCGATTAGGTAACTTACGAAACATACACCCACGAAAGAAGTATCATACCCTGATGATGTAAATACCCATAAATTAAAGTATATTACACAATGAATACAATCATGGGCAGTACACATACACCACATACAATAATTAAGTGGTGAACAATGGAATTCTCGCGAATTTAAGAGTGAATTAAGAAACCCCTTACCACGTTAATCAACTGAGTAGTATGGCCAAAATTTAATAACCACCAAATGATTTACAGAATAATATAAAGAGAATCATGATAATATATATCAACTGGCCGTACAGAATACACCACTTTCAATAATTTAGTGGCGAACAATGGAAATCTCACGGAATTGAAAGTGAGATAAGAAAATCCCTTACTTTGTACATTTTCCTTGGTCGATGGTAGGTTTACCTCCTATATAATGGTGAAATAATTTTTATTTCATAATACAAGAATCATTTACTTTAATATGATATCATATATGATCTTTTAACATTGATTTATTAATAATATATTAGTATTATCGTCGTTTCGGGTGATAATCGATTCGTTCTTCTTAAATGTTTGGTTTCGTAAGACATGTTTGTAATGGATATATTATATCTTATTCATAATAAGAATGATATTAACATTATTTTTAACCCTAAAATGAGAATAAGACTTTAATGGATACGATGGAGGATGGATCTCACCGTGTTCGTGGAGACGGTAGTCCGTACGTACGCACGAACGCTACTTCCATTGAATTTTTCATTTTAAAAGAATTGAATCCAAATGATACATAGGTATATTATTATTCCAGTATAATATAATATTTTATATATGTTACTTATGTTCATTAACACCATTCTTTATACGTTCCATGTGTGGTATGAACGAGTCATATCATTTTAAGGGGGCGGTAGTCCGCACTTCCTCAAATGAAATTATCGTATGTATATACAACATGAAACGAATAATGGTATAAAATGGAATTACAAAAGCTTATATATAAAATATTTATCATTAATATCACACTTAATAACAGTGCCATCTTAATGGCCACCATGAGAGGCGGTAAGATGTATTTGAACAATCATCGTTTCGTGAGGTGTTAGTTTGCCATTCACTGAAACATTATGTTCATCATCTATTAGATGGAGGTGTGTGTATGTGTAGTTCTAATCCTTCTTATAAAAACATCCTAGTATATTGAGGATACTTTTGTTGTTACAAAAGAATGGAAATAAAAAGAGTTTGGGGGTTGGAGAAGCAAAATAAATGAAAATAATTTAAGAGAAATCGTTACCTTTAATTTAGGTAACTCACTTTGGTTGGAACCAAAGGACTTCTTGGAATGCTTTCTGCCTAAGGGGAAGCTTCAAAGACGAGGATAGGGATGTGGGAAGCTTATTTGGGAAGAGTTTGGACGAGCCAAGTGGCTTGAGAGGTGTGAGGAATGAGTAGAAGTGGTCTCCTTTTATAAGGGAGAGGAGGGGATCTTTAGGAAAGAGTGAAAGTATTACTTTATAATATAATTATATTCGGTTTATAATGGTCCAAAAATCATTGAGGTAAAAGATAATATGACTCATATTCTAAATAAAATCAACCAATAAGAATTGGACAGGTTTTAGATAATATTTTAATCATTATAATCTTATTTATTTAAATGATTTATTAATGAGGTAAACATTGTATCATTATTGTGTCATTAATAATTTAACTTATTTGATGTCTAAAAATTATAAATAAAATATCATTATGTAGGAAATATTTTTATCTTTCTAATTAATATTTATAATCGAAAATCCAACATGTATAACCCTATGTAAAAAGTGTTCTTCTAAAATATGTAAGCTTATGCCATTTTTATTTTTATTTTAACTTTATTAATATAATGTGTCCCTACCACATACAAGTGGCTCTAAGGGGTCCCCAAATCGACCCAAGGATGCCCAGGGTCGGGTATGTGTCCACCAATAAGGTTAGGACACGTTTTAGGGTAATTTTGTATTATTATAATATTATTTTTTAACCCTTATTTACCAGATTTACCCTTTAACCATGGTAAATAAAATATTTACCGCAGTAATTATTCAAAATGTGTAAAAATAAAAGTTACCTATTTACATAATTTGGACATCCTAATTCCAAATATGTAATCCATTTTTCCAAATTCAAAACACAGAAGTGGCAGAAATTAATTTAAAATTAATTCTCGTTGTTAAAACAAAAAGCGTGTTTTTAAGAGATAATAACTATCAAAAGATTGACACTTGTTTGTGTTCGGTTTAATTGTAAAATTATGTCCAATGACCAACATTATATTAAATGGTAAAAATAAATTCTAAATATACTTTAAAACCACTCAAATTCACAATTTATCACTATTAATTATTTTGATTAAAAAAGTTGTTTTTAATTAAAAATTAGTAATTTTCACTATTCATCAAAATATGAAAGTTATCCGAAAAGTACCAAAATTTCACCTTAGGCTAAATTCGATATTCCGAATCCAAAAATGAAGTCCATTTTAAAATATAAAATATATATAATTTCAAAATTTAGGTATTACTATTCATAACGGCTAGTTTGATTGGTTGTGGCGTGTGTTAAAACTCAAGGTTGTGTACAACACACGCTACTATTTTATTCAAAGGAAAGCGTACTGTGGAAGCTTGGGATGTTTCATTTTAAATTTTTTGATGTCCCAATTTATTCAGATAGTTTAAAATATTTTATTTAAAAAGGTTTCACTATTAAAAGTTGATAAAAGTGCAATACTGAAAATGAATCTGTTCTTGCATTATGACTAAGAAACTCATAATAGGGATTCTAAAATTATAAGGATTATATAAAGTTCAAAATGTAGTGAATATTATTCATGAACTCTTTTAATGGCTTTTTTTGTACGTCATGGTGTGATTGAACTCAGTGTTGCATGTAGTGCAAGTTATTGAATTATTTTTAAGAAATAACACACTATGAAATCCTGGGGTGTTACAACTTAGACAATACATGCATGGTAAATGGAAAGGTACTACTTGTATGGTGAATTTCATGTACATGGTGGACACTTAGTGTATATGGGCTTTGAAATGCCACATATTGTTAAGGTAGACGCCCATGTGGTGATGTGAAGGTACACGCCAGGTGCTAAGGTTGACATGCCATGCACTCCTACTTTGAAAACCTTTAGAGGGTGTTTTCCTATTTTATTAGCTGGGGTCATAATCTGACAAAATAAGAGTCTATTATGAGTATTATTCCATGTATATCACAATTTTAAATCTTGGGGGTGGGTTTGGGACTCCTAGGTTGTGTTTTTGGTGTTTTATTTAATATAGAGTTTCATCGATTAGTAATTGAATTCAATTTTATTCTAAGAGTGATACCTTGACTTGAGATATGTTATGACCTATCTCCCAAGACAAATTATCTTATATCTTTCCTTTCAGGATGTATCCCTTGTGATATATTCCCTTTTTTCCTTTGAGTCCATGAGATTAGTTCTTTCTGAGGATCCCCAGTGGGATGCTTCTATATACATTTTAGTCTAGAGGATATTATGTATAATATCTCTATTTACATACTATTAGAGTATCCCATGTATGATTTATAACTTTTCCATTCAAATATAAGGATCCCTAGTAGGATTCCTTTGCTCATATGTAGATTTTAAGAATCCCAAATAGGATTCCCTCTCTGATGTTTTGACATAAGAGACACACTGGGTGATTGATGTTTGATCAAACCTGAGGTACTGTGTTATGTTTGGGTAGATATGTTAATGGGATTCACCTTAGAACCCCTACCAAATAGGTAATTTTGAGATACTATGATAATATTTATGGGTTTAGGCGTTTGGTAACCCTGACTCATTTAATAATTTTACTTGTTTAATTATGAAGCAACGATGATTATCATAGGTAATTCTTAGTTAGTGGCTGACAATATTAATGAAATCTATTGTTTGATAGATATTCCCAATGTTTATTTTCAAGATTTAGATTCTGAGCCTCTTTATATTGGTATTTTTTGAGGTACTTCATGTAATCCTACATTTGATCCATTTGATTATTTTTTAGGGACGCTCTAAGGTACTTCCTTAGATTTGGATACTAATCCTTACATTGATATGATGACTTAGAAATTATTACTCATTAGATCTAACATAAATTCTACAAATTGGGTGATACATAGATTCCAAATATAGGAATTGTTGGATGAAATCATAATCCAGATGATTAATAATGGTAGTAATGCCTTGGACATTTCTACTCCTTAGTTCCTGATTCCATTGGATTTCATAGACATTTCTACTCCATGGATCTAGATTATGGTAGTGTATTACTTCGATATTTATAATCATAGGATAATGAATTCATTCAATTTCATGGACATTTATACTCTATATATCTACATTATTTTGGTTGCAAAGGAATTTTCTACTTGTTGGATCCATATTTCTTAGACTTCATTTAAAATTCTCCATTGGATCCACCCAAGTCGCTACTATGTTTATACAGATATTCTCCTCTCACTCAAGGGGATACCTTGGTATTTATACCTTGGATCCATCCCTTGGGTTATAACACTTTATTACTTAGAATAGGAAAAAAAGGATATCATAGCCATTTATACCATGGATCCAACCCTATGATTCTGAAACTGTATATATCTAGAATAGGTCATAGTTGATTGTAGTGTATATTAATAGGATTGAACATCAGTATGCAATCTACATTGTTATATTAATTTTAGGTGAGTACTGGTGAACCTAAGGTTAGAACAAGTATCCACATATGGTGACCTAGATTTCTTAGACACATTTCAGAAATTGTCCAAAGAAATTATTGTCAACTGGGATTAAAGACCCATAGATTTACTTAATAGTGCAATGCTTGAGTTGTGTGGAATCTAGAACAATTCTCCTTTTACCAGATGTTCAGTTGATCAGATCATAGGGTCCAAGGATCTACTATGGTTTTAGTTTTTTTATGCTTCCTACATTTTTTATAAGAGAATGTATATGAGAACATGCATATATATGTATACGGGAATATATATATATATCAATGAATATATATATATATATCCATGAATATATATATATATCCATGAATATATATACTCACATAAGATGGTGCTATGCTTATATAATAAGGATCATGAACCCAAGAATCATATGTGGACTTATTTTTGGTTTTTATATTTTTAGTTAAGTATCAGTTAGGATGATTATATTTCATGAGAATAAAGTTATGATAGTATATTTATAGGATAATCATTAGTGTGGACTATTGAGATTATATCTTCACCCCTATATATAGACCTTTATCTCTATGGAGACCTTATGTTTACTTTTCAGGTTGAGCACAAATGAATGGTAGATAGGGATAAGGCCAAGAGTTTCATGGCAAAGTGGATATAATCATATGGACTCTTATGATCAGGCTTGTTCAAGTGAGCAATGTCATGGAGACTAGGTATGAGTTCTGGATCAGAGTTAGTAGTAGAGGCTTATACCTGTATTATAGTATCTTTTATGTACGTTGGTATGCATGGATGAATGAGTGGGTTACTAGGGTCATATGTATGACATGGATGTTTTGGATTTTATATCATTTCATTTAGCATTGTAAAATGTCACATTTTATTTTATTTACAACTTCTACAATTTGTTTATTTACTATTGTGTTTGATTCTTAACTATTTTTCCTTTTTTTATAAAATTCTCAAAAAATCACCAAAATATAATTTTTGAAATTTATCTTTTAAAAAGGAATATTATTTTATCAAATAAATTTAATTAAATTGGTAAAAAAGTAATTTTATCTTTTGTGTGAATAGCACAAATGAACAACCTTTTAGAAGAATATAGTTTTCAGAAAATATTTTTTTTCATTCAGATGAATGTTATTTTACTTCTAATCACATTATAACTATAAAATTTATTTTACGCATATATAAAACATATAATATTTATAATTTATTCATTCTTATTCATACCAACTATCTTAAAATATTGGTTATAATGGTCATTTTTTAATAATACTATTTTAGTAGATTATCATGTTTCCTTTAAGCCTGGAATTGTATGCATTACAAAATATCAAAGAGATTAAATTTAAAAGTTTTTTTGTGTCCCATACATGATATCAAACATGATTTTTCACTTTTAAAATCTTTAGGTGTTACATTTTACCACTTTAAATAAATTACATCCTCACAATTTAATATTGATCTTGGAAGTTAAGTGTTTGAAATTTGAAAACATTTTTGTTGATAACCCACATCATAAAAATAGTTAATAAAATGTACTCTTTATATGAGACAAATGGATGTATAAAGGAAATATATAATAACACAAAACTAGGTTTCCAATTAGGAGAATTTTGTTAGTAATTGAAGGCATGGATATGGAAGAAACATGTAAATAATTATAGATAGTAATATTGATCATTGGTAAAAATAAAAATAGTGATAAATGTAAATTTAAATACCTTAAAACAAAAATATTTGATGAGATAAAATTATGTTTTATTCAATAGATATGAATTTAATAGTATAACATTTTTTTTCAAGATCGTTTTTCTAAAGGTGAGAAATTATTTTACTATCATGGTAGAAAACACCAAAAAATAAAGTTACTTAATATATTTTTAAGCATAATTTCATCCTTTGGTTTTACATTATTTTATAATCCAATAAATGAATATACAAGATGTTTTTTATTCCCAAAACATTAAAATTAACTATTTATGGATCATAAGATCCAAAAAAAGTAACAAGCTATTCCCCATATTTTTACAAAAACTAAAATGGTTAGAAAAAGTTATCTAATATAATACATTAAGATCTAATACCTTAATAAAATCTCCCAAAATTAAAATTAATCCATTTTATAACTGGTTAACCATAATACTCATCAAAAAATATCTAACCTATTTCAATGTATAAAAATTTAGAAGGAAGGTCACTAAATCAATATTATATTCCCCAAAAAATATAAAGTGGCTCTTAAAATCACATTCCAAATGCGTGAATACCTTGATCAAGATAACAACATAATGAAATCATGTATACCTCCAAAATAAAATATCATATTTTTGAATATATTCCATAAATCCAGATATGCAGTAAACACCAAGAAAATTGACATATACCATAAAATCATTATCCAATTTCATGGTCACCAATACTATATCGTAAAAATCATTTCATCATCATTATCTCAAGGCCTAGCACATATTGAGGGTTATATACCCTTAATAACATGTTTTACATAATGAAAAACTTCCCACCAAATCAAATTTCTTGGTCATTGTTACCATTCAACATATGCTCTCAAATCCGTAAAGAGAAAGTATTGTAGTCCAATCTTTATAGACATCATAATTATTATAACCATAATGTCATTAATAAAATAATACCATATCATAATTAATGAACTCAAAAAAAAACATTTATCATTCCACTTTGTTCCAAAATAAGTAACGAGAATTAATCAACTTAATCCTTAATACACGTTTACTTTCATATGTCATATTATCCTATTAATCATCAGTAATATAAACATTAATCATAATACCTAGATAATTCCCTTCACAATCCTTACCCCTATGAAAATTATTTGAATAATTCAAATATTTTACACATTTTAAACATTTAATCATTTATAATACCTTAGGGAGACCATTATTATCATCCATGATGTTAAAAAAAACTTTTTAGTTTCATATACAATTACTTTCTTTCTGTCCTTATTTTCTACACATAAAAAATTTCCTATTACTTTGAGATACTATTCTTGGATTATCTGTCCAAATTTCTAACATTAAGGATATTGAATCTTATTTTCTTTATGATATCCAATATTCAATCTCTTAGTGGAATCCATCCTTGTATTCATTGTTGAGTCCATGAGTTGGTTAATGGGGAAGTTGTTAGATATAAATTGTGATAACTTATTAGCTATAATCAAAATATCCTTGAGCCCAATAATCATCCCATTTGGTTACTAATCAACATATTTTCTATCAAATTTAAAATTAACTACATTCCTTCTGGTTCTTTCTATTTTCACAAAAAAGAACAATGTGAGAAACAATAATCATAGTGGGAAATCACATAGTAGTGAAGAATAATTTATATGATATATAAATCATGAGACCTTCTTTTCAATCTATAAAAACTAAAGTATACCCTAGTTTATTTGTGGTTATAATTTATTATAAACCTTCATGATGGTTCACAAAGTAAATGTGAATTAACCCGTGTATATCCCCCAGGAGTTTCAAACAAGGTGCATCGTATAGCCAGTTGTTTTGTACCAGGTAATGCTTGAGTAAATCACAACACCCCCATTTTAGATTTATTACCCCTAGGTATATCTATTCCTGAACCATGAACACTTTAGGTATCCATACATATGTGTATTTTTCTAGAAAAATAGATAATCTATAACTTAACAAAAAATTTACCTATTCTTAATGACTTATCATCAATTTATATAATAGGGTTTTGTACACCAATCTATATTTTCCTCAATATACTAACTAAAGTTAAAACTAAACTTAATTTTGATACCAAATATAGAGATCCTAACCCTAGTATCCAGGATTAATTGTTTAATTTATTACATTAGAAATAGAT
Organism: Viscum album; assembly: GCA_963277665.1. Taxonomy (NCBI): domain Eukaryota; kingdom Viridiplantae; phylum Streptophyta; class Magnoliopsida; order Santalales; family Viscaceae; genus Viscum; species Viscum album. Next base: position 611,013,020 of record OY728150.1, on the reverse strand, counting down.
AAAAGGAATCACATCTACAAGTAATGAATAGTTTAATGGTCATGGTAAACTAAATACATACTTGAATTTATTATACATTTGAAATAATCAAATGCACAAAATGTTTTCTTTCAGAACACCATTATTCCTCATAGTATATCAATACCTGTAAATCACCAAATAGATCCAGGTATCCTTGATAAAATAAAACATAAGTAATGGGTGAGGTAAAATGATCAATAAGGGTAATAATATAATGGAATCTATCAAGAATAAGTAATCATAATATATATAGAAAGTTAAATAACTAAAAAAATTTCCATTTAGTCAATAAAAAATAATATACTATAGTAGAAATAAATAATGATCAAATAAATCTATATAAATAATCACAAAATCTTGGAAATTATCCATGGATATTCTATACAATATAATAGTTACATGGAAATATATAACATTTCTCATAATGAGGTAATAATCAATTTCAGACATCTATAATATACTCTTAAGTCATTTAACAAGATAGTATAAATCTATGGGTTCAAACCCATATAATTTGGGCAACTAATTTTTCTCATGAAATTTGTCAATGCATTGAGGGGCTATCAATGACCAGGCCCCACCAATCAATTACTAAATATGATTCATTCCTAACATGAATGGGGATATGCATAATAAAAAAAATAATTTATATAGAAAAACAAACATATGAAACATTAATACTTACCCTAATCAAATAAACACAATCATAAACTATGCAAATTAATATGGTTTATTATAAAAAAATTACATCCTAAGTCAAACTGATTATAAAACATTTGAAAAATAATATGAATGACATCATTACAAAATATCCCCATTGGATCATATGTAAAATAATAGTTATTTTTATTGAAAATTATAAATTCCATGAAAATATATTTTAAAACATTCTTGAGGAAGATAACCTTTACACTTTGAATAGAATTTTTTACTACTAAATGTTAAAAAAATCAAATAATTTTATTCAAAAATAAAATCTGAAACTTATCAAGTAATTTTTAAAAAATTGATTGGTCATGATAATCAGAAATTTTGTTCATGTCATAAATGTTAAAATAAGGATTCATTTCACATTTTAAGTAAATATAAACCATACGTATTTTGAAAATTCCATAAATATTAATTTCAAAACACTTTATAAAAATTGAAAAAGGGTAAAAATTTATTTAATTAATCATATATAAAAGGTTAAAAACATTTTTGAAAACATTTTTAGAACACATGGATATCAATGAAATTTTTTTTAACCAAAGTGAGAAATAATGTTATATTTTCTTATAAAAATTTTATTAATCATATTAAGTACTAATGTGTGGGAAAATGGTACTATTACTTTAAAAACATCACTAATAAATAGGGTATACTGAAATATATTGATTTTATGATATAAATATCAATTAATTTCCCCAATGAAGACTTAAAAAAAATCTTGTATTATGATGAGATTATAAAATAAACCCTTCCCACTTTGGTAACGTTTGAGTAATATTCCCCATGAAAAAAAATAAATGAAACTTTAAATAACATTAATAGAAGAATATTTCTGATATAACATATCAAAAGGAACTTTAAAAACACCATATAATGGAATAAGTGGTGAATATAGTGTATGTCTCCTGGAAGAAAAAGTGAGATGAAAAAACCTTACCTCAAGTCAAAATTACTTCATATGTATCCAAACATAATTTATAATAAATATATGTCTATTATATATATATGAAAAAAAATATTCATGTATAAAATTCTATATATTATTTATTTTTATTCTTTTACCACAAATTTATTAACTACTCATTGTTATAATCACTATTTCAGGTAATAATTTCTTAATTTTTCAAGAAGGTTTTAGATTTTTAATTTTGGTAATTTTAATATGATCATGGTTACATCATATATTTAATTTAAAAAATTATATAAAAATTATATATATTCAATATATATGTATTTAGAGTAATATAAAATATTATTGGTTTAAAATGGATTACACCGTTCATGGTGACGTTAAATCGTACGTACACATGAATATTGTTTACATTTTTCCTGAATAATGGAAATAGGAAAATAAATATTAATTCAGATTTACATAATAATTATTATTTTATATATAGAATTTATATTAATTAAATACAAATTTTTTACCATCCATGTAAAATTAAATGAAAAATATTTCACATCACTTGGCGGTAGTGCACACGTACGCACAAGAAACATTATTATTTACAAAGGATTAGAAGTTAAAAAGTTATATATGATATTATATTTTTAGAAATATGGTAATAAAATAAATATCACATATATTCAATAAATTTATCCCTAAAAACGTTTCATGAAATGCGTAAATGAAAATTAATTACATCTCTTCGCAGGTCGGTAGTCTATTATACACATGAGAGATGTTATCATATCTCCAAAATGACATAAAGTAAAAATGTATATGAGATACCATAATTTTAAATTTATATTATCCTATAATAATCATAAAAATATATTAAATATGTCATTATATCTATCATTAAGGTGTTTATGGAAAATGAATTACATCAGTTCGTGAGGTGGTAGTCCTCCGTTCACACGATCAACAGTTTCGTTTTCCATTTGATGTATGTGGAGAGGGATCTAGGTTATTAAATTAACATTATAACATCTCTTTACACATTATGTAATTATTTTATTATATTATCATATTCAATTAATAATTAAATTAGGTGGAAGAAGAAATAAATCAAATACTCATGTTAAATAATTTTACCTATTCTTCAGAGAGCCTCTTTTGTATAATACATAAAGCCTTATTTAGAGGGATTAATAATTATAATTAGTTATATAGGATGTGAGTATGGATTTAAATAAGGTATGTTAGTAAGTATTTTCCAAAATAAAAGGTTTTCGAATAGAAAAGAGGGGTGAATAGTGGGTGGCATTTTTTAAGCGGGGGAGAGGACCAAAAAGGAATTTTTGAAATGACAAAGTGATACCCACATTTGTATCATTCCAAATGAATAATAAATGGGTAATTCACAAAACCTATAGGTTATAAGGTCTAAATATGTCCATAAAATGGTTATTTTAAACGTATTAGTTCATTTTAACGATTATCTTCTTATTTTAACCCTAGGTGAACCATTTTTTACTTTAACCGTGCTAATTAATTTTCATAAATTTTATCTTCATTATGGTGAAAAATTATGTTGATCTAATTAGATAATATAAATTATTATGATTATATTTATGGAATATATTTTTGCAAATTAAATTCATCGAGGTGGCATAATTTAATCTATAATTAAACAGTAGATGCTATGAAAGAGCTTTTTTTGAAGATAAAATTTTAAATTTTTTTGAATATTTCAATATAGAATTTCAATATGGAATTTATTAAAAAGATATAAATTAGTTAAATTTTAACATAATTGAACTAATTTAATTTTATAAATAATTTAAAATATAATCTAACTTTAAAAATAATTAAAATGAAAAGGTGTTTTTCAATAAATATCAACAATTTTTAGTATTCATCATAAAATTAATCTTTTAAAAAGTTATAATAAATTCAAACAAATAAAATTTTGACCTATATAATTAAAAAATAAATCTTTTATTTTCAAATAAATTTTATATTATTTGCAAATATTATTTTTAAATTATTTACACAAAGCCCAAATAATCCACCTTTTATAAAAATTCTATTTTTTGAAAACATTTCATATTTTCTTTCAAATGATTCTTATTTTATTTCTATTAAATAGATAAAAATTTTAATTTCTTTTAAATAGATAAAAATTTTAATTTATTTTAAATATTTTTAAGACATATAATATTCATAATTTATTTATTGATATTCATACATTCCAACATAATGAAAATGTTATAATGGTTGTGTTTAAATATCATTATTTTAATATATTATCATGTTTTGTTTCAACCCGACATTGCTTGCATCACAAGCTATCGAAGTGATTGAATTTCAAGAGATATATTGTAAAGCCTTAGATTTTTATATTATCTATAGAGATTTGTGTTTCATTTTATACATGATATCGAACATGATGTTTGTCTTTTAAAATCTCAGAGTGTTACAAGAATAAAGAATATTATAATCTTCGATAGATAACGGTTACCAAATCCCATGGAATTTTTTTATTCCACTATGATTCGAATGATTATTTTTCTTAAGATAATTATTTATTATATTATGATCAATGATTTTTCCATTTTTTTGACATGGAATGAGGGTTTTGTTATCCTGTTTAAACCCATTACCCTTATGTATCCCTTTCTGCTTCTTTAGTATATGTGGTTTGAGACTTTGATCCCTGATTAGACTATTTAATGACTAAATTTCATATAGTTTATAATATTTCTATGAGTATATGAGGTCATTATATTTTTATCCCTACAATATGAATGTATACTATATTGTTTTGGATAATGTGGAAAGGACATGATGCTTAGAATTTCTACATGAGGAGATAAGGACCTCTTAGTCCAACAAGAATATTTATCATATTTATTTGATAAAAACACACATATTAGTAGGGAAAGTGTTTTTATACACATTTTAGATCATATAAGAGTATTCAACAATGGAGTAAACCATAAATATTTTGTAAATAACATCAAATTTTGACTCAATATATTGGTCAATCCAAAAAATTCTATTGGTATCTTTTTGGATAACATAATTTTTCAGAGTTTTATGGAATGGAAATAAATTCTCATCAACTACTCAAGTGAGTTGATTTAAGTATTTCTACTAGTTATTCATTAACTGTAAAATCCAATAATTGAGGTTCTCTTGGTCATATTTGAAAGCATGAACTAAAAATATATATTTTTTAAATTGATCGTACCTGTTCTTTGAAATTGATGTTAATTGGTCCTCAGTGGGTAATAAAACTTCAATTCCATAAACTATGGAATATTGGTTGAAATTAGTAAGGATGAGTATAGTATTTTGGTAGGATTGAAATGAATTTAATATATTTTCAATCCTTTTTTCTTATCATCAGTGGCCATATTTTATATGAGATTTAATAGGGTCATCTTGAATACCATTTAATGTTCATTGAAATACGAGTGATATTTAAAAGATTATTTAGAAATGATTAGTTATTTAGTATATACACTATTCAACTATTACAACGATATTATCATTTCACTATCCAAGAGTATAATATATGTTATTCTGAGTTTTGGAAATTATATACGATAGTATGAATAAAATATTTATAATAAAGGTTTTCTACTTTAGGGGTAATACTTTTTTTCCATGTATAAAAGAATATAATTATAGAGTGTATAGACATGAATTGAATAATAGTCACTATAATGTTCCGAATAAGGAAGTTTATTCACCATTTTCAGTGCACCATTTTGAAAAATGATGGATACCTTGATATGATGATAAAAAAGTTCATAAGAAGAGAGGTATTAGTTTTCCCAGAAACCATGAAATATACACAGGTCACTTCATATTAATTCTGAAGTATTCCCCTATAGTAATCCACTTAGATATTTAGATGTGCCTTATCTAACTTATATGAAAGAAAAAAAAACCTCACCACTTCTTTCAATCATCTTGTCTGATAATTCCAACATGCTCATTCTATGTTACAAAATACTTGAATAAACATTCTTCTATGACCAACCTTTATATGAAGACCCAAATTTCATTATATAAATATTTCAATTCATGATGCAACATTTAAAAATTACGAATATATTTTTGTATTAGTGTCTTGGAAATTAGGTATATATTAAATGAGTTACAAAAGGATAACATACAAATAAACATATAAATTATTCAATACTTTTGGGATTCTGCCTATTATTCCATACTATGTCATCTCACTAAACATAATATCATTGGGAGCTACACATAAAATAATGGGGTGATTATAAATCCTAGAATGAGGATAAACGAATGAAACACTTATCATATGAGGAAGAGGAATATAAATAAGTAATGGTAAAATAAATATGAGGAATATCATAAAAGAAATAACATGAATTGTAATATGGAGATGTGGCTACAAAATAAAAAAATAAATTCATAAGAATATAACAAAGGTCTATCCCCGAGGTATCATATCACTAAAGTCCAACCCCATGCTCACCAAGGTCCATCCAAAATGTAAAATATTACCACGGTCCATCCCCAAGGTTCTATAAATCATAATTACCGAGGTTATTCACCATGGTATCTTAGGAGTTTCTTATATACAGATTAAATCAATACCTAATACATTGGAGAACTATAAGGGCACACACTTAATATTTCTTAATTCATGTGATATATATGGAACATAATGAAAATTGACTCAATAATCATCAAATTGATGACACCGTTTTAAAATTTATATTTCATACAAACTATTGTATAGTGAGTTTTAGGGTAGAACCTAATAGAAGGAAAACTGATTGTTCGATTGAACATTATTTAGAAAAACCTCTGTTGAAAATAGTGGGTAAAGAATTTATTGTTTTATATCTTTTATCTTTAAATGATAAGAAAAGATAAAAATGTGATTTTTTATAAACTGAGAAAATGAGGATAATGGAGTTAAAAAATTGGAAGCAATAGGGATGATGATCAATAGGTCCGAGAAAATTGAGGAATAAACAATCAAGAAAGTCACTTGGGAAAATTTAACCCTACTAGTTGAATGAAAATAACTTCTTTACATAAATGTAAATTGACTTCAAAACGTTTGAAATTTATTAGTTTACCTCCCCCACAAGGAGATAAAACATGTTATTTAATAAATAATGAAGTTTTCCACTTCAATAGAGATCAACAGGCAATGGGTAGTGATAAAATTGTAATTAGAAAGCATCTCGATGATAGTAATGAAAGTTTTTGACTTAAAATTTTTTCGAGATGCATTCAAGATCAATCAAACTAATTGGTATTTAAGAAATGAATTTGAAAAAATTTGGTGTGAAAACAAATTTTGTATTAAGAATTATAATTAACCTCACTATTCAAATTAAATTCTTGATAAAAGAATTTAATGAAGAAGGATAAATTTAAACCAGCGAAATTCCATCCCCTAAGCATAAGAAATTCATCCAAAAATCATATTCTAAAATTCAAATTGAAACTAGTCAATTAAATATTAATGAAATTGAAATATGAATGTGTATAAATCTCCATCTCAATGTTGTATTGATGCTCTATTTTACTCATATAAGGTCTCTATCCTACTCATACTCTCAAGATGTCGATGATAGATCAAATTAATGTAAAACAAATGATGGTTGAGATGTATCTATCCCACACCAAGTTGTTTTCCACCTCAATTTTAAATTCTTCTTTTGTCCCACTATTGGTCACCAACTGCTTCCATCGAGTTCATCTCAATCTTCTTGTTATCCACTGAACATTTTGCATTTTCTCTTTTATTCTCCATCATGTTAGTAAATCCCTAATAACTGACTACATCCAGCAGATGGGATGATCCTGCATGTGACATCAGTTATAGTGTGAATCTGTACAGTTAAATCAGAGAGTAATTAATAGTTTCTTAACAGAAAAAAAGATAAAATAAATATATACTTATTTAATTAATTATGATTACAATTTATATATTAAAGTAAATATTATATTATTAATTTATATTTATTTGTAATTATTATTCTTTTAATTAATTATTTCAACAAATTTACTTTTTTCAAATCATTGATTAATTTTTTATTTTATTTTATTATAATATTAATGTTATATTTTTTTAATATTTATAATTAGAGGATTAATTTAATTATTTTTAAAGATTATTAGTTGTTATTATTTATTATATTATAATATTTATTTTATTTATTTTTATTGTTAATGTTTTTAAATTTTTTATTATGTTTAATTATAATCAAATTGTTCAGATTATTAAATTCTATTTATTAATTCAATTAAATTTTTATTTAAATTATTTTATTTAAATAATTAATTTTTTTGTTTTATTTTTTTTATAATTATTAATTTTTTATTAATTTTTTTTATTTATTATTTCCCCTTGTTTCTTCTAACCCTCACATTGGGCAGGGGGGTTTGCTTCATCATAGGGGTCAGTCGCGGGTGGCTTCTCCGATGCAAAAACAACCCTTCTTTTATTACGACGACCTACTTGGACAACAGTTACAGAACTCCAGTGCCAGATTTAGTTATTTCAAGCAGAAATGAGGGATTTTAGATTAGATATCCTGTTTAAGAGTAACTCTTCTTACATCAGTAGTGACCAACATCAGCCAGATTTTTTGGTGCTTCTAGATTTGAAATGAAGAAAAGGGCTTGGCTTCCCTTGTCCATGGGGGTGCTCCTCCTATTTAGGCTTGGTTGATCTCCTCTATAGTGGCTAGCCTCAGATCTCTCAGATCTAGAAAAGGATGGAAAACTCGACCATCATTGGTTGATGTGTTTTGATTTTTTGACTATGGGTCTACTTTGAAACAACTGCAATGCTATCTAATTGATTGGAAGTGGCGGTGAGTCGCTATAGGTGATAATGGAGTGTCGAGGAAGTAATTCCTGATGTTGTATTTCAATACTATAGTAGAATGGCGATGAGTTATGTTTTCCAGGATGGTGAGGCATGGGGAGTGTTCTGGCGGTTTCTTCTATGGAAGAAGCTGGCGGTGTCCCAAGATAGGAGTGTGGTGTTGTGTCACGAGGGAGGAAGCCCGGATAGGGTGTCGTTGTTTACAGTGGTAGAAGAAAGGAGAGAAGGTGTGTCGCAGGACTGCCTTGTATTGTTTTGAGACACTATTAGGTAGGGTCCAGTACCTGTAGTGTGTAAATAAATAACTATAAGATGGTAGTGTGTTATTCTCGTTGAAGCTGACGGTGAGTCAAATGACTCGCTGTTGGGTGTACTATCTTTTTCCTTTTTCATTTTTTTGGGAGTCACCATTGGTCTCGTAGTCACTTAACTGCAAACTAAACAAAAATTTAATAGAGAACAGAGTAAAAGGTTAAATTATAAAATGAGAAACACATTCAGAAAAATAAATAAATAAATAAATACCTGAAATATATATTTAAAAAATTAAATGATTAAAAAAAATTAAAAATTTGAAAATTAATTAATTCAACTAAAAGACAATTAAATTTTGACAATAATAAACTTATCTTAAATTATAAAATAACATAAAATAAAAATAATATCCAATGAATAATTTGAATTTAGATTAATAAATTGAATTGAAAATTTAAAATTAAAGGATTAAAACTAATTATTTAGATCAAATTAATTAATAAAATTGATTATGGTTAAGTAATGAAAATAGTACAATGTTAAAAGTTGAAAATTTAAGTTAAATTTTTACCAAATTGAATAAATGAAGGAAAAAGTATTAATTATTATAAATAATAAAAAATTAATATTTTTAAAAGAATAAAAACCTAAAAATTAATTATAGAAATAAATAAAGAGAAAAAATAAGTAAATATTAAATAATGATTATAAATGATAAAAATACAAGATTAACTATAATAAATTATTAATTACCTAAATTAATAGAAAAATTATTAAAGTTAAATTATTGAACAAAAACACCAAAAATAATTAATTAAATACTTTAAAACAAAAGTAAAATATGTGGAAAATCATGTGATTTTATAGACACATAAATTCACCAAAACTTAATCATTGATTTTCCTTAATCAATACCATGCTTTATTTGTCTTATTAAAACCAAATTTTTTTTTTAATTCACCACAAAATGAAGCATGATAATAAATTTCAAAATTAGAGGAACAAAAACTGTGAAAAAGGATTTTCAAAAGAAATGTTCAACTGAGCTCATGACTTAGATGATATAGTCACTAGGTAATGATGGAAGAAAAAATCAGTCCTTTTTGAGAATGTCAATCCTCAAACATGAATTAACTTAATGGATTATTTTAATTCAAATTAAAGTTTTAATGTTAAGAGTGATAACAAGTTACATAAACGTAGAAACAAGTTCCAAACCAAAGGCACCTTCTAATTATACTTTCTTTCAAGGTTACAAAGAAAAAATAATTTTTTTTGAAATCACTTTATTCAAAAAATATAAATGATATTAATTTAAGTCAATTTTCCCATTTTTCATTTATCATTCACAACCCCCCTTACATTAATGAACTCATTTTTGACAACTAGGAAATTTATAGTTTTTTTAATATTTTTTGAATTTTTCTCAAGCATGTAACTTGTGAAAGGAATTGTGCATATTCACTTATTTAATTTGTACAGAGGGCTTACTCACACACACTATGACTATTGTCTAAAAGGATAATCATGGTTTCCCATTTTCCTATTTTACTCTGGTTTCAAATGAATTAGATGACTACCATTTAAATTATCCCACTAAAGTGACTAATTTTTATATTAAATAAAAATGATTCCCCTACAGTCATGTAAAATCTTCTTGTTTCCTAATTTTATGATCATAACTTTCACATAAATATATCATGTATCACTCTCATTATTATTTCCTAAAGAGAGTATTCATAAAATCAATAAGAACATTCACTTTAGTAATCAACCATATTCATAAATTTAAGATTAAATTAAATGTTTGACAACTAGTAAGTAGTATTCATTAAGAAATAATTAATTTTTGTATATAATGATGCCTAAAGAATATTAGATAATTAAAGAATTTGAATATTTTTATAATTCATTAATTTATTTAAAGGGATGAGGAATTTGGTGGGATTTAATTAAGGCACAAATAATCATAGAATATGAAGAACCCCTCCCGTAGACATAAAACCCAAATATATCAACAAAGTTGAATTTGAAGGTGGCAAAATATTCAAATTTTAAAGCTAAAAAAATATTTTCATTTCAGTGGATTAAAGACATGTTTAAGGGTTACAGTGAAGTTCAAAAAGAATGTTTTCTATAAATATATATTTTACCCTATGGTCACATGTATTGTTATTAAATGAGTGAAAATATATTGTTCCATTAAGTTCAAAAAAATAGCATGTAAATCATTTTAGTGTAGTGAAGTGGGTGTATAAATTTTGAAAATTCATTTTAATTAGATTTTCAAGAACACAAGATACTTTTAGTTAAACACTTTATGAAGACAAATTAATACACATAAAAGAAGAAAATAAGGGGTAAAAACACCAAACTTTATTTCACAAATTGATGAGAATTTAAAATCATTGAATTATATTTTATGTAGTAGAATGAAATCAATGGCTCGCTACCACTACCACAATAATGAGTCACCATTTTGGTAACTCCCTACCAGAAGGGAATAGTGACTAGTTTGCCCCATTAGATGGAAATTGAAATGAGTGGAAAAGTGCATGCTAAACCCTAAACAATTACAAGAACAACCATATAAATAATGAAAACATGGGGGAATTACTCCCCCACATGTAAATTCAAAAGTGAATAAATTTTCATGAGATGAATCAAATATTTTTGTATCATTTCAGCATGAAATACAATTTCCAGGGGCATAAATAAATAAAACCTCTAATGAAGGATAGAATATATAAAATTCATAAATTTAAGAACCTTTGTTTAATTAATATTTATCAATTGATTTAAACCAAAATTATTCCTCTATCTCAGCATTGAGTATGTAAAAACTTATTGGTTGTTCTTCTTCAGTACCTTAAAAGATAAAAAATATCCAAACATGAAATAAAAAATTGAAAATCAAATGCAATGAAATCCCAAATGTATGGGTTAAGGGAATTTATTTTTGTGAGACTCTAGCATGAAGCTTATTATTTCTTTAGAACAAGAGGGAGTTCTAATCCTCTAGTGAAAACAATTGTAAAAACATTCCATAAATAAATGATGACCTATAAGGCTAGAAACTAAATCTAGTAGACAATGAACAAAAAGTAGACCAAACAACACTTTATTAATAAAAAGGTAAAAAATAAAAGATATACCATTGATTGACTCTCATGAATAACTTAATTTAAATTCTTCCATTAGACTTTATTGAATGACATAAATTAATGCACTAAAAGTGATAAAATCATGGTTTTCCTCCCATGTAGTGATTGTTTAAAAGTTCCTAGCCAAACTCCCCTAGAAACTAATAAAAGAAACTCGGTGGGTGTTTTTTCTTATCCATAAACCATCACAAGTATCTGGAACATTTTGTTAACAAAGTACATAAATATTAGGGCCCCTAAACTAATGAAAATAGAAATTGAACTCTTATTATATGTAAAACCTCAAAGAAGCACCCATTATCTTTAAGAGAGTGATCATATGAGTCATCAAGTTGAGAAATAAATAATCATCGAGAACCCACTTACATAATGGTTTCAAAAAATTTATGTTAAAGTTAAAAATAAGGGGCCACCTCATGCTCTGCTAAAAATCTTTTAAGCTAAGAAACAAAATGTGAATTACAAGAATCAATCTTTGTAGGTATATTTTCCACTTCTAAATTAAATTAAAATTTGATCATGTTACTGTTTTCATAAAGGAACAACGATGAAACATGTTCTATGAGAGGTGGGACATTATCCTCATAGATATGTCTCTCAACTTCAACCCCGAAAACATGAAATTATAGGATTCTTGGGGCTGAGTTTTATCTATCCGTATTAAGAAGTGTGGAAATATTATGTTGGAATCATTTAGAAACACCATAATTGACGTGAAACTCCCCTTCTAAACTCTTATTAGTATTTTTATGGTATAATGAATCTAACACTATTAGGGATGGATGTGAAAAAATGGAAGAGAAATTATTTTATCATTTATATATTCATGTTTAACAATGTTATAAATCTCATCCAAGTGTTTCTATTTAGAAAATAGATAATCAACATATAATTATTCTGAAAAGATTACCCTTCCAATTAAATAATGTGTGTGTTCAACCTCTAATTTTATTTCACTATAAAAATTACATTCTCAAAAACAATGTTTGATGAGTGTTATAGAAAATTAACTTCAGGAGAAAAATGTTCAATTCCATGTCAATAAATTCATATTCCATACTGTTCAAATTCAAACAAGTTTCCCTAGGTTGGTGAACATAGTTTTCCATTTCATTAAGAAATTTTTTAGAAAGAAAATTATTGTGAGAATAGGGAAGTGAAAGAAAAATAATTAATTTTTCTTCAAAAAACAATCCATCATCCTCTTCATCATAATTTATTTTAAAATTATTGGGTTTAATGTTTCAAAATAGGGAAGATAAAATCTATTAATAGTTTCAAATTTATTCCAGTATGTGATTTTTGGTTTGTTGTTCTATCTGAAAGTATTTAAAATCAGTATTTACAGGTCCTTATTCATGATTTTGGAAAGGTTGTGTGAGTAGTTTTTAACATTAAAGATCATATTTTATATATTCTCCTTAACCAGAGAAATCACCTTTTCAAATATCCTCAAATAATGAATTTTTAATTGTAGGAACCATGTAAATAATCGAGAATTATTATTCAATTTCTTTTAGTTTATTTTCAATGGTTTATAACTCAACTTATTTTATGTTATCGACATATTTATTAGTGTGGAGTTATTCGTTCAGTGAGTTGATTAGGTTCAAATTTTAGTCTTTATCTGTTTTAGATTCATCATAAAAAGTGTGTTTACCTTATATAATTTCAACCTCACAATCCACTTTACTTTGTCTCTCAATTTCTACAACATTATATTCTTCTTTAAAAATTTAAATTTCTTATTGTACCTTAAACCTTTTTTGAAACCCTAATAAGATTATTTCTATCCTTTGGATTTTTATATCTTGTTATTGATAATTTTCTATTTTATATTCATGGTTTTGGTTTACCCAAACATTTATATGAACATCCATATTAGTACACAATTGGTTAAATGTTTCTAGGAAATTTTGTCACTGATCAAAGTGATGTCATATTATTTAAATTGATTAAATTTTTGTGTTTGATTATAGAAAGAATGCCAGGAATTATATCCATGATAACCACAACAATCTTTTAAAGAAAAATTAGCATTATTAAATCATTCAAGATCATTTATGTTTTTTAAAATCTCTCACCAAATTGTAAAACAGACAATAGGGAACAATCAACACCAAACCAATTAAAATTCAACAAGTTAGGTCAAATAGAAATATTCTAGTAGAAGATGCAGAAATTTGACAATAAGATATTACAATGGAGATCATTAATTGTAACTAAACAAGATAAGATATTTAACAATAAAAATTAATAACAGCACTAAAAATGTATTTTTTTTGATTTTTATATGCTTTTTTCTGAATATATATATATATATATATACTGAAAAATTATATTCGCTTGAATTCCATTTCCATAACAACACCAGAAACAAGAACCTATCTTTATAAAATTGATACCAAAGTTTTAAAATTGATATTTACTACAAAATTCTATATAGTGGTAAGTTATGTAAAACCAAAGGGAAGGTAAAACATTGTGTTTGACTGACCTAAATTTCAAAACAATCGCACTGTTGAAAATAGTCGGAAGAGTTTTACTTTTTTTATCGTTTATTTTGACTTTTTTAGAAATGATGAAGCAATGATTTGTTTATAAAATAAGAAAATGTGGACTATAGTGTTGAAAAAGTGAAAAAATATAGGTGTTGATGAATATAAAAGAAAAAATTAAGGAATATACAATCAATAAAAATGCACATGAAAATTAAACTCTATTGGTTGAATGAAAATAAATTATTACCTAAAATTAAATTGACTTTGAAACATTTAAAATTAATTTTTTTTACATCACTCACTAAAAGATAAAACATGTTGGTTAATCAATCTTGAAGTTATCCATTTTATTAAAGATCAACAAGAAGTGGGTAATGAATAAATTGTATGCAATAAACATCTCACCGATAAAAACTGAAGTTGTTGAATTAAAATTTGATGACATGAATTCAAGATCAATCTCACTAATTGGTCAGGAGGAAATGAATTTGAAAACAATTGGTTTGAAAAAAAATTATTATCAAGACTTAGAATTAACCAAAAATATCAAATCTATTCTAGATGAATTAATTAAGTAAAGATGTATAAATTCAAACCAATGAAATTCTAACCCCCAGTTACACGAAATTAATCCAAAAATCATATTCTATAACATAAATTGAAATAATTCAATTACATATTAATGAAATTGAAAAAGTAAGGGGACAAAATATCCCACTAAATCTAGTATCTCAACTTTGTTTTTCTCTTCCATATTCTCTATCTTGCTTCTTCCCTCAAGTTACTGAAGATAGATCAGAGGAATATACGAATGAATAATGGTTGAGATGTATCTTTTCTATGCCAATTTGTTGTCTACCTCAATATAAATATCTTTTGTTGTCGCACCGTTGGTCACTAACTGATTCCTGTGACTTCAACTTTTTATTCCGGTTAGTCACCGAACACATTTCAACTTCTCTACCATCATTCATTTGGTTAGAAAAACCATTCTAATTTATTTTTTAGGTTCTTGGGATAATCCTGAACATGACTCCGGGTCCAGTTTGTATCTAAACAGATAAAATATAGAGAAATTAATACATTTTTAACATAATAAAATGGTAAAACAAATATTTAGTTATTTATTTAATTATGATTATAATTAATTGATTAAAGTAAATATAAAATTATTAATTTATATTTATTTATAAATATTATTATCTTAATTAAATATTATTATTTTATTTATTTTATTTAAAACTATAATTAGTAGTAATTTATTTTATTTATTAATAATATTGATGTTATATTGTTTAAATATTTATAATTAAAAATTGAATTAATTATTTTAAAGTTTATTAATTATTATTATTTCAATAAATTATAATAATTATTTTTTTTATTGTTGTTAATGTTATAAATTAATTTGTAAAGTTTAATTATATTTATTAATATTTTTGTATTAAAAATAAATCATTAAGATTATTAATTTGTATTTAATAATTTGAATAAAAAATTATTTTAATTATTTTAACTATTTTATTATTTTATTAATCATATTTTATTTTTTGTTTTATTATAATTATTAAATTACTTTTTTTAATTATTTATTTATTTATTATGTTTTTATTTCATTTTAATTATTTATATTTTCTTGTTTTATCCCCACCTTGTTTCTTCTGATTTGCACATAGGGGGGGGTATTCATCATAGGGGATGACCATGGGTGGATTATCGGATAGTAGTGAAGACCCATCATCCATATAGGTGGCATACTCAAATAGAAGCTACTGATCACCATCATCAGGTTTAGTTGTTTCAAGTGGAAATGAGGGATTTAAGATCAGATCTCTTATTGAATAATAACTCTTCCTATATCGGAAATGACCGGTGGTGATCAGAATTGTTTGATATTATTATATCTGTAATATAGATAGGGCCTCAGCTTCCCTCATCCGTAGTGGAAATCCTCTAGTTAAAGCTTGGGCGATCACCTTCGCAGCAACAAACCACGGATTCATCAAATCTTGTAAAATTAGGTGAGATCAAACATTATGGATTGAGGAATTTTGAATTCTTGACTATGTGTTTGGTTTATAATAGGTAAAAAAGTTTATATGGGATTGAAAGCTATGGTGAATCACTGATGGTGTTGGTGGTGTATCGAGGAAGGACTGCCTAATAGTGTCTCGCAATGCTGTAGTAGACTGCTGGTGAATCATGTTTTCTATGACAATAAGTCGTGGGGGAGTGTTTTGGCAGTGTATCAAATGGAAGAAGCTGGAAGTGTCAGACGATAGGAGTTTGGCGGTGCATTATGTGGGAGGAAGCCCTGATGGTGGCTCATTGTTTATGGTGGTATAAGAGAGGAGTGATAGTGTGTCGAGGGTCTTCCTAAAAGTGTCTCGAGACACCATTGTGTAGGGTCCTCTGCTGGAGGTGTATCGATACAACATTGAAGGATAAACATGTGCTATTCTTATTGAAGATGGAAGTGAGTCAAATGAATCTCCATTGGGGGTACTATCTTTTTTGACATTATTTTTTTGAGAGTCACCATTAGTCTCGCGACGACTTACTACAAATTAACCAAAAAATTAACAGGGAAAAAGTTAAAGTTTAAAAAAAATGAGAAACACATTCAACAAATAAATTAATTAACTAATTTCATTAAATTTAAATATAAAAATATGAAATTATTAAAAAAATGAAAAATAAATGAATAATTAATTAATTTACTTAATAAATAATAAAAATTTAAAAACTATAAACATGACTTAAATTATAAAAAAACATATAATAAAAATAAGGTTGAATTTATAATTAAAATTTATATTAATAAATTTAACTAAAAATATAAAATTAAAATATATAAATTTATTCTAGAGAAAAAATAAAAAAATAAAAAAGATTAATTTTCAAAAATAAAAATAATACAATGTTAAATGATGGAAAATGAAATTAATATTTTATTATATTGGATAAATAATAGAATTTTTTTTAATTTATAGAAAAAAATAATTTTTCTAAGTAGAATAAGAACATAAAAAGTAATTAGAGAATTAAATAAAGAGAGAAAATAATTAAATCATATATAATTATTTTAATGGCTAAAAATACAAGAATAATTATAAAACATTATTAACTAAGAAATTGAACATTGAAATTATTAAAGTGAAATTATTTAAAAAAACACAAAAAATAATTAATAAAATTATGAAAACAGAAATAAAATATGTGGAAAATCAAGTGATTTTAATTCCACATCATAAATCATTTCATCAATAACATGTTGAAATAAATAACGAGTTTCATTTTAAAATCATTGCGTTCAAAGTGATTAAAGTATTGAACAAATCATCATTTTTAACCCATGAAAAGAGAATATGGGTTCTTTATATGTACATCCACGAACCAATAGGAAATGTTTATATATCTTTGAATAACCAAGGAAGTGATTTGGGTATTCATAATACAATAATATTTCATGAAAAAAATAAAAATTAAGAAACAATTTTGCTGGTAGAATGAGATACAACCTAAATTATGGGTAAAGTGTAATGAGAGTGATTATAGGAATGTCATTATAAAGAAATCATTAGTTTTAAGAGAAAAAGTTCATAAAAATAATGAGGCTTTAACAGTTATAAGACTTACAAAGGGGGGGGGTACTTGAATGAAAGAGAGAAGAGGAGAATTCCCTTACTAAATTTTGGCAGCGTAATGGTATACATTAGAGATTATGGAATGAGAATAATTAGAGGGAACCAATTTATCTCATTGATAAAATATAACATGGGAGATTTAGGGATGAAAAAAGAGTTTAAATAAAAATAAATATGTTTGAATCATATAATACACATTTTAAGTACATACTTGAATGAAAGCGGATAGGAGGATGATTCCCTGACCGAGAAAAGTGGCTTCTTAAATCATTGATGGGGAAAACCTAGTACCTTGTAGAAACCATAGGAATGGATTTTAGGATTTTTAGAGAGGTTAAATGGGAATAAATTATTAGATTAATAATTTTATAGTGGAGAGGAGTGGGGGAATGAGTGGTATTTATAAATAAGGATGGGTGGGTTTTAAGTGATAAAATAGTGGTTATTTTACAATAAAATCTAACCACTTCTGATTACAATAAATTACAACCTTATTTATAGAATATTTAAGAGTAGGAGAGGGTGTGTGGTCATTAAATCTCTCAATAAACCAAACTACACCTTTAAACCCACTCAATTAGTCCTCCAAAACCAAAAATTAATTTTTTTCATTAAAATTCAATTTGATGGTTCCAAAATAAAATGTATAAATTTAAAAATTAAAAGAATATAATTAAATATTATTAATAATTGTTAAATTATATTTTTTTTACATATAATTTTTCTTAAATTTTTAAATCCTGATGGAATAACAATTATTGCATAAAATCGTAATGCTTTTTAATGTTGTAACTTTCACTTTTTCACTAAAAATTCAATTTTTGTAAATAATTCCCCAAAAATCACCTAATAATAATTTTGATGTGATGATTCTAAAAATGAAGTTTATTTCATGAAAATAAATTTCAATATATGATATTATTAATTTTCAGATAAATCATTATTTTAATGAACATTAATTAATTAATAGAAAAATAAATATTTAAACGATTATAAAACTTAATTTGGGATTTGTTAAAAATATATTATAATTTAGAAATAGATTTACAATATTATTAGATAAAAAATAATTTTATTTAATAATTTTACATTAAAAATAACTTAATATAATTTGTTTTATAGTCTTTGAAAATAATACAATTTGATTATATCATTAAATAATCCCAACATTCATATAAAAGAATCTATGTAACAAAAAAATAGTGACCAACTATTTTATTGACTAATGATTATATTATAGACCAACCATACCAGTTGAAAAAAAAATTTATTTGATCATATTTATATATAAATACACTATAATTTTTACACTTCATTATTCACTTTTATTATATAAATGTTTGATATTGTTTCAAATGAATTTTTATTACTAACTATCTATTTCATTTATATAGCGCTGTTTTTTGGTGGAATGATTCTAGGGGATCAAAGTGACCAAAATTTATATATTTTGATTTATTTATTCTATGTTAGTTTTACCATTATAATATTTTGATTTATAATAGTATTTTTTGTAGATTGATTTTAATGTTCTTAAATAATAAAATAATGTGTTGATAGTTTCTAGAATGTGCTTTCTTTTACTATTCTAAGATATACTATTTTGTATCAACATGTGATGCTTAATGTTAATTATAGAAATTCAAATTATTCTTATGTGCTTATAATAAAATAGTCATTATAAAATAAGAGTTATATTAGTTAAATAAAGGATTTTCTGGGGAGTTATATTCTTCCCCCCTATAAAGAAATTTTAACCACAAAATTTCATTTCATATACTAATTGAAACCATAATATTAAAATTTGTTACTATTTGGAATCTGATAACCAAATTTATAAAGAAAATAATGATCATAAAATTTCCTAATATCATGTTTCTAGAATGATTTACTTCCTTCCTAATTAATGTTTGACATTATTTTTATATCCTTAATAATGGTTTTTATAAGCTTGATGTAAACCAAAGAGTATCCCCTGGGAGTTTCAAACTAGGAGTGCAGTAAAGACCATTCTAATGCACTAGTTATAGTTTAATTCTAACTCAATGTGATGTTTTCCGGTGTTTCCCGATGATATATATGTGACAGATCCACATCCACTTATTCATATCTAGATAGGTATTTCATTTCTTGTAGACTACTTACTTAATACTTACCAATATACGAGGATTTTTTTCCTATCTTTAGACTTATCCTTAGGATTTTAAGAAATGATTTACAATCCTAATTTCAATAGAAACTTAAACTCCATTTTATAAAAACTACGATTACCCAAAATTTATTACAATCAAATTTAATTTGATGATAAAAAATTTTCCAATTAAGAAAATATTTTGAGTTTAGTGTCTTCAACGTTAGTCACATATTATAATAATTACATACGAATAAAATAAAAATAATATTTATTCAATTTTTTTGGTAGACTCCTTATTATTCCATCCCAATTCAGACCTCTAATGGTAATCTTTTTGGGTCATACATCAAAACAAAGGGGTGGACATAACACCCAGTAATGGAATAAATAAAGGAAAAACATAACATATGAGGAAGAGGAATATAAATAAGGTATGATCAAAAGAATATGAGGAATATAATATAATAATGAACATGTGTCATAACATTAAAATGTGGCTACAATATAAAAATAGAACTTTCAAAATCATATCACCAAGGTCCATCACCAAGGTTTCATATAATCAAGGTTTATACCCAATGTATAATTTCAAAAACTTCCACCCCTAGTTGTCACATCACCAAGGTCTATCCCAAAGGTGTCATAAATCATAATTATCGAGGTTATTCACCAATGTATCATAATCATGTATTCAGTAGAGATTAATTCATTACCATTGCATTGGAACACCATCACGGATCACCCTTAATATATATTACTTTAAGTGATCCAATTACAACATAAAGAAAAAAATTCATTAATAACCTTTAGAAATAAATAATGTGGTTTATTTCTAAATAAATGCGTACAAAGGGAATAATGTATTGAAAAACATATTTTCTTAACCCATGAAAAGAAAATATGGTTTCTTTATATTTACATACCAAAATAAATATTACATGTTTATATACATTTTAATAACCATATAAGATATTTGGGTATTCATAATATGGTAATACTTCATTAAATAGATAAAAATTCACGAAACAATTTCAATAGAATAACAATATACAATATAGATAATGTAAAAGGAATACTGAGAGATATTTTAGGTCTCCCATCAGTAAAAATGTTTTTTAGTAGGGGTAAGATAAAAATTGAATTAAAAAAATTTAATCATTGATAATTATAATATTCATAAATAATAGATATTTGATTAAAATAGAGGAGATGAGAGTCAACTTACAAACATTTAGTAACATAACAATATACATTGGGAAATATGGAAAAAGAATAATGGGAGGGAACCAATTTATCCAATTGATAAAACATAAAATGGTCTATTGAGGGATGATCAAAAGAGTATAAATAAAATTAAAGAAACTATATACTTAGAAGGCACATAATTAAGGCATAGTTGAATGAAGGAGGAGTGTAGGATGATTCCCTTTCCTTGAAATTTTTCTTCCTAAATCATTTATGGGGAAATGAAAGAAAAGAAATTTCTTAAAAATTTTGGTGTGGATAGGGTGGAGAAAGGGTAGTATTTATATATATATATAAGAGGGGTGTGTTTTATGCGATTAAATATTGGGTATTTTATTTTATAAAACATAAAATTATGACAAAAATCTAGTAAAAACATATTTATTGACTATTTAAGAGTGGGTTAGGATTGGAGATATTTTTGGCCCTCCCTAAACAAAACTAAACCTTCTGAGAAACCAAATTAATTCTCACCAATAAAAACTAATTTTTATCTTTAAAATTCAATTTTTTCCAAAATTAATGATATAAATTAAATATAATATTTTCAAATAATTTTTATACTTATTATATTCTATTTTTATGATATAAAAGTTCTAATTTTTTTTAAATAATGATGACATAACCATGATGTCATAAAATCGAAGTGATTTTTAAAGCGGTATTTTCCACCTTTTCAATAAAATATCATATTTTTCAAAAAATTTAAAAAAACCAACATAATATAATTTTTATTTTTTGAGTAGAAAAAATAACTTCATTTCATAAAAATATTTTTCTAAGGATAATAATTTTAATTTTCAAATAAATCATTTTTTAATGAATTTTAATTATTTGATGGAAAAATCAACATTCAAACCATTATAAAACATACTTTGGAATTCATTAAAATATATTATAAATTAGAAATAATTTTATAATATGATGAAGTCAAATAAAATATTATTTAGTACTTCCATATAAAAAAATAAATCAATCAAATGAGTTTTATAT
Source organism: Viscum album (assembly GCA_963277665.1). Taxonomy (NCBI): domain Eukaryota; kingdom Viridiplantae; phylum Streptophyta; class Magnoliopsida; order Santalales; family Viscaceae; genus Viscum; species Viscum album. Next base: position 610,990,568 of record OY728150.1, on the reverse strand, counting down.
TCCTCAAAAATAATATATTTTAATAATGTTAGGAAATAATCGTGACATTCATAAAAAATAATCTATGTAACCAAGAGAATAGTGGCCAACTATTTTATTAGCTAATGATCATAATTTCCACAAACCATATTAATTTTAAAAAATAAAATTAATTAATCTTATTTATCTATAATAAGAAATAATTTTTACACTTTAGAATTCACTTATATTTTTTCATGGTGCAATAATTTTTAAATGAATTTTGTATTAATAACTATTTTTTGTTTTCTATAGCATTTTTTGCGGGAAAGATGGTTCTAGGGGATAAATGAGACCCAAATTTCTGTATTTTAATTTCATAATTATCTATTAGTCTTCCCATTGTAATATTTAGATTAATAATTAGAATAGTTATAAACTAAAAGGAATGTTATTAAACAATGAAATAGTATGTATATTGTTTCTAGTATGTGATTTCATTTACTGTTTCAAGATGTACTAGTTTGTATCAACATGTTTTGTTGAATGTTCATTGTGGAAAGTAAATATTTTTTTCTATGGGATTGTAATAAAAATCATTATAAAATGAGACTTCTACTAATAGAATAAATATATTTTCAGTGTTTAACACTTCAGGAACCATAATACCCATTTTTTCCTATAAATCATCCCCATTGGTATTTATTTTACGCATGGTACTTACAACCATGTAATATAGAGTAATTCCTTGAAATCTATGAATTTATTACACCTAAGTCTCTAACCACTAGATATCTTAACAAAGATAAAATTATAAAGGGGAAAACAATAAATTTAGGTTAATTGTGATACATGAAGGATTAACACATTAAACCTTTACAGGAGACCAGTTTCCCTAGTTTTATTATACTAGGGTGAAGGAGTCCACAAAGGATAAAAATAGTAGTGCTAATGTCAAACTTAGTATCCTATATATCAGGGTGAATCCTTTCCCAATACATTATATTAGGGAAATCACTTCACACAACAACATAATAAGACAAAAACATAACACCAACCTATAGTATAATGATGCTGGGCCAATGCCTCTATATAAGGGTAAAATATCACCTTGGATAACGACTATGGTGGAACATATTTCAATCCTTATGATTAGGGTGACACTTCGACCTATTATCTATACATGGGAGACACATTTATGTAAACCTCATATTGGGGTTCCGTATATAATCTAGGGTATATGAGGGTGAATGATTCCCCGTTTACACAAATAGAGTTTTCATTTTTTACATCTCTATATATTTTAATTTTTAACATATGCGAGCCCTAGGGATTAGTTCACTCTCACCCCAATCATATACATGGTTTCCACCTTCCTTTAGATCTCATATATAGGTTCTTATTCCTCTAGGCCTACATCATAAACTTTTAATATACATGTATGGGATATAAACATTAGTGAATTCCAAAAAAAGCATGTATTCCCTTCCTAAATTATATTTCCTGTGTTTTTTACGAAGGATAATGGGAACCTGAGGGCATTATTGACCATGTACTCCAAAGATAAAAATGGTTCCAAAGTGAGACAGCCCTAGATAATTATACACAATATGGTTGACCTATATCTCAGTCTAGGTCCTCCCAAACACCCAATCAGCCTCCTATGTCCAATAAATGAGTCAGCGAGGGAGAAAGGGCCTCCATCTTAGTGTAAGGAATGTAATTCATATTTTCGCCGACTCATCAGCCAATTCAATGAAATATGGGAATAACTTTCATACAAACCACTAAAATCCTTCATATTTCAATGAATATCCTAGGCCATAGACCTTGTGTATTCCCTAACCACCTTCTAATAAGCTCATATCATCCTATTATCTATTCATCCATCCTTTTCAAACCATCAATCAATATTAAGTGGATACACATATGCAAGCCATAGTCAATATATGCCCCACTTAGTATATATACAATTCTCCCATTTATAAGACCCAAATCAGTCTCACAAGGATATAACCCACAAAAAACCATATTTAAAAGGTTATATTCCTTACAACCTGATAATATCTCAATGGTCCATATTCCGTACAAGAAACCATATCTATTAGTTTATTGTTAATCGAAAATAGGATAATCCCAAAGGGTTTATCCATACATAAGTCCCACACTATCAGTTATTTGGCCCCATTTTCCTAGAAGATCTAGCTACATGACCATAAATTTTTGAGAAAATATCCATATCATATAATGTTGAACTACATGTATCAATATTATATCATGACCAAAATTATTTAACTCAAACAACATGGGCATTGATTCATATTAAAGAGTATATATAAGATTCCTACGCAAGGATCAACCCCAACACTATATTGGTGCATTTTTCCTAAAATCAAAGGTATGATGTGTCCCTTTTAGTGGAATCAAAATACATGGATTCTGATTACCCTCATAGGGAAACAAAATAATACACACACATGGGATGATCCCAACACCAAAACACCTAACACCTCCCTATATAGATAAAAATTCTATATTATCCAACTATATAGATTTATATCATAATATAATCAATATATAATATTAATATAGAGAACATATTCTATATATAGATGTTCTCATTACCACATCATCTCAAATGATAACTCACACGGTGGTGACTAGTCAAACTCTAGGTGTTGGGAAAGTTTTCACAACATATCATAAATCAATATGATAGACTTATATTATACAAAAATTTCCCAAAACATGGTGATATGTTCCCAATGTCACATTATATTTACCATTTTAAATTATATAGTGTTTCTAGTTTTTCTAAGTGGAAACCTACCATTTTAAAGAAGGTTCTCTATTAAAATTAAATGTATGTGGGTCAAAAATCCATTAGATATAAATTTTTGAACCCTCAATGAAACATGTTAAGTAAAAATGTTTATTTATATTTTGTAATCAAATGTAACATTTCTAAAAACAATTATTACAATTGAAAAAGTTAATCATGATAATTTTATGAAACCAATTAACCAAAAAAGATTGAGTAGTATTAGATGTCATGTATTGTGTATATGAATGCCTTGATTGTGCATCAGAAACAAAATGATGAACATGAATTTATTATTTTTTCAATAAGATTAACTGATTTAATATGATTTACTTGTCATGATTCATTTATGGGTTTCTTTATTATGGTTAATGATCTATTTAGAAGCTCCAATGAACTTGATAGAGCTATTATCGATCCAAATGGTAGCATCAATATGCACCACACATCATATATACTTTTCAATATGAATTTTAACTAACATAGACATCCTTAATCTACTACTATTATCTAGAACAATATCCCATTTTATCCCTCAACTACATTGAGGGATATGGCTCTGTCACCTAGGAGAACATTTTCACTAATGTAGCTTCTGAAAAAAATGTTGAGAATGAGATGATTACGTAAAAAATTATTAAATTTTATATACCAACCTTGGATATAGCTTATAATGTAATCTACGTGGAAAATCCCCAATAATGTTCATAATAATGGTAGGTCATGAAGTGGTATGTGTAACCTACTTCCTTGTTAAAACACTTTAGGAGCCTTTCCCTGGATCACGAAAACACCATGCCCCTTAATCATTGGGAGTTGGAGTAGGATGAAATTAACAACCCCATTTCTTCCTAGGGTGGATCATACTATACATCATCACAACCAATGCTACATGGAATCATTTCTTAATTAATATAATTTGGATTCCACCCCTGATATCCTATCCTTTTCCACTGGTACTAGGGAGACAACAATGATGTCTCACCAAGGAATAAAAATTACCAAGGCCAGGGAACCATCATATATTATCAATTCCACCAATGAAACCAAGAAAAGATTTCTTGTTTAATGTAAGATAATATGCCTATATTATTTATCCGTACATGATAATCATCTATATATCCAGATGGTGAATGAAGAAAGTTAATGTGATAATATTCTCATTCACAAAAAATAATCCAATCAACATACTCTAATGGAACAATAAATCAATCTAATATTAAGACTCATGCTTCAATTTCTTCCAATATGTACTATAAATTATAAATGACAACTATTTTGATATTTTTTGTTGTAGAAATTAATGCGCAAGATGGATTGAGGAAGTCCATGATCATTCAGGGAAAATTAAATCCTTATGAATCAAAAACCACCAAAGGGGACTAATTTATGAAGATCCCTCACCAAGCCCCTCACCACCATATATGTCAAGAATCCATTTACAGATATCTCTAGGGCTACAATGTTCCCTATGAATGTTGTGAAGCTGATTGATAGAAACCTCTCCGATTTTGATGCTCTCCATAAATGCCATGAATCCAGTTGAAAGAAACCTCCACAAGTCTGACGACCTCTGTGATTTCCACCAAACCAAATTATAGAATTCTTAGTGGGTCCAATAGATCCTTCTTAGTTCATGAAGCTGGATTAAATTTGATGTTTACATATGATCATTGTGATTCCCAGTTCCTATAAATATGCAGCTCACCCCCACCTTGATGCATTGCTACACTGGCCTTTAACCTTCTGAGCTCTCATTTTGTGAAGCTCCCAATGCTCCATGAAATAGTGAAAAAATTCACCACCCATGTTATTTGAGCATCAAAAAATAATGTTCCATTTGTCCCTATTTACCTCCACTTAATTTGGTGGTTTCTTTTATGAAGTTCCATGACCATCATGAATGTAAGAGTCCCTCTTGGGCACTTAGGACTTTACAGAGCAATCTGCCTTCACAAAGAACCCACCAAATACATGTGGACTCAACTTCAAGGCTTGGTCGCCATGTTTCTCAAAGTTCCTCTCTTAATAAATACTCTTTTCACTATGATTTAGTTGTGATGATTTTTTCTCTGCAAAGCACTAGATCTTCGTTGACCTCCTCTTAGGGAGGCATCTTGCTTCAAGAACCACATTCTCGTGCGGCCCTCAAGACATGTATATAGTGATTTACTGATTTCATATTCATTTTCCCTTATCTCATTGTCCTACCTATTTATTTTTGGTATAGGTATACTAATGGATCTTCATTTTTGGAATAGACATGCTAATTTAGACCCCATGATTAACCATTACTCCACACCCCTCATGTCATGCCTTGCTGATGACTTCCCTTCCCTATGTGTTGGCATGTATCAGTCTTGTAAGTATAGGGGGTAAGGATTAAGTCCTCCCAGTCCAAGTTTCATGTTGTTAAACAACCATGAACCATCTTCCTCATCACATGATTTTGAACAGTTGTCTCTCCGGTTGTAATGCACATGGAGTGTTCCGCTTCATGCATTCTCCACATCCACTAGTCTCCATGAGAGTGAGATCTGCTTCACCCTACTGGAATGGAATTACATAATCTTCTCATAGGACTAGATCCTACCCGGGTCTCTCTTCTAGACTATGTCCCAGTCTTTATCTCCCTTGGCTACTAGCCATGTATATTCCCCACACCACCTCTTTTGGCTACACCATTTATGATACCACCATTAGGTCTACTTCTACCTATTGTTTCTCACACTGACCATGTATCACATGGCCTTTGATAAATAGTGACCATGGAATCCGCTTTGGCCCAATAACCATGCGTATACCCCAACACATATTTGGTCCACTAAACATGCATAAAATGTAACACCCCAAGATTTCATAGTGTGTTATTTCTTCAAAATAATTCAATAACTTGCACTACACGCAACACCGAGTTCAATCACACCATGAATTACCAAACAATCCATTAAAAAGAGGTTATGAATAGTATTAACTAAATTTTAAACTAATATATCCTTATAATTTTAGAATCCATATTATGAGTTTCATAGACATAATTCAAGAGCAAATTCATTTTCAGTATTGAACTTTTATCAACTTTTAATAGTGAACCCTTTTTAAATACAATATTTTAAACTTTTTGACTAAATGGGGACATAAAAAATTTAAAATTAAACATCCCAAGCTTCCACATCACACTTTCCTTTGAATAATACAGTAGCGTGTGTTGTACAAAACTTCGAGTTTTAACACACACCACAACCGATCAACTAGCCGTTATGAATATTAATACCTACTTTTTGAAATTTTATCTCTCAAAATGGACATCATTTTTGGATTTGGAATATCTAATTTAGCCTAAGGTGAAATTTTGGCACTTTTTGGATAACTTTAATACTTTGATGAATAGTGAAAATTACTAAATTTTAATTAAAAACAACTTATTTAATCAAAATAATTAAAAGTGATAAATAATGAATTTGAGTGGTTTTATAGTATATTTACAATATAGTTTTACCATTTAATACAATTTTGGTCATTGGAGATAATTTTACAATTAAAACGGACATAAACAAGTGTCAATCTTTTGATAGTTATTATCTCTTAAAAACACGCTTTTTGTTTTAACAACGGGGATTAATTTTAAATTAATTTCTGCCACTTCTGTGTTTTGAATTTGGAAAAATGGATTCCATATTTGGAATCAGGATGTTCAAATTGTGTAAATATGTAACTTTTATTTTTAGACATTTTGAATAATTACTTCGGTAAATATTTTATTTACCATGGTTAAGGGTAAATCCGGTAAATAAGGGTTAAAAAAAATATTATAATAACACTAAATTACTCTAAAAAGTGTCCTAACCTTATGGGTTGATACATGTTCTACCATAAGCATCTTAGGGTCGATTTTGGGACCCCATGGATCCACTTGTAGGTGATAGGGACACTTTATTTTAATTAAGTTAAAATAAGTACAAAAATGACATAAGCATATATCTTTTAGAAAACCAATTTTTACACAGTGTTATATATGTTGGAGTTTAGACTATAAATATTCATTAGAAATATAAAACGATTTCCTACATAATGATATTTTATTTATAATTTTTAGACTTTATATAATTTAATTTATTTATGACAAAATGATGATGCAGTAATTATCATAATAGTGACAAATTAAAATAATTGATATTATAAATACCCAAATAAATATTTTTTGAGACTTTTAATGAATTAAACTAATTTTCTAGGATAATATTACATATTAGTATTAATTTAATTAACGTAGTTTGAAGTAATCATTCTGTTATGAGTTTCACAAAAATCAACTGTTGAATAGTGTCAAAATTGACATAAAAGAGTTTTTATAACAAATATTATATTATTTATTGATATTAAATTCATAAAAATCTATGGTTCGGCCAATAGACTTATCTCATGATAGGTTCATCATTAGTGGACCACTTGGGGGTCTCTTGGATGTATATGGTATGTTTATTAACCATATAATATAAAAATACAAAGAGAAATTGTAAAAGTGAAACTAATTATCTGAGAGTTAATACTTAAATATAAGGTTAATATAAGTTCCCAAACCTGTCTAAATTATATTGGTTGAGTTGCTTTCGACCCATACCCACCTTAAAATTTAAATAATCAACTTTGGATCCATTATAAACCGAATATGAATTTATTATAAATTAATATATCTAGCTTTTCCAAAGGTTCCCCTCACCCCTCTTATAAAAGGGCACTCCTCCTTCTCATTTATTCACACCTTCAAAGCCTTTTGGTTCGGGAAAACTCTGTCCAAATACTCTCCCAACTTCCCTCACTACAACCTAGAGGCATTATTTTTATCACAAATCCAATCAAAGGACCCCTTTTGATCAAATCAAAAGGAAGAACCCGAAGAAGAGGTAATGACTTCACCACCCTTTTCCAAGTTCCTTTCTTATTCCGCTTCTTCTTCATTTGTTTTTACCCTTATAAAATAATAACTCTAGTATCATATATATAATGTGATGTTATTATATATATGGTACAACCATATTCACTATTCTATCCATCCTTTGAATAACATGTCACCATACGTGCGTATGTACGGCTTACCGTCTCTACATCGTGGTGTAATTGTTATTCAATAAATTATTATTTGGATGGGTATAATAATGATGTGTAACTAATGTAAATAATAAATATAACATGATAAGGATTCTTTATATATGATATAACATCAAATTATATATTATTTCAATATCAAAATAATGATATTATCGCTCGTGCGTACGTACGGACTACCGTCTCCACGAACGCGATGAGATTCATTCTCCATCATATCCATTCAAGTATAATTCTCATTTTATGATTAATAATAGTATCTAAGGACTTAATATCATTCTGGATATGAATGAGATACAACCTATCCATTACAAACATGGCTTACATAACAAATCATATAAAAGAAAACGAGTAAGTTAACACCTGAAACGACGATAATTAATAGATATTATTAACAAAGCAATGTTAAAAGATCATATATGATATCAAATTAATGTATATGATTATTGAATAATTTAATAACAATTATTTCACCATTATACAGGAGGTTAACCTACCCCAAACAAGGAAAAGTACAAGGTAAGGGTTATTTCACAATCTCTTCAATATCCGAGGTTGTTTATACGTAATAATCTACTGGGATCTCTTTATCATCCACATCCATGTTTCTTAAAAATGTATTTCAAAAAAAATTTACTATTTAAAATAATATGGGTTAAATTCCTTTATACCCTTCTTTGAATTTTTATAATAGTTTTATAAAGGAATCTTTCCGTCGTTTTCCAAACAAGGTTCTTTTATCCTTTTTGACAGAATTAAGGTAAGAATGTTTTTAACTTATACAGCGGGTGTGGTTATTTTACACTGTTATAAAATCTCTGAAGCTTCCCTTACAAGCATATAAGAATATTTTCAAAGAAAATGTTTTATTTCATAAATACAAGACTCTTAAATGATTTCAAAATGAATATTTTAAGAATTTCAGAAAGGAACTCTTTATCAAAATCCGAATTTTAAATGTTCTAAAGATTTATCATTCTAAATATTTTTAATTAATGTCCATGTCTTCAAAATGGTTTTTAAGGACTTATTTATATGGTCATTAAGGTTTGAAATGATATTTATTTTCAAAAGTTTCAAAGTTTTATGGGACACTTTGATTCAAAAATCTCTTTTAAATTACTTCCTTTATAAATGTGTGACTTTTCAATGATTTCGACAAAAGAGATATTTCTCTCAAATAGTTTTGATTTCATCTACGTCAAAATCCTTTGATGGATTTTAAGCTTATTTGAAGTTGATTTATTATGATACAAAACATCTATATTGTATTGAAGGTTTTGTGATATGTTTGACTGTGGATGTGCTATTTTTATACCATTCATAGTTTATGGTGAAATTATTGACATTTCATATACTAGTTTCAATACGAATGTTTATCTTGTGTTTAAACCTTTTCTTATGGAAATGCATTGGACTTAATATGTGACGGGTGGAGCCCGCTATAGCTCCTCGATGCATTGGTAGGTCTCATGAGACAAACTAGTGTCTTGGCACAAGGGCTTGGCAAAATCTTATTTGTAGTCTTGGCACGAGGCCTTGGCTATGTGGTTATGATAGTCTGTCATTACGCATTCCATCATTATGAAAGTGGTTATTGATATTAAATGTGATTATTCTATTAGTAGAATATCCATGTGAATAAGTAAATGGCATTATTTCATTTTATTTTTTCCATACTCTGTTGAAGTTCAAGTTTAAAAGGCTTTTGTTTTAGTTATAAATTGCATTAAATGTTTATTCTTATTTTTGAAAGTTTCCGCTATATTGTTATCCTTACTGGGCATTTGAGCTCACCACTTTTCTATGTTTTATTTTTCTCAGGAAGTGAAGAAGTAAATTATGAATGACCTGCAGGGATATTATGAGTGGATAATAGTGTGGATTATGGGGACAATATGTTGTTGTAGTAGTTTTTCACTTCATGATGTAATGTAAAACTTTATAAACATATCTAGTGTTTCCAAGGCTACTAAACCAATCGGTCTTTCGAGATTTGATCTTTCTTGTGATCATACCAATGTTATGTAATATTGCACCGACTCTGGGTAACTGGGGTCGGGGCGTTACAGTTGGTATCAGAGGAAGTTTAGTACAATCCTTGGAAGATAGATTTAGATAAACTCTGATTAGAGCACATAGATTTAAGATGTACATTGAGGATTAGTATAGAAGAACTTCCTATAATTTTGGTATTGTAGAGATTTTGTGAGTTTTCTGAGAAATACATCCCTGTCTAGATACGAGCAGGTAGAGGCAACTCTGGCACAGATGTACCTAGTGGTAAAACCTGAAAACACCGCTTTGAGCTAGACTCAAACAGGAACTGGTGAACGACAACGGGCCTTGCTGCACTCTTGGTTACGACACTCCCGGGGGATATGCTTAGGATAATTCTCATCTTCTTTATAAACCATTATAAAGGGTTTATGAGTATATACTTCCTCAAAATAGACATTTTTATGATTATGGATTATATCCATAAACTATTTAATATATGTTATGTGTTTTACAAGTTTGGGATTAGGTATTGTTATTCATAAACTAATCTAGTGCATGCCATTGTTTAGAAATGGCTCCCAATAGAAGGAATGAGAACTTCAGCAATGCACATGATCCAAAGAGAAAGAAGGACCATATCTTTCATGGTCTTAAGCCATAATTTATAAAAGAAATAGTCTCCCATGTATTATCATCATATGAAGAAATAATATCATGTGTTGATAAGATAAGTAAAGAGTTTACTGCGTCCTATGGTTTTGAAGGGAAGCAGGAGAAGAAAAGGATTGAAGAGAGAAATATGGATAAAGGGAAGAGGGAAAAGAAGAATTTTACCATATGTGATAACTGTGGGAAGAAACACCCTGGAACTTGCCAGAAAGGAATGGGATTTTGTTATAAGTGTGGAGGAAAAGGGCAAAATGTACGTGACTGCAAGGGTAAGAAAATGGTTTCAAATGTACAATGCTTCATTTGCAAGGAGTTTGGACACTACGCGAACCTATGTCTCAGTCGTCAGACTATGCCACAAATGATGCCAATGGATAATAATCATGTTATGATACTACCACAGATGAAGAGGAATGATTAGAGTTCTTATGTTGATTATGTCATTTGAGTGTTGTATCAACAATGTACTTGTTATAATTATTATGGAGTATATAAGGATTGTACTGCAGTACTATTTCATTAAGGACTTGAGATTGTGTGGAACAATGAAAAGTGACTCAATAGCAGGGTAGATTTTTGGAAAATATATGGTTGAGAGAAAGATAAACCACAATATGGTTCTGATTCCGAGGTAGTGATTTTAGAATAATACATGATTGATTTTGATAAATTATATTTGATATTCTTGAATACCTTGAAACTGATTAATGATTTGTATATTCCATCATTGTTGGGGTTTAAAACATTTTTGGATTGATGAATTATATCCAGCATTCTATATAGAATAAGGGAGCATGAATGTAATCAATATGGATTATGGTAATTCAGGATGTTTCAGTGTTTTAAAAGAATACATGATGAAGGTATTAATATGCTATTACGGGGTAAAAATGATCTACATTATGTTTACCTTCCTTATAAATGTTGGACTGTGAGTTTAGACAGAAGTATTTTGGATAAATTCTAGTTTGAGATTAAATTTTGATTGCCATAAAAGGACAACCCGGAGGTCGGGCGGTAACCCGTCGCGACCAGCAAGGCCGCGAGACTTGAACCCGAAAATGAAGGGCGACAATGGTGTATCACCTACCACTGGACCACGAGATGTCCTGGATTAAATAATGTAGTTTTTTTAAAATATCTGGTAGATGAATTATAAATTTGTTTATTTTGGAACCCTGTATGAATAGTATAAATAGAATTTGTTTTACGTTCTGTTATCTGTTTGAGTGAAAGATGAGTTTGTGGTAGAAATTTATTAATGGATAAAACTCTAATTATAAAGTAATTATATCTCCTTATGATCTTAGCCAATCTCATAAACAAATTCCTCAACATTAAGAAAAGGAACTTAGAACAAAAATGTTGTCCTAGATGGTACCTTAAATCATCACTAATTTATGGCTTTGGGATTGTTGGCCTTTTCATAGCCATGTTCTCTACCACTCACCATCAAATAATTGATGGTTAGATTTCTCTTACATATCCATGTTTTCCTACATGGAACCCTAGTATGTGTTATTTTTGGTAATCTTCATACATTCCACTCTTTATTTTCAGTAGAGGCCTCATTAATTAATTTTTCGATGTGGGATTTCAACTAAGATATTTTTAAACGTCAAAAATGTGTTATTCTAATACCCTATGTTTTGTTGAACCAATGGTATTTCAAATCATCATATATTGATGAATTTAAGGACCTCAATTTTACACTTGTTTGTGATTGATGACCTCAATCACTACCTATAAGTATTTACGTTTTCCCTCCAATTATATGTCTCTAATTGCCACCAATGTTCTCCTAATCGAGATCATAATTTGGTGGTGACCCTTTCATTTCACTTTTCCTCATATTAAGACTAAATTTTAGTAAAACAATTTTTGATGTGGGTTTTCCCACAAATATATTTTCTATTTTCAACCTTTTATTTTCGAAGAACAATTTCAAATTGCGAGGATGCAATTTATTGAAGGAGGGGAGAATGTAACACCCCAAGATTTCATAGTGTGTTATTTCATCAAAATAATTCAATAACATGCACTACACGCAACACCGAGTTCAACCACACCATGACTTACCAAACAATCCATTCAAAAGAGGTTATGAATAGTATTAACTAAATTTTAAACTAATATATCCTTATAATTTTAGAATCCATATTATGAGTTTCTTAGACATAATGCAAGAACAAATTCATTTTCAGTGTTGCACTTTTATCAACTATTAATAGTGAAGCCTTTTTAAATACAATATTTTAAACATTTTGACTAAATGGGGAAATCAAAAATTTAAAATGAAACATCCCAAGCTTCTACGGTACGTTTTCCTTTGAATAATACAGTAGCGTGTGTTGTACGCAACTTCGAGTTTTAACACACACCACAACCGATCAACTAGCCATTATGAATAGTAATACCTACTTTTTGAAATTTTATCTCTCAAAATGGACTTCATTTTTGGATTCAGAATATCGAATTTTTCCTAAGGTGAAATTTTGGCACTTTTCGGATAACTTTAATATTTTGATGAATAGTGAAAATTACTAAATTTTAATTAAAAACAACATTTTTAATCAAAATAATTAAAAATGATAAATAATGAATTTGAGTGGTTTTAAAGTATATTTAGAATATATTTTTACCATTTAATACAATGTTGGTCATTGGAGATAATTTTACAATTAAACCAGACATAAACAAGTGTCAATCTTTTGATAGTTATTATCTCTTAAAAACACGCTTTTTTGTTTTAACAATGGGAATTAATTTTAAATTAATTTCTACCACTTATGTGTTTTGAATTTGGAAAAATGGATTCCATATTTGGAATCAGTATGTTCATATTGTGTAAATAGGCAACTTTTATTTTTAGACATTTTGAATAATTACTTCGGTAAATATTTTATTTACCATGGTTAAGGGTAAATCCGGTAAATAAGGGTTAAACAAATAATATTATAATAACACAAATTACCCTAAAAAGTTTCCTAAACTTATTTTTTGATACATGTTCGACCATATAAATATTTGGGTCGATTTTGGGACCCCATGGATCCACTTGTAGGTGATAGGGACACTTTATTTTAATTAAGTTAAAATAAGTACAAAAATGACATAAGCATATATCTTTTAGAAAACCAATTTTTACATAGGGTTATATATGATGGATTTTTGACTATAAGTATTCATTAGAAATATAAAAAGAGTTCCTACATAATGATATTTTATTTATAATTTTTAGACTTTATATAATTTAATTTATTTATGACACAATGATGATCCAGTAATTATCATAATAGTGACAAATTAAAATAATTGATATTATAAATATCCAAATAAATATTATTTGAGACTTTTAATGAATTAAACTAATTTTCTAGAATACTATGACATATTAGGATTGATTTAATTAACTTTTTTCGAAGTAATCATTCTGTTATGAGTTTCACAAAAATCAACTATTGAATATTGTCAAAATTGACATAAAAGGGTTTTTTAAACAAATATTATATTATTAATTGATATTAAATTTTTAAAAATCTAAGGTTCAGAAAAAGAGACTTATATCATGATAGTTTCATCATTAATGGACCACCTGTGGGTCGCTTGGATGTATGTGGTATGTTTTTCAACCATATAATATAAAAATACAAAGAGACATTGTAAAAGTGAAACTAATTATCTTAGAGTTAATACTTAAAGATAAGTTTAATATAACTTCCCAAACCTGTCAAAATTCTATTGGTTGAGTTTTTTTCGACCCATAACCACCTTAAAATTTAAATAATCAACTTTGGAGCCATTATAAATCGAATATATATTTATTATAAATTAATATATATAGCTTTTCCAAAGGTGCCCCTCACCCCTCTTATAAAAGGGCACTCCTCCTTATCATTTCTTCACACCCTCAAAGCCTTTTGGTTCAACCAAAATCTGCCCGAATACTCTCCAAACTTCCCTCACTACAACCTAGAGGCCTTAGTTTGATTAGAAATCCAACCTAATGATCCCTTTTGATCAAATCAAAAGGAAGAACCCGAAGAAGAGGTAATGATTTCACCACCCTTTTCCAAGTTCCTTTCTTCTTCCACTTCTTCTTCCTTTGTTTTTACCCTTCTAAAATAATAACTCCAGTATAATATATATACTGTGATGTTATTATAAATATGGTACAACCATATTCACTATTCTATCCATCCTTTGAATAACATGTCATCATACGTGCGTACGTACGGCTTACCGTCTCCACTTCGTGGTGTAATTGTTATTCAATAAATTATTATTTGAATGGGTATAATAATGATGTGTAACTCATGTAAATAATAAATATAACATGATAAGGATTCTGTATATATGATATACCATCCAATTATATATTATTTTAAAATCAAAATAATGATATTATCGCTCGTGCGTACGTACGGACTACCGTCTCCACGAACGCGATGAGATTCATTCTCCATCATATCCATTCAAGTATAATTCTCATTTTATGATTAATAATAGTATCTAAGGACTTGATATAATTCTGGATATGAATGAGATACAACCTATTCATTACAAACATGGCTTACATAACAAAACATATAAAAGAAAATGAGTAAGTTAACACCCGAAACGACAATAATTCTTAGATATTATTAACAAAGCAATGTTAAAAGATCATATATGATATCAAATTAATGTATATGATTATTGAATAATTTAATAACAATTATTTCACCATTATAAAAGAGTTTAACCTACCCCAACCAAGGAGAAGTACAAGGTAAGGGTTATTTCACAATCTCTTCAATATCCGAGGTTGTTTATACGTAATAATCTACTGGGATATCTTTATCATCCACATCCATGTTTCTTAAAAATGTATTTCAAAACATTTTTACTATTTAAAATAATATGGGTTAAAGTCATTTATACCCTTGTTTGACTTTTTATAAGAGTTTTATAAAGGAATCTTTCCGTCGTTTTCCAAACAAGGTTCTTTTAACCTTTTCGACAGAATTAAGGTTAGAATGTTTTTTAACTTATACGGCTGGTGTGGTTATTTTACACTGTTATAAAATCTTTGAAGATTCCCTTACAATATTATAAGAATATTTTCAAAGAAAATGTTTTATTTCATAAATAAAAGACTCTTAAATGATTTCAAAATGAATATTTTAAGAATTTCGGAAAGGTACTCTTTATCAAAATCCGAATTTTAAATGTTTTAATGATTTATCTTTCTAAATATTTTTAATTAATGTCCATGTCTTCAAAATGGTTTTTAAGGACTTATTTATATGGACATGAAGGTTTTGAAATGATATTTATTTTCAAAATTTTCAAAGTGGTATGGGATACTTTGATTCAAAAATCTCTTTTAAATTACTTCCTTTTTAAATGTGTGACTTTTCAATGATTTCGAGAAAAGAGATATATCTCTCAAATAGTTTTGATTTCATCTATGTCAACATACTTTGATGGATTTTAAGCTTATTTGAAGTTGATTTATTATGATACAAAAAATCTATATTGTATTGAAGGTTTTGTGATATGTTTGACTGTGGATGTGCTATTTTTATACCATTCATAGTTTATGGTGAAAGTATTGACATTTCGTATGCTAGTTTTAATACGAATGTTTATGTTATGTTTAACCCTTTTCATATGGGAATGCATTGGACTTAATATGTGACGGGTGGAGCCCGCTATAGCTCCTTTATGCATCGGTAGGTCTCATGAGACAAACTAGTGTCTTGGCACAAGGCCTTGGAAAAATCTTATTTGTAGTCTTGTCACTAGGCCTTGGCTATGTGGTTATGATAGTCTGGCATTATGCATTCCATCATTATGAAAGTGGTTATTGATATTTCATGTGATTATTAGATTAGTAGAATATCCATTTGAATAAGTAAATGGCATTATTTCATTTTATTTTTTCCATACTATGTTGAAGTTCAAGTTTAAAAGGCTTTTGTTTTAGTTATACATTGCCTTAAATGTTTATTCTTATTTATGAAAGTTTCTGCTATATTGTTATCCTTACTGGGCATTTGAGCTCACCCCTTTTCTATGTTTTATTTTTCCCAGGAAGTGAAGAATTAAATTATGAATGACCTGCAGGGATATTATGAGGGGATAATAGTGTGGATTATGGAGACAATATGTTGTTGTAGTAGTTTTTCACTTCATGATGTAATGTA
Organism: Viscum album; assembly: GCA_963277665.1. Taxonomy (NCBI): domain Eukaryota; kingdom Viridiplantae; phylum Streptophyta; class Magnoliopsida; order Santalales; family Viscaceae; genus Viscum; species Viscum album. Next base: position 610,973,822 of record OY728150.1, on the reverse strand, counting down.
AAACTTTATGAATATATCTACTGTTTCCAAGGCTACTAAATCAATCGGTCTTTCGAGATTTGATCATTCTTGTGATCATGCCAATGTTATGTAATAATGCACCGACTCTGGGTAACTGGGGTCGGGGCGTTACATAATACCCATCATGTTTTTAGGTTGATGGCCATGTTTTCACCCCAATTCAATGCCCCACATAACAAAATAAATGGAATTTAATACCTACCTTCCAAAAATGGTATGTAGGAATCCTCATTGAGGTCTAATCCCATCACCCCCACATTACACTTGTTCCATCTATTTCACATCAGTTTACTCCTCCTATATGATGCTAAACAACATGATCTAAACTATGAAGGTTTTGAAACCTTTTGGTTTTCTAGGAATCTCCTATTATGTTCAAGACCATAACTCCCCAAAATGAACTTTTTATATCTATTTCACATCAATTCACTCATCCTGCATAACATTAAACACCATATTCATAACTACATAGGTTTTGATGCATTATTTCTATATAGGAAGCCTCTTCAAGGTTCAATCCCAACCAATGGTAAACTCTAGTTCTCCCACCTAGGGAAGTACCCTCATAATGTGATGACTTCCCTTTTTGGGGCACATCTCCCATATCAACCCACTAAGGTGTTCTGATCCATCCACCTTAGATTTTAACCATTATTTAGCTCTAAAAATATCAAATCTATCCAACAAATAGTTCTCCTCCTTTGAAGGGCTGCTAACTATGTGTAATACCCTAGCACATATCTGGGTCACTATCCATGTGTACGCCCTGATTCTATACCTCCATCCCGAACTACGTGGACTTTGTTCCCAACCTTCTAAATATAGTACATTGGAAGACAATATGAGTTTCAAGCCCATCATCCATTCCTATCCCTACCTTTCCCATGGGGCGCAATGTCTGAAGAGGTTCATTCCCTAACATGGAGGTTACATTTCCTTCAGGTCCCTACCCATCTGTTCTTTCTCATAGGACGCCTCCTTAGATGACTCACCACCACACTTCCAGAACTATGTGGACTTTGATTCCAATACATTAGGATAAAAAGGATTCCACCCCAAGTTTCAAGATCATCACTCTCAATACTCCATCAGTTTAATCATCACATCATATATACCCACAATGATTATTACCTAGGATACCACATCCTAGTAAGATCAATCCATCCACTTCATCGTTTCTTCCATAATCACCTGGGTAACTAACCATGCATAAGACCTGGATAATTTACATTCATCCGACCAAGATTGATCCTATTGATAAGGGATTATATCCATGTGTATGCCAAAAATCACCCATTTAAACTATGTGGGTTTTGATCCCTATATTATACACAGGTTATATAGGAATCACCCGCGAGGTTTAATCATAGGAAACAGTAAACCATTGTGTCCCCCATTTGGGGGTGCACTTTTCTTGATCCTCCCTTTGTGTCATTCAGATATACCTTCATGGTGTTAAAAATTATATTATTGAGATGCACCACCTCATGTTCTCTCATATTAGTTGTTTTGATCCATACATTTGGTAAACCATCTCAGGTTCTCCCTACAAGGAATCCGCCTCTTTGATATGTCTCCATGGGATTTTCTAATCAGTCTAATTCATCAATCAATGATGTAAAACTCATGGAATATCTCATTTTTAGAATGATTAGATGAGGAAAACCTTAGAATAGATGACTCGGGAATAAGATGCCTTGTGATCACCACAAGATTCCTCGGGTTTTGTGCCCTTGAGAAGCATTCTTAGCAGGAAGAATATAGGGGCCCCGATGTTTCATTTTCAGAAAAGCCACTATTTCTCAACATGAATACTTCCTTGACAAAATGTTGATGCCTTGGATAGACCCTTTGGAATGCTTAGATAGAATTAGTGTAATTAACTGTCATTCACGAAGATATTGCACTTGGAATGAGGTTAAAAAACAATGTCATAATCTATAAAGGAGACCTGGACTAGGCGATAAATTCTTAAGAGGAATCCATGAAAGGAGAAACCAAAATCTCATTATCCTATTTCAATCAAGGAGAAAACATATTTGAAGATGTAATGTATGCCACCCCCCTTTATAAAGAGAGAATTTGGGTTAAAATGCACCATTAGTAAATTTCAACACAATGACCCAGGTGGCATGCCCTGACAGAAAGTATTGGAAACAGAAATGGAGAACCCCATGTGAAATCTTTTCTCCAATATGGGATTATTAGTATTTGAGACTTTAGTAGATAAGCATGTCACCAGATATAGATATCCATCACCAATTCATGCTATGAAAATAGTGGGCCTAACATGAAACTCACTACAATTTGGGGCAGTTTATCATTGGGATGTTAAGTATGCAGCACTGTTAGCATCGCTCTCTCCAGTGATGGAATATTGGAAAGTGTTCAGGAATTATGAATTGATTTCCTTCAATCTATATTGATATTTGAATCCTTTGTATTTTATAGATTCTATGTAAAGGAATGGAATCACCCCATCTTGTAGATGTAGGGGAATAAGAAATTCTGATGCAGCAATACAACATGACTCTTCTATGGCCACAAATTCATCTAAGGCTATTGAGTGCCCACACCCTATCTCACCCTCTGAAATTATCCCTAATATGGTGATCAATAGTCTTATTCTCTAGAATTATTTGGAGGGGTTATTCTTATAAGGGATATGGCACACCATGATTTTGAGGCTTTTGCGCCTCACTATAACCACCACCCCCTATGGCCAGGTAGGGGGCCACTAATCACCACACCGACATTCAACTACTTAGAGATCATATCCCCAAATATATTATATGACTCATTCCCCTATTATGATGAGTTAAGGGACATATATTTCATCCTAGTCATGAAAACCTCATGAGAGCTGATTAGAGGAGATCGCACAAGGCATCATCAGCACTGTCAACCAGCCCCCAGGTTGTGGAACTATTTGTTTTTGTTCATGATATAATAGCCTCAGTCCAAATAACCAAAACATAGTGTTAGGCCCAAGATAAAGAAAATTAACCATTAGGTGGCATCATTTCCATCAACCATAGTGGCCCACGCCACCGCCTGTGTATTTCACTATATTCCTTTCATTGCAGAGCATGGATTTGTTAGCACCAAATTTGGATTGAGGCCCCAACAGCCCCATGAGCCAACCGGGTTGAATTTTTTCAGTTGGTGGCACCAACATCAGTCACTGTGGGCCAACAAATAATGATGATATCCAATAATAAGAACCTCCACATACCATCTCTAGTCAGGGTGGAGGTTATCCCCATTCTAATACTCAACATGGAGGTCCTCCTCGTAATTACAACATTGGTCCATGTGAAAGACCTCCTTGCTTCGTCACCAACCAGTATGGAGGACCACCCCATACTATATCTAGCTAAGATGGAGGTCCTACCCATTATATCGTCTATCCAAGAAGACTTCATCCCAACTTTATCAATGAACAGTTTAAATTCCATCCTTAGTTGATCATTTATATCCAGCATGGAGTCCCTCCTCATTTCTCTAGAAGACGACATTTAGGTCCTCCCAATATTATCACCAGCTCTAGTGGAGGACATCCCTTCTCCAACACTCGTCACCATGGAGGTTAACCATATGCATTCAGAGATAAATATGGAGGTCCTCCTCATATCTCTTTCGACGTATGTCTAGGTCCTTCTCACATCAGAGATTTTTTAGAGTGAAGGTCCTCCTCACTCTAAAAATAACCAATGTGGAGGTTCTCCTTATTCAATCATCCAACATCAAAAAGTTCCTCCCAATGCCACAATAGTTCCCTACCGTAAATAACCATCCCAAGTCAGAAGGGTGAATTGTTTCCACTAAAAGAAAAACATCAGGAAACACCAATTCATGAAGAATTTGATTCACATATATGATTCTGAAGATGAATGGTACCATTTAATAGAGATTTCCCCCAGAATTCGGCATCATGGTCTAGGGAAGGATTATGAAATGTACGATTTATTATCAAAGAAGGTTAGATGCAAGATATCCTAGAATCCCATCACACATACATGCGAGAGGAAAAAGATTTAGCTTCCTTCCAGGTTCTCTCCGTATAGTCATCCCTATCATCACCGGGTTCATTCTATACCCATCCTAGAGATTTATTCAGGGGAATGATATATGATGAGCACTTTTTAGATCTGTCCCAAATACCAACATCCCTCTTACACAAATTGGTGTTCAACACTTTATTCTACACGGATATGATAATGTGGTTGGTATCGTCTTTAAGAGAAGACCCAGTAAACACTCACTAGTCAGTCCACCCACCATATTCTACACCAACAAGTAATCCACCATAGCAGTCCACATCAATTTATTTCCTAGTTCATTAGTTATCTCTAATGAAATAATAGGGCAATGAGTAGAGAGATCCTAGTTTCGAACAATGGATTTTGCATAATATCCTTATCGTCGACCAGTTTTCATAGATGTTTTGGCCAATCACAAGTCTTTATTTTTACTATACAGAGTCCCTCATTGAGGAGATTTTATTCTTCCTAAAAACCCTTTGGGTGATGTATTTAAACCTCCTCCATCATCAATTGGTTTATCCGCCTAGATAAGATAATTTTGACTCTATTAGTTGATGATGCTTCATGGTTTATTTGGTAGTGCTCCCAGTAGAGTAGCACCCAGAATCATCTAGTTACCACCAGAACATTTATTAGTGATGCATTTAGAGTTATACACTACTACAAAGAGTTACTAAGGAAGTTTCCCCATACAAACATATCTGAATCTGGGGATTTTATTTTTCACTCCACTTTAGTTCTATCCTAAGATAGCTGGGAATATTTTCTGATATCAAGGATATGCCTTCAGTTACAGTCACAATAAATATGGCTGAGCTTTGATCCATCATAGAGAAGGAAACTTAAGTGGTATCTAATGAAGCATATCTTTCCCTATAATAGAGCAACATCAGGTAGATGATCATACTAGTGTTGTGACTTGATTTTAAAGTCATTTGTGTAACATTGGAGAACCTTCTGCCTCATTTCCCATTTATAGAAACATCAGTAAATGTAAAGATCTAATCAGGGCCTCAAATTCATCTGACAAGGCCAAAACTATGTAAGAGACATAGATTGAACTCTCCATAACTACCTTACTTCATTAATTGGAAGGCAAAATTAATATTATTGAAGAACTCTTTGTCAAGTGCTCTATTAAATGGATTTTGGAATATGGTGATCTATGACACAACCCTACCACTCCTCCATTGGGACAACATAGATAGCAGGTTAGTCAAAGTTTTCTTTTCGGTCAACTATTTCCAACTGATTTTGATAATCCTTTGCATACCAACATGGTTGATTCGGGAGTGTATGGTAATAGGATGCAATATCTATCACCGAATCCTCCCAATCACCATGATAATGTCCCTCATAATTTTTATTAGGTCATTCCACATGCCATTCTATTATTCTATCCACAATTGACCAAGCCTACATATTGCATTGATGAACTCCTCAATTCCCTAATGGTTAGGAATCCTCATCCATATAGGAACCCCTAGCATGAAGATCTGATAGATGCTATTTCCACTCGATTTAAACATTTGGAAACCTGATAGGTTATAATACATCTTGATGAAAATCTATATCCATCATGGTTGGATGACATGTAGGGCCCCTAGATTTTGAAAACCCTACCTTATACCCCTATAATGGGATGAGTGACCTTTTATCGCATCTTTCCCAATTTATATCAAGGTGTGGCCCCAGGTTGGGGACTCTAGAGCTGGAGGAGGCCACCAAGATCCAATGTTTTATGCAGAAATTAGAAGGGCCTATTTTTTTTTTCAAAATGATCAATTTCATTTTGGGTAAATATTTGGTTTAGAAGATCTATGTAGGAATTTACTTTAGGAGTTTAGATCAAACACTCAGAAGAAAAGTATGGATGACCTCTTCAAGTGTATGAACCAACCAAATGGATGATCCATAGACTTTTTTTCCAGGTGGAAATGCCTCACATATAAACTCAATATGCCACTAACTCAGAAGTAGTCGATGACAATGTATATGTGGTAGATTAATAATGAAAATTTTCCCTCTTTCATTTTTCAAAATTTCCTGGGTGGATTTTGAGAGTTTTCAAATAATGCTCAATTCCTCGAGGGATCCTTATATCAGGTCAGACAAGCATGCCCATTACCTCCTTCAACCTCTGCAAGAAGTATCACCAAGGAAGAAACTAATAATATTTCACAGATAGAGACCCCCAAGATTCTAGAGTTGTTACCAGTGGAGGCTCATTGATGGCCTCAGCAAGGGTTGTAGCCTTAGAGTATACCTCATGCTCAGTATTGTCTAGAGTAGAATCAGCAGGCACTGCCACGTATTGCACCACTTCCACTATGTTGGTTGGAAAATCATAATCCAAACCATTGTTAGGTTGTAGCCTCCGATAGGTCTAGGTTCCTAGAGTTCCCTTTCTAGATAAGATGAACCATAAATACTAATTCTATGAGGATCTAGTTCCCAATTGTTTTTCATAGTTCCTTTAATCAGAGGATTCTAAAGTTTCTATAATGAAGAGGGCATAAGGATGCTAATCTCATTGATCCCTCCAACTAATACCCTTATCATAGTTTCCTTGTATATACCATTATGTTGTGATATATATTCAAGGACTAGCTCTAGGACTAGAACGACAATTATTATTTCCGATTGGGTCCTTCCTGAGTTCATGTAGCATGTGTTTCTACACAACCTGAAAGAGACAATGAAGATGAGTGGTAGCAGGTCACCGATTGTGGGTTACAGAAGTATGATGATTGGTTGGACTTTACTATAGCTTATAAATTCTGTGGTATTATTCGTACCAATTTGAATAGGAATGAGCCTCCTGAAATAACATCTCCTTCTTCATTTGTTTCCATTTTATCTACAATTCATCCATCTACTTCGTAGAAGAGTAGGTTTTGATGGCATAATAGAAAGCATAGTCCCCCAATAGTGGGAAAACCCTCTCATACTCTCAGTAACATGATGCCTCTAAAGCAGGGTATTTCTGCAAGAATCTGACCCATATTGAAGGATTACTCAGATGATGAGCGAGAGTAATCTTATATTAATACCATTAGGTCAGTTATCCCATATGTGATTCCCAATGAAGAGGCATATCGAGAAATACCTCATAAGTTACTAGTCGACATCATCTCCAATGAGGCCATAACCATGTGAATCATCAGAATGATCAAGATAGTGCTTCCATCCAATCCATTTATGCTAATGAGACAAGAAAGTAGGCCCATGGAAGAGCTTAGTAGGCATAGACCTCTCATCCCACCTTGTCAGATTCATAGCCACCACTGTAAGTGCTACATGACCAAGAAGAGCCACCGCAACCACACCATGATCATCCATGGTCAGTAGTTCATCTTTCTAATGTTTAGTGAATAATAAAACTACATGGTTCAACCAACAATTAGAGATATATTCCCAATGATAGCTATCATTTTTCAGTTTGACCAGCATCGCCTCTCATACCCCCCTCTCAAGAGAAACCTCTTCCCAGAATAATCATGCACATAGAACATAAGTGTGATGTGATTAAGAATCTTACTAAAATCCCTCTAAATATTTTTATTATAGAGGATCTCCACCATTCATAATATCTATTAGAGGCCATCACATAGTCCTTTAATAGCCCCTCCAATTTGGGGTCAGGGTGGTAGCTGTAGAGGCCTGTCATGTTGAGGGAGTTTAATGAGAAGAATGCCAATCCATAATTTCATTATTAGGTGGTGATGAAGGTTCTACCGTACAAGAGAATATTTGACCTCTGTACATCACTAGCTAGTTTAATGAAATATATTTTCTCCATTTTATTATCAAAAAAGGTTGTGTGATAAATATCATCCTGACCCAAACACTCCAAAAGTCAGGATTGACTGAAGTATATTTGAGCCCCTCTGACCTAAAGATTCAGGGTTTCGACAGGATGAAGAAGAGGTCATGTGGAATGATCTTCCTGAATACCCAGTTTGGTGGATTTTTTGAAAACTGCAAATTCATGGTTGTCTCATGGGATACCTCTTAAAACATGCTAATGGGTAGAACATGGCTCCATCTATACACAATAGTTCTATCCTCATATCACCAATGACTTATGTACTCCCACAATGGTCGAGTGGGAATTCTACAGGGTAAAATACCTCATTGTTTCTCTTGTAAATCTTTCTATTCAGATGCCAACTAATACATTAGAATGGAAAAATGGGTTCAGACCAATGAGGGTGGGCACACTGCTACTGTGGCCAACCCCTAGATGGATTTGAATGATTCTTTGATCCTTTCGATTCACCAATTAGAGGCTACCACACGAGATATGGGACACTTTTCATCAAATTTGTGATGAGGGGAGGACAAATTATCATGTACAGGGAGCATTGAATGATTACCTCATTCTTCTATATGTGGAAGGCAAGAGTGATAACAGAACCTCTCACCAATATAAGGTTTTGAGAAGTTCACCCTATGGATATGGTAATATGCTATACCTGATTGTTTTGCTAAATCGGAATAAGTCAATATAGACCGTCCCACCAACATTAATTTTACATTTTAGGCATGAGCCCCTCATTCATAGGTCTGATTTATTCAGGTTGACAATATTAGTTTCCATGGTTTCAATAGTGCATGAGTCTCTTCATGAAGATTCCCCCACAGATCAAGCCACCCCCTGCATTCCTCCAAGTTTAGTCAACATAGATGAATTGCCACTTTTATATGATCTTCCCACCTTTGATGATGAAGAGGATTTGAAATATTATCCTCACTCATTTGAAGAGGGAATCTATACCACCATCGATGAGTTGGTATAGGTAAATCTCTATACTCAGAAAGATATGAGGTCGATGCTAATTAGTGCATCTATGCCCGTAAAAGAAAATAACAGTATGTAGTCATTATAAAGAAACAACCTGATGTGTTCGCCTTGAGTTGTGATGAGATTCTAGGGTTGGAACCTCAAGTGTTTTTCTTCCATATTGGTCTCCCTATGTTCCATCGTGGGTTCAAGAAGCCTCCCAAGAAGATGCAACAATATCATGGTGCTATGGTTGAGGAAAAAGTTGATAAGATCATCAAATCCAAATTCTTCAAGGAATTTTAGTATCCTTTATGGTTGGTTAATATAATCCAATTTAGAAAAAATAATACACAAGTCAGAGTGTTTATCAACTTTTGTGATTTGAACTACCACTATCCAAAGGTTGACTTCCCGTTATTGGGAAAGATCTATTGATTGATGCCACTTCCTGGTTCTATGATCTCTCCTTCATGGATGGCTATTACGGGTATAATCAGATCTGAATGTCCCCTAAAGATTATGATTCCACCACCTTTAGAGCATTTTATGGTACTTTTAGCTGCTGTGTGATGCCTTTTGGCCTAAAGAATGCATGAGATACCTACCTGTGTTCTATGAACTACATATTCAAACTGATTCTCTAGACTATAGTGGAGTTCTATGTGGATGATTTGGTGGTATAAACCCACCAATTTCAAGATTATCCTAGAGATCATGTGAATTTTTTTAGATTCATTTACTCTCACTGGTTGAAGATAAACCCCTTGAAATGTGATTTTGGGGTGACCTTTGAGATGTAAATCAGTTTCATTGATAGATATAGAGGGACTGAGATTGACCCATATAATATTATAATATCATCCAGATTCCCCCTCCGAGAAACCCATGGGATCTCTAAAGCTTCAAATTCCACTTAGCCTATATAAGGCGATTCATTAAGAATCTGGTTGAGAAATGTAGTCCCCTTTCCATACTCCTGATGAAATGTTTTATTTACCAGTGAAATGAAGAATGCCAAAATATTTTTGATGAGATCAAGAAGTACCTAATACAACCCCCGGTACTGATCCCACCCATCTACAAAAAGCCTTTGGTCTTTTACGTGACCACCCTGGAATGATCCCTCGGCGCCCTTCTCACTCAGAATAATAATGAAGGTAATGAGAATAATCTATACTATCTCAGTCATATGATACTTGAATTAGTGTATAGGTACTATTATATTGAGAAGATCTTCCTTGTGATTGTTTTTGTGGTGAACAATTTGCAACATTATCTTTAGCTTCATGAGATACATATGGTTTTCAAAGTGGATCTTCTAAAGTATATTCTGAACCGTCTAATGTTGAAAGTCTTGCTAGCGTCATGGGTGGTGATTCTTTAGAAGTTCTACATCAAATCTATTCCACCAAAGGCCATCAATGGTCAAGTACATGGAAATTTTCAATCTACTCATCTGGCCTCTATAGAGCAGTCCCGGGATCTTGATTTTCTAGATGAGGTCATCCTTTCAGTGGATCAGGCCACACCATGTTGGTAGATTCACTTTGACAGGTCCTCCTGGAGTCCCACTAGTTGAAATCTAAAGATCCTAGGCTTAATGGGGTGGGCCTTGGTATTGTCTTCATCACACCTACCTAGACTATTTTTCCCTATTATATTTTTCTATCAGAGGATTGCACCAACATTGAGGCAGAGTACCGACCTCTCATCACTGGTCTCAAGTTGGCCCCTGAGATTGATGTTCCCCACTTACATGTGAAGGAGGGATCCGACTAAGTCATTAAATAGATCAAAAGTGATTATATTTTAAGAAACCCAGATCTTATACCATTGATCAAGCATGCTCTCCATTTTTTGGCCTAGTTCATTTCCTTGATAGAGGTGACTCATGTTCCCTATTCATATAATAGTCTAGCTGAAGCCCTATATGGTCTTGCTACTTCTCTCAAAGATCATTACTAGAAAGATCTGTTTATTCATATAGCACATTGAAGGGTCATCACCATTGTCAATTCATATGACAATGAAATATAGAAGGAAAATCATCTTACCATTGGTGCTTCCACATGAGGTCCTCCTGATCATATGTATATGAAAAATCCTCTGATTAGATAACTAATTTTTTTCAAGTATCCCCAGCATGGTAGTCTTTTATGGGAAAAAGATGAATGTGATAGAATACACCACCGTGCAGTTTAGTTCACCCTTTAAAGTGTTCCCAAAATAGAGAAATATCTCTACAGATGTGGGTTATATGTATTTCTACTCCATTTCATTATGGGAGATAAGATTCTCTAGGATATGATGGAAGTCAACACTTGGTTCTGTAGTTGTCATCAAGAAGGGATGAATCTTTCCCACCATATTTGCAAGTTGGGATACTTTGGTTCCACCATGGTCGATGAAGTCATCAAGTTCACCCAATGGTTCCACACATTTCATATCCATTTCAATTTTGTGCATTGACTACCATATCCCCTTCACACTTCAAATCAGTCAGAGCCTCTTGCGGTCTGGGGACTCAATATCAGGGGACCATATCAACCAGAAATATCTTGCTATTACTGGTTCATTTTTTCCAAAAAAATTCTTCTCCATGTGAAAAGAAGTGATTCTTCTTAAGGATGTTAAGGCCTAGTGTATTTTTGAATTTCTGAGCTCCAATATCATTCATCAATTTAGGTTTACTCATGTTATTCTCACCAATAACATCACTAATTTCTGGGTAGCTGAGGTGAAGAAATTGTATGCCAAATATGGCATCCATTCCAACCACACCTCTCACTACCGTGCACAATAAAATGGGAAGATTAATGCATTAAACAAGACAATCTCCAATTTTTTTTGAGGGAAATGGTTTATGATAATATAATTTTCAAAAACCAAATCCCCAGTTATCTTTGGTCTTATTAGATAATGGCTCATAATTCCACACAGGTGACTCTTTATTCCCGAGTATATAGAACATAGATCGTCCTCCCCATTTGTTCTTAGTTTCCACTGCTCTGTACAACTTTCTATGATCAATAGGTTTTAGAAATAACCATACAAATATTTCTTGTTGAGATAGAACCTCTTGATGATAATAGGCTTTAAGCCTTTCATAATATAAAGCAGCACTAGAATAAGATAGCTGAAGACTTCAATATGAGTGTTCATCTCTGATCCTTCCTTCAATGTGATCTGGTATCGTTTCTAAGAATTCCAGTGATACCAGGTAGGAAGCTGCAAAAATTATAACCCAAATGATAAATACCTTATATCGTTCACATGGTATATTCTAATGGTGCATATTCCTTAATGAATTTGGATAGAGAGAGAATTACTCCTCCCACAAATGCCATGTTTTTGAAGAAATTATTTTCATGAACAATCTCTATGGTCCATGATATATGATCGTAAACTAAGAGCCCTATGTCCTAGATCTATGACCTTAAAAATGATATATCTCTTCCAACATGATGTTTTACTACTCTATCCCGCTAAATTTTAAACTGAAAATTTGTCCCACATGACATTAAACTACATCTCTCATCCTTTACGCATGATTTTAAACAACATTGATCTATACGAAATACATGGGGATCGATTCCAGACTTCATGGGATCCATAGTGAATCTCTGGAATTTTGACCATGGGACTAGCCATACATTCACTGGCCCTTTGTACTTTTGTCCTAGGTCCCCTTCTCAAGAATGTATGGAATGGTGATGGACCTTCTTTGGTCCTCATTCACATCAGTTTTTGTCTTCCATGCCATAAACGTGTCTCTTAGGATATGTCTATATACCCCATTCCAATGATTATGACACCCTACATCCTCACAACATGACATTAAAATGCATATATCCTCAAGAACTACTAATGGATTGATTCCCATCCTATTGGGATATATGGCGACACCTAGACATTTTATTCGCAGGACACTCCACATTTTTCCAACATTCACCCCAAGAGTGCATAGTATGGTATGGATATCTTTGACACTGGGTTTCTCAAACCGCCACACTACATTTTTCAGTATTAGAAACGTAACACCTATGGTCAAAACATTATGACCTTAAACTAAGAGCATATTTGAAATATTCTTGGAAGCATGTGGTGTGGTGAATATCTTTATAATTCTCATTCACTTCAGGTTTATTGTGTTTTCACACTAAATGTTTCCTATTTTGGAGCACAATGTCTCTAATTATGATCTCTATAACCATAAACGAAGATCTCTAATATCACACAGGAAGAAAAACTACACAAAAATGATGGTCCTTTTTGGATGACATAAAATGTAATATTCCTTATTTTTCATTAATGACATTAAATGGAATATTATTAAATACCACAAGATGATAATCTTCATAGATCTCCAAGAACTACATGCAACTTGAATCTCATCCTCATAGGGTACATAGAAATGCCCAAATACTACGTCATCAGGCCCATCCACCAAAACATTCCTTCCTCATCCATTAATTTCTTTAAAGCTATGTGTGGTTTTTTTGGGAATGTGTCATGTGATGTTGAATTTTTTTATTCTCATTTAAATCAGGTTTCATTATGGTACCACATTATATATTTTCATTTCAGAAACCTCACCCTATGCTATAATTATTTATGAACTTAAACAAAGACCATTGATGTCCTTGTTGTACAACATTAAACTTCATAGCATTTTCCATGATGTATCCACTTATGAATATATTTATTTTTTTCTATTTGGACTTTCTATCATATAGAAATGTGTAATATGGTGTGGATCTACCTGACACTCATTCACATTGGGTTGCCTCATGGTGCCACACTGCACATCTCCACCTTAAATGGTCTAAAGTCTATGACCTTAAACTAATATTTTCAATCTCATAGTCCCTTGAAAATAAACTACATAAAAGCCATGAAATTCTCATTTGAGAGTATATAGACCCACTCTTCTTGGCATTGGTCAACTATAATTCTATCTTTATGAATTATTTCTGTCATGATTCCCATACTTGTGGGATATTTAGAGACGCATGAACATTTATTCTTAGACCCAGATATAGGACTAATAACCCTTTTATTCCTTTAGCCTGAGATTCTGATGGGGAGAATGTGGGGGAGTCATGGGGTCTCTTTGTTACTCATTCATGACAGTTTATTTTCTACATTACATGTTTCCCTAAGGGGTAACATTTATCTTAGTGTCATAGTCGAATGATGATCAACTTTGTAACATATTCATCCTTACCACATGACATTAAGCTTCATGGATATGTCCCAATAATACGCTAGTAAACTATCCACCCCATGGTAAAAACTATATTACATTTAAAAAAAGAGCCTATATTCCATGAAACTGACCTTAACTTATTATCAACACTAGGTACATTGATTTCGAGCTCTATCATGGCCTTTAGCCGCCCTCCAGGACCTGATCTGGACATGATATCACATGAAGATCTTCCACACTAGCATTTTTGAATGTGAAGAGGTATGGGAGATAGAGTGTTTGATTCCATAAGTTTATTTACCCGATACATTTCCATGATTCATGTGTCCATTTATCAGGTTATTCATCCTTGTCCATGTCTGAAGCGACCCCCTAATTGAATGGTCTCATGCTTTTATGGCTCACCTATCGTTTTGGGCTGACACCCTATAAGACTGTGGATGAGATTTTGATAATGGTTTTGTGTTTTGAATATGTGTAGCAGTCATATGTAATTGTTTATCTAAATCCCAAGTAGCAAATTCTGGGTTTTGTGTCTCAAATAAGGGCAGCATTTATCATCCATTTTCACACCACCCCCTTACCTTGTTCTAGATATCAAGTGTTGTGACTCACTTTTTCCCCCTTCATATGTTTTGATGGATCCCTAACACCCCTAGATTTGTTCCCCCTTGCATCTTTGAAAATTGGGTGGGAATGTTAGTATGGTTTGGACTTTCCCACCCAACATTTCTACAGACACTCACAATATTCCGAACTCAATGACCTTATACTAAGCCTAAGTATACATGGAATGGTATGAGCCTTTTTGGGATCATTCATGTCAGGTTTATCTGCCACACCACACACTTTCTCACTGATATACCTATTTTCCCCTTAATGTTTTAATCAAATGATGATAAAATGAATAACATCTTCATCCTCACAACATGGAATTAAGCTGTACAGAATTCTTCCCATGAACAAGATGTTAAACTTGGAACCTATGGTCTAAACACTATGACGTTAAACATAGAGGCTTTCCACTATAACTATTTGGAGTGTGTATCATAGTGTGGACCTATTTTTCCTCATTCTATTCAGATTTCTCATACCGCCACACTACATATTCCCGCATTGGATTCACAATGCCCATAGTCTAAACTCTATGACATTTTAAACCAAGAGCTTCTACATAGTTATTTTCATAGTATGTATGTGGTGTGGACCTCTGAGATCCTACTTCAGGTTACCAGTAGACACTCCGGCCACATCCCTCTTGAAATGCCCTTTATAGAATCCTTACAACACAATGTTAAAGTATAGAGACCTATCATGTATATGAAATTACACTGTGACACCATTGTTCTAGACACATGAAAGAATATGGAACTACATTGTGGTTTTCTTCCGTAAGATCACATCGCCTTTGGCAGTAGTCATTAACCATTCCACTTGTTAAGACCTATAAACAGATTGATTCCTATAGCAACCTTATACTTTCTATCCAAGTCCGACTATTCAAAAAAACATACAAAAAAACAAATGTAAAAAAAATACATATCCATGGTTTCCTCTCTCCAAATATAGGTTATACCAGAATTGGGAATTTTATCATTACAGAACTTCACATGGATTGATTCCCATCATAATGGGAAACATTGTGAATCCAAGATCATTGATCTTAGGTATATCCACAATATTATTTCCCATTTCATACTGAATCCCCTTTGTCCTTACCACATGATTATAAACTGCATAGATCATCAAAAACTATATTTGTCTTGATTCCCATATTTATGGGATATATAGTGATTCCCAAACACCTTGTTATAGGGCCCCCATTGACTCTCTCAAACATTTGGCCCCTTGGATTCTATCCTGGGCCAAACTATATGACATTAAAATGAATGTGATTCATCTTGATATGCTCATGTGACACGTGGTCTCCCTTTTTCCCTCATTCATTTCAGGTTTTACCTATTTCATGTCACATGTGTACTCACCCTTGGGATGAGCGTTCCTCGATCATGGTCTAACTTGCATGACTTTAAACTACACCCAACCTTCCATAAGAAATCATATTTGGTGTGTGTAAGATTCTCTTAGGTCATTCATGTTGGATTTATTATGTCATGACATTACACATATTTATATTGATGAACCCCCTAATGGACCAAACTATATTACCATAAACTAAGAGCTTATGAATCTTATTCTCTTCTAGGATATGTTACGTTGTGCGGACCTCTATGGTCGTCATTCACATCGGCTATGTCAGGATGCCGTGTAACATATACCCATTATGATATTACTTTATTGTTCCAACTATATAAACATAAATTAAGAAAAAATAATCCTTAATTAATGAAATTAGACTATAACCAATCCTTGGACAAGTTTAGGATGTACGATGATGATCATGTGATGCTTCTGCCTCCTTGTCAACGAGGTTTTCTATTTCCACTATTGGTCTTCTAGAGTAATATGTTCAGAGAACTATGTGCATCTTGATTCCCATCCACATGTGATATATAGTGAAACCTAGGATTTTTTGGGGTCTAGCCATAGGTTTTTCAACCCTTTCACTTGTCATATTTATGTATGGTCCAAAATTCATGACCTTAAACTAAAAGACTCACTGAGGTATTTTTGTTTTTACCATATGACATGTTATTCCTTCCCAAATATTCCCTGATACATGTATGGTATATGAACCTCTTTCCACTAATTCACATTGGGTTTATTTCCTTTGTACCATTAAAATATTCTAGTAATTGAAATTTTCATAGTTCGAGAAACATGACTTTAAACTTTTTTCCACGGTCCAAACTCATGGCATTAAACTAAAAGCCCCACTATGGTATTTTATTTTTTTCTATATCAGATGTTCTTCCATTCCCTCAGCTTCATACCTATCATGTGATAAACAAGCCTATTTGGATCATTCATGTTGGGTCTATTTCCTCCATATCTAATTACTATTCTAGAAAAGACCTTACCAAGGTCCAAAAAAGTATGACTTTACACTATGTGTAATGTCCTTACAACTTGATTATAAACATCAGGACATGTCCCAGTCATATGAAGTTAAAGAATAATATATATAATACAGAATGTATAAAGTTAAAATACATGTTCACCATCCTTATTTTCATGAAATAAATTCCAAGGCATCTTAAGACATCATCGAAGAGGTTTCCCTCCTGGATCCATGTTTGATCTTTATTTATAATAGAATGCCTTCACTGATGTGATCTTAGTCAAGGTGGTGTAATTTCAAGTGTTTTGGAATCCTTTTGAACATTTCAACACTCCACTTCATGCATTTAAATATACTTATTTGGATATTCATCCTCTTTCATGTCTGAAGGGACCCCTGATGGAATGGTCATTCGCCGTTTTGGCTCACCTACCATTCTGGGCCAACACCCTAAAAGGATTTGGACGAATGCTTGATTTTTGCCTCATGTTTTCAAATATATTAAATGGTTATACATTGTTTATTTGTTACCATCCTAGGAAAATGTGATAAAGATGATGAGTCTAGAATAAATTCAGTATTTATCTTCAATATTCATGCCACCCTCATTATGTTCTGAATGTTGGGGACGTGATTCACACTTTCCCACCCCATTTTTTTAGATTGATTCTAGTTCCATTAGAATTTCCCCAATCATATACCAGTTCACATGGGGAAACAAAATATGAAAAATTTTATATCCCTGGTCTCTAGCCATGACTCTCTCATCATGAATGCCGTGGGTGGTTAGTCAGTAATTGCAGAGCCTGAGTACTCAATGATTATTCGGTAGTCTCATACAGAATGAACAATTACATGACCATCTCTTGTTTCTCATAATAGGAATGAGAAACATGAGCTCAGGGATTGATCCTTAGTTATTTCAGAGATATGATAGACATGTGAAAATTTAAAACAAGAAAGGAATGTATATGCAGTTCAGAATAAACAAGAAAGAAGTAAATATTTTTTTTCAAGTTTGGGAAAACACAACCCCTGTGGATTGGCCCCTTCAATGGAGTGCTTCATATCTTCCACCCTTCGGCATGTGTCCTATAGAATCATCTATCACCATCTGTGCTCCCTTTATTTTTCATTTCCCACAGGGCAGGATCATCATCCATGATCTACACTTGATCCTAGTCAGACTGAAGATTGGCCACATCATGAGATACATTCCTCACATGCTCTTTGGACTCATCCAACTAGACCCTCAAAAATAATATGAGTTTTTATTGGGTGTTAGTAAAGTAAGACAACCTTTTCATCTAAAAATCCATGCACAATAACCCCTAATTAGCCTTTAAGTGTTTCAGAGTGTTTAAAGACTTCTTCTTATTCCATGAAATATCCAAGTGATGATCGATATCCCATATTATTTCAGTGAGGTAATCCCGAACAAGCTTTTGTAGACCTCATGCATCCACCCCAATAATGTGAAGATCATGTATCCAAGGGATAAGTGATCCCATTAGACTTATCCACTCTGATTATGGGGTATTTTGGATGAATCTCTTGATTAACTTCCCTGATTGGTGATGAATATCTCAGTATTCTTCCACATTAGAATTAGACTCAACCAGATCCTTCGAGTCAGCGAGTTTGTACTCTAGAAATGAAGTTAGGAGTTCAATGATGGGATCCTCCTTTGGTATTCTCTCAAACCACACGGTATCCATATCATGTGGTTGATCTTTATCCCTTTATACCATTTTTATGAGATTTTACTTGTTAGCTTCGGGTTCAACCGCACAAGTGGCTCTACTCGCAGCCACTATTACCCTGGTATGATTATCTTGGATGCCAAGTTCCATGTAAATTAGTATTTTTATATGTAAAGGATCCCCAATACCCCTGAAAATCCACACCAATATTACACACACAATATCAAGTAATATATATATATAGATTACATTAGTGATCCTGGTTGATTAAAAAACATGTATTACTCAATGAGGTTGTAATCTTACAGAGGTCATGGTGTCATTGCTTTCATCCTCAGGTTGTGGTTGCTGTTGGAATATCATGACATGGCCCCCCCAATATATGGTTGGGAGCTCTAAAGATTATGGATAATACACCCTATTTTCTACATCACTACTATACCCTATAGCCTTAGGATATTATTCCTTTATTACCATCGTAACATCTTTGACCCCACAGGAGGGGGTCATTTTAAAAAGTATCTCTTGTATAGAACAAATGTATGTTGAGAAGTCCAAATAAACATGAAAGATATCATATAAGGGAATGGTTTAGATCATACCTCAATTGCATAAGATAACCCTCCCAAAAAGGTTTCCACTAAGGTCACAACCTTTCCTATTACTAGAGGGGTCCATATATTAGAAAATTCTCCCTGGGATCCTTCTGATTCATCTAGTAGAGGAAAGTGCTTCATCAGCTCAGAAAGAGACATTTGTGGTAGATATGGAAGGTATAATAATACTTTCACACAATATTTAATTGGACACAGAGTGGGTTGAGAGTGAACTATGTCCACCACTCCAACCACATATCACACCCCTCCCTCTAAGATACCATAAATCTAACCCTAGCATGACCAACAATCAGATGTTCTGTCCCAAACTAGTTAAAGAGATTACAAATCTCTTAAGGACCGAGGAATTACCTACTAATGTCCCAGGAATACCAAGCCTTGAGATAAATGACATCCTCAGGTATCGTAACACCCCATGATTTCATAATACATTATCTCCTTAAAGTAATTTAATAGCTTGCGCTACACAAAACACCGAGTTCGAGCGCACCAAAACTTACTAAACTAACCGTTCAAAAAGATGTGACGAATATTATTAAATTCATTTTGTATCTTATATAATCTATATAATTTTAACATTCATATTATTTGTTTGTTAGACATAATATAAGAACAAATTCATTTTTTTCAGATAAAAGAATTTTTTTTAAAAAAATGCACTTTTACCGCCCTTTAATGGAGAAACCTTTTTAAAACAAATATTTGAAACTTTATTATATTAAATTAAATCAAATTATATCCATTTTTATAAGTGTGAAATAATAAATTCTTTTGGATAATTTTTTGTTACTTTTCAAATAACTTTCATATTTTGACGAATAGTGAAAAATACTATGTTTTAATTGAAAACGAATTTTTTATTCAAAATATTTTGTAGTGTTAAATTATGAATTTGAAAGGATTTTAAGTATAATTAGATTATAATTTTATCATTTAATACAATTTAGGTCATTGTAAGTAATCTCAGATTTAAATTTGACATAAACACATGTCAATCTTTTGACAGTTTTTACTTTTTAAAAACACACTTTTTGGTTTTGGCAGCAGGAATTAATTTTAAATTTATAAATGCAACTTATATGTTATGAATTTACTAAAATAGGCTTCATTTTTGAATTAGTAATATCAAAATTATCTTAGGGTAATTTTTTGTTATTTTTCTGAAAACATTCAATTTTTGTTGAATAGTAAAAAAACACTACGTTATTATATAAAACTGAAATTTTATTTAAATAAATAAGTGTTATATTTTAATTTATTTAAAGTAAAAATAGATATATAATACCTATTTAAGTTCAATGTAATTAATTGGATTCATTTTAAAATATGTTTAGATATATTAAACTTTATCAAAAATTTTACCGTCTTTTACCCACCTCCTAGGAGCATTTGCAAATATGCATAAAACATAATTTCATTACTTCTATGAGTTTAATTTCAAAAATACGAGAAACACAATTAATATTATTAAGTAAAATGTGGTTCAATAAGATGAAAATAATTTTTGGTGAATAGTGACTTTTGACATTTATTTACCACGGTCAAAAGTAAATAGGGTAATTAGGGGTAAAAATGATATCATAATCACCATAAAACATGTCCTAATTCTATTGGATAACTATATGTAGATCCAAAGAAACATTATAAATAATACATGACCCCCTTTGGTCCACTTGGATAAGATTAGGAAATTTATTATTATTTTATTTAAAGAAGAGTTAAAATAGTTAAATTCAATGTTTAATAACTAAACCAATTTTAATATAGAGTTATAAATAAGATAAATTATACTATAAATATTAATTATAAAGCTAAAAAAATTTCATTTGTAATGTTATTTTATTTATAATTTTTATATATTAAATAATTTAATTTATTTATGACAAAATGATGATGCAATAATTACCTTATTAATGAAAGATTAACATAATTGATTTTATAAATATAAAAATAAATGTAAATTGAGACTTATGATGAATTAAAAATTTTTATAGGTTAATAAAACATGTTAGGGTTGGTTAAATAAATATTATTCAAAGTGATAATGTTTTTACGGATTTCAAAAAAAAACAAATACGAAATAGTGTCAAAATTGACATAATTGAGTTTTTAAAACAAAGATTATATTATTAATGGATATAATATTCCTTAAAATATAAGGGTCGGCCAAAGTACATAGATAAGGTAATAGATATTAATAATTAACCACATGGGATATCTTGGCTTGTTATTGTATGTTTATTAACCATATAATATAAAAATACAAAGAGACATGGTAAATGCCAAACTATTTTACTTAGAGTTAAATCATAAATATAAGGTTAATATGATGACTTAAACCTGTCTAAAACCTATTGGTTGAGAGGTTTCTGACCCATACGCACCTTATAATTTAAATAATTCATTTTTGAGCCATTAGAAAAGGAAAATGATTTTATTATAAAATAATATTTCATGATTTTCCTAAAGTGACCCTCACATCTCTTATAAAAGGGCACTTACCCATCTATTAATTTCACACCTCCAAAGCCTTTTGGCTTGGCCAAACCCTGACCAAATATACTCTAAAATTACCTCCCATGATCCTAGAGGAATTTCTTTGGTCTGAAAGCCAACCTATGGAGCAATTACGATTAAATCAAAAGGAAGAACCCGAAGAAGTGGTAAATATTTCATCACCTCTTTCAAGATCTTTTTTTCTTCAACTTCCTATTTCCTTGTTTTTTCAATTCTAAAATAATAAATTCAGTATCTTATATATAATATGATGTTATTATAAAAATTTTACAACCATATTCATTATTATATCCATCCTATAAATGACAAAATCACCATACGTGCATACGTACAGATTACCATCTCCACGTCGTGGTGTAGTTTGTTATTCATACAGTTTATCATTTGAATGAGTATAATAATGAGTATAAATGAGGTAAACAATAAATATAAAATATTAATGATTCTGTATATATGATATACCATCTAATTACATATTATTTCTCCATCAATATAATGATATTGTCACTCGTATGTACGTATGGATTACTGTCTCCACGACACGATGAGGTTCATTTCCACATTCACCATTCAATGATGATTATAAAATATATATCATTAATAAGTATGTAATATATGAAATAATAATTACACTTGAAATATATATATGTGTACTTACATATATCTTATTCACTTAGTTTTGTTCAATATGATATGAAAACAGAAATAATGTTTATGCGTATGTACGGGTTACCATCTCCATAAACAATGTTTTCCATTTCATATATATACCTATTATACATATTTATATTCTAAATATAAATGATATATAAATCATTTTTTATATTTTGTACATATTTAAATCATGATCTAAGTGATATAATCAAGAGTAACATGTTAAAACATGTACGATAAAAAAAGCGATTATTACCCAAAATGTTAATTTATTATGGAAATTATTATTAAATGGGTAGTATAAAGTCATAAATGAATCATCTAAAATATCATAAATATTAATATGGTTTTGGTATAATTTAATAACATAATACAGTCTTTATACAGGAGTTTAAACGTACCCTCAACTAAAGGAAAGTGCTAGGTAAGAGTTAATTTCACAATCTCTTAATTATCAGAGGTTATTTTTACGTAAGTATCTACTAGGAAATATTTATTATCCATGTCCTTGTTTAATAAAAAATATATTAAAGGGATTTTTAAGGTATTTTTTTTTATAAAACATCATTTTAAATGATTTAAATATTTATTCTTCTAAATCATTCCCATTAATGTCCATGTTTTCAAATTGGTTATTAAGGATTTATTTATATGGACTGGAATGTTTTTAAAATGTCAATTAATTTCAAATGTTTCAAAGTGGTATGGGACAATTTTATTTAAAAATGTCTTTAAATTTATTACTTTCTAAACTATGTGACTTTTAAATGTTTTCATAAAAAAGAGATATTTCTCACAATGAGTTTTACAAATCATTTTCATCAATGTCAATGTACTTTAATGGATTTTAATATTTTCTAAAGTTGATTTATTATGATAAAAATCATCCATATTGTATTGAAGGTTTTGTGATATGTTTGGCTATAGATGTTTTATTATTTTAGCATTCATGGTTTATGGATAAAGTATTGACATTTAATATGTCAGTTTTAATATGAATGATTATGTTATGATTAAAACTTTTCATACGAGGAATGCATTGGACATAGTAAGTGACAGGTGGAGCCTACCATAGATCCCCGATGCATTGGTAAGTCTCATGAGACAAACTAGTGTCTTGGCATATGGCTTTTACAAAATCTTATTTGTAGTCTTGGCACAAGGCCTTAACTACGTGGTTATGAAGTCTGGCATTATGAATTCTATCATTATAAAATTGGATATTGATATTGCATGTGATTATTAGACTAGTATAATATCCATGTAAATATATAAATGGCATTATTTTATTGTATCATTTCCATATCATGCAGAAGTTTATGTTTAGAATTACTTTGTTTTAGTCTTATAATTTTACTTATATGTTTATGTTTATTTGAGAATGTTTTTGCTATATTGTTATCCTTACTGAGTATCTGAGCTCACCCCTTTCAATGTTTTAATTTTCGTAGGATTCCAAGAAGTGTATTATGATTGATAAGTAGGGTAATGTTAGGCGATTAATGACATTCTCAAAGGATCATTTATATTGTGTTTTATCTTCTAATGTGTAATGTAACATTCATGTATGTAATCTATTTTAAAAAACTGCTAAATAGGTTGGTCATTCGGGAATTGATTCCTTGTAATCATGCCAATGTATTAAAATAATGCACCGAATCTTGGCTTCTGGGGTCGGGGCGTTATAGTTGGTATTAGAGGAAGTTTAGAAACAACCTTGGAAACAGATTTAGATAAACTCTGATTAGATAACATTACCCTAAGATAGACTTTTAGGAATAGTATAGAAGAACATCCAATAATATTAGTAATGTATATATTTTGTGTATTTTCCAAGCAATACATACGTATCTAGATATGAGGAGGTAGAGTAAGCTCTATCACAGATGTACCTAGGAGTGAAAACTATGAGAAGAAGTTTCGGGCTTGACTCGGTGTATCCTGGTGCACGAAAATGGGCCTTGTTGCAATATTGGTTATAACACACCCGTGGGATATGCTTAGGATAATTCATATTTTCATTACAAGGCATTATAAAGGATTTCTGAGTAAATGCTTCCCCAAAGAAAATATTTTTATGATTATGCATTATATACATAAACGTTTCAATTTAGATTAGGTATTATAAATGTTTAGAATTATAAATTGCAATTAATAAACTAACATAGTGTATTTCATTGTTTAGAAATGGTGCCCAGTAGATAGAATGAGAACTCCAACAATACGCATGATCCAAATAGTAATAAGGATCATATCTTTCATGGTATTAATACTGCATTTAGAAAGGAAATTTTCTCCCATGTATCATCATCATTTGAAGAAATAGTATCATGTGTTAATAAGTTATGTAAATAATATTTTGAGTCCTATGGATTTAAATTGAAGCTAGAGAAGAAAAGGATGGTAGAGCAAAACATGGATAAAGGGAATACAGAAAATAATGTTTTTCCCATATTTGATAACTGTGGAAAGAATCACCTTGGTAAATTCTTGAAGGTAATTTGAGTTTGTTATAATTGTGGAGAAAAGGGACACCGATTACTTGATTATAAGGTCAAGAAAAAGGTTTCAAATGTACAATGATTCATCGTCAAGGAATTAAGACACTACAAAAATCAATGTCCAAATAATCAGAGTATACCCCAAATGATTCTATTGGATAATAATCATGTTATGATACTACCGAAGGTGAATAGGAATGATTAAGAGTTCTTATGATGAATTAATGTATTGTTCCATTTGATTATTATATTAATGATGTACATGTTATAAAAATTATAGAGTAAATAACGGTTTTACTACAGAACTATTTCATTAATTACATGAGATTGTGTGGAACCACAAAATGTGACTCAATGGAAGGTTAAATTTTTGGAAAATATATGGTTAAGAGAAAGATAAAACTTAAATTTTGAAACTGAGGTAGTGATTTTGGAATAAGATATGA
Organism: Viscum album; assembly: GCA_963277665.1. Classification (NCBI taxonomy): domain Eukaryota; kingdom Viridiplantae; phylum Streptophyta; class Magnoliopsida; order Santalales; family Viscaceae; genus Viscum; species Viscum album. The sequence continues at coordinate 610,948,357 of OY728150.1, read as the reverse complement.
TTGATTTGGATAAATTATATTCGATATTATTGGCATCCTTGGAACTAATTAATGATTTTTATATTCCATCACTGTTGGAGTTCACAAAATTTTTGGATAGAAGGAGTATATCTAGTATTCTATAAGAAATAAGGGTGCATGAATGTAATCAATAAGGTTTAATGAAAATTCAGGGTGTTACAGTGTTTTAAAAGAATACATGATGAATGTATTTACATGTTATTATATGGAAAAAAGTTTCTTCATTATGTTTACCTTCCTTATAAATTTTGGACTGTGAGTTTGTACATAAGTATTTTGGATAAGTCTGAAGGTTGGAATTGATTAAGTTTGACATTGGATACTATTGTTAAGGTTAAATGGTTTCTTGAGATTATTTTTGGTTTTTCATAAAAAGGACAACACGGAGGTCAGGCGACAACCCGCCGCATCCAGTTAGGCCATGAGACTGGAACCCACAATCAAAGGGTGGCATGGGTGGGTCACTAACCATTAGCATACATGATGTATTGGTTTTTATAATGTAGTTTATTTAAATAGTCTGAAAAATGAATTATAAATTCCTTATTTTTGGAACCTTATATTATTAGGATTAATGGAATATATTTGAATTCAATTATATTATGGAGTGAAGGATGAGTTTATGGTAGGAATTAGTTGAAGGATGAAACTCTAATTGTCAAGTATATATATATATATATATTCCTCTTCTTCAATGAATAAATTAATTCATATAATTTAGGAAAGGGATCTTAAAACCAAAAATTTGTTATCTGAATACCATATGTTTTTTTGAACCGATGATATTTTACATCATGATAGATTGATGGCTTTAAGGCCCTCAATTTTATACTTGTTTGTGATTTATGACCTCAATAAAGCACTATAAATATTTATGTTATTCCTCTAATTATGTGTCTTTAATTTCTACCAATGTTCTCCTAATTAAGATAATAATTTGGTGGTTACTTTTTCATTTTCCTTTCCCTCTTATTAAGGCTAAATTTTATTAACCCAATTTATGATGTGTGTTTTCCACATGTGTATTTTTCTATTTTTACCCATTTATTTTTGAAGAAAAATTTCAAATTGTGAGGACACAATTTATCGAAAGAAAGGATAATGTAACAACCCATGATTTCATAGTATGTTATCTCATTAAAGTAATTCAATAACTTATGCTTCAATAAACACCGAGTTCGAGCGCACCACAACTTACTAAAGTAACCATTCCGAAAGAGGTTATGAATAATATTAAATAAATTTTGAATCTTATATACTCTATATATTTTTAACATCCATATTATGTGTTTCGTAGACATAATATAAGAACAAATTCATTTTTTCCAAATAAAATAAGTATTTTTAAAAAAAATCAATTTTACCGCCTTTTAATGGCGAACTCATTTTAAAACAAATATTTGACACTCTTAAATATTTAATTTAATGAAATTATATTCATTTTTAGAATTGGTAAAAAAAATTCATTTGGAAATTCATTTGGTACTTTTCAGCTAACTTTCATATTTTGACAAATATTGAAAAATACTACTTTTTAATTGGAAACAAATTATTTAATTGAAATAATTTATAGTGGTAAATTATGTATTTTATAGGTTTTTAATTATAATTAGATTATATTTTTATCCTTTAAAACAATTTAAGTCATTATAAGTAATTTTACATTTAAATTTGACATAAACACATGTCAATCTTTTGAATGTTTTTACTTTTTAAAAACCCACTTTTTGGTTTTGACTGCGGAAATAAATTTTAAATTAATAAATGAATCTTAAATGTATTTAATTTGGTTAAATAGACTTCGTTTTTTAATTCAGAATATCAAAATTATCTTAGGTTAAATTTTTGGTATTTTTTCTGAAAACTTTCAATTTTTTATGAATAGTAAAAAACACTGCGTTATTTTTTTAAACCGACATTTTATTTAAATAATTTGTTATATTATTTAAATTTATTTTAAGTTAGAATAGATATATAATACCTATATAAGTTCAATTTAATTCATTTGAGTCATTTTATAATATGTTTAGATATATAAAATTTTATCATACTTTTTACCGTCTTTTACCCAACTCCTAGGAGCATTTGCAAATCTGCATAAAACATAATTTTATTGCTTCTGTGAGTAGAATTTAGAAACTATGAGAGAAATGATTAATATCAGTAAGTATAATGTGGTTCAATAAAATGAAAATATTTTTTTTGTGAATAGTAACTTTTGACTTTTATTTACCACGGTTAAAAGTAAATAGGGTAATTGTGGGAAAAATGATATCATAATTACCCTGACACATGTATAAATTCTATTGGATAGGTATATTTCGACCAAAAAACATTATAAAAAAATTATTACCCCTTTTGGTACACTTGGATAAGATTAGGATATTTATTATTATTTTATTTAAAGTAGAGTTAAAAGAGTTAAATTCAATGTTTAATAACTAAACCATTTTTAATATAGGGTTATAAATGGGATAAATTCTGATATAAATATTCATTATAAATAAAAAACTATTTCCTACATAATTGTATTTTATTTATAATTTTTATACATTAAATAAGTAAATTTATATATGACACAATGATGATGCAGTAATTATGTTATTAATGAAATATTAATATAATTGATATTATAAATATCCAAATAAATATAAATTGAGACTTATGATGAATTAATATAATTTTATTGGTTAATATGACATTTTTTGTTTTTTTTAAATAAATTTTATTCAAAGTGATAAATTTTTTATGGCTTTCTAAAAAATAAAATACCAAATAGTGTCAAAATTGACATAATTGAGTTTTTGAAACAAATATTATATTATTAATTGATATAATATTTTGAAAAATATATTTTTAGGCCAAAGGACATAGATACGTTTATATATATTAATAATGAACCACATGGGGTTCTCTTGTATAGTCATAGTATGTTTAGTAATCATATAATATAAAAATACAAAGAGACATGGTAAATGTCAAACTATTTAACTGAGAGATAAATTTAAATGATAAGGTTTATATGATTACATAAAACTATCTAAAACCTATTTTTTGAGAGGTTTTAGACCCATACTCACCTTATAAATTACATATTTAATTTTGGAGCCATTAGAAACCGAACATGATTTTATTATAAGATAATATTTCATGATTTTCCTAAAGTGACCATCACCTCTCTTATAAAAGGGCACTTTCTCTTCTCTTAATTTCACACCTAAAAATCCTTTTTGTATCGGCCAAACCCTACCCAAATATCCTCACATATTTCCTCCCTTCAACCTATACTCCTTCCTTATCTCATAAATCCATCCTATGGAGCCGTTTTGATTAAATCAAAAAGAAGAACCCGTAGAAGAGGTAAATATTTCATCACCTCTTTCATGTTATTTTCTTCTTTCACTTCCTATCTATTAGTTGTTTCAATTATATAATAGTAACTCCAGTATCTTATATATATGGTGATGTTATTATAAAAATGTTAAAACCATATTCATTATTCTATCCATCTTATAAATGACAAAGTCACCATACATGTGTACGTACGGATTACGGTCTCCACGTCGTGGTGTAGTTTGTTATTCAAACACTTCATTATTTGGATGGGTATAATAATGTGTATAACTGATATAAATAACAAATATAACATGTTAATTATTATTTATATGTCATATACCATACAATTACATAAGATTTATTCATTAATATATTGATATTTTCACTCATGCGTACGTATGGATTACCATCTCCACGACGTGATGAGATTCATTTCCATGTTCACCATTAAAATATTGTTATAAAATAAATATCATCAATAATTATGTAATATATGACATAATAATGCTACTGTATATATATATATATATATATATTTACTTACATATATCTTATTCACTTAGTTCGGTTCAATAAGATATGTAAATGGAAAAAATGTTTATGCATACGTACGACCTACCGTCTCCATAAATGGTGTTTTCCATTTCATATATATATATATATCTATTATACATATTTATATTATAAATATATATGATATATAAATCATGTTTTATATTCTGGAATTATTTAAATCATTATCTAAGTGATACAATCAAGAGTATCAAGTTAAAACATGAACGATAAAAAAGTGATTATTACCCGAAATATTAATTTAACAAAGAAATTAATATTAAATCGGTAGTATAAAGTCATAAATGAATCATGTATGATATCATAAAAATTAATATGGTTCTGGTATAATTTAGTAACATACTACGGTGTTTATACATAAGGTTAAATGTACCCTCAACTAATGGAAAGTGCAAGGTAAGGGTAAATTTCACAATCACTTTATTATCTGAGGTTGTTTTTACGTAAGTATCTACTAGGAAATATTTATTATCCATGTCCATGTTTCATAAAAGACTTTTCAAAGGGATTATTTTTAGAGGTATTTTTACTAAAAAACAATTTTAAATGTTTTAAATATTTTTTCTTCTAAATCATTCTCATTAATGTCAATGTTTTCAAAATGATTTTTAAGGATTTATTTATATGGAACTAAATATTTTTAAAATTTTATTTCCTTTAAAAAGATTAAAATTTGTATGAGACACCTTGATTTAAAAATTCCTTTAAATATCTTCCTTTCTAATCTGTGTGACTTTTAAATGTTTTCATGAAAAAAAGATATTTTTCTCAAAGTGTTTTACAAATAATTTTCATGAATTTCAACATCCTTTGATGGATTTTAAATTGGTTTAATGTTGATTTATTATGATAAAAATCTTCTATATTGTATTGAAGGTTTTGTGATATGACTGACTGTGGATGTGTTATTTTTATACTATTCATGGTTTATGGATAATGTATTGACATTTCGTATGCTAGTTTTGATACTAATGTTTATGTTATGTTTAAAACTTTTCATATGAGAAATGCATTGGACTTAGTAAGTGATGGGTGGAGCCCTCTATAGCTCCTCAATGCATCAGAAGGTCTCATGAGAAAAACTAGTGTCTTGGCACAAGTCCTTGGAAAAATATTATCTTTAGTCTTGGCATAAGGCCCTGACTATGTGGTTATAAAGCCTGGAATTATGCATTCCATCATTATGAATGTTGGTATTGATTTTTCATGTTATTATTAGACTTGTAGAATATCCATGTGAATAAGTAAATGGAATTATTTTATTGTATTTTTTCCATATTATGATGAAGTTTAAGTTTAAAATGCTTTTGTTTTACTCTTATACATTTCCATAAATGTTAATGATTTTTTAGGGAAGTTTCTGCTATATTGTTATCCTTACTAAGCATCTGAGCTCACCCCTTTCTATGTTTTAATTTTCCCAGGATTCCAAGAAGTGTATTATGATTGATAAGATGGGTAAATATAGGGGATTAATGGTGTTTTGAAAGGATAATTTATGTTGTGTTTTATTTTCTAACGTGTTATGTAACGTTCATGTATGTAATCTATTTTCCATGATTGCTAAACATATCTGTCTTTTGGGACATGATTCATTATAATCATGGAAATTTATTAAAATAATGCACTGACTCTGGGCTCTGGGGTTAGGGTGGGATAGGTATATCCAAGAAATGTATCCACTTCCTGATATCTTGGGTAAGTTATCTACGGAACCCTCTGGATGAATTCCCTTCCTCCCAAGTATACCCAGCTAGAGCTACTAGGTATGCTACCATTTATACACCTTTTCTTCTTAATGGTGTATTCCTTGGAACTATTGACCATGCTACTGTAGCTCCACCACCATGATGTCTATCACCCCTACCACTGAGATGACCTCTTGTCACCATCTGACCCCAACCTCATGTTGGAGGGGTCACTCCATCATTAGATCGAGTGGTTTTTTGTTTCAAAATTTATCCTAGGTAGGCTACCTATAATATTTTTGAATACTCCTTGACTAGCCCATAGGTGGTGGTAGATGGAGGTAGCTCATTCCGCATTTCTCATCATCCCACATGAACATGATCCACAAATTCCTCATCAGAAAATAGAATTACCTCATGAATAAATGTGGGGTATACAGTTGAAAGATCAGTTCATGATCCACCTGTGCTACCAGTACTCCACCTAAAATGTCTAGGAGATATGAATAATGCTCTTCACTTCCCCTGCCATCATAGGTGAACACTCCCATTAGCAAACAGGATGAATGGAAGTTTAATTCCTCTATGCTTGAGATTTTGTTCGTCATCATCGCGAGGTTTAGTTTGAATGGGATAATTCCTACTATATTTAGAAATGATGGTCGAATGTCTGGCTGAGGAGGGCAGATGGGATTGGGGTATTCATACACCCTCATGTGCACTTCCACCCAACCATACAAAAAGTGGAGCAGTCCACATACACATAGTATATTCTTCCCTTTATTGATGTACCAAAGCACCTTATAATTCATTTCTAACACAAGAATCCTATTTTCGATATGCTACCCAATTGATTTCAAGGGAATAATAATAAATGTTCTTGGAAATGCACCCATGTTCACATATATTACTGGAAAATTCCATCCACAAATGAGTGACAATATTAACGTAGCCAACCTAACCACTGGTTGATGATCAGTGTTGATGTTGTATCCCCATACCTACCATTGGATTTCCTCCATGATTCTCCAACATGAACCTTAGTTACTATTCTAATCCCCTCTTGGGTAAGTATGGGGCCTTGCGAGTAATTTTATGGGTGCCTCCTCTCCCTTAGTGGAACTCTCTGGGGGAAATTCAGAAAATAGCCAAACAACTACTTGAACTGGACATTCCCCACTGTCTTCATATTTTCTCCTTGCACCAGGTCTAGCATCTCTTTATCCATCTCTGATTTATGCTTTGGATCCTACCATTTATTCTCTTCAGGGAGAAATTCATCCTAAATTCCCCCCAAAATGGGATTCCAAGAAATATGTTGGCGGTCCCAAAGGATGGAAGCAAACTCCAAATGATGAAGGTGAAATGTGTTTTTCCTCTTCCACCATCTACTCATTAGCTCAAGCATGATGTATTTCAGTTGATAGATATGGGATTGGTAGGCCCATGTAGCCTCATACATACCGAATCACCTCATCTCTTCTCCAAATTCTACATAGGGAGAACATATGCAGTAGGCCTAGGCTTATTCTTCTATGAAGTTATAGCCTTGGAATAAGTCCCAATTATCAATCCATATTTTATCTGAGTTCCCTAAACCCTCCTTGAGGATATTGTGGTGCTGCAGTGGATATACCTCTAGTTTTACTTCTTTTACATAAATGATTTTGACATGGTTTTGAATAAATTCAGCAGTGATAGGCATATGATCTCTCCACATATGTCCGTTAGAAGTTCTAAAACATTGGTATTGATTCAGTGTACCCTTGTACTAGTAAGAAAGTTTTTACATACTTGATTTTGGAATGAAAACATAGTACCTCAGACTGAATCCATAAAACAAAAATAACATTCAAAAGGGTAAATCCATTTTCACTTCCTAAAAGAAGATCAAAAAATAATTATGGTTATAATGAATCTGAATATGACCCTCGATCAGAATTTTGTTCATAATATCTTCTCTTCCAGCAGTACCTGTAATGTCATCTTGGGAAGATTCCCGATCATCCATTTTCTCCATGAAATAGTTGTTTTTCATCCCTATTTGTGAAGAACATTTACAAAGGTCTTTCATGGAACATTTTCACATAAAACCAGATTGCGAAGCCGTAATGGACTTAGCATATACCATAGAGAAACAGAGGATCGTGATGCACCCGTTTCCTATGTAGCATTCATGGATCACTCATACAAGGAATCCTTCTTTCAGAGAGTATTCATGGGGGTGATGGAGCTTAAAAATTTAAAATCTCAATCCTTACGCTCATGGAGATCAGATCTAGAAAAAAGGGTCCCCTTTCACCTTGTTTATAGCAAGAAACACACTAAGATTCATAGTTTCAATGATGTATGATATATTTGGGGCTATCTCACCCATGTGCTCTATGCAATAGCATCACGATCCATCTTCATGATCGATAGGTTTTTGACGATTTACCCATAGACTCTAACCCTTTTTTCCCCTTAGATCAAAGTTTGAGATTAGAATCGATTGGTGTGGAAATTCATACCTAGGATGTTTTGAGGAAGGGAAATACTGCTGAAGGAAAAATTGAAGCCTTATGAGTCAAAAAATAACCAAAGGGGAGTACTTTTTAAAGATACCACACCAAGACCCTCATTAACGTGAACGTCATTAATTCGTTGATAAATATATTTGTAAGTAAAATGTTCTTCGTTAAAACCATAATTCTGGTTGACGGAATCCTCCGCGAGTCTGATTCTCCCAATTAACAACTTGAATCCAGTTGACAAAAACCTCCATGATTTCGACGACCACCACGATCACTGCCAAGACACATGACTAAATTCTCCACAAGTCTAATGGCTCCACCTCTATTTTCAAGTCTTTATTTCCTTCACAACACATATTTAAGAATCATGATACCTAGTTCCTATAAATATGCATCTCAAACCCACCTCAATGAATATCTACACTGAATTTTCACCTTCTAAGATCCCATTTCATTATGCTCTCAATGATTCATAAAATAATGGTAAAATTCATCCTCAAATTTATTTTAGAATCTAAAAACATCTTTCCCTTTGTTCCTATTTTCCGCCAATTAAAATGGATAATCCCTTTATGGAATTCCATGACCATAGTGATTGTAGGAATCCCTCTTTAGCACTCAGGACTTCAATGAGAATTCGTCCTTCAAAAGCAACCCACAAATACACGTGGACCCTTTCCTAAGCTAGGTCTCCATGCTTAGAGAAGATCCTACCTTCATGGAAAAACTTTTCTCCATGATTTACGAAGATCCTCCCTTCAAGAATCTTGTTTTCTCTATGAAGAACCCATTATTTATAAAGCTTCTCTCAACGAGGCCTCCTGCTTCGTGAACCCTTTTCTCGTGCGGCACTCTAGGATCATACAAAATGATGTATTGATTCCCTATTTAGATTAACTTATCTCATTGTACAACCTATTTATTTTTTCAATAGTTACACTAATTGATCTTTCTTTTTGAATAACCATGCTAACATGGACACCATAATTGACCATTCTTCTAAACCCCTCATGTTAGGCCTTACTGATGCCTTCCCTTCCCTATGTTAGGGTATGTATCAATCATGTAAGTCCATGGGGTAAGGATTGAATACTCTCTATCTGATCTTCATGTAGTTAATAATCCAACCACCATCTTCCTCAAAACATGTTGTTGAAATATAGTCTCACCTCATGAAATACACATGGGGTGTTCTGCTTTGGGCATTCTCCATGCCCACTAGCCATCCAGAGAGTGATATCTTCCTCACCCTACTATCATGGAATGAAATCCTCCTCTCATGGGAATAGATCCTTCCAAAGAATATATCATATAGTAAGTCCAAATCTACATCTCCTTGGTATACTATCCATGTATAATACCCACACCATATCTCATAGACACACTATTAATGACAAAAACATCAGGTCTACTGCTACCTCTTATTTGACACACTAAGAATGAATCACATGAACTTAGAGTAATAGTGACAATGACATACTATTTGGTCCATTAACTATGCATAATCCCAAACACGTATTTGGGCCGCTAACCATGCATAATCCCCATCATGTGTTTGCGTCACTGGGCATGTGCTCACCCAAATTCTATTCCCACACTCATCGAACTATGTGGACTTTGATCCATACCTTCCAATAAGGGTACGTATGAATCCTCTATGAGGTTCAATACCATCACTCCCCATAATCAATTTATTACATCTATTTCACGTTGGTTAACTCATCTTGCATAACATTAAACTACATGCCCTGAAATAGGTGAGTTTTTATCCCATTCAAGTATGTAGGAAGCCTCTATGATGGTCAAGACCATCACTCCCCAAAATCCATTTTTTCCATCTGTTTCATTTTGGTTCACTCATCTTTCATGATGTTAAACTATATTCTTTGAACTACATAGGTTTTGATCCCTTTTGGGTACATAGGAATCCTATTAGAGGATCAATCCCAACCAATGGTAAAATCTGGTGCACCCTCCTAGGGAAGTACCCTCATGATGTGAAACCTCATTCATTCGAAAAAAAATCTCCCAGATCAACTCCCTAAGGTGTTATTATCCATCCACCTGAGACGATAACCATGTGTAAGCCCTGCACATATAACATCCATTCAACCAAGAGTGATCCTCTTGCAAAGGATCACTTATCATGTGTAACCCCATGGCACATCATCAGGTTTCTATCCATATGTATGCCCCAATTATATGGCTCCATCCTAAAATACATGGAATTTGATCATTACATTCTGAATAGGGTATACAGGAAGCTTCTCTATGGTTCATTCCCATGATCTATTCACATCCGTACCATTCCCCGGGGTATCTATGTCTCAGTTGGGTCATTCCCTAACATGTAGGTCCATTTTTCTTCAAGTCCCTACCCATGCATTCATTCTCATGGGACACCTCCTTAGGTGACTCACCACCTGAATTCCTGAACTATGTGGATTTTTATTTTCACCCACTGGGATATGTATGTATCCTCCCTGAGGTTCAAGCCCATCACTCTTCATAATCCATCCATTTCATCATCACTTTATCCATACCCATCTTGATTATTACCTGAGAATACACATTCCGATGAGATAATGAAATCCACTTTATTGCTACTTCTAATAGCACTTGGGCAGCTAACCATGCATTATAATAATACAATTCACATTCCTCCAACCAAGAGTTATCTTCTCATGAAGGAATGCTAGCCATTTTTAAGCACCAAATCACCCCTTCATACTATGTGTGTTTTGATCCATATCTTCTACATTGGTTACATAGTTAGCCTCGATGAGGTTTAATCCCATCCCATGGTAAACCTTAGTGTCCCTATTTCTTGGGAGAACATTTCCTAATATACCCTTTATGTAATTCATATCATCCTTCATGGTGTGAAACATTATATTTTTGAGACACACCACCTTAGGTATGCTCTTATCTAGATTTTTGGTCCGTCCATCCCGTAAACCTTCTCAAATGATCCCTCCTAGGTATTTGACTCTCTAATTTGGCTCCATGGGATGTTTCAATCATTACGATCTATCTCCAAAAGATATTAAACTTGCCGAATACCCCATGTTAAGCATGATATGATGATTAAAATTTCATAAGACATGCATCAGGAATAATATTCCTTTCGATCTCCCCAAGATTCCTCAAGTTCTATTCCATTGAGAAGACCTCTTAGGAGGTAGAATATAGGTTCTCCAATATTCTAGAATCCATATATTCCACTAATACCCAACATTAATACTTCTCAAAAAAAATTAAACAACCCTATCTAGACCATTTGGAATGTCTATACAGATTCAACGTAATTAACTACTGTCCAGAAAGAGATTGCACCAAGAATGAGATTTGTGAAAAATGTCTTAATATATAAGGGATATCCCAACTAGGTTAATAATTATAATGAGGAATCCATATAAAGAGTAACTAATATACAATAATCTCATTTAGAACAAGGATAAAACATATCTGATGAAGTGATGACTACCACCCACCTTTTGAAAGTAGGAATGTGGGTAAATGTACCACCAGGGAGCATCAACACGATGACCTAGATGAAAAACACTGACGAAAAGAATAAAAAAATTATTATAGAAAAAATGGGAAAGGAACAAATTATTTCTCTCACTAGAACTAGGGTAGTTTTTCAACATATTAATGTAGATAGTCGATAATGGTCCAATATTATTTCTCACAATCTAGAGGATAATCAACAAGTCCAAATGAATAATGGTGACTAGATGTGGGATTATAACCCCATACCTATAAGATTTCACCACAACACTCTAGAAATTACAAATTGGTTGGCTCATGTCCCTTATCCCATCATCATATATCATCAAAATATTCTTTTATTCACTCAGGTACAAGCTAATATCCCTTAAAAATCCAAAAAAAAATGAAATCATATACTATTTACATCATAGGGGTAAAAATATATTCTTACTCATGTATATGATACCCATAAATATATCCTTATGAATCTCATTGAGGTTTATGAATATATCTTCATACTCACCTAGGAAGATAATCAACATATTTCGTTTGGGACTAAAGGATAGAATTAGGGCCATATTCTAGTTATTTCTAATGCTTTCAAGGACTACTAATATATTATGTAATCCATATAGAGAATTCATCAGAATATTTTAATAAAATTCCATGGGACACTTAGGATGTTTCTAATAAATGAATGTTTTTTCAGACATTGTGTGTATATAATCCTAATCAAGGTTACAACCATGGATTCTCAACCCTAAAGATCCATTAATTCTCACATATATATCAAATATCCCTTGAGAGGGATCATATTCATTCCTCAACACATGATGATATTATTGAGGCCCTTAAGATACCTAATATAAATTAATAAATTATATTATATCCCCATTAATTGGAGAAATAAGTAATGTATTCAAAGGTTCTCCCCAAGGTGTTGATATCATTAACTGTTAATGTCCTCCCTAGAGTACCATCCATAGAGTTCCTCCCTGGGGAAGTCTATAGTTCATCCATGGAGGTCCCCCATATAGTGTGAGTTATAGATATCCCCCACAACATGAATAATAATGAGTATGAGATCCTCACCTTTCCAACAAATCAATATATGGTATAACTATATGTCCTCTACATGGAAGAAGAGAAAAAAATTTGAAATAACTTCCCATAGTGATCATTTTAATGTTCCTCATCATAATAACATCTATTATCATCATGAATTAACTCCCCATAATGAATCTACTTCAAAATTTACCTCATATCGAGATGAAATTTAGTGTTCAAGGATAGCTACATAAATATCCATATCAAATTTTTGGTGAAATATCATTCAATTTAAAGGGTAGTTTGATTTAATGGTTATTATCTACACAAACTATATATCACATACCCTTTCATTAAGCTTGGGATACCCTGAATAACTCATTTCCCCTTGAAAACGAATTTTTGGAGACCCCATTATGGTTAGGTAAGTAAGAGTAATCTATCATTGAGTATATGGATAACATCATGGTCCAATCAAAGTAAAAATTTGATGGAAATATTCTATTCATGGTCTATCCTATGTCCACTCCATGGAAAGGAATATCCAATCATTAAAAGTGGAATTCAAGTCATAATATTCCAAAACAAGTGGGAGAATATCTATCATCAAAATGAAAATATTCTGATCATGTTATATCCATAGATATAGTGGATATTTTACGACCACCCCCATTGATAATCAAACCCATTATAGATTTTGAATGTGATGGGGGTAAAAATTAATTAAACCCTATCAAAAAGGGATGGTGAAATTATTACCTCCATCACCTCTAAGGAAATTAATCCTCTATGTAATATCCTCAAATTCATATAAAGGAATGTTTTAGTTCCTTTCATAGTGTGATCCATCTCTTACATTAGTATAACTCTCAATGAAATCTATTTGAAACTCTCCTAAGGTCATTATCAATCGAGGAAACATAGGTTCGATAATAAATATCTATCATCCCTGAATGATACAATCAAAGAGGGACATTATTTATACCTTCATAGATATTTAAAAGGTTCTCCTTACATACTATTTTACAAATAGGAACCATTTTCTTCTATGAGATATTTTTATTATATTTTATGGGCATCGAAAACATGGATTATCTTGGTCATGATGCTGACATGAATAGAAGGGATGAAGGGACATCCAATTGAAATATGGTATAAACAAAAAAAGAGGATATATGTACTCAAAATCAATGAAAATATCACAATCCATGAGTTTATAAAAACACACAACAACTACCACCACACAGAGAGTCAACTAAATAAAAAATCAATCATTTTTCTACATCAACAACCCATCTACCACTAATGGAGGATATCACTCATTCCATTTAGGATAGGTTCATCTGAAATAATTCTCATCTATATAAACTGATGTAACTCAATGATAAATATTTAGAGGAATTATTCTTGATTTACAAAACTCATAGTTGGATGATAATGTCGCAAATACATTACATATCTAACAAAAATTACTTAGTTGATTAATATATTATAATTATGACCACCTATCCGGGTCCGGGTCAAGACCATAATATTTTCTAAACACAATGTTTAGAGAGTTTTAGTATTTCTACCTATTTGGTAAAACTAATGTTGTTTCATTTAATCTATCATATTCTGTTTAAATTTTAAATCAATTGATGGAATAAAAGAGTTGAGCATATCAAACATTTCTTACTACTTATAATTGGAAATCATACCAAATGAAATTTCTAAATGAATTCATTGACTCCATCATTACCCTTTCCACTTGAATGAATGAAATGGAGGAATGTGTAAAAACCTGACCTAAATTACATGGTTTGGGATAGAGTTCCATATAACCTCATGCACACCTCCTCAGGTAAGAACTCGGGTTTTCACTCAGGTATTGATACTTTAAATTTTTGTCTAATTTTATTTAATGGACCTAATAGGGATAAATAATGAGTTCGTGAAGGTCTCAGGGGTGTTAGGGGCTTGTTTAGAGCCTAGAATCTAGATTTATGGGGGAAAATGTCATATACCATGATTATAATAAACCTTGTTGGTAAAGGAAGCATGGTTAGTTTTAACCGTGAAAAGCTGGATAGTGAGAAGTAGGAGGGAACACTTTTTTTCCAAATCGTGTAATTTGGGGTGCATGATAGTGAGAAAACATAAAAAAAATTATAGGTGTTTTCCACAATTGATATTTTTTCCAAACTATGAAGCCTAACCATGCATGTTTCCGCATCCTACAGATGACCGTGCATGGTTGGTGTAAGGTTCTGGAATCCATGCAGCCAAACTGTGTGAAGGCTATTTTTGGGTGGATTTATCATTTTTTCCTTAAATTATGTTTAAAAAAACCGTTTCCCCTTACTTTTTCTAGTGGAAAGAGCCTCTATTTCCCCCTTTTTTAATCCTAAAAGCTATCGGTTTTATCTTTTGATCCTGAGATCTGATCTCATGTCTGATTCAGTCACTATTTATCTTTTTAGATCCACATTGATTTGATATTAATTAATTTTTAATATTTTTTCATTACTCTTCCGATCAATGATGCTATTTAGATGTATGGTAACATGCCCAATTTTTAGGGAATTAATCCGTTCGTCAGATATCTTCCAATCTAGGCATAAATAGAGGATTATATTAGATGAGGTGAGTTGTATGAGTATGAGGTAGGTTGTCTATAACTCAATCCTCAAAATTTGTTATTTTCTAAATTGTCATGTGGGTGTGATGATTTCTTCAAGAATCATCTGTTTAATTAATATACATTTATTGTAGTTGTGATAATCATGTTCTATGACCCATGCCATAAATTATAATCATTTTCAGTAGTTATATCCACAATCTTGATTACCCCTTGTAGGGTATTTTCCATATTTTGGATTTTAGAGCTTTGAAATGAGTATTTACACCAATGTCTGTGTGTGCCTTGGATTGAACCTTATAATAGTAATCATTACATGATAAAATGACCATTTAATTGATTAATTCATAGTATAATGTTTTCTTCCCACTTAAACTTAATAAGGTAAGTGCTTCATCTTGATTAATGAATCTCAATTGAAATTGGAAATTATATTGATATATATTTCACTTGGCCTAATTGAATGAAAATTAATGTTCGTTTGCATGTCCTAGAACCCCGTTCCACTTATGATGGAAGATAGTAGAATATACCAAGAGAATTGGATATAACTTAAATTAATTAATATAATGGTTTCACATCCCTTGAACTTATTACACTAATGAAGGGGAATTGATTTAAGCTTCTACATATTAAATGATTTTATTAAATACATGGACATAATTATTAAATGAATCAATTGTATGGTACCTTGTATATATACACTAACATACCTACAGGAGTTGTTAGACTTGAGTTAGAATTTTGATTATTGAGGGACTTCCTTGATTGCTCATGGACGCCATTCTGATTTAAGGATTTTGGTTTCCTTAGATAATACCCAACTTAGAACTCAATCCTCATCTATTAGTGGATTCCAGGTATGACGTAGTATGATACCTCCTTCAATATTTTATGATTCCTTGGATACACTCCTTGTATCTTGCATGTCATTTATGTATATGAGGTTACTTGGTTATATCCTTAGTCCAAGTCATTTCTTATCCCATTTTACCTTGGATGTAATCCTTATACTCAGTTAGATCACCATTATTGAGGAATGACTTGGACGATGCTATTTTGATTACATTATTGCCCCTAAGCCAGGATGCAGTTACTACTATGTTGGAGACCCCTGAGGTCTTGGATGCTTTGTTTATTAACTTAGATCACTTTTCATTTTATGATCATCATGGTTTCCTTATTTCATCTTGGAACCATTATTATTACTATCAAAAGGGGATTTATGTGTTGGATATTCCTAAAGATACATAAATATATAAACTGTAACTTAAATTTATCTCACACCCAATAAGGGCACCATTGGTACTAGAGAAGACTATATGTACAAATATATTAAGAAATCGAAGCATTCCACTTTAGACACTTGATTTCTTGCTTTCTTAGGATGGAGATGGTTGTATTTGACTGCACTAGATCATAGGATGTTGGGGATAATTTTTGGATTCCTTTTTTAAAATTATGTATAAAATGTATTTTCTTCTTCTTTGTATCCATGTTTTACTATTTTTAAATACATGACATATTATATTATTCTTTTTAATATGATTATCAGTTACTTCAATTATTTATATCTTCAATCCGCTTCTTCTATGCCATCTGTTTACAAATAATTCTTCCACTATTTTTCTATGTTTTTTATTGATCCTATATGTTGAAATCTAGTAATGAAAGAATATTATTCCCACAGAAAAACCCTAATACCTCACTATTAGTTGGAAGCCTCTAGTGTTCAGGGAGATGGTCTTGAGGCCATGTGGCCCACCAGGATCAGGGCACCTCTAAGTGGTATCCATGTCTGAGATATCAAACCCCACATGAATGGGACAACTAACTAATGGAAAGGGTCTAAAGTAATGTTGGGTGATTATATCATAGGTAATCATTAATAACATTATATTGAAAAACAAAAACCTAAACTGAATAAAAATACAATAAAAGACAATAAAATAAGTGTTATAAAATATTTCATTATAATATAAAAGTTATTCATTGCACCCCAAAATGGGATACTTCATCAAAATTATATCCTAATATAGAAACCATCTCCCAGCTATAGTATCCTCAACAAAGTATGACATAGCCATTCCCCTAATTAGATCACCAGTTATTAAGTCTATATGAGCACCAAAATTTCTATTTAGGGTGTGAGTATAACCCATTAGGACACGACTAATGAATAATTAGAAAAAAAATTTATGTATATAGATGTTTATGACATGATAGAAAATTAAATATGCAAGAAAGTGTATAATCAATCATGTACCGAGTGATAATACACAATCCAAATAGCCAAAAACCTGGACTATACATGATTTGACACTATATTGGATGAAAAAATTATATATTCAATTATATGACATAGAACATGAAGAATCCTTATATCTTATTTTAAAGAAAAAATGTTCCAACTTTATGGAACAAAATAACAGTCACATTTAAATGAAATTATTTTCTATCTTAGTGATACAAAACCAAACTCACCTTTAAGGGAAATTTCTTTCATTACTCATGTTTAACTGCTCACCTATGATAGTACATATGCTGGAAACACTCATATAATAGACTCTCTATCATATGTATGGATTTTCCCTATTATTAGATAACACCAGAATATAAGGACACTATTCAAAAAGAGACATGATATTCCATGTTGCATTTCAATCTAAGGTTATAACCATCCTATGAAAAGCCATCACTAATGATTCATATCATGAATTCTATACCTCTAAGGATATAGATAAGTATTATAGGGACCCCTATCAGCATGAAATCTGAAACAGAGTTTCCATTGGTTGTTAATAAGCCATATATATGAAATGACAATACACTGTAAAATATATAACAACAGTCATTCCACATGATAGGATATATTACATAAGTAATAAATTATATACAAAAAAACACATACAATATAACTAATAAATAGTATCACTGGCCACCCTATACACATCAATGATTCTTATCCGGAAAGTATCTCTACACTATGAAAATACACAAGATGAACATTCTAAATAGTTCCATAAAATGGCCTATGATGGTATCGAATTTCAATCTCAATATTTCCATTGTAAAACCCAATATTTTTCCAATAAATCACCACCCAAAACACACATGTGTATTAATTTTTTATATGTTTTTGAAAATGATTCCTTGAAAGGATTCAAAATATTATAAAAAAATAAAAAATCTCTTAATGTGATTATAATTTCACTCTCCTTGATAAATTAAAAATTATTTATTTAATCCATAACATTGGAAAATAATTGCATTATTATAGAATAATTATTAATCTGATATAAAATGATATTTTACCTCTCCAAAATAATCCCAATATAATAATTCTATAATTTATTAACATTCATTGATAATTTCAGTTTATTATATTTTAATGTTGAATAAAAAAATTTATCCATAATTATTTGGAAATATAATTTAATATATTTTAGGTGAAATAGAGAATGGAAATTACATATTCCTAATAAGAATTTATCCAATGAAAAACATTACATCCAATAATAGAGTAGAGAGGGGGTTCTTCCATGTAATTAATTAAAAAAATAAATAATATTGATCTAATAAGACTTCACATATCTTGGAGAAAGGTTTTATGGGATAAGAAACTCAAGAGGATCTCAAAAATCAAAGGCTTAAATTTTTTGATTATTTAAAAAAGATTCCAAAGTGTTCTAGAATGTAGATTTAAAACCCTAAATTAAAAACATCATTTAATTAATTATTGAAGAGAATCCTCATTTTATATTATTTAAAATAATCCAAAAGAATTTTTAAAAATTTAAACTAGTAAAAAGAAATAATTTACCATGATTTTAGGCTTTTTAAAACATGAAACATGTATACTAGTTCATTTTGGGAGTTGAAATATAAAATATGTGTTAAAAATGACCATTATGAAAAAAATATCACTCTGTAAGTGTAACATAGTTTTACCCCAGAACAATTCATAGTTATCTCATTAAATTATTTTTTTAACCTTATATTGGGTATAAATTTGTATTTACCTTTACATAGAGTCTAGGTTTCCATTATGTTATGTAAACACCCCAACCACAGTAGCCCAGAGCTGGTGATTACATTGTTATATAGAAAATAGATTTAAGTGATCATATCCTAGTGGATTGAATAGTTTAGTTGTTTTTTTAAAATAAATATATAGTTGAGTCTCGAATTTAATTTTATAACATAAAAAATCACAATGAATTTTATTTGAGAAAATAATTATTATCTCTAGCATATCCTTGCATATCATTCATAGTAAAAATCCTACAATCCTAAGGAAAAGGTAATCATAAGAAAGGGGTGACCTCAGATGCTCAGTAAGTTTTATTTACAAAGGAATATATCTTCTTTAAAAAAGTAATAATCAATATAGAATGGTAAATAACTGAAACATAATAGATTAAATCAATAACATGAGCATGGAGAATAATATAGAAGGAATAAATTATTATCCAATAATGAAATAAAAATAATCACATGATCTCAATACTTAAAAATTTATATCATAACTATTCAAATAATTAAATGGACATCAATTACTGGTTTCATAATAATGGGATTTATAATGATAAAAATCATAAATTTACTACCTAGGCCTTATACTAAGACATCTTACATAATAGGGTATGTTCTTGTCAAAATAATTTTTTAGTCTCATGAAACCAACTGATGCTTCAAGGGGTTATGAAATTTTTGTCCTCACCTATCACATAAAAAATCCAATCCATTCATCATATAAATAAATGATACAACTTAATCAACACAACTTAAAAGTAAATAATTGTTTATATTGAAAGAACTAGCATACACAATGTTAATAAATTCCCAAGAAAAACAGATCATAAAATGTCATAAGAAATATGTTTTATTGTAACAGTAGATTATATCTTCATTAAATTTTAATATAAATCAATGGAAATTAACATATATGATAATACTCTTAAAAGATCACTAATAACATTCTTGAGGAAAATACCCTATTCATTTTTAAATTAGTTATTTAAAATATAACAAATTAAAAATTATTAAGGAAACATTTTATTTGAAAATACCCATGGAAACATGAAAATAAATTTTCAACGCATTTATTTTTCATGATGGTGGAGAATTTTGTTCATTCCATACTTGTTAAAATAAATTTTCCCTTCAAATTATTATAAATATTCAAAATCACCTTATTCAAAAATTGAAAAGAAGATTCATTTTTAACCATTTTAGAGAAACTAATACATGGGTCAAATGACTCTAGTCAATTATTTTAGAAGAGCAAAACAAATATTAAAAAAAAATTGTATAAAATTTGGATGTGGATGAAAACAATTCCCAGGAGAATAGAAAGCTATGTCATTTTTCCTTAAAAACATTCATTCGGTATCTTGAGTACATAAATGGAGGAAAATAGAAAGAAAAATATAATTTATAGAATTAACTAGTGGGAATAAAATATATTGGGTTTAATATAGAAATATTATTTAATTTTCCCAAAAAAACATACACATAAACAATCCTGAAATATGGTGTGTTTATGAAATAAACCCTTACTTCTGGTCTGGAATGATTTGTAATTGATTATATACTCATATATAATAAATTAAATTTTATTATAATATTATTATAGAACTGTATAAATACTTATAATATCATATATTATCCATTTATAATATTTCAACACCCATTTATTAATAATCCTTTATTAAAATTTTTGTTTTAGAGTTTAAGATGTCTTATTTATAATTTCAGATTTAGTTTAGTAGTTTCATAATTTCATTTTGTTCATGATTATATCCTATCCATAATTTTAACCATGATATTAATATAATATATCTTCAATATATACATATTTATAACCATACATGAAATATAGAGAATAGAAAGTAAATTACACCATTCATTGAGACAGTAGGTCATACGTAGGCATGAACATTGTTTTCCCTTTTTGATGGATGGAACTAAGGAATGATAAATAATAATTCATCTTTAAAAAATGTTATTATATCATATATTATATATATATATTGATTAAATCTATCCTTATTACTATCCATGTAAAGAATAAATGAAAAATAAATCAAATCTCTTCGCGGAGGTGATATTCCACATGTACGCACATGAAATGTTATAGTTTAACAATAGATTGAAAGATAATAAAGATATGATATTATAGCTATATAAGAATAATTATATCGAATATATCATATAAAAATATTAATCTCATCATAAAAACCATCCAAGAAATATAGTGATGTAAAAAAATTGTTTTACTACGTGGTGGTGACCATCCACACATGCGCATGAATGATACACTCACTTCCCATTTTATAGAAATAAGGGTGAATAAGTAATGACTCAAATTTTCAATACATTAAATTTTTTTATTGTATGGATTATTTTTAAGACCATACACTAATACAATATCTGATTCCGAGGCTAGGTGTTCCCGATATAAATGTTTGACACAAATTAAATATATTAAATAGAACTCAAACACCGTTTTCCTAAAAAATTTAAATAACTTCTAAATAGGGGACCAAATAATAAATATGAGTAAACCGTTGTTTTAATAATGCGGGATCTACACTATACATGAAATAACCATTGTAGGCATGATGTGTTTCAGGAAAAGTCATCATGAGGGTAAAATGAATAAAATGAATAAAATATTAATGATTTTATTTTATTTAATCCTATGACACAATGACCTAATTTATTTCATTATGTTCATGCTTATGAAATATTTTTAGGGATATCAGCATGACCCAACAAATTGATGGAGATCCATTAGAGTGAACTAAAGGAGATTACATTAGCAGACGACGACTATAAGAACTCAGTTCTTCATTTAGGAATAGATATCGTGTTTTCAGTAAATTCTTAGTTTAATTGTTTATGTATGGGCTAATTGGGATTATAGTTTAGGTAATTGGAGCATTGGGGATGTTCGAGGATCGTTTGAAGCCCGGAATCCCACTCTTGGGGGTTTTGAGCCTGTTGCATGGTCAAAGGAAACCGTGTGGTGGCAGTCGCATAGTCGTCCGATAGGTCTGCAGAGATTACAGACAGAGGAATATACTACCACATAGTTACAACATAGTTAGTAATACCATGTGGGGGTATTAATACTTGTTCCTTGGTGACTTATAGTGAGATGTTCACAGTTTCCCCATAGTTTGAAAAACCATCAGCTAAATTGTTCAACCAAGATATTTTGGGTAAAATCACTATTTTCCCCTGAAATGTTTTCATCCTTAGGTTTCTTCTCCTCCTTCCATCGCACAATAGACCCTAATGTTGGGATCTCCCATTTGTAATCTACCCTAGTCTATGAGCCACCCGCTCTATATGACCTCCCTTTTGACCATCGTTTGTCTCCTTAGATACACAATAGTAATGCATCGATTCATTATTAGCCATACTCAATTATTCTTATTATAGGTTTTGATATAGGGATTTATGCTCATATGCCATAATATTATACATTTTTTTTAGTATTCAGATTTCTCCCAAACCATGGTGAATCAGATCCATATATTGGATGAGCTATCTAACACGATCCAAAGGTAGGTGGTCTCACGTATTTCATCAAATTTCAAGATTTTTAAATATGTCAAAGTGCCACACACCCATTTTTGGGTGTGTCTCCCAGATTTATGAATCCTACATATTGTTTCCTATCACTATTTAGGTAATTAAATATGTGTTTTAAAGAATATAAAATGTTTTTTCGCCAAGATTAAGGGCCACCCCATGGGTGAGTGCCCAGTTTGACCATCTTATGGCTGTTTGGACTAGGATACCTATAAGGTATGCCTTGATATCCCATTCTTGGGGTTTTTAAAATGATATTTTTTAAATAAATAGACTTCCATGTTGTTTTATATATTTTTAATTGGATAAGGGTATGGGATAGGTGACTTGACCATGGACCCATGTAATTCCTAAACCTGATTATGCACGTTTGGAATTTTTTTCTCCAATTATGAACCTTCCCATGCGAGTTAGGTTCTATTAAAGCCTTGTAATGGTTTAGATTACATGAGAGTATTGGTAAGATATATGTGCTCATGTGAGTAATTACAGGCTAGTATTTATAGGTTAGTCCCAACTGGTGACACCCTTGGCGGTGAGCTATTAGATGCTTATGGTTTTGACCCTAACAAAACTAATGATTTGTTATATTAATCATATAATGGATAAATGGTACAAAAATTGGGTGAGTCATAGATCCTACTAATAATTCCTTGTAAAGGAATTTATTTTTATTTAACATTTCTTCCATGGGTGAGCCATTGATTCTTTGTAATTCTTTAGACAGGGTCATTGGGTCTTTTTATAATGAAAAGTCATGAGTGAACCATAGAGTCCATGGATGGGACTATATAGGTTGTGTAGTAAAATTATATGTGAATCATGGATCCCTATTGGTTTAAATAAGTGGGATCAATGGGAATTGAAGTTTTTTCATGATTAATACTTGGGGATTCTTGATAGGATCACTAAGGACGGGCTCAGTTGACATGGAATTAAAACCACACCAAGAGTGATTTCATGCTCATTTGATATTCACTAGGATGTTCATATAGGGTGTTGGTGGATTTGTACTTGGAGTGATATCTGAATTCCAAATTAAAAATATCAAGGATGAGATAAAATTATATTGTATATTGAAATGGTTAATAATGCATATTCAAAGACAAAACACAAGATTAGATTTAGTCATTACTTATTAATTCATAGATGGTCTTCTAAGGCATCTGTTCTGCTCACAACTATACAGGGAATGTTTGTATTAGGCAAGATATTGAGACTTATAACATTCCATGTAATAGATTTGTTAATTAAATGAAACGAAATGGGAATGGAATCTAGTGATTGTTGGGCTGTTTACTTTTGAGTGCTTCCAAGAAAACTACATTCATTATTTTACACAGCTTGTTATATATATTCACTAAAAGATTGGAACAGACATTTGGGTGGAAACCTATTAGGATTTAGTCTCACGTCATTATTGGTTCATGTTTTGGACCCAAAAAGACTATATGATTACATGTGTTGATAAGGGAAAGAAACCTTCTATAAGTACATGATAAAATATTTATGATCAAGAGAGAATGGGACCAAGCTGAGGCTTTCAATGATATTGGGATAGTTTATGTATTTTTTTACTTTTGGGAAATGTGTTGTATATGAAAGTAGTGTACCTATTTTGACTATTTTATTAGAAACACGTGACATGTAACATCATCTTATGTATAATGATATGATTCTGGTTTAATTATACTATCGCCCTACATCTGTTTACTTCTCTTACATCGTACGACTTATTATACTATTGAATTGTTATTTTATTGTACTGTGTTACACTCTACTAATGAGTGAATAATCACCCCACTATAACACATAGGACCTTACTGCTAGTAGGTACCCTCTGGAATTTGGGGAGTCACGCTTGAGGAAATTTGGCCAACCAGGATAGGAGCACTATCACGTGGAATCAATGATTGAGATGTTACTAAGTGGTATCAAAGAAACTTTTATATTTTTCTTTACTATTTGGAGATAATATATAGGGATATAAAGGAAATTAGATTTGGTAATAAGCTATTCCTTGGAGTAGCTACCCTCTGTAAAGGGAGAATCCAAATTTACTTGAATTGAAATTTTATTTTTGGTATTTGATATGTTATAGTTGATTTGATTTCACAGCTAGGTGTAAAAAATGTATTTTTCTATTAATTTTTATATGAATGAGGGTTATATTGTGTTGCATCCCAATGATATGAGGGTATTCCATATCATGCATCATATAGATACATATTAGAAATCATATTACATGAATTATTCCATTCCATCTATAGAGAATTATTGATTGCATGTGGTTAATATAGATGCCATGATATATATGCCTTCTATTGTGATAGGTTTATTGGTACATGTTTCCTTTAAAATTTCATGGATTCTAAACATTTTTCACTAAGGTATTTTGGGCCTCTTGGATTGTAATTTTTTGGATTATGTTTCGGACTTGTATTAAATTGTTTTTAGTGTGTTAAATATGGATTCCAAGATTTTATTCATGGGGAGTATGGCCACCCCATAGATTGGAATTCAGCATTCTATTGGGTTTACCCTTCTAAAAGGAGATGTGATAAATATGAAATGAATATTAAATAAAGTGAAACTGAAATGGATTTGGATTGAGACCTAGTCCAGACCCGACCATAGTAGTGGCATATTGGTAGTCTCTCATTTGTTTGACACATATACCCGACCCATGTGGTAGGAAGATGGATGAGTTCTTAGTGGAATGATTTGACATGTACAATTTTGTATATACGATTTTGAGCGGAGTACCTTCAAACGATCATGAACTGAGGTGTGTTATTGTCTTGGTAGAGTCATACTCCCATGAAGACATCCTACAGTACTCAAAGAGGGTGTTGATGATCATACATCAGAGGTGGTAGGCTATGGGATACCAGTGTATCCTATAGTTGTTCCTGTTTCGACACCACTTGTTATCCCGGATGTAGGTGATGATGCATAGTTCCGTAAAGGCTTTATGAGGCTTATGAAAACATTTTAGGGTTCACTAAATCCTTCCACGTCTATGGTTAAGCTAACACAGGTATTCCATCAGTAGCATCTACCCAGGTTGTCAAGTGATGATAGACCTACAGGCATGAGATTCATAGACATAGGCCATGTTTTAGATCTTTGAGAATTTATAGATGCCTCAAGAGAGTAGGGTAAATCTTGCTACATACATATTTTTTGATTCCTCTAATAGATGGTGGGACATTGCCACTCTAGAAGAGCATCATCAAGATATGACATGAAGAGATTTATAGATAGTATCATATGATTATTACTATTTTGAGATACTGAGGGATTATAAATCATAGGAGTTCAAGATTCTGGAGAAGGATGCTTCATCAGTTATGAAATAATCAGCCTGTTTCACTTAGCTCTAGTGCATCTTACCTAATCTGATGGGTGACAATGTTTTAAAAGTTAGGTGATTTGATGATGTTATCGGATATAACATATGAACAAAGGAAAATGTATTCAGGTTGACAACAATATCTTATATAGTGAATCAAGTGCTGATCATAGAGCATAACCGGAGGGAATATATAGGTGTGAGCAAGGGCAGTTCATCACCGAGATCAGGTAATCTATCAACCGGTAGTAAGAAGCGTCATCAGAATATTTCTCGTAATGATACTAACAGTTAAAAAATATCTTCAGGAAGCCAGGTGAGGTTATACCAATGCGGTAGGCTGGGGTATATGATGCCAAAGTGTCTACTAGACCCATTTGTGTGTCGATAATGCAACAATATGGACCATCTACAATTCTTTTATAAGATGATTCCACTAGAATCTAGTGATAGAGGGTAAACATTGCCACCAAATTCATGAGTGGGGTATGAATCTTCTCACCAGTTTGGGAACTGGAATGCCTTGGGTCATTTAGACTGAGGTGGTAGTCATATTCATAGTACCCAGACCAAAGGTTCATAGAGACAACATGGGTAAATATCACAAGGTAGCCAGCCAGTGTCTTATGGACATGGTGTAGTCTAGACTTATGCATTGTAACAGACCCATCAGGAGAAGGATTATAGAACTTCTACTGTAAGAGGTATTAATCTAGTATAATCCATTTTTAGCTTCTTCATTTATTTATATAAGGGCTTGACATAGTTTTATATCTGTGCCCGTTGTGGACATATTTGGGCTTTGTGTTTTTAATTCTGACAATGTTATGATGCTAGACACTTCGTTCGGGTTTTTACAGACACGTGTGAGAAAATGAAAGATGTTACCCCTTAAGGTTGGTGCATTAAACATTGAATAGTTCATCTATGTATTAAATATGATAGGATTTGATGTTATTGTTTGGATGGATAGGTTGGTTTCCTTTTAGGAATTTGTTTATTTCTACCACTGAAAGGTCAGTTTTATGTCACCATAGGACAGATCATTTTTACACAAAGTTGAATTTGATTTCCATGTGAGCCGAGCTAGACCCAAACATCGTGGGTTGGGTAGGATGGCATCCCAGATTTCAAGTTTTTATCTAGATGACCAGGGAACATGTCAGACTGATTTTCCTCTATTAGTTGATCATTTCAAGGAAATCTTCATAGATGACTTTTCAGGTTTACCTCCGGTGAGAAGGTAGAGTTCTATATCGAGCGAGTTACAGGAGATACATCAGTATCAATTCAAACATAAAGGATAGGTACGATGGAGCTACAAGAGCTCAAGAGGATTTAGGGGACTTAGAGAAAAAGGGTTTCCTCTAATCCAGTACAGCCCTATGGGGTTTTCTAAACATTATTGTTAAAAAGGCAGACAAAAAAATTATGCTACGTGTAGATTATCAAAGATTTAACAAGATTCTAGTTAATAACTAGTATCCTCAAATGTAGATAGATGGTCTCTCTGGCAGATCCAAGGATAACATATTTTCTAAAAGGTTGATTTGATATCTGATTATTATTAGGTGCATGTTAGATCATATGATATACCTTGCACAACCTTTTAGAGTAGGTATGGTCTGTATGAGTATCTTGTTATGTCCTTTGGTCTCATGAATACGACTGCAGTTTTCATGGAATTGAGGAACCTTATGTTCCATATATATCTTGAATCATTTTCTGTGGTTTTTATGGATGATATCATGATGTATTATCACATTCTACATGACCATACCAACTATATTGAGATAGTATTATGTACACTGATACAGAATTAGTTATATGATAAGTTCAAAAAGTGAAAAATCTGAATGGATCATATTTACTTCCTAGGTCACATCATTTCAGAGACAAAAGTATCATTGGACCTGGAGAAGGTGAGAACAGTCGTATCTAGGGATAATCCAAAGAACGTCTATGAGGTGAAGAGTTTTTTAGGGAAGAACGGTCACTATATGTGTTTTATATATGAATTACCATGTTTAGAAGTGTCTTTAATTGTCTTAACTAAGAAGTGTGTGAAGTATTTATGGAAATATTCCTACAATACAATCTTTTAGAAGCTTAATGGGAGGTTGGATTAGATGTCGATACTTATTTTTCCACATCTATGAAGGAGTAACACTGTGTACTGTGATGCATCAGGTATCGATATAGGAGCAGTATATATGTAAGGGGATCGAGTCACTACATACTGGTCTCCGTAGTTGAGTCCACCTGAGAATAAATACCCAATACATGACATTGAGTTGGTTGTGGTTGTTCATGATTTATGTTGTTGGAGACAAAACATACTGGGAGAGCATTTTTTGGTGTACATAGACCACAAAAGCCTCAAGTAACTATTTACATAACATGATCTAAATTTGAGGTAGTGAACGTGGGTATAATACCTTTAGTATTTAAACATCAAGCTTTCCTATACACCAGGTAAAGGCAATAAGTGGCCAATGCTTTGAGTAGGAGGACTTAGATACATGCAGTGCAACATTCCAATAGTGAGTGGAAGCTTATGGATTTGTTTTATAAGATTCACTTGGAGGTGCACAATAGTAAGGTAAAAATGTTTCATTATTATTTTTCTATTACCTATACTTTAATGGATAGAGTGAGGATGAGGTAGCTATCGAATTACAGTGGAATAGTTATATGGGAGAGTGTGGTAGGTGAGGACCCTTTACCTAGTTGGGTTGTAGGTGAAGATGGGGATTTGTAGTTACATGGTTACGTTTGGGTTTTAGTAGACATACATGAAGAGATAATATGGTATTTTCATGCCTTAGCAAGGTCAATGGTTCCTAGTTTCACAAATATGTATCAGGATTTACATTGTCAACATTGGTGGCAAGGTATAAAAAGAGATGTAGCTTGTTTTGTCAGGATATGTTAGACCTATCTTCAGGTGAAGGTGGAACACTAGTGACCGACCCAACATTTACAGCATTTACCAATTCCAAAATGGAAATATAATGATTTCGTGAAGTATTTCAGGATTGTTTTACTGATGTTTCCTTGTGGTAGCGATGCCACTTGATTTGTTGTCGACTGGCTCACAAATGTTTCCTATTTACTGCGGATCAAGGAAACCTTCCGTGTTGATGAGATTAAAGGTTGTATATATCTGATATTATATGAAAACATGGGGTCCTACAATATAACATATAATATAAAGATTCCCAGTTTACTTATCATTTCTAGTAGTGGCTATATAGGGCATTGGGTACACATGTGTGTCTGAGAACAATTTGCTGCCCCAAACAAATGGCTAGACAGATTGCACGATTCAGGTGATTGAGGACATGTTGTGATCACGTGCCCTAGATTTCAAGGGTTCTTGGGAGAGACATATAACCCTGGTTGAGTTTTCCTATAATAATATATTCTATGATTCTATTCAAATGGATTCATATGAGGATTTTTATGGTAGTCCATATCGATCACCCCTGTGTTAGCTAGAGGTTGGAGAGGCAGCTATGCTGGGACCACATCTTGTCCAGGAGACCACATAATAGGTGCAGCAGATTCAAAAGGAGAATTGATACTATGTAGCTCATCAGAAATCTTATTCTGATAACCACAAATTACCTCTAGAGTTAATGGTCGAGGATTGGGTTTTCCATCATGTTTCACTGAGGCTGGGACACAAGAGGTCCAGAAGATAGGGTATGCTTTTGTCGAGATACATTGGGCTATTTGGGATTCTGGAGAGAGTAATGCGGAAAGCTTATCTGTTTCAATTCCCTCAGTGGTACTAGGATATTCATGATATCTTCCATGTTTATTATCTTTGATGTTACATCTCAGACCCATGCCATGCTTTTCATCTTGAGGAGGTTGAGCTTCGGGAGGATGCATCTTTGAGGAGAATCCCATATATATTAAGGATCTTATCATTAGGTTCTCTGTGGATGGTCTATTCCTTTAGTATGAGTTCTATGGAATCATGGTTGATTTCAAGATGAGAACTGGTAGAGGGAGGCTGAAGTATGACTGTAGTGGCTTGAGTTGATCTCAAATATTTATTCATCACCCTTATAAGGGAAATTAATGGAGAAATTGATTTAAGGGGGGTTGTTTGTAAGAACCCAGTTATTTGTTGAGGTAAGAATCTTGTTCCTCCCATCAGTTATCAGTTTAATATATTAAATATTGAATAATTTGAATGTATATCGAGTTCATGGGTGGCTCGGGGATGTTCAAGGATCATTGGGATCCCAAAAACCAAATCTTGGGAGTTTTGATCCTGCTGCGCAATTGGGCGGTCGATTTAAAGAAAATCCAAATTGAGGAAGATACTACTGCACTATTAGTCAGACTATTCAGAGTAGTTGTATGAGTTCTCTAGTGACTTATAGAGAGTTTTTCATAGTTTTTTCATTGTTTCACAAAACATTATGGTAAACCATGCAACATTGATATTTTAGATAAAATGGAATTTTTTCCGTACAATGTTTTTAACCATAGGTTTCTTTTCCTCTTCCAGTTTCATAGTATCCCCTCACACTGGGAGATAAAATTTATATCCTACCATAGAATTTGAGCCACACTCTCTATATAACCTCTCTTTCGGCCTCAGTTCGTCTCCTTGGATCCTCAACGGTAATGCCTTGATTCCTTTTTAACCATATTCGATTCCTATTCTTATTTAATTTTCTATTTGTATTAAGGATCATATGCCCTAATATCATTTTATTTTTCCATTATTCATATTTATCCCAAACTATAGTGATTCAGAGCCTGATGCTGGATGAGCTATCTAGATGAGCCTAAGGTAGGTGGTCGCGTGCCTTTCGTCAAATGTCAAGCTCTTTATATATGATAGAGTATTGTGATCCAATTTTTGGGGTGTCACCAAGATTTATAAATCATACATTTTGTTACCTATGATCATTTAGGTAATTAAATTTTTGTTTCAAATATTGTAATTGGTTGTTTACTGGGATTAATGGACACCCCCGGGTAAGTGCCCAGGTCGGCAATTTTATGGTCGTTTGGCCTAGGATACCTATGTGGTATGACTTGATTTTCCATTCATGGGTTATTGAAAATGAACTTGATTAAATAAATGAATTTATTTGTTATTTGCGGTCTTTTGAATTGTATATGTGTATAGGAGAGGAAACTTTCCCCTTGACCTTTGTTTTTCCTAAACATGATTAAGTACGTTTGGAATGTTCTTCTCCAATTATGAGCCTTCCCACATGAAATAGCTTATGTTAAAGCCTTGTAATAGTTTAGATTACATGAGATTATTGTTATTATGTATATAACCACATTGTTAATGATATTCCAAACCTTATAGGTTAGCCATAGCCTGTGACATTGTTGGTAGTGAAATTTTAAAGGATACTGGTTTTGACCTGTTCACGTCTAATAAATTGTTATTTTGAACACATAATGGTAAAATGGTAAATATCATTCGGTGAATATTGGATTCTATTGAGAATTACATGAATGTGCATATATATATATATATATTGTACCATTTCCCATTGATTTAGCCTTGGATTCTTTGGAATGATTTGGACAGGATCAATGTGCCTATTAACAATGATAAACAATGAGTGAACCATAGAAGCCATGAATGGGAATATAAAGGTTATGTACTAAAATTCCGAGTGAATCATTGATCCATATAAAATGACTTGGACAAGTGTAAATGGTATTGGATTTATTTCAGAAGTGATACTTGGGGATTCCCTATAGGAATGCCACGGTTGGGCTCAGTTTACATGGACTTAAACCACACCTAGAGTGAACCGGTCTCTAGTGAGATTAATCGGGACCTGCTTGTAGGGTGTTGGGGGATTTTTACCTAGAGTGATAATTGAAATCCATATATATAATATCAAGGATGATCTCATGTTATATTGTATATTGGAATGGTTCATTATGCGTTTACCAAGAAAAAGTGCACTCTTGGATTCAATAATTACTTTTTCTTGCTTAGATGGCCTTCAGATGAATTTATTGTGGTTACTACTATATGGGGGATGTTGGGATCATCTAGATCTTGAGACTTATATCATTAAAGGTAATTGAACAATCAATTAAATGAAATAGAATGGAAATGGATACTAGTGCTTGTATGACTATTTACTTTTGAGTGCCTCATAGCTTACTATTTTCATTATTATACATGGATTTATATATATATATTCATTGATATATTGGCCCAGACCCCGGGTGGTTGTGTACAAGGATTTAGGGTCACACCTTATTTGGGAAAAGTTTTGGACCCAAACAGATTATATGACTACATGTGTTGATATGGGGAAACACTATCCTATAGGTACATGACAAGATGTTTAGGATTAGGAGAGCATGGGACCAAGCTGATGCATACAATGCTATTAGGATATGTTTTTTCCTTTTCTACTTTTGGGACATGTATTCTATATGGTTTCAGTGTACCTATTTTGACTGCATTATTAGAAACATTCGACATGTAAAATCATATTGTGTATGATATGATTAAAGTTTAATTATACTATTGGTATTCTTCTGTTTACTTCTGTTGCATGGTACTACTGCTTCCTCTATTGAATTGATATTGTATTCCACTGTGTTAAACTATGATAATGAGGTAATAGTATCCCCACTATCACACCTGGGCCCTCACTACTAGTCAAAAGCCTATAAAATTTGAGGAGATGCACTTAAGGCCATGTGTCCACCTGAGCTCGGATCACTGTCATGTGGAATCAATATTCAGAATATTAGAATGACCAGATCAAAGATCGACGGCTGATACAAGTTGAAATTAGTGGATCAAAACAATGATCATGGTACAAAACTGTTCTTAATCACTGATCAAATATAATTGAGGTAGTATATTTTTTTGGTTGTATTTCTATCCCCATTATCTTTTCTATGAAAAATGCATATCAATCAACAAAAATATTGATATGTAGATCTTTTGTATTATTGGATGAGTTAGTTTCAATTGGAAATTTGGGAGAGTTTATTTGTGATTATATGTTATCTCTTCATTTTCACAATAAAGGTAATGAATCAAGGTAATAAAAACTTCATCCAAGTTCTATTCTTCATAATTATTCATTTTGGTTTTCTCCCCTTATTATTTGTTCATCTTGGGAGTTCTCTATTGGACCATGGTTCTACATACACATGGTATATCGATCATTGTGTACACATTTCTTGGGGAAACATTTGTTATCATATATCTAGGACTGAAACAATGAGATGGTGGTTTGATGAAAGAAGCAATAGAGAATCATATGGGATGTATATATTATTTCATTTTTATTTGGAAAAAAATAAAGAGGAGCATTAAAACTTGTTTTCACAATGGATTTTTTGGCCTGATATTAATGATTCCAAGATGTAATGGACCAGCTGATGACCCTCCTAGATTACAACATGTGGTGCAACTAGATTGATGACTAGAAGAGTGGAGAAGATGTACGATTTCTAGATGAAGAATTATGAATATTTCCACATTACACGATATGTTCTCTAGTGGAAAATGCTATGTGGGATACTCCTAGCAGCAGATTGGGTTTCAAGATAGAGTTAAGGATTACACGACATGTGACCCCATCAAATGTAGTGGGACCCCTTCTAAAATGGATTAGCATGTACCTATGAGGGAACATGGACATGGATTTAGAGTACACAACCTAGGGGACACCATTTACTATCACACTGAAATCACAAACTGGGATGTGCATGTGATTAGCTATGTACTGATACACATGATAAAGTACAAAGGTTATAGAATACCATGCAATTCTATATAGACATGGGAACAAGCCATATTACACGGGTAGTACCCAGTACCAAATAATCACACTGTATACATGTAGTATACATCATGTACTTCATCATACTTGTCTTGGATCCCATGTCATATTTTTCATGGACATGTTTCATTAATGGTGATTTCTGTATTTCCACTCCATGAGGGTTACTATGGAATCACCTCCTAAATATATAAAAATAATCCCTTCACTATAACATTGTAGATAGTGAATTCCAAATATGTCTATGAGGATTAGAGTGATATCATATTTTCATATTCATGACCTAGGTAGACTTTTTGGTATCTTCCTAACCAACACAATGTGGGCATCGATCCTCCACTTAGAAGGTTAATCCAGATTGAGTTTTTGGTATAGCCCATGGACTTGGGAGTTATCCTCTACTATATTGTATATCTTCATATGTCCAGTATATACTTCTAATGGTGAGAAAAAATTACCACTACCTCTCGGAATCACATCATCAGTGGTATCTTACTCATGGAGTGTGTTCTCCTAGATGAGTGCTTTGGGAAAACATTGAGATAGAATCCTAGGATGTAATTACCAATATGAATTTACATTGAGACTATATGTTTTTTTTGAGTATATATAGATATTATTATTATATGTGCTATAGAAATATACCTATTTAGAGATGAATAATAATTTTTTTTATGGTTTTTGGTTTCATAGTGTTATAATGGGTGTTATTATACACACCCATGCACCAGATTGTCCCACATGTA
Organism: Viscum album; assembly: GCA_963277665.1. Taxonomy (NCBI): domain Eukaryota; kingdom Viridiplantae; phylum Streptophyta; class Magnoliopsida; order Santalales; family Viscaceae; genus Viscum; species Viscum album. The sequence continues at coordinate 610,913,547 of OY728150.1, read as the reverse complement.
TCATGTATTGTGATGATGATCAGCCTTTTAACAGAGTCCATGAGGAACCAGGATGAGATAGTTCTTAGTGAGACTGGACAGACTGGGGTTTGTTTCTGAAGTATCTTGAAAATAGTCCCCATATTTACTTCTTAGTTGTGCCCGTTTTAGGTTCTTTTTGTGGGATTGTATTTGGACATGTTTACATTTATTTACTTTCTATCACACTATAGATGTGGGACTTAGATGTATGCATGATGGATTATTTTTTTGTTTTTATATTTCAGCATTGTATTGACTTAGAGGTGTGTTCATGTGTAAAGGTAATTAGGATAAGGCCTCCCGTGGTAGTGATGTTCATACTCATCGCTATTTGATGACCCCTGGCCTATTAGAGGATGTCTTGGGGAGTCCTAGCATGGGACCCAGTGGGAAAGGTCTTGATAGAGTGGTATTAGAGTATCAAATTCTACCTTGTGAAGAGATTCTATGAGATTGATTTGGGGCAATGGGGTTATGTGTTTTGAGTTTTTCTTCAGGATGCAGACTATAGTGTTGTTGCAATAGTTGACATATTCATACATCAGGACTCTGATCAACTTTGTTTTGATTCTATACATGAGAACATTATTTGAATGAAATAAATGTTACATGCATCATATTGGAATGAAATGTAGTTTCCATGTCCTTTTTTATTATTCTATCTAGATATACTCATTGACCATGGTACATCTTATTTATTTTTGGATCCTCCATTATGTATGACATCTATAATTCAGCCTCAGGATCCTGAGTAGGTTCACCTCAGCAATGAGGCATTATTACAATGAATAGTTCTAGTGATTTTACCTCTAATTGGTGCACCAGATATACCACCACCTATAGAGTAGTCTGTGGAACCCATAGTACCAATGGATTAGGTGTTCATGCTTAGCACACTTAAAAAATTATAAATAGAGACCCCTAAAGTTTTAACAAAATCCTAACCCATACATATTTTAGGACTAGCGTGAGGTATTGAAATGATTATTATATTTTATTCAGACACCAGACTACCAGATGGTGATCCTGGCAGCAATCCTTCTTCATGGTTCAGTGGGATGATAGTGAGTTTTTGTGAATAATTCATATGACGAGGATCATCTTGCTTAGTCCATGTTTGAGTGCCTTTTGAAAGACTATTTCTCTATAGATAAAATATGTCTTGTACATGTTTAGGACTTTCTACAGATCTAGTAGGGCGACATGATAGTAAGGGAATATTCATCAAGGTTAACAAACCTCACTGGGAACTTGATAAATATGGTTCATGATCAATTATTTTTGGCTCAGAACATTGAGGGAGGACTGTGTAAGGATATCTAATATATCATTATAACTCTATTCATTTCTAATTATTTTGGTGTTCTATAGTATGAATTGGTGGTTGAGACTTCCCTTGATGAGCATATGAAGATGCTGGTTGATGACAATGGAAAACTAGAAGAATATACATCGACAGAAGGGAACCAACATCAATCTTATGGACCTCGACATGTGAGATGTTTTAGGAGGAGGTCCCATGATAGAGGGTGTGTGGTTTTGGGTTCGCAGGATGTGTCTAGTCCACCTGAGGTGGGGGGGGGGGGGTTGTTCTACTCATTTAATGGTAGGGGACATCTAACACAAGATTTTATAACCCACCACATGAATTATAGAGATATGGTGGATAAGACAAACTAGAATATGCAGCGATAAGATCAGATATGTGATAGATTAGAAGACCTGGAAGATGGTCTAGGAGGGAAGATGGAGGTGGTCGACAATTTGACTTGTTAACACCACCACTCCTAGGTGGTCCACATTAGTCTATGAGATCAAGAGGATAAGGGGTGGAAGGTGTATGTAGATGAGACTTATAAGCTAGAGTCTCTGGTAATGATTCAAGGTATTATCTATGTACTTTATACCTTATATTCTGCACTGATAGACAAAGGTTCTAGTTATATATATATTTCCACTTATCTAGTTTGAGACTTAGAGATTATTTTTGAGCCCTTGTCTTGACCATTGTACATGGAGAATATTTCTAGAGATGATTCAATGAAGACACGCTTGTTCCAAAAATGTGACATGAATCATGGATGAGAGAGTTTTGGTTGGTATCTTTTTTTATTAGAAATTAGGACTTGTGATTTCATATTGGGTATGGAATGTTTGTCTGTAGTTCATGCCTAGATTGACCATTTTAGGGGGAGGTTGCAGTGTGTCTGTAGTAATGGAACTAAGTTTTTATTTTTTCATGAAAATGATACCTCATAAATTCAAGATAGACTAATGCCTATGATGGTGTATAGAATTAATCATCATTTGGATATCATGACCCTAGGTGTAGTAAATTTTATGAGTTTTTAGTTCCCTATAGTGGTCATGGAGTATGGATATACCTTTCCTGAAGATGTTCAAGGATTACGTCGCCACTATGAGATAGTCTTCTTGATTTATCTGCACCCTGGGAAAACAACAATATCTACACCGACATATCATATGTCTCCCTTGAGGATTCATGATATAAGGGTGTAGTTGGAGGAATTGGAGAGGAAGAGCATTGTTAAACCTAGTGTTTCACCCCAGGCATCCATTTTTTTCCGAGAAGGTGGATGTGAATTTGAGGTCGTGTGTGGAATACCAGCACATTATCTATGTGACCATGAAGAAAAGGTATCCACTACAAATAATCTATGTCCTGTTTGATTAGTTCGGAGGGGAATGATGGTTCGTAATGGTGGACTCAGGTGAATTTATCACTAATAGTGAGTACAATATGAGGATATACTGAATATGGAATTCATATGTCTCTATGGTCACTATGTGTACTTGGTGATTCCATTTTTCATGATGAATACCCTAAATGTTTTCATGGGAATCATGAACCTAATATTTCATCCCATATTATACTGATTCATGGTAGTCTTGATTGATGATATTCTTTTGTACCCAACATCTGAGGAGGAGAATGCGAAAAACATGATAACGGTTCTAGGTGTACTCTGATAAAACTATATTTACTGAAAGCTATTGATGTGACAGTTCTATAAATTCGAGGTCCACTTATTAGGGTATATCATCTCAAACGATGGTGTGGTAGTGGACTTGGCAACGGTCCAATCAGTTTTAGATTGGGAGTATCCCAAGAGTGTGATCAAGGTACAAAGCTTCATTATGTTGGTAGGATATTACCGAAGAATTATACATGATATATATATATATGATATCTGCACCCACGATAGCTTTGACCAAAAAGGGTCATCCTTTTGTGTGGAAAAAGAGGTGACAACATGCTTTTTTTCAGTTGAGGTAGAGTTCGACAATCACTCCCATCTTGATATTACTAGAAGAGGGTGTCAAGTACGTTGTTTTCTGCGAGGCATCAGGAACTGGACTTGGTTGTGTTCTAATGTAAGGGAAGCTGGTAAATGCCTATGGTTCCTGTCATTTGAGACCACATGAGTAGAACTACATGAGCCATGATCTAGAGTTAACAGTGGTGGTATTTGCACAAAAGATATAGAGACACAACCTTATGAGTGGTCATTTTTTCATTTATTCCCACCACAAGTGTTCCAAGTATGTCTTTTAAAATAAAGATATTAACTTGATATAAAGGGGATGTCTAGAGTTCCTCCAGGATTATGAATTTGAAATTTTGTGTAGTATTTGGAATGGGAACATGGTATAAGATTCTCTCAACAGGAGATATTGTTTACAATTATTGAATGATACATCAGAGTAGTAGGCCTCCCTAAAGTCATCCTTTATGAATGGAGATGGAGAAACATAACTCCAGTCAATGGTTGTTACCCCTCTGATTTTTTAGTGAGTTTGAGAGGAAGAATTAATGGATGCTAACCATGAGACTCTATGTACCCAAATTTCCACTAGAATTCTTATAAAATATTTTATGAAGGAAGGGAGCATGTCTTTATTTTCAGAGGCCTCACAATAGAATAGGTTATATTGTAGGAGGAGGTTCTAAGAGTGTTCCACAAATATCCATTGGTAGTACATCCTGGGGTGGAAAAGATGTATCACGACCTCAGACGTCAGGTTTGGTGGATAGGAATAGGGAAGGGTGTTTTATAGTTTGTCACTCGATGCCTTAATTTTCATAAAGTGAAGGTTGAGAACCAAGTTTCAGTGGGTTTAACATAACCCCTTGTGGTTATAGGGTAAAAGTGGTATGATATATCTGTAGACTTCTTGATGTTATTAAAAAATACATCCAAGGGACACGATGCCATTTTGGTGATCATAGAGTGGCTCACCAAGCCAACCCTCTTTAGAGTCATCTAATAATAGAGTTTTGTTAAAATATTGAGACACCTATACATGTATGAGATAATATGATTCCATGGAGTTACATAGATGATCGTTTCTAAAAATTATGTTCTCTTTACATATCTATTATAGAAGGGATTACATGAGGTCTTTGGAAATGAGTTATACTTAAGAATAATGCTTCAGAGTGGACCATTCAGGTTCAGAAAGACATGTTGTAAGATTTTATGTTAAACTTTTTCTGTATTTGGGAGGGTCACCTACCAATGGTAGAGTTTCTATATAAAAATATCTACAATCCCACCATTGGTATGGAACCTTTAAGGATTAGTAAGGGAAACCCTGAAGGTCTCCATTTTGGTGGAATGGCCTAGGAGATTTGGAACTCATGGGTATGGAGTTGGTGAGAACAACTATAAAGAAGTTATAGATCATCTAGGAGTAGATGAAGACTGCATATAGCCATTATATTTATTATGATGATATAAAATAGAGGCCTTTAGAGTTTAAGGATTGAAACCCTGTGTTTCTACAAGTTTCAACTCCTTGTGGATTAGAATTATTTGGCTAGGGTGGTAAGCTATCTACAAGATTCATTATCTATTTCTAGATACAGTATAGATTTGGAGAGGTTGCAAACCACCTAGATCTACTACGACAATTAGAACAGGCACCCGACGTATTCTACATGTCTCAGTTGTGGGAGTATGTGAATGACCCATTGCATGTTATCAACTGGGGCAAGATGGACATCGAGGATAGAGCTACCTTTTCGGAGTACCAAATATAGATCGAGGATATGAAAAAGAGGGTCCTTCATTGGATAGTGATTACTTTATTGTGTGTCTAGTGTTACCATGACAATCCTCAGGAGAGAACCTGAGAATGGGAGGCTTAGACTCATGCTTAGTACCCACATCAATTTTTGTAAACCTTATTCTGGATTTTATAGATGTAAATCCCCATGGTGGGAGGATGTTAATGACTTGGATTTTCCATGTATAATTTTTAGATATTTTATGTATTATTTTAGAGACCACATGTTGATATGGAATGAAATTTCGAGAGCCCATTTTCCCAGAATTAATGTTTGAAATACATAAAATATATTAAATAGCACATGCATATTGTTTTCCAAAAAAAGTGTAAAAACTTATAAATGAGGGACCAAATTAGAAATTTTATGGGATTTTTTAGTTTAGAATGTCAGTTTCACCCTAATAATGACATAAGCATTGTCAATGTGGGATGTTTGTGGTAAATTCATCACATGCATAAAATGAATAAAAAATTTATTTTATTTTATCCATTTATATATGTACCTTATTATTTTTTTGTTTAATAGTGCTTATATAAGACTTATAGGGTTATCCACATAACCCTAAAAATAATTTGAGATCCATTGGAGTGCACATGAGGAGATACCATTGGCGGATGATGACCAAATATAAGATCTTCGACTAATGCATGATGGAATCAGTGGTCATGCCAATGATCATGATACATATTCAATCATCGTTAGTGATTAGTACAAATAAATAAAAGACATTTTTTATTTTATTTCATTCCCTATTATGTTTTCAATGAAGAACATGGATCAATCAACCAATATATTGATCAGTGGATCATGAGTATTGTAGGATGGGTTAGATTCATTTGGGAATTGAGTGAATTTATTTGTGATTATCCATTTTCTATTTTTTGTTGTTATAATTGGAATGAATTATGGTCAAAATAAACAATGGTAGAAGCCTGTTCCTCATGATTTTTTTTGGTTTTTTTCATCAACTGATTCTTCATAAACCAAAGGTATTTTCCGTTGGGCTGTGGTTTGACATACACTAGTGAAATCAATTGTTTCACACATGTTTATTGGAACAATGATTCAAGGTTGTAGATATGGCCCTGGAATGACGTGAAAATGGTGAGATGATGGAAGAAAAAATAGATCAAATGGTGTGCATACTTGATATTAGTGTTACTCAGTGCATGATGAAGAACATAGTTCAAAGGTGATTTTCAAAAAGAATTTATATCCAGAACCGGATTATTTTAAAATGGAATGGCTCAGTTGATAAACCTTCTTGATTGTTGCATGGGGCATTTCCATATCGATGGTTGGAGGAGAAGAGAAGACACCCAATTTAAAGATATATAATTCTAGATAATTAAAAATTACTCCATGTGTGTTATGGGGGAAGACACAATATGGTCTTCCAGAATCAACTAGGGTTTTGGGAGGGATTTAAGGATCATATGACATGTGACCCAATCACATAATGTGCAACCCATCTCTGATGGCTTAGTGTGTACTTCAGAGGGTAAACGAACATGGACTTAGAGTACATGGACATGGGCATTCCATGTACTCCCACATAGACATTTACATCTTGTATAGACATGGTCTTAGACATGTACTAGTGCATGGTATAAAGTACACAGGTTGAGTCATGATGTGTATTTCTACACAGATAGGGGTATGATCCATTTTGCAAGGGCAAGACATGATGAAGAAGGGGAATTCCTTGTACTTCAATTACACCTTGTGTACTCCTTAATACTTGTCTTGGAGCCCTTTTCCTCTATATATTAGTCAAGTTTTATTAATGTCATGTTACCTATATCCACACCCCAAGGGTTATTTTGGAATAATTTCAGACAAATAGAATGATGATCCCTTCTCTAGGAATTATTAGATATTGTTATTTGAATACTTTTGGGAGGCCCAAAGTGAGATCATCTATTTAACTTCATGCCTTATTTAAAGTTATTTATATCTTCATGAACAATAATACATAGATGAAAATCCTCTATATAGTGAGTCAATATAGTTTGATATGTTTATATACCTCATGACCTTGGGAGGGATCCTTATCTATGTGTCATATATCTTCAGACATCCAACACAAACATACAATGGAGAGACGTGATGTGCACTACCTCTCAGATGGACATCAGCAGTGATATCTGACTCTTAGAGCGTGATCTCATAGATTAGTGTTTTGTGGAAATATAATGATGGAATCCTAGGATAGAATTATGGTTGAGACTTTACATTGAGACTAAGTGTCATTATGGAGTATATATAGATATTATTATTATATGTGTTGTATATATATACATATGTATATATAACTATTATACTTTGTTTTATACATTTTGGTTTTGGGGTGTCATATTTAGTATTTTTATACCAACCCCAACATAGGATTTTTAAAGAAATGTCATGTCTTATGAAGATGATTGACCTTTTGATAGAGTCCCCATGAGATCAGGACTCGATTGTGCTTAGTGAGACCAGAAATATCAAGGTGTGTTCTTATGGTATCTTGACAGTAGTCACTATCTTGAATTTCAAGTTGGACATGTTTTTAGACTCTTTTTGGTGTGATTTTATTTGTATTTGTTTACATTCCTTTACTTACAATCGTAGTTTGGTTGTGGGATTTAGAAGTATACATGCATGATTGTTATATTTTTTACATTATATCATTATGTGGGATTTTAGATGTTTACATGTGTATATTTATGTAGTAAAATCTCTCCAATGTGTGTAATATGCCTACTCAATGCTATACACTGGCCCCTGGACAATTATAGCTTGGCTTGGGGAGTTACAGAATAGGCCCCTTTGAGATGGGTCGTGATAGAATAATTATTATTCTATGATCATAATAATATTTTAGTATATTGAAAATATTCAATATACTATTTAATGCTATATACCATAGATTTAGATGAGGTTGAAGAAGAAATTATGTGAAAGGTGTCGAGTAGGATTACAACCATCCATTTAGTTAGCATCCATTAGATCCTTTCTTAAGTACCCTTGGAAAGGTATTTTAAGAATTACATCACCCTGAATTCATTGTTATAGAAGCTAAAGATAATTGGTAATATTTTGTTTGAGCTAGGCTTCTCAATTTAGCATAAATAAGAGAGGGGAGGGTTTTCCTTTTATAATTGAGGTGAGTGTCATACTTCTAATATTTTCAAGGTATTAAAATATTATTGAGTCACTTAATTTTTAAAATGCCTTCATCGTAACTAATATTTGGAGGAGATAAAAATATAGTATAAATTAAACCAACCATAAGGTTTAATTAAGTATTTAGTTCATTTTATCCCTTATCATTTTGTTCAAACACTTCGTTGACAATTTTTAACTTTAACAATGGAAAAAAAAATTAAAAATTAAATGGTTATAATTTACCTTATAAGTTAACAATTGACTCCTAAATGATTAAGGAGTGTAATTTTCAACCATTTATCATCCTAATTGTCGTATTTAATAAAATAATATTTATCATAAAATATCATTAATTTCAATTTTGAAACTATTCATTTAATTTGACTTTAAAGACATAAAGATGATAAATGAATTTGAATATAAGCTCATTATCAATACATTATAAATTTCCATAATCATAAAATTCATTTTAAACTATAATGAACCCAAAAAATTTTACTTTTTTATGTTCCTAAAACCATTTACATTTATTTTTATACTCCTTTCATAAGCACCGTATAAAAATTATATAGGTATTTAGGTTAATTATATAATCACTATATATTATAAATAAATTATCAACATAAAAATAATTTCATTATGATCAATATAAATATAAATTTTTATTAAAAAATTATTTTCATCCTTATGTAATCATAGAATATATTTTTAAATATAAGAATATGATATTTGGTAAATTTCATTAGTTAAAAATATTATATGGGTAATAATCATTGATCAATGAAAATAAGTCAATTTTTATAATTTTGGAGGATTATAGATTAAATATACTCATACAATAAAATATATGAATGTGTTGGGTTTATTTTGGGATAATATATCATATATATAGCTTTGATTTCCCGATTTTACCCTTTCACAGGCGACAAATGTTTACCACAATTACTATTCCTAATGAAAAGAATTACAGGGATATACTTGCCAAATATGAACCTAATAGTTTCAAATATGACATCAATATTTCAATATTTAATTTCTAGAACTAGAAGAAATCAATTTTATTATAAATTCAAATTATTAGAAGAAAAACAGTCTTTAGAAAAATAGTGTTTTTAAGCATACAGTTTAACTTAGATAAAAATATGAATGTATACAATTCAAATTAAATTATTTAGATTATTCTAAATAAAATGGATTATATTTAACATTAACACCAAATCTATAATATATATAAACTTTTAAATTAATTTATATTGTGAATATAAATGAGAGTATTTGAAAATTAGATATTTTCGACTATTAACTGAAATGTTAACCATTTTAGACAAATAAAAAAACATTCACCCATATTTATTTTTTATATTTTCATATTAAAAATTATGTTAATTTTATAAAATAAAATTTCTAAAAGAAATAGATATTAATTATAATTTCCAAGTGAAAAATGAAATAAAATAATTTTTTGAGGAAAATGTATTTTTGATGCGTTAAATGAATTCACTGAAAAATTGAGATCCTATTTCACAAGAACTAATCCTTACATTCGTATTGAGTCAGGAATATATATATATATATATATATAACATAATGAAGGTACTCATATTCATAACAACCAATTCAATGGCTAAGTCATAACAGTCACATTTATATTAAAATATATTTATAATATATCTCAATCCATTTAAATATTGCTGTAGTGTGTTAAGAAAAATATCAAGATTATTATTCTTTTAAACTAAATTTTCAGGGTTTTATATTCAACACCCTTAAAATATCATGCCCTCACAATACTATATCATTAATCAAAGGTTTAATATGTGGAAATACTTTTCATTAAAACCTATTTCAGAGAATGTATTAATAAAACTTCCTTTTAAAATAGGAAGCGATATATATAAAGGTTACCCGAAATCACAAATAAACTAGTTCCCATATAAGTTGGGAATTAGTGGGAAGTTAAAATATATATTTTTAGGAGAAAATAACTTCCATGTAATAATATAGAGTATAGAGAAAAAGGTAATGAGAAATTTAATAAAAAATCATAAATCATTAGGGGGGGGGGGTGACAAGGCCATCAATTCATAAGAATTATGGGAAAAACATAACGTTTTTTATGATTATTTTGTTAAATTTTAAGGATTATTTTACTATTAATATAAAGAACATGAGAAAAATACTTATTGGATTTATTTTTATTTCATAAGCATAATTACATCCATTAGTTATATTTTGATCAATTTCTAGTTTATCCCTTACTCCATGAAATGACCAGTCAAGATAAAATTTTCATACTTCAATCGTAAAAATTTACTTTTAAAAGATCATAAGATCCAATAAATAAAGAATTGTAATTCCACTTATCTCTAGATATTTACCAAAATCAAAATTATTAACACTATTTATATAATCTGGATAAACCTACATATAATTAAATAATATATTAATATGAAAAAACATTATAATATGACCAAAAGTTTAAGATAAACTTATTACTCCACCAAAATATATCTGATGATTTTCGAAGCCCACAAATTTGAAATATTTTTTTTCAAAAACAACCTAACTATTTTCTTTAAATAATATCAATAACTCGTTAGGTTGTATAACAAAAGTTTAAATACCCAAATCATACTATCCTAAAAATATTTTTAATATTTCATTAAATGTCTTAAAATTAAACCAGGCCAAAATAAAATCATACATGCTTCCATAAATTAACTCTTTATAAATTACTCATGTTATGTTTATATTAATAATATAATATTCCAAATATAGTGTATATAACATTAATCACTCATTCATGAAATCACTTTTCAATACCATTATTATCAAGATGATATATTCCAAAAATTTACTAGGTATTCTTTCCAATCAACAATAATTACCTTGACATCAATGATCATATTAAATATAAAGGTCATCAATAAATTTAAACTTATATAAAAAAAATATAATTTCATTATTCATTAAATAACCTTTTCACTAAAATATATACTAAAATAAAGGGTTATATTCCTATTTGTCACACCATAATACTTTACAATATATTTTCTTTTTAAATAAATTCAATTACTTCAATAGCTTGGGATACACAAAACTTCATTCCTCGATGATAAAATGTGAACATTATATTTCAATTGTAATATTATATAATATAATTTTAATATTTAATGGAAAAAATTATAATTTTATAGGATTAGTATCCATTTGGATCTTACTTGATCAAAATAATCCTAGAATGATTTTTTAAAAATTTTCCTTTAGAATTGGAGGTTATAAAAAAATATAGGACTTAACAAATACTCATTTTATTTATAATAATTTATTATAATATGATTAATTAAAAATTTATAAACTCTAAAATTTATTGAAATAAAGATAAAAACATTCAGAGGTAAAATGGAATATTTTTTATAGAAATGTTTTTTCTTTAGAAAACAAGTTTTTGTTTAAAAAGGCATAATTTATATGAATTTTAATTATTTAATATAATATTTAATATGGAATGATTTAATTTAAATTTATACATTATCTATCTTAATATATTAATATATTACCATCTAAGTAGTATTACATGTTTTATTATTAATAAAAGATCATCTTATGCTTGAAAATGCATTTATAGAAAACTGTTTTTCAACATTTTTTTAGGCTTATCGTTAAAATAAAATTTTAAACATATATAAATTAAATAGGGTAAAATTAATTCAATATTTTTAATCATATTAATATATATTATATAATAATTTCATCTTATTTTTACTATAATGAATAGTAAAAGTAGTAAAAATTAATTATTGCAGCTATGGTTGCAATGGGTTTTCATTGGGTTAAACAAAAATGATATGTTTTTAAATGGGATAAAAATTTTTATAATTTATATGTCATGGCCATATTTATACCTTATAATATCTATGGTTCAATAATGGTCCTTTTTGGATCTGTGTGACATGTGGAAAACATGGGTAAAATTTATTCTTTTAAACAATTCCAGGTGTGTCCTCCTCCTCAATTTGAAAAGGAAACTCCCACACCTTACTTATTCACAACCCTAAATCCATTTGGTTAAACCAATAACTATAAAAATATCTCCCAAATGTTTTTATATAATTTATATACATGATTTTATTCACAAAATACAGTCTCTAGGGTTCTTAATAAGATACCAAAATGATGTTTATCTAAGATAAGGTAATTATTTTAACAAAGATATTTAATTTTATTTCTTCTATTTAAACATTAAATAATGTATTAAAATATGAAATATATTAATAATAGTATCTTAAATACACATATATGTTATTATTCTTATGTAATAATTTTTATCAACCCTTCTCAAACAAATGGGAAATAAATACATCGCTCATGTGTAAGGTGGATTACCACATCACGGACCAATGTAATTTGTTTTCCATATCTCGATCACATGGATAGTCATAATTATGGAAATTTTGTATATATATAAAACATATTACATGTTATAAATTATATTAAATTAATATATCATTTACTTCCTTATGATTTCACCCATTAATTGAACTATATAATCGCTCATGCGTACATGTACCAGCTATCTCCATAAAGATATACGATTCATTTTCTATATATATTTTTCAAGAATGGTTTTAAAAATATATATATAATGATTAAATATGATTTGTATATCATTACTATCATTCTAGAGATGATGTAAAAATATCCTATTCACAATAACAGAATATTTCAAGACAAAACACACATGATAAAACATTGTAATTAACACCCGTAATAATAATAAAAATTATAAAATATTGTTAAAAATCGATATTAAGATGTTATAAAATGATCATATATGATATTATGAACTTTAATATTATTCTATAATAAATTAATAACATGATTATAATGATTAAACATGAGGTAAAATAATAATAAAATAAAATAAATTGTGAGTTAAGGGATTTCATCCCAATTTACATTAAATTGAGAAATATTTGTTAATATGCACCTATCCACATTTATATGGTGTATATACCGAACCTTTTTTATATCTGAAATGAAAAAATATTTATTCATGATGGTCAATGTTTTAATTTATTCTCATTATTTCAAGGGGTTATAATTTAAAAGTTACCAATGAGAAAAAAATTGATTTTATAATCTTGCATTATTTTGAGATTGATTTTAATATCATTGAAATAATATTATCATTTATCCATTATATAATCCTATAATTTTCTTAATAATTTTATATTTAAGTAGTTTACTAGTTTTCCTCAAATTTTTCCTCTATTTGATACTTCAATCAATAAATTAAAAGTGTAAAAGAAAAACAAATTTTACTTCTATCTTGAAGATGTATTTTTCACCGATGTCCATATTATATATTTTTTTTTCAGAAAATACATTTTATTGACTAAAATGAATTATTATGCACATTTCATGTTATAAATGAATTGTAAAAAGGGTTTTAATAAAATATTTCTGCTATTTTTAAAATGGTATATTACCAAAAAAAGTCAAAAGAAATGTTTTTTAATGTATATGGAGAGAAATACATCCCCACCAACGTACTGTTTTGCAAAATGTAACTTTTTCTACAAGTTTTCAATGGTTTTATAGGTAAAAATAATTTTTTGAAGAATATTTTAATATTTAACATTCATTCTATTTTTTCTTACAATGGATAATATTTTATTTTAAAAACCTATATTTCTTTTGAACTTATAGTTACCCCTATTTCAAGATTTATCTTGAGATTCCAAAATTTACCATGAGACAATAAAATTATTATGATAATTTTTATTAGACATTACATTTCTACTAAATATTCATATTCTATATACCAAAAATATTATTATATACTAAACCATATACCTTTTGTACAAACAATTTCTACTTTTAATGTTATTTTAATAAGTAGGGCGACACAAATAAATTCATATTCTTTACTTAATATGAATATTTTTGATAAGACATATTATTAATGAATTAAAATTATTATTTGATATATGTGGAATTCTTTGGAAATGTAGCAGATTGTAGAGTCCAAAATTATATAGAACATTTATGCATCAGTATGTATCCTGAGATAAATTAGTTGGCCAAATTAAATGGGGTTTCACACATATAATTCAACTATTTTGTGAAAGGAATTGAAATTATAGATAACATGATGTCTGAGTTCCAAACATGAAATACTAAAATTTTCCTTCATTTAGAAATTAATTATTATTGTCCCTAATATTAATGAAATTATATTATCCATGGATTCATTTTTTTCTAATGTGATTGACTAAATGGATTGGTTTTTAGTTATTTAAGTTTGAAAATTGATTATTACATACATAGCAATGTTAGTCAAGTTAATGATTAAATGGAATTTGTGTTTAGTTATTTACTTTTCCATATTGATAATGCCTCACTGATTCATAATAGATTCTATTGTATATAACCCTTACTGATCACTTCAGATCACCCATATTTGGTTTCTTTTTCCTAGGAAATGGAGAAGAATTATTTGAATGAGTTCAAGGATGGTGAATCGTTTCCATTACCATATTTTATTTTTTATCCCCAATGTAAAATTAGTATTATGTATATATATAGTTCTCTAAGACTATGAAATTGATATGTCTTCTTTGTATTCAACCCACAATATCTATGTTAATGTCATAATGTAGACACCAACTCTGGGTTACTAGAGTATGGGATGTCACAGTTAGTATAAGTGGAAGTATATTAGAATAGTTGGGAACTATATTAAGGAAACAATTAATTGGAAAACATAAACCTATGGTATAATTTTGGGATAAGTATATAATAAATTCCTAAAATTTTGGTATAATAGAGATTATGTGGTTTTTCATAGTAGTAAATCCCTATTTGGTTAATATAAGTTCGCACGATTTTGGAACATATTTATCTTGGGGTAATAACCCCCAATAGAGTTGGTTCAGTATATCTCTCCCATCATTTAGGTGCACTAGTTTGTGTTCTCTCACTACACACCTTGTTTAACACTCCTTGGGTATATTATTTGAATAATTAAAATTTTATTTAGAATCCATTATAAATAATTTGAAAATAATTATTTCCCCGAAGAAACCATGTTTAGGATTCTGGGATGAACAAGCAATAATTTTCAATTTATCTAATGAGTTAAAAATTATTTAGAATTATACAGTTTGATTTAATATTAAAAGTTTTATGATCTAATAGAATATATTAAATTATATAGAAATGGAACATGGAATAAAAAAGAGTTTTAATAATCCTGGTCAATGATCATATTTAACTATTGACCACAACAATACTGCAAGTATTGGAACTGAGAAGATCATGGCTATATTAGGGAATCTTAATCATGTCCTGAAAAATAACCTTACCTGAATGGAGAAACCTATTGTTCTATTGTTATTAACCTATTTTGTATTACTTCATGTGACAGAAACATTAATTATTTTGTAGGACTTATAATCTATTGGTAACTGAGAAATTGATTATATACCTTGAGAAGATATTTATGGCATTTGGATGTGATGAAAAGGAAAAGGATACAATTATAGTGTATTATCTTGAAGGAAATTTGGATCAATTTTTGTCATTGATCTAAAATACAAGGGAAGAAAAAGTAATATAACACATGAAATAGAAATATTTTAAATAAACCTTATTTAATAAATATTTCACATGTTAGTAATGAACTAAAATTAAGTTGAATTTTCAAAGCTTAATGAAAAATTAAATAAAATAATTACAAAGTATGCATATAATTTTATAAGACTATCAAAATATTCTATAGATTACGTAAATAATACAAAATGAAATATTGAATATTTATTTTAAGGGAACAATCAATGTCTCTAAAGGGCACTGTTCTTTAAAACCTTTCCACCATATGATAAAAGTTTTTTATACACTATCAAAACTGAGAAGAAATTTACTAGATCCTACATATTCAAGGGGACCCAATAGAACAAGAGGTTATTTGAAAACCACTAAAACAAGACTACATCAAACAAAAAAAATACGATGATTCTTTTTCGATCATGAGAAAATTGATGATAGAATCATCTTGTAAAAGGTTTGAAGGGCATGTGATTTTATTACAAGTGTGATGATAAGGGTCATCTAGCTCATAGATTAAGGGAGAAGAAAAAATTAAATGATTTCCAGTGATCCAACTGTAAATAAATGGGGTATTATTCACAATAATTCCCCAAGAGTCAAAGGAATATAATATAAGAAAATCCAAGGGGATAAGGTTAAAAACATATGATCACTACGGATGAGGTGGATGTAACTAAAGATGTTATGGAAAGTAATTTAATCATAGAATAAAATTATCCAATGATTTATTTTATTTTGGATCTTCACACTCTTTTATATATTCCACGTATTCTAAAATAATTTTATATCTCCCTGGTACTTTAAGAAGTTATTTGTTAGTAAATACTCATAGAGGAAGTCTCACTATAAGAAGGATGTGTTAGGAGATCTCCATTATGACACCTAAAAATGATTTATTTGAGAAATATATTATGATATCTATGAATAAATTTGATATAATCCATATTATAGATTCGATTTCAAAATATGATGAAAAAAATATATTTTATGGAAAAATAAATTACACCTTGTGATGATGATATAAAACATCATATAATTATAGAAGATAATTCATCAACCAAGTAATTTCTAGATCCACACATAGTAGCTATTTTTAATGAGGTTATTGGGTAAGAAGAGAAAAAAAAAGCATTGGATAGAGAAGGTAATATTCAAATTGATGACTTACCTAATTTATAGAAATATATTAATTTATTTCATGAGGAGTTACCAGGATATCTAACAGAGAGTAATGTTTTGTTTTACAATGATTTAATTACCTATTCTAGATAAATATCAAAGACGCTCTATTTATTGGTCACTGTATAATTAGTGGAGTTAAGGAATCAAATTGAGGAGTTGTGTTATATGGGATATATTTTATTTAGTTTTTCACTATGTATATCTCATTTTTTCTATGATTTGAATAAAGATATATCCATGAGGTTTTTCGTTTATTATTGGAAAATCAATTGAATTAAGATAATGAACATATATCCTCTTCCTCACATTAATAACTCCCTCAGTAAAATTTAGTGAGCTTAATATTTTTCAATCATTATCCTTTGTTATGGGTATCAACAATTATGATCAAAGATGGATGGAATTCTGAATATAACATTCAAAAAATGTATGGACATTACATTTTTACTATAAATATATTAGGAATGAAAAAATACCCTTTTGTTTATATAGTACAGATGAACATAGTATTTATGTAATATTTTGATTATTCTACTATGGTATTGATTGATGATATCTTTTTGTATTCTAAAAGATATTTCCACCATGAAAATCACATAGAGATCACTCTTGATGCTATTATAAGAAAAGTGTTACATGGGAAATTAAGAAATTGTGAATTATATCTTTAAGAAGATTTTTTATTAGCAATTTTGTCTCCAAGGATGAAATCTCTGTTGATCTTGTGAAGATAAATGTAGTCAAAGAATAGCTTATACAAGTGAACATAACTGAGGTACAAAGTTCTATTAGTTTGGAATGTTACTAGTAGTGATTCATTCATAATTTTTCTTGATTGGATAACTCATTATCCAAGAATACACATAAAGGGGTTTAGTTCAAATGGACAAAGGAACGTGGAGAATGTTTTGAATAATTGGAGGGAAGATGGTTCAATGCTCCAATTTTTAGTGTTCCATCAGAAAATGATAGGTTTATTAGATATAACGATTCAACAAATAAAGGTATAGGTTGTTTTATTATGAAAAATGATAAAGTTATTACATACAAATCAGGGCAGTTGAAGACTCGTGAACAAAAATTTCCAAACGATGATCTTGAGTTAGTAGTTGTATTTTTTTTATGATGATAGGGGTAAATTATCTCTATGGTGAATTATATGAGATATACATAGACCATATTATTATAAAATATATCTTTTCACATAAATATCTAAACATGAGACAAAGGTGATGGATTGATACATGTAATAATTATGATCTATCAATACACTACCACCCAAGGATGGAAAATATTTTAGCAGATGATTTGAGTAGAAATTATTAAGTAGTTAAGACCCAAATGGGATTTCAGAGGGATTCTATGTTCATGGGTCTATTAAATATGGATATGATAATTATTAAAGAAGTAGAGAAATTATTATTTTTTAAAATGATGGGGAAGTAATCATTATTAGAAAAGAAAAAAAATTATCAATCAAATAAAGAGAATTTTCAGAAGAAAAATTAAATCGTTGAATGAAGGGATGTTAAAATATTTCATTTTTAAGGATGGAATTCTGAAATTTGGAAAGAGATTATGTGTTCTATGTATACTAGATCTAAAAAAGTAACTTTTTGGATGATTTTCATAGCTTCAATTTCTCTATAAAACCAGATAACACCAAGATGTATATGTATTTAAGGAAAAAATTTACATGATAACATGTAGTTGGAAATTTTGGATTCTATGTACAAATATTTTGTTTTTCAACAAGTTAATGCTGAGAGATAACTTCCTAGTCTTGTGTAAAAATGAGAATAAATTACTCTTGAATTTTTCATAAGACTACCACATAATCCTATAAATAATGGTTTAATATTATTTATTATTTATCACTTAAAAAATATGTACATTTCATAATTATAAGAGAATGTTTACATCTTTAGCACCTCATAAGGCTATAGATTAATGAATTTATAAAAAATTATTGCACACATCTTTTAGTCATGTCTGATCATGATTGACTTTTTACAAATTTTTTTTAAAAGTTTCTTAATAAGGCTCTTGATACTAAGATTTATTTGAGTATCACTTAGCATCATTAAAATAATGGATATTTTCAATGTAATATTCAAATAATAGAAGACATGTTTAGGTCATGATCACTTGAATTTCAAGGTATATAGAATCAGTATTTACTATTTAATGTGTATTCCTGTAAATTTTTTTCTTTCAAGCATTAAAATGGTTTTGTATGAATTATTATATGGAAATAGATTTATAACTCTTACTTGTTTAGATGAAGTTGGGGAAAAGAAAAAATCTATCCGCAAAACCAGTTTAGGTGACAAAAATAAAGGTAATGTCTATTCCAGATCATATTAAAGAAGCTCAAAGTAATAAAAAAATATACTAAAAAGTGGAGGAAGGATTTAAAATATCTTTCATAAAATCATGTTTTCTTTAACTTATATCCATAGAAGTGTGTTATAAGGTTCGATAAGATTGGAAAGATGAGCCCCTGGTACATAAGACCCTTTGAAATTCTTAAATGAACTATATTTATGGCTTATCATCATGAAATAAAACCCAACTTCTTTAAAGTACATGATGTGTTACAAATAACAATTATAAATAATTATATACTATACCTAGGTAATTTTCTCAATTTGGTGTAAAGAAGAGAGGGGAGGGGTGTCCTTTTTTAATTGAGGTGTCTTACACACTAGTAAATTTTATAATGTTTTAAAATATTATTAACTCACTTTCTTGAAAACATTGATATAAAATGACTAATATTATATAGAGATATAGGAAAAGATTATATTAAATGAAAAAATAGGCTTTAATTATGAATTTAGGTCATTTTAACCCATATCATTTGGTTTTAATTTTTTTTAACCATTTTAACCCTAAACGTGGATCAAATTTTTCAATATTAAAGGTTTATAATTTTACTTGTAAGTTAACAATTGGATCATAAATTTCCATAAAATTAAACGTTTGACTATTTCTAATCCTACATTCCCTCTTTCAATTTGTTTTTATTTTTAAATAATTTAATAAAATAATACTTTTCATAGAAGATCATTAATTTAATTTTTGACACCAATCATTTAATTTTCCTTTATTGAAATTAAGATAACAAATGGGTTAAAATATAAACTATTTGACTATATATTATACAATATTATTAACTAATAAATATTTGTGACACTGTAAGTAATCATTAAAATATTATTTTATATTTTTCTAAAATTATTTAGATTGATTTTTCTACTACTTTCACAATCACTATGTCAGCATTGTACAATTTTATAAAGAATTTATATAATCACTAAATATTTAGAAATAAATTTGCATTATATTAATAATATTGATATACTAGAAATAATCTTTAATATTAATTCAAACAAATTTATCCCCATTTAATCATATAATATACTTTTAAAAGAGCTATACATTTTTTATTTTTCTTTATATAAAATATAATACAATTCATAATCAAATATATATAGAAAAAGAAATATTTTTTAATTTTACATGTATATAGATGAAATATAATCGTCCAATGGAATATAGGTATTTTTAGGATGATTGTGAGATCTTATCTCATATTTTTAACTATGTTTTACCCATTTTACCCTTAACGAGGAAACAAATATTCACCACTATTACTATTCATAATGCCCAGAAACAAAAGGGACTAATTTTGTAAATAAGAACCACATGCTTACAAATATTTAATCCATTTTTCCTTATTCAATATATATAATTGGAATAAAAAAATTAATATAAATGTGTAAAACACAATGAAAACAATTTTAGAATAATGTGTTTTAAGCACAAAACTTAACTTATATAAAAAACATGAATATTACTGATTAAAATGGAATTAATTAATTTATTCTTAATCAAATGGGATATATTTCTATTTAAGAAAAAATAAAAAATATAATTGTAATTTTAAATTACATTACTTAATAAAAATAATTTAGAGTATTTGTGAAATCGATATTTTTCATTATTCATTGAAAAATCAATAATTTCAGAAAAGTTATAAAATTTCACCTAGAGTGTACTTTTGTATGAATTATTCCAAAATTATTATTATTTTATAAAATAAAATCTAAAAAACTGGAAGAAATTATTTATAATCTCCACACAAGAAATGTAAAAAATCATTTTTATGTAGAGATTACATTTTTAAAGTGTAAAATGACTTCACAAAAATCGATTACCAATTTTCTAAGAATTAAAAGAATTTGTTTTCATTAAGACAATTATTAAAAAAAATTATAATATAGTTAATCATAATCATACATTATAATTCAATGGCTAGGTTATAACATTCAACATTAAATAATAATATTTTAATAATATATATTAATCTACTTAATGTTATGTGATTCCGACTAATGAAGATATTGAGATTATTATAATTTTAAACTATATTTATATGGTGTCACATGTTATCATTGAAAAATTAGATTTAACTTTATGGAACATAGACCTACCATTATACAGTAACAATATGTTAGAATGGAGAGCCCACAAAATTTATCTTACTTTTACCAAGATCCCAAAAACATGCTTATATAATGGTATAATATTTTTACCTTTATATAGATAAGAGGGTATATAAAAATGTAAACACTAAATTGAAAATTATCAAATTTTCACATGAAACACTTATAAATTTTAACCAAAACATTATATAAAAAAATTAGTATGTTTTAATTCTCCCCCACTAACAAATTCTCATCACTAAAAGTATCTCTTGTGATATTTATCAAATAACAAGACACACTGAACCCAAATGTTATATTCATATTTCCATGATTCCACAAGAATATTTTAAAAGAGCCAAAGGACGTAAAAAAGTGGTATCATATTTCTTCACAACAATTTATCATTGGCGTCTATAATCCTCACTGATCACTCTATAAATGATGTGTCATCCTCCAGCTCAACATCATCATAGTCGACCACATATCTATGACCAGGAATGTAACTTTGAAGCTAAGATTCATGGAACACATCATGCATGACTTTATATCATGGAGGAAGATCCAAATGGTAGGAAACTATCCCTACAAACATGATGATCTCAAATGGGATAAAAAATCTTGATGATATATTCCCTAGCATATACAACCATTAATTCCCTAGTCAAGGAGTCAGCCACAAGTACCCTTGGTCATCCACAATGAACTATATGACAAACAACCCCCTATTAGAATGTGATTCCTACCTACTTTGATTAGTGAATAACCAAATTAAGATCAATTCAATTTCTCAAAGGGCTCATGTACTATGCTCAACCTTATAATTGTTTCTTTACCTGCCTCTTTCCAAAAGAACAGTGATAGACATAGAATACCATAAATTACCTCCAAAGTTTCCTTCAAAATTTATCCACTGGAATTTTATTTATATAAACACTTAACCATTTCTAGGATATCATCCACTATTCAATATAAAACCATAACATATGATGACACCATATATACTAAAATTCATATTGACATCTATGTTGGATTTTCTATTTGTGGCTGGTACACTATTCATCATTTCAAATGGGTAATATAAGATTTCCATAATCCTTACTAAAAAAAATTTCCACTTCACATATTTATCTTTTATGATTCTAAATGTTTCTAAATGAAAGTATATAATCTCCCATATGTATAACTTCTAAAGTAAAACCACTTAAAGGGACTCTCAAATCAGTAATATTTGTGCCACATTAGTTAGTAAATTGATTATTACCCAAACAACATCACCACTCCTCACGGTCCTAGGTAATCCCCTAAATAAGTCCATCCTCATATTATCCAATTCCATATAAGAAATAAAAGTGTTAAACCCATACTGTAATGATGCAGATACCGAGCCATTATCTCTAAGTAGGTAAGTCATCTAGAAACAAAAACCAGTGTTGTCACCCTTTAAACATGAACACCATAATTTCATTAGATGTCATGGTAAATCTAGGTTAAACCTAGAAACTATACTCATTTAAAATCAGAAGTTTATCATTTAATATCTTCAATCAATGAAACTAGAACTATAAATATCACAGGATTAAGATCACATCATAATCTTATAAGGACCACCCAGGAATAGAATCATCCATTTTCAAGTTATTTCACATCAATAATCTTGTTACACCTTGATAGTTGTTAAACATATTCCATTATTTTTCATTATAAAAAACAGTTTTTATCTTACATTCTGTGAAACACAGAGTTTTCTTGCGTTGTACACAACATTAAGTTGAACATGCATTATAAGGAACAACAAGTTTTATAAAAATAAGAAATATTATTAAAATGTTATAAGTTAATATACTAGTTATCACCTAAGCATTGAAATAGATGGTATGGATTTGATTAAATAAATTATGAAAATACATGATGAATTATTTAGTTACCAAGTAATTAGAAATATAAGTAAAAACTCATTTGAAAATAAATGAAATAATTTTCGTAAAAATACAATGTTTATGAATAAACATGTATTTTATGTCAATACACTAAATAATTAACTTTTAGTGAATAATTTTAATAATATTTTTATATTATATATTCAATAAAATGTTTTAATATTAATTTTATGTGCTTTGTATGTAATATTTAAGAAAAAATCCAATTTTTCTCTTAATACATTATTTTTATCAGAAATATTTTTGCTGTATTTTGATAACTAATTTAAAAAAAAAAATTCAAAAAATTTAGGGAATTTATTTTCAAAAAGTTAAATTAATTTTTGAAACCATAATTTCAAAATTATCCTAGTATGGATGATTTATAATTTTCAAAGGATTTAATTTTTGGATGAATAGATAAAATACTAGGTTTTATTAAGAATTTTCATTTAATTTGAAGCATTATAAAATTTAATTTGTTTTTAATGGGTTTAAATGTAATTTTTTTTAAATTATATATCTATTATTAAAATTTAAATCATTTAAATCATTTCTATTTTGACATTTTTTATTCCTTATAAAAACATTTGATCATTTTATCGTTAGAAAACTGCTTTCTCATCACAAATGTGGGATTAATTTAAATTTATTTTTAGAAAACCTATGAAATGAATTTATAAAAATATATTTATAAATAGGAATAATAACAATTTATATTATATAATATGTTCAACTTAATTTTATAGCATAATTTTTAGTAAAAACAGTATAAATAATTTACAGCAGTTAACATAAAAATGGTTTTACAGAGGGTTAAACTAAAAGGATAAGGGTTTAAAATGAAAACAAACAGTCTAAAACCAATTTTATGGTCATATATTGAACTTATATTTTATTATAGTATTAATTACTCATTTTGGATCCTTTTTTCGTGTGGAAAATGTGGGTACAACTTTTTATTTTAAAACATTACAAGTGTGACACTCACCTCATTTATAAAAGGCGACCACATATCCTTTGTAATTCACAAATAAACTCACATTAGTTCATCCCTTACATAAAAAATAATTTCTTTAAATATTGGGATCCTAAACCCATTAAATGAATCTTTTTGGTGAAAACCAAGAGAAGTTTTCATTAGAAGATGTAAAACCCCTAACTGAATATTTTATTTTATTTCTTCCTCCACCTCCTTCAATTATTATTAAAACAATATGATATAATAAAATTAATATCTTCCTTATAATGATATTTTTTTTATATTAATTAATGACCTAATATTATACCGTCTTCTATCAAATTGAATAAAAAAATCATTATTCGTGTGTATGAAACACTATCGCCTTATAAACTGACGTTATTCAATTTCCATCCCCACCTCTTATGGATGAATATAATTATGAATTTATTATTTATAAATGATATTTAGAATAAAATTATACATCTAAAACTATAAAAACATATATATATATTCTAACCTCATAACCTATTGTAAAACGATGACATCGATTGTGGGTTTGTAAGACTGTTGCCTCACAAACCAATGTGATGTTTTTAATATTTGTTCTCATTAAACGGTAATAAGGATATATTAAACTAACAAATTTTTTATTTTTAATATAATTATTATTTTTAGTTATGGTATCCCATATACCTTGTTATATTATATTCTCTGTGGGATATGATAACGTCGGTAGTTTGTACGGTAGATTGCATCCTCACAAAGAGATGTGATTTGTTTTTCACGTACGCTTTATATGGAAGTTAATAAGGATAAAATTCAATTAAAATAAGTGATATATATTACATAAAATGATTCTATAATGTTAATATATCATTTTACCTTATTTATATCATTCCATTATGAAAATTGAAACAACATTCATGAAAACGCATGACATACTGTCACCATGAACACTTTTTTTCATTTTCTATCTCTAACATTTTGAAATTTGATAAATACATATAAACTAAACATATATGATATTAATATCATAGATAAAATTATGGATATTATTTAACCATGAAAAAAATTTTAGGTCCAAAACAAATATAAAATCAAAACATAGAGGAAGGACGAAGTAATTATTGCTTAAAACGTGACCTTAATAAGGAATTTTTAATATATGGGTAATAAAAATTCATAAGAAGATAATATTTGGTATGATATAGATAATAAATATTATTTAATATATGTATAATAAAATTATATTTATTATATAGGAGTTTTAAATTTTCATGAAGAATTCTAAGACTTTTGGTATGGGATTTCCCTCTAACTAAATACTTATTTGAGACACATGTCGTGTTCAATTCCTATTTATTTTATGAGGTGTATATAAAGGTCATGAATTTATTTTTTGATGCTTCACCTAAAAATATTTTTTATTTAAAAATCCATTTTAGGATATCTATTTCATGGGTTTTTCGGTTAAAAATATACCAAAAGTGTATGGGATTTTTGACTCAATTTTTTTGAGACAAATGTTAAGTTATGCATGTATCTTATTCTATGAGGAGAATATATAGAACCATTAGAAATTAATATAGATGATTTAAGTAAAATAATGATATTATTTGTTCCATTAAATTCAATTCTTTCATTAGGGCTTGGGATTCAAGACTAGCAAATTTGTAAGGGTTTCGTAATACAATATCATCTTTTATCGGAATTGTTTATGTTTTTGCTTTTGATGATGAAAATTATAAACTAGAACTAAATAAACTCTTATATTTTATTATAATATGGTTATGTAATGAGAAGGAATGTTTTCTATTCATTTTAATATCTTTTTATACTCAATATTTTGAAAGAATATTTTGAATAGAAATCATCATTATTTCACTCTATGGTCAGAAAAAAAAAATTCACCCAAAACCGTATTATCTAAATTTTTTTAGAATTTTATTTAATATTATTAAAATGATTTCATAAAGAAAATTTTACACATTTTTAAAATTAACAATATTTTTTAGATAGAATATGTTTGTTCATTTTCCAAAAAAATAGTATTTTGATTTTTTTTATAAAGGAAAATTTGTTTTAATTATGAGATAAATCAAATTTCATGCCATTGTGGCCATTATTTACTTTGAATAATACTTTCTAGTTTTCTATTTTTAATTTTAAATAAAATTATTTTCAATACATTATATTTTTTAATAAGTGGGTTTCAATGTTGAATTGATATTACCCTTAGGAAATGTCTTAAATGAATTTTAAAGATTACATTATTTTTTTTCAAGTATATTATAAAAAAAGGATTTTCAAATTTTTTCTATTTTTAAATGTGTTTTTCATTTTTTAAGAGGTATTTTTATCATGATTTTTTTAATTTTTTTTAAAATTTTACTTTATAAAATTAATATTTTTTCAATGAAAATAATTTCCAATTTTGTTTATAATTTTTTACTTTTAAAAATTGATTTTAAAGAAAAGATATTTTCTTCAATAATGGTTTCATAGGAATTTTAAAAATTATTTTATCTCTACGATGACATCTATTGATGTTACCTATGCCTTTCTAGGGATATGATCCAAGGATACCACTATTATTATTTCTATAAGTAAAGTAGTTTTACGATTGAATTATGTTTTTGAAACCAATTTTTCATCTACGTGTTAGACAATGAGGAAATGATTTTGAAAATATCTTATTTTCATCGGTTATACAATGATGAAATAATGAAATGATTATCAAACCTGTCTTTTTTGTATAGGTTATGATATGATGAATTTTTTTGGAAACACATTTCATTTAATGGGTTATGATATTATGAATGTTTTATGATCTTATGACAAACATTTATATGATATCAACTATATGATGGGTGGAACCTGTATTTAACAATAATTCAATAGGTAAAGATTTATATCTCATGAGATAGACATGACTAGAATAAGGAGTGAACCCTGTTCAGTAATGTAATTCCTCCAATATGAAGGTCTTGGGAGTGATCTTGGAATCATATGATGGTTTGGGGAGTGAACAATTTACAATATGATTTCCAAGTTAGTAAGCCTTGAATACTTTGTAAATACTTTTAATGCCTATTTTTATACCATAATTTAATTTTTTATGTCAATGTTATACTATCATGGATTATGTTCTTTTATTTCCTTATGATTATTGTATTTCAAAATACTACTATTTATTCCCTGACTAAATATTAAAATATTTGATATTCAGGGTATGGTTTTGATATGTTATTCTCACATTCTCATACCCTAATCCTCACATTATGTTCAAATATTTTCCCTTGTTTACCCTTACATATCAAATGATCTTAAAATATATTATGCTTATGTTCCCTAGGTTATGAATAAATGTCTTCAGTAGGGTATGTAGATGAAGAGTACTAAACCAGAAGATCTTTTTGGGAATAATTGAAGATATTTATCTAAATAATATGATTTTATACCTCATCTCCAAAGGAATTTAACAATTATTATCACCTGGTCTGTATTTTTTTAAAGAAATGAATATTCATTTAAAAGGACGTAATTTTTATTCTAAAAAATCATGGGTCACTATATTTAGTATTAGATGAAATATTTAGCTAGCCTTTAGAAACTAGGATATGAATAACTTAACGAGAAATCCAGGGATATGTACAAGGATAATTAAAGGTATTAGTAACTGTATATTAAAATTTCTTGTAATTTTTTTTATAGATATAGAATGTGGTTTCTAAGAACATATATTCATATCTATATACTATAAGTGGATGTGTCTCTATATCATAGGTATATAGGGGCAATAACTCAAAAAAGGGTGAATTAAGCTCAACTCGATCATCACATAGTGCACGAAAATGGTCCTTACTATACATCTTGTTTTACTCACCTGGGGGATATTCAATAGAAATTAAAAAAAATCCATATGAACAGTTACGAGGGATTTAATCAATGACCACGAAAGAGATATGTTAATAAAATGGTTTCATAGGTTGAAAATAAGGTTTCATGATTTAGACAACCTATAAGTGATTTTTCCTGATTATGTGGGTTACCACTATGAATATTGTTACCCACTCTAGGATTTTTTGTTTTAGTCAATGATAGGAAATAAATGGCAGTGTATCAATGTTAAATGTGGTAGAAAATGTGATAATGAGAAACAAAATGGGTTGATAATGAGAGTTAATGATATTGTTATTATTCCTAATTAGATATCAAGATATATGATTAATAACTTACAAATTACACAACTCTATTAATTCCCAAATAAGATAAATATAGAGTTCATTGAGAGTTCAGGTGGTGGAGACATTAGAGGAATGGATATTTTATTTCTTTTATTTCATGAATACTTAAAACAAAACCAAACTAAAAGTATCAGAGGAACAAGAATATGTTTTGAGTTTGGAAAAGAAGGATACAATGAAATTAATTATAGAAGAAGAATGAAATGTTTGCTTAACACAATAGAGTATAATAATGGTCCCGGTTAGATAAAATTAATAGTTTAATTATTCAAATGAGAAATATGAAAATAGATGTCTTAATGAGAAATCCCATTAATATAATCCACAATGTTGTACATGTAATGGTTACGTTTCTAATGATTAAGAGACTACAAAAAAATATATGAATATAATGATGTGTTAAGGAATAAGACGATGAATAATTGTAAACCGTGTATGAATAAAGTGGAATGATAGATGCATTTGTATATTTGGATTCAGATAATTTTATTATCTATATTATTCTTGTTATTATAATCATGAAAAATCAATGGATTTTTCATTACAGTTTTTCATTAAGGATTTAAAAGAATATGTTAAATAGTAATGATGTACTAGAAATTTTATTTAATTGAAATGTGATATTTCTATTAAGGTAATATAACTCTTAAGATTTTATTTATGCTGAGGAAATTTTGTTTAGTTTTCATAATGGGATGATCAATATTGATAAAGTAAAATTTATATTACTGATTACCTTTGAACTCATTAAGGATTTGATGAAATTGTGTTTTATGTTATCATTGATGGAATTTGATTTATTTTTTGGCCTTGTGAAATTTGATCAATAAATTATTATTTTATATATGTAATTTGGAAGGACTTATTTATTTAAATCAGGTATTATTTCATTAATGTTTTATGTTAATTAATGATATTACCTTGTTTTAGGAGAATATATGATCAATGTATTCACATATTTAGTATGTGACATTAATAATAATTTATCTTGTTTTTAGGATTAATGAAAGGTTGATGTTGGAAATTTAGTGAGCTTATTTACACTTTTTTTGGATTTAATATTTGGAAAATCATGGAGGAGCCATAAGTTTTACTTCTCCAAAAAGGGATTATGTTGAACTTTAGACATTATTGGAAAACTTGTTCTAAATAATTCTATTTTTAAATATATCTACAGAAATAATGTATGAATTATCATAAATTTATGGATCTTATGATCCACTAGTTCTTAAGGAATAAAAAATTAATTTATTAGAGTAATAGATTATGTTTAAATTGATCAAGTCACAAACAAAGAATAGAATATTTCTTATGAAACAGAATAAAATTAAGTAAGTTTGTCTTCTATTAAAAATCCATCAACTTTAAGAAAAGGATCTTGAAATAAAATACTAAACCTTTACCTTAATTTCTAATAAATGAATTTTCGTTTCAACTCTCAAAAATTTATTTATTTCAAGTCATTAACTTTCTACTGACCATGTTCTCTATCACTCTTTAATTGTATTTGGGTGATATATTTCTCTTCAATGTATTTGTTTTTACTTCCCACCTATGTAATACTATTTGTAAACCTATCATGTGTTTCCAGGATAAACAATATATATCATTTTATACCTTTTCATTAAGAATTTGTATTAACCATTTTTATAACGTGGGTTTCCTATAAAAGAATTTCCAAATGTTAATCCCTTTTTATCGAACAAAAGTTCAAATTATGAAGAGGTAATCTATTTAAGGGGGTATAATGTAACGCCCCATGATTTTTTGAAATATTTATAAATTAAAATTAATAAAATTAATATTTATCATTACATGAAACACTGAGTTTACCTTTAATTATAAGATACTCTGAGTTTGTCTTGCAAAATATGCAAATCTATGTTTTTCTTGGATTACATCCAACATCGAGTTTAAATGAAACAAAAAATACTATTAAAGTATTATTATTTAATGTGATATTTATCATCTAGCCAATTTAATAATGGGTATTAATATTATTAACTAAATTTAAAAATTTATGATTAATTCTTTGGTGGGGAATTGATTAGAAATGAATATAAAAAAATTATTTGAAAAAGTAAATATTTTTATAAAAAACTATTTTTAGGAACACTATTGATTTATATATATATAATTAATTAAATAATATTTGATGGTTGATTATATTGATATATATATATATATATATATATTCAATAACAGATTTTTCCATTCCTCTTATGAGTTTTACAGACATGAGAAAAGAATTAATCTATTTTGTTACTTACACTATTTAAAAAAAATCGTCGTATTTTGAAAAATTATTTTATAATTTTTTTCCATGTCTAGAAAATATATTTTAAAAAATAAAATTCATTTTTGAAACCCTCATTTCGAAATTAATTTTAGATTAATTTATGGTATTTTCTTAAGAAGGTAAATGTTTTAATTAATATTAAAAAATATTGTGTTTATTAAGAGTTGTAATTTATTTTAAATCATTTAAAAAAATAAAAATTTATTTAATATTTTTTTAAGGTAAAATTATTTTAAATAAATATATATTAATCTAATTTAGTTTTTTTTGGAATCAATTTTATACTAGATTTTGATATAAAAACGTTTCAAACTTTTGGACATTTTCTCATCGGAAAACTACTTTCTCGTTGCATTTCTAGAATCTATTTTAATTTAAAATTTTCCTCTTAAATGAATGGAATTTAAAAAAATGGATTATATATTTGGAATCAGAATAATTTATAATTAATAATATGTTAAAAATAATTTTTTTCCATAATGAATACTAAAAACAGTAAAAATTATTTAATACGGTTAAGGTAGAAACAGGTTTACTATGGGTTAAGGTATAATGATAATGGTTAAAAACGATCCAAAACCTGTAAAACATTTTTTTCTCAACATATGTGTACCTTCTCTATTATTTGTTTAATAATGACCCATTTTAGAGCTTTTAGGCATGTTAAAAAAGATAGTACACTTTTTTTCAATATTTATAAGTGTGACACTCACCTTACTTATAAAAATCCACCCTTGTCCTCTCCACTTTAGATATAAAAAACAAATTGGTATAAAAAATAAATTCCAACATAAACACCTTAATTCCCAAATACCATCCTATAATCCTTAGTTTTTTCTAAAATCTAACATAGAAATACATTTTGTTGAAACCAAAATAAGTCTTCTAAAAAAGGGGTAACACCCCAAATCAAACATTTCTTTATTTATTCCTCCACCACCTTCAGTTATAATTTAAAGATGATGATATAATAATACAATTATCTTATATATAATTAAACATTTTTAGGTTAATTTCATGACCTAAAACAACATCCTCTTCTATCAAATGAAATACAAAATCACTATTTATGTATATTGCATACTATTGCCTCGCTAACTGATGTTATTCATTTTCTATCACTACACATCACAAATGGATATAATGATGTATTTAATGTTTATAAATTATATTTATTATATTATTATACCTATTTAAGTGAAATAAAAAATCTTACATCTTATGTTCTAACCCATTGTAAAACAACAATGGTGCACGTGTGCGCGACGTACTACCGCCTCACAAACCGATGTTATGTGTTTCTCATTTTTTTACTTGGAGATTAATAAGAACAGATTAAATTAATAAATATGATATTTTTAATATAATGATACGTCTGGAATTATGTTATCACATACACCATATTACTTTTCATTCTGTGGGTGATATAATAACATTATTTGGGTGTATGGTAGACTTCCACCTTGTGAAGCAATGTGATTCATTTTTGAGAAATGATTTAAATGGAAGATAATAAAGATAGATTTAAATAAAATGTGTGATAAATATAAAATAAAAATGATTTTATAATGGTAATATACCATTCATCCTTATTTCTTTCATCCCTCGAAGAAAATGAAAACAATGTTCATCTGTAAATACGACTTACCATCTCCATGAATGAGGTATTTCTATTTTTATATCAAAATTTTTTGGATTATCAAAATTACATATATAAGGAATATATATCATATTTTTATCATGAATAAATTATTTAGATTATTTATCCATGTTAAATATAATAGGAACAAGAAAATTAAAAATCAAAACATATATGAAAAATGAAGAAGTTATTGACTAAAACCTGGCTTTGAAATTTAAGTTTTAAATAATAGTAATAAAAGTCCATAAGAAAATAATATATGTTAATATATATATAATTATGGTTCCTTAATATATTTATAATAATGTTATATTTATTATTTCTGATGTTTGAATGTTTTTTACGGAATATGAGACTTAAGGTAAGATATTTTCGTCTCGTTTTTCACTTTCGTGAGATACATTCCATATTCTACATTTATTTCTTTTATACAGTGTATATAGATCCTAGTAATTTATTTTATGATTACTAAACTCTATTTTTTGGGACTTACATATCTATTTTAGGATATCTCTTTTAGTGGGTTTACGATTCAAAGGTTACTAAAAAGAAAATGATGTTTTGTCTCAATTTTCATTATTTGAGACATATGTTATGTTATGTACCTATCTTTTTTTATGAGTTTTATATACAGCCACATTGACATTTAATATCATGAATTAATTTATTCTCATGACCTATATTTTTTCATTTAATTTTATTCTTTCATCGAATACTATGATTCAAAGCTACCAAAAGTGGCAAGGATTTTAAAATATAATCTCATCATTAATCATTATTATTTATGTTTATATATATAATGATAAACTATTATGAATTATCTCTTAATATAATATTTAATTTTATTATTTTATGGTTATTTCTTGAGAGTGCATGTTTTGTTACTAATTTTTATCTATTTATGTACTAAATAGTTCAAAAGAATGTTATTTAGAAAAATGTTCTTCATTCCTATCTTTGGTCTAACACCCCATTTTTACTGAAAACAAAAAATTAATAAAATATTTTCCAAAATATTATTTTTTAATTATTTAAATAATTTATTAAATTATTATTTAACCATATTTTCTTTTTTTAAAATTTTTTTGAAATGAATCTTCATATTGTTTTCCAATCAATACTCATTTATATTTTAATAAAAATTTAAATGGGATGTTTGTTTTAATGTGTATTACATGAACATAAATTCCACCACTATTACCATTATTTGAATTAACTGTCTCTATCAATGTTTTCATGGTTATTTTCAATGAAAATTTTTTTCAAAATGGTTTAGGTTTTAATTTTTTTTAAAAGGGATATTTTCCCCAATAAATATTTCAAATGATCTTTAAAGCATTATTTATATATTTTCAAGTTTATTTTTAAAGAAAATAATATTTAAAACGTTTTATGTTTTAAAATGTTTTCTCCAAATAAGAAAGTTTCTTTTCCATAAGAACTGTTTTAAATGATTTTTAATTATTCCATTATTAGTTATAAATTTTATTTCTAGAGAAATGTATTTCAAAAATGTTTTATGAATTATTATTTTTAAAAGTTAATTTTCCATGAGATGTTATTTTCTATAATAAAGTTTTAAAGTGTCTTTTGAAATTCATTTCATAACTAGGATTAAATCCATTGATGTTACCTATTCCATACAGGGGATATGATCCAATGATAAAATTTGTATACTTTCACTGAATGGTTTGTATTTATGAGGACATGATCTTTATGAAATTTGTTTCCCTTCCATAGGTTATACCAAGAGTAAATGCTTATGAACCCCATATATTTTAATTGGTTATAATATTATGAAATTATGAAATGATTATAAAACCTATCTTTTTTCCTTTGGTTTTGATATGATGAAATTCTTATGAAAACCATTTCATTTAGTGGGTTGTGATATGATGAATGTTTTATGATCTTTTGGAACACATATATATGATGTTCATGATATGAAAGTTGGGACCTATATCCTTATGTAATGGATCATGTAAATATTTATATCGAATGAGATAGAAATGACTCAAATGGGGAGTAAACTTGGTTCCATAAGGGGCATTGTATGCTATGACGGTGATGTGAGATAACCATTACTGATATGATGGTTAGGGTAGTGAACCCATTATATTATGATATACTTGGTGGTGATCCTTGAATATTATGGAAATGATTTAATATACTTATGTTTGTTCTGAAATTCCATATCTTTCATTAATTTTATGCTCTCATAGTTCATGTTCATTGATTTCCTTTTTCATTCATATTTTATTAACTATGAATTTTTTTCCATGACTCAATATTTTGATGTTTGATATACAAGGTATAGTTTTAATATGTTAATCTCATATTCTCATACCTGTATGATATTGTTATTTTTAAGAATTTTTTATTTTTTACCTTACTGAGAATCTAAGATCCCCCTTTCTTATATTACCTTTCCCCAGGTTACGAATAATGGTTTTAAGTAGTGTATGTCTGTAAAGAGTACTATATGGGATGATATTTGTGGGAACATTGAAGAACATTCACTAAATAAGAAAATGGTGTACCTAGTATCCAAAGGCAATAAACCATTATTATCCTTAGGTGTTTGTTTTTGTAATTTAATGAATATTCATCTAAAAATATATAATATCTGTGTATGAAATGCCAATGTCCATATAAAGTTCTCATAATATGACACTTGGATTGTCTATACCTAGTCTACTAAATAAGATGTGATAAAAAAAGAATTACATGTAATAATTACATGATCTTAATAAGTATCCACTATCCAATCATCCATCAATCTAATTATACACCATTCCTCTAGTAATGGATATACTTATGGCTCTTACATATATGATTTTTTCTAAACTAAGAGAATCTATAACCACATTACTGTTTCCTAGAGAATATTCCATCTCAAGGATAAATATATATAGATACTTCATAGAATGACAATGTATCATGTTGAGATCCTCCTAAGAGAAGATATATCACAATATCTTATGGTTCATATAGAAAAAAAAATCTTACAAAAGAGGTAGTACAACTGACATGTAATGTCATAGAGAAAAACTACCAACAATAATTCACTTTTTAGGTAGTTTTGATCATGAGATGTAAGTGATGTGACCAATAGATGACTATTTGAGGTATCAATATCAAAAAAAATTACAAACCCCATAACTAAGGAATTAAAATATGCTACTAGCAAATATCAAGCTCCAGAAGGATCGACACTAGAGTTCTTGTTAATATCCTCTTCATCTTTATGATGACCTCCTCATTCTAATGAATCCATTAAAATACACCCCCTTTTACTTATTTAATTCATTGACACTACCAAAATGTATAATTCTACAATGAAGTGTTGATAATACCCCAAAATCCCTAGGAAGATCCTAATATCAATTAAATTCCTAGGATATTCCAAAGACATAAAAACCTCACACTTTCTTAGTCAACTAAAATTATTATGCCATAAATTCCATGCGTGAGGAATTGGGAAGAACAAGTGTATGTTCCCATTATTATTTTTTGTCATGTTAGGTTGATGAACTTTTATAAAGAGGGAAATGGTAAGAAACTTCTCCCTATTATTCATATATTTTCCCATAAGTATCCTCTTACACAGTCGAGTCTAGGGGACCTTGGTCGAACCACCAAAGGCAACACCCCCGTCATGTGGGGGGTTCCTTGCCACATGATTTTGCTGACAAATATTGTTTGGTGGTGGAACCATCAGGATGGACCTCGTCATAAATGATTTGAGGCCATGAGTGACCTCTTGATCCACCTCCCTATAGTATTGGAGGGACTATTTTTTGTGTTCTAGATATAAGGACCTAAAACAGTTGAAGATGGTGGTTGGTACCATCTACTTCATGAGCACTGGTCATCACTGACCGGAAAATTGAGGGTTGTTTTTAACATGGAGATCCTATTAGGAAGCCTCCATGGTTAGGAAAATAATATATTGAAAGCATTCACATACCAGCACATTAGAGACCCAACATTGAAGATGTTGAGTTGGGGATGACATCCTTCCAATAGATAATGATCCAGATTGAGTAGCGACCATAGCATTCATAGGTGAACATTTAAAGGAAGCCATTTGAACTGAAGAGAGTTCTAAGAAACCTTATAAACATAATGAGCTCCATTAATGAAACATCTTTTAGATGGATACATCATGATTTATTTATTTTTATGGAATTCTGTTACCAATTTATTGGGGACTTGACAGATGGGTGACACCACTGACTTGGTTAAGGATTTTTGTTAGCTTCACCATTTTAGTTTTTCCATCCCTCAGAACGTGTGTTATGGTTAAGAATCACTACCTGGCAGTTTCTATTGGACTTATTTATGGATGCGGAAACACCCAATGGTTCCTTATCCAAAGGGACCTCGTTTCCAAAGGCAGGCATTCCTTAATTTTGATCTTACGATACATAAAAACATGTATTTGTCGAGAGGATGGGAGGTCAAAATCATTACACCCTTTTAGTGGGAATTATTGTCTACTCCAGGATTATCTTTTATATTTGAGATATTTTCAGGAATCCCTATTAATTCACAATCTATAACAAAGGTTTCCCTTATAATTAGAAAGCAAATTATTAGAATTTTTAAAACATAGAATCATCAGTATGTATTTGAGTTTCTTTATTAATGGAGACATATATATGTGTTTGGGGTTATCAATCAATGGTACCCTCTCATATATTATGTAGAGATTATTTTAACCATCATTATGATAATACTACTTTTTAAGTGACTCAGTGGGGAACTATGGAATTTATTGTCATTGAAGGAGATGAAGGGTTTCTTTGATGTTGTGATCATACCCATAAATGGGATACCTACGTATCCTTGTCAAAGGAATCAGAACCCTCGTAGTTTAGTTTTACTTAATAGGGCACATCATACCTTTTGAGGTTGTGTGATAAGTACCTATCCATACAATTTAATGTCATGTGGTAATGAAATCTAAGTGAAAGTTACTTAGTCAATGTTTGGTATGGGACTTATGCCAAATAAAAACAAGGAACTTGGAAATAATATGGGATTCCATGTTATATAAGACCCTATTGGGAATTTAGACCAATAAGAACATGATTTATTTGTAGTGATGGGTCTTAACTTCAGAGAGGATTCCTACATATCCCATTTTGACGGGAATCAAAGCCCACGTAGATTGAGGAGTCTCATTTGAGATTATAGTTATTTGAGAGAAATGATATTTCAGTTACTTCTAGAAAAGGCTTACTTTTTTATGGATGAAATAATATGGAGCTCGGGCCTTATAAGGGCTTCCTACATTTCCCAATTATCATGGGAATTAAAGTTCTCATAGTTCAGGATAATGAGGTGTTTGTGAAAATGTTGTGATCATGAAAAATCTATAAGACCACATGAATCATGCTTAGTGTGATAAACAAGATGATGTCAAAGATTCAACAAAGGCACATGCACACTTTTCCTCCAGCACTGATGGAAGAGGATGAGACTATGGTGGTGAGGGTGGATGAGGTCGAGTTGACCATTGAAGTGGGTATAGAGCAATGAACCCTTAAATGTGGGATGACATTGGGGTCATGTGGCTCAACCCTTAGATGATTAGGGACATACCTCATTGGGAGAACCCTGATGGATCCCAGGAGAAGAGGGAGACTTCACATTTTCTTTGTGGAAAAGAAAGTGTGATCCTCACTATCCTTATTGGGAACTGGAGGCTCCAAGTCCTAGAGACGAAAAAGGAAGGATATGATCCAAACCATAATCCTCAAAATTGGGATCTCCCTGACACTATTCCTAAGGGAAATTTCCAGGTGATTGTGGATATACAAACCAGAAGACACATAATGATTCTTGAACCCATTATGAAATAGATGTGAGAAACTTCTAATTGTTGATTTATAAACCTAAATAAGAGACATGCTTTTGTGTCTTTTCCAAGGGTTTTATTTCTCATGAGTTTTTCATGGAGTCTTCTACTTAGTACCTTTATGTTAAGGGAACCAAGGAAGCAAGTAACCTATACTAAGTGGCTTTAAAGAGGGTTTACAAGATGATGGGTAGGTCCTGTGTGTAGCTATATAGATTAGCTATGCATGGTAGGTATAATTCTTAGGTATGTTGCTTAGGTACCCCACACTGATGTGCCGCGTAGGTACCCCACATAAGTGCACCACAAGCACCACAACAATGACTGAAAAAGTTCTTAACACTGCAGAACCAAGCCTTTTAAAGAATCAAAATTTGAATAGGACATCAAGACTGGATTATCCCATGTAATTCTCTTTTCTCTCATGATTTTAGAGAGATACCT
Source organism: Viscum album (assembly GCA_963277665.1). Classification (NCBI taxonomy): domain Eukaryota; kingdom Viridiplantae; phylum Streptophyta; class Magnoliopsida; order Santalales; family Viscaceae; genus Viscum; species Viscum album. The sequence goes on along the minus strand of OY728150.1, from coordinate 610,874,614 downwards.
AGACAATTAGAGGGATCTGGGAGAAAGAGATACACATTGGGAATTTAAAGAGTTCTTTCAACATTTTCAGTCATCAAATGAAGAGACCAAGGATCCTATTTTAAAACATGGAGGGGGGATGGTTGAAAGAAAATCATTGGCGTATGTTGGCTACACATCATTTCCTCATAGGTGTACAAAAAGCATCTTGAAACGTAGGTTTGACGTGAAGGTCTGCCACGTAGGTCCTGTAAAGTTTATTATGCCTTTTATTTCATTGAGTTACATTTTATTGGAATGGACTGAAGGCCTTCTTTTTTTTATTTTGATAACACACCTTTCAAGGGGTGAAGTGGAACTATTACAAGGACGGAAGGCTTAGAGAAAATTACATAACCAATAGGTCTTAGAGGGAATCACCCAGACAAGAAAACATGGAACTGCTCCTCCACTGCATATGTCATGATATTAGCACTCCAACATCACAGGGCTAGTCGGATAGCTATACTATGTAAAAGTTACATAGGATTGGTACCAATGGAAATGACATACCCTATCATTATTCTAATTCTAGTAAGCTCTACTCAAGTGAATCTGCCTACCCCGAATCCTCTTCTGAAGCCTTTTCCCTTATTGTCTGACTGGTACATCTTCTTTTTCATGTGGTCCGAAGGCCTTGGGGTGGCCCAAAGGCCTTAAGGTGGCCTGAAGGCCTTGAGAATAACTTTTCCTGAAGGCCTTGGGTGGATCGAAAGCCTTGCAAGACCCAATGACCATAGTAGTGGCCCAAAGGCCCAAATGGGATGAATAGTTCTGGCTGCTACGTTTTGAGATTTTGAAATTTCCATGGGCCTCCTTCATAGTCTTTTTGTCTTACTATGGTGTGTCAACAACCATGTACCTGAGATAAACAATTTGGAAAGCCCACTTGGTAGGCCAATGATCTAGCATTATCCATCATTTTATTTGGTATAAAAAATCATTGAATTATCTTAACTTTTTTTCCAAAATCCAGAACAATTTTCCACAAAGATACTTTAAGAAAAACATGACTGGATACCTTAAAATAGGCATCTTTCCTCTAGTTATAAATAAAAATTTTCCACATGAACTTATGCATATTCATGTTAGACTATATTATATTCACTTTATCAACCATTTAATCTAACAATTATGGTCCCAACAAGTTCATTTTCATGAATTCACCCTAAAAAGATTCAGTTTGAACACCCATTTAATTTAAGGCCCCAAAATATTAAACTTGTATTGCGGGAATGAAAATTAGTATTATAAGAAATATCAACTATATTCAGATGTTGAACCAAAATTCTGTGGTAATATATGAACAAACTCAAAGGATATCATCTAGAATCTAAATAATTCTCTCTGACTATCCATCAGATTGATGATAATTTTTTTAATTAAATATTAATTCCTTACCCAATGACATTTGACAACTTTTCATGAAATTAGAGGTGAATATGAGATCATGATTAGATAAAATACAAAAAAAAACACTCCATGTAATCTAATTATCACTTTAACATTATGCCTATAATGATGATTCAATGAAATATTATCATCATTGGGGTGAAAATAACAATATTTATCTAATATATAAACAATTACCTAAATGAAATTATACCTTGAGATATATTTGTTAATCCCATTGTGAAATCGATAGAGATATTTTTATATTTCTATTTTGACAATGGAAAATTTTGAAGAATCACATTCAATATTTTTTTCACTTTAACTCGTTTAAAATTCAAATATGTCATAGTAAAATAAGAAAAATATTTCTTCATTACACCCCAAAAGAAATTTTTTAGAAGGTCTCTATAAATTTTTGTGCTTCCCGAATGAAAAAAATAGAGAACTATGAGCTTTCCACAACAATCATTTTTTAATTGGGGCTCACTTAGAACACATAAATTGATACCAAATCTGATATAACCTTCTTTATCATCATTAAATTTAGAAAACATTCATTTCTTAAACAACAAGGCCTTTTCTTATGACTCACCATCTTCAATCTATGTATTTTTAATTCTGTCTGATAGGGAAGATTGTACTGGAACCTGAAACAAAATAGAGGGAGTTCTGTCATGCATAATATCTAATCCACAATTTATAAAATCATTAAACAAAGTATCTTGTTCTAGATAGATCATAGTGTATTATGGAGTATCTTTCCAACTCATTGCATTAGTTACACAATTTTGTTACCTGTATGGTCATGAATTGTGTATTCATAATATTTTAACAATTATAGACATCTCCTCAGTCTAATTTTTAACTATTTTTTTGAATATATACTTCAAAATAATATGAAAAATATATATTTAACACATTATTACGTATAAATGGGGACTCTAAAATTTAAAACATACATTACAACATCCAGTTCAAGATTATATGTAGGATAATTTTCCTTATGTGGTTTTATTTGACGTGAAGCATATTTAAATACCGTTCCATTTTTTATTTAAACAAATCCCTGTCCAATCAGTAAATAATTTCCATAGATAAAGAATCCACCATTTTTAAATAGAATGTATAAAAATGTAGAATTCAATAATCTTCTTTTCAATTCATGGAATCATTCATCACATTTATTTTTCTTGATAAACCAAACTCCTTTTCATGTTATCTTATTTTGTGGGGTAGATAAGTATGAATATTTTTAAACAAATGATGGTAAAAATATACTAACTAAAGAAAAATACAAATTTGAATCACATTTGAAGGTATTGACCATTCACAAACAACTTTAGTTTCAATGTGATCAACAGTTACAACATCCTAATTTATGATTTGTCCTAGGAATAAAATTTTCTTTAACAAAAAATCTCATTTACTCAATTTTGTATATCAATTATTTCTTTTTATGGTTTACAAGATAATCCTTATATGTTTCTTCATGATCCTTATAACTTTTAGAAAACACCAGAACAACATCAATAAAAACAACCACAAATTTAACCAAATATTAATGGAGAACTCTATTATGTTGATCCTTAAATATTTATGGAGAAATTTTTCACCCAAAGGGCCTAACCAGAAACACATAATATCCATTCCTAGTAGAAAATGATTCCATGGGTATGTCATCTCTTTCACGTTCAACCTAATTTTCCAATACACGAGATCATCATTTGAAACAAAATTTACCTCACTAGATATATAAAATAAGTCATCGATATGAGAAAAAATATAATTATTCTTAAATATAATGTTATTAAAATATCTATAATCAATGCAAATACTCATGGAACCATATTTCCTTCTAAAAATTAGAAAAATGAAACCCCATGGTGAAGTTATATGATTAATGGCCTTTATCAGGTAATTATTTTTATTTCCTTCTCAATTCCAAAAGTTCTACAGAAGTAATTTTATAAGGTGGTTTTAATTTTTTTTAGAATCATGATATAAATAAATAGAAAACTCAACTTCATGATCAAGTATAATACTAATAAAGTAATTAAAAAAATCAAGAAATTATTTTATTACTATCACATCATTAATCTAAATAGTTCCATTATAATCAAAAAATACATGCAAGATAACTTTCATTTCCATATTTTTAATAGTTTTTTAGTATCGTGGTATATTATAAATGGTATGAATTTATTCTTATATACAAGATAGAAAATAAATTTTTTAAAAAATATTTGGATCTGCAATAAATCATAGAATGATTAACTAAATTCCAATCCACACCTAGAATAACATGAAATTATTAAATTGGAATGATAAAAAAGTTTTGTAGGGAAAACCCATTCATAGAAGATAATAAGATGATATTTATAAATTCTTACTTCCTTAATACTACCCATAGGTTTATCAACCAAATGTTATAACTTTATTTAGTGAGGTGAACATTTCATTATACATCAACATTTCTCAAAAATGAATGAATATGTAATCCCTGAATCAAACAAGAAAATAATATAACATGAATAAAAAGTAATGCACCTATTACCACTTATTTAATACCCCAAAATAAATCATATTTTTTCCAATGTATTTCATTACACACATAATATTTTATCATTGTTACTTCACATCATTCATGTTCTTCTCTAGACACACATACACATAATGACCCTTATAATTATATTAAAAACAACCTACTATATATTTAAAAAAATTGGTATTAAAAATACCAAGGTAATTTTATTTACAATCATGAAAATTATTCTGAATCATACTACATCAGTATGACATCCCATATTTGATAAGACATTCACTAGGCTGGTTCTTACCAGACCTATCACAAGATGGATACTTCGAATTCTTACCAGTTGATTTATTTGATATATAATGTTTCGTTTCCTAAAATATGTACATTCTCTTATACTTGGTGTCAACTAAAATATGATCATTTTAAAAAAACATTTTCACCTTCTGAGTATGTTGATCATGTTTTCTTACAACTTATGAATTTACAAGAAGACAATTCCCTTTGATATATTGACTTCATTCTTGAGTAAAAATGATTAATTTTTCTATCAATATAATGGAAAAAATTAGGTGTGTACCCTACCAATTGGGTAAATTTTTCTTCATAGGCAACCACTAATTATTCCTCCTTTTATATGAGTTAGAAGAAGTTATTTTCCATCCAATTTCAAACCACCTTAGAAATGTTTTCTTTAATTCATCCCATTCCAAGATATCAATATATTCCATATCTCTGATATTCAAAACCATTGACTACCATCTATCAATTTCAACTTCAAAAATGTAAATATAAAGTGTTACAATATTATGATCCTAAAAACCCAAGACATCATATATCTTTTAAAATATTGTAATCCATCATTCAACTATCATCATGTCAGAAGATCCTCTAAATGTTTGATGGTGTCATATCATTACATAATTTACTACAGAAACATTTTTCTATCATAGATTTAGTTTCCTTCTTTCTTGGATACCATAACCAGTTATAACCTACATAAATTAATCCATCATAGAATCAAGTTCATCCATTATAATTACAATAACACCAGGTTTCTAATTTGGAAGGATATTGTCCTCTTGATTCCTATCTAAAACAAATTACCCATTTCTTTTATGGAAAACTATTATAAAAAAATTAGTTTATATGAAGAAAGATGATAATATTTAAATAATATTTCATGATAACTATAAATTATAATCTGTTAAACAAACACAATTACTTTTTATTAATCTCAAAAATCATCCTTTCCATTTCTCGAATAATAACTATAAAGACCCAACATTGACCATTAAATAATTGATAGTTTTAATTAAAAAATCATTCACTCATACCTGATGATCTTTACATATTATATTATATGAGTATTAGGTCATAAAACATAAATAAATTAATATTTCACCCCAAATTGGACACTATATCATAGTATCTATTTTTTTAATAAAATAAAAATTATTAGAGAAAGGATGTTTAACATTCATGAAACATCTTCACATTTTTTATATTGACCGCATCCATTTCCCTAATCATTTGTAGATTTATATAATTATTTAAATGTGATATGAGCACAAAAACGCTTATTAAGGGATATAAAAAATATAAACAAACTTGTTCCTCTAGGAATAATCATAAAAAATTTCCTTTTTCAAAAAGTAAGATTTTATTATAAATAAGTATTTTCTTACCCAATAAATCAAATTTTCTTCCTTAATATCATCATAAAATATTTCATATGAAATTTTTATGTAAAAATAAAAAATAAATGTTTCTTTAGAATAAAAATAACTCATGATTAATTTTTTACAAAGTTAAACTTGTCCTGCTTAAGTACTAGGAATAAATTTCCTTTAAAAATAATCTCATTATCTTACCTTGTTAAATAATTACATTAAATTATAAATAATAAAAAGAATAAATAATAGAATTAGGTATCTTGGGAAATAATTTTCCATATTAACCATATAAATGGAATAGCCAATACCGTCAACTTTCATAATTATCTAAAGAATGAAATGCATTAGAAGACTATAACAAACCCACCCACCATTAGTTTATAATGAAACCATCCATCCTTGGTTAATAATGTAACCACCTTTACATGGTTTATAATGGAACCAATCATACATGGATTATAATGGAAAAAATATTCCTCATAAAAATTACCTAGAACAATAACATAATCATAAAATATTATTCCTTAAATTTTAATCATTATATATATAAAAATATTACTTTCACCCTTAACAAACATTTTTAGATAAAGAATTATCCATTAAATTTAGTTGTCTTTTTGAAAATAAATAGAACATTGGTATGAAGGGATTTTTTTTATAAAAACAAAAAACAATTAAAGGATTACAAATATAAAATAATTTTGACAACATTGAGAAATATTTTGGTTGCATATATATTAAAATAGAACATTCCTTTTTTATTTTTGAAAAAACATTCCATTCAAAATGTATTAAAAAGATTACTTTCGTAAAAAATTTAAAGAAAGCCCAAAAGGGCCTAAAATTTCATTTATAATTAATATTTTACAAAAAAAATAAAAAATAAAATAATTTTATGAGTATAGACATAGATATGAAATAATTTGAAAATTAATCTTGAAATCATCTAAAATGAGGTTTTTCTAGTAATGTGTCCCTTACCATGAGTTTGAATCATCAATTATATTATTTATATACGTGAATAAAAAGATTATTTTAATTATTTAACTTATTGAGAATATTTTTAATTTTTATTACTCTTTTTTAATTTTTTACCATATTATATTCAATTACTTAATCATCTATTTTTATGTTGGATTTTTTGAAGATGTTTGGATAATATATCAAAAATGACTTTTGTTGGATGACTATAGTGAGAGTAGTCATTATTATATATTATTAGATTAATAATAATGACATAATTATAATATTTATACATAAATTATAATTTTATAACCAATCATTAATTATGGTTTTCCAAAATGAACTATGTTAGAATAATGTAGATGGTAGACCATATGTATGGATGAGTGATGTTTTATTTTTTCAAAAATCATTATCGATATAAGGTATTTATTATTTTATCTTTTCAGTATGGATAATATTATCTTAAATGACATATTATTTATTTAAAATAATAATATTTATTTATATATACCATTCTTTATGATTTGGTAATGATAAAGAAATCAAATCGCTTCATTGAGGTGGTAGTCCACACATATGCACAAACGAAATTTTCATTTTTTAGTGAATTAAAATGTTAAAAAAATATATGATATATTATTTATAAATAATTATAAATATTTCATGAATAAAAAATATTTACTTTTATTATCTCATTATATCCAATCATTAGAGGTAGAGATGGAAAATTAATTATAGAGGTTTGTGGGGCGGTAGTCTGTCGTACATACAAATTATGGTTTAATTTATTATTTTATGGCTGTAGAGGTAGATATATGTCATGAAATAAAAAAAACATATAAGAATGTGGAAGATACTGGTGTTATTATTCCATTATGGTTAATTATATTTTTAATGAGGTAGAAAAATAAATATAACAAAAACAGTTGACTATGAAATATACCACTTCTTTGAACCACCTCTTAAAGTTTACCCCAAAATATTTCATCGACTAGAGAATTATATTACATGGGGAGATAATTACGGAAGGGATCTGGATAGTTTTTGGGGGATCTAATTTTTTTAAAGTGTCATAAAAATATGATAGGTCCAACCCTTTTATAAGAAAGGGGAGGAGGATTTTTTGAATTTTTAAAGTATTAAATTAATATAAATTAATCTTTATATTTAATTGGATCCAAATTAATAAGAATATAATATAAGATAAGTATGATATTAAATCTTATAAAATTAAAAAATCTTGATTTTTATTATATTTTTACCCATATCATTTTGTTTTAGCCCCGTTAACCATTTTGACAATTACAGTGATATTAATGTGTTTTACACTTTAAAATCAAAATAGTAACTATAAAAGAAAAATTGGAACACAAATGTACCATAATAACATTTTTAAAAATATTTTGATACCGTTTTCAAATATATGTTTTTATGAGTTTTAAATAATATAATGAAATATTATTTATTATAAAATTTCATTAATTTCATTTTGAAACTATTCATTTAATATTACTTTTAAAATATAAAGAAGGAAAAGGAAAATAATAAAATAGTTTAATACATCCACAACATGTTAAATGTAATTATAAAATTCATTAAACACAATAATTAGTTAATATAATATTACCTTTAATAGTTTTTATATAATCTATTTATTTTCTTTTAAATTAAAAAAATACTCTATCGGTGTTGCGAAAGAATATAAGGCTTTAATTAATAAATAAATTTGTTAAATAAATTAAATTGATAAATAAAAATCATTTATATTTCAAATGAATATTTATAACCGAAGATAACTTGTTTTTATCCCAGTATTAATATTTTAAAAGATAATAAAACAAAGAGAATGATATTTTGACCCTTTACATAAAATATTATAAAGGTCAAAATCATTTCCTAATGTAAAAAAGGTAAAGAGTTAGAATTATATGTGATTTAGAATGATATATAATAAAAAATAAAATTAACTAAACTTTTAGGGTCAATTTCTAGTTCTTAACACATTATTATTTATTATAATTACCTGAATTACTCTTACCGAGATAACAAAAATTTACCATGTATACTATTCATAATGAACAAAACTAAAAGGTAATTTGTTTATAAATTGATACCTATTTATTCCAAATATGGAATAAAATTTTCCAAATTCAATTCAAATAAGGGAAATATTTAAATTTAAATCCAATCCCCCAAAACGTGATGAATAATGGTTTTTTAAAAACATGTCCTCTAAAGTATAAAAATGTTTTCATACCAAATTAAGTATGAAACTAATTCCAAACAATATAATTGGATTATTATTAATACAAAGGAACTTTTCAAATTTAAAAACTAATCCAAATAGAAAATTTAAATTTAAATATTTTAAAATAAAATATACTTTTGAATATAAATCATCATTTTCACTATTCATTTAATTAATAATTTTTTTTTCTAAAAAATATCCCAAATTGAACCAAATATATTTTTAAAATGTTGAATATAATAATTAAATTATCTTTTTCATATTAAATTTTTATAATTTTAAAGTAATTATTTTAAATTAATTAATATAATGTATTAAAACCCAATTTAGTTAGAAATAATGATTTTTCATTTTTGACTAAACAATTACCGAATATTTTTATAATAATTATAACTCAACCAAATCCAATTAATGAATACAAATAAGACATTAAATTTATTCTTATTTTTACCTTGTTTGTTATATTAATGATGAATAAATATGATATATCTTATATAATTACAACTCTGAAGTGTCAATTTAATTTCCACCTTTATCCCCTCTCAGGCATTAAGAAATGGTGATTTTAATCAGGTATACATGTGGATTACCACCTCCATGATTATTTTTTTAATTTCTCATTTATATTTTCTTATATTAACTAGTTATCTTCATATATATTTTAAAATATTAAAAAATAAAAAACAATTTCATCATTGTTCTAATATAATAATATTATGTCAAAATAAACATATCCTTAACCATACTCACCAACAAAGTTAAAGAAAGTTTGAGTTTGGGTTTATTTAACCACCTACATATTATGTTTTTTAAAATCTTATTAAGGATGTATATGGGAAAATGAAAAATAAAAATAATCTTATATATTAAGAAAATAAATAATAATATATTTTTATGTAAATAATAGATTTTTTATTTAACTTATTATTCATGTAACATTTTCGTTTTCAAATTTTTTTTAATATAAGCATGTATCGATTATAATTTCAAATTATTTGAACAAAAAAATGGAATGAAAGAAAAACATTTAAAATCTATATAAGTTATATATTATAGAATCATCAATGATATATCTATAATAAACTTGGTATCAAATTATTAGTGATGATATAAAAATTATTAAACATTTGAAAAATAATTAATTTTATTAACACATGATGGTAAAAATATGCTATAACTAATAAATTTACTCATGATAAAAAATTATAAATACAATTATAAATGTGATATTTATTTTATTAAGGTTATGAAATAAGTTATTACATTAGCTATGTTTGTTTTGCAGGAGTTTTGAATGTGATCAACTAACCAAGGAGTCAAGGTTTGTTTTTTTTGGCCCAATTTTTTTTCATTAATATATGTATAAGTTATACAAAAATTTAAATTTTTATGGTGTTATTACCACCCAATTTTATCTTTTATATCATCATTATATTATATTTCATGACATTCAATGTTATATAGCATGATATATTACTCACGGGTCTTGATTCTAATGTTACAAAGGCCATAATGGTTTTTTGGTTATGCTAATATTTTCCATGGTTAAAATAAATTTTATTTTACTGTGATAATTAAAGATTTATCTATTAGTACCCATAATATAGTTATTCTGTATTTTCACCTATATTTATAGGGAAATTAGTTTTCCCATATAATTCATTTCCCTTTATGACTCAATTATTTCAGTAAAATGCATTTTTTCTTACAAATAATTCCAATTTTATTTAATGGACATTTATTCCAGGTCTATATTTTCATCACCCTCAAATGATTTCTTATCCTTAGTGGAAATAGAAATATTTTCTATCTTTATGATCCTTTTAGTCCACTATATTCATTTTATAAAAAAAATATTTCTTTACAATTAATTTTGATTTCAACTCTCTTACTTCACATTATTCTAATGGATTTTCAATCATTTCAAAATAAAATGTTTTATCTTCCACTCCACAATATATTATGATATACTTTATGTTTTTACAAATTTACATTATTTAATATTCTTTAAAAATTTAAAAATTTTCAATTTTTCCCACCACTTTAAAAATATATATCTCTTTCAAAGATCTATTATTAAAGAATATTTTTGAAAGTAAAAGTTTAAAAAGTATTTTCACTTATCATTTTTAAAACATTATTTAATTATTATGTATCTATTATAAATTTTTATTTAAAAAAAATTCAAAATAATTTCTCTTTAACTTTTTAAAATCATTATATCCTTTTTAATTCATAATTATTAAAAATTCATTAAAAAAAGTTTTTAATGTATTATAGCATCACAATTTTTAATAATATATATTCTTTCAAAGTTATTTTATTTATAAATATTTATTTTTTGGTTTTTATATATCTTATATTTCCCTTAATTTTTTTTATTTTTTAATATTGAAAATTTTTTTATGAAAAATTTCATATTTTCACTTATATTTACCCACTATGTTTTTTATTTTATGAAGTGATGTTTGGATCTCCATATTTATGTTATTATGATATGATTTCTCTAGTAAAATGGGATTTTTTATATCTAATTATTTCTTAAGATAATGTTTTATGATATTTTTGAATGGATTATGAATACCGCTCTTTTTCATGGGTCGATTAAGATATTTTTGTCTGTTTTTTTAATGGAACATATATATCTTGATAATGATTGGTGGGGTACTATATATCACTTCAATACATTAGTTACGGATTTACAACTCTTGAGGAAAGGATTTCAGTCATCTATATTTCTTCCTCAAAATGAAGCAAGGGCACTTGGTTTACATACAACATTGAAATATGGGTATTTTGTTTGTTCAAAAAATAAATTTGGGATATTTTTTTGGTTTAAAAATATGATGTGGGGATTTTTTTTCAAATTGTTATAATTTCTATGTCATTATGATTTTTCCATGTTTTCAATTTGTTTATCTTATTCTGTCAATTTTTCATGATTATGCATTATTTTTAAAATATTTTTCATTTTAAAATATTCTACACTTTTATGATAGCCTTACATGTTTTTTTATTGATATGAATTTGGAGCCAGGTCATAACTTTTATTATTCTTTAATGATATATTTTATGATATTATGTTTCTACATCATGTTTTATAATCATAATCCATATTATTTTTATATTTTATTAATATATTTATGTCTCCCTCATATTCACCTTCATGGTTATGATATAATAATTTATGATATATATTCACTTTAATGATTTTTTGAGATAATCTGTTTATTATGAATCCAATCCCAAGGATATAAAGAGGACTATATAATGAGAGAGATATATAAAAGGTCTAAAATATCCCAATTATAGAAAAATGGGAATAAATATCTCAATTATAGTAAATTAATATTTTTATCAAACTAATCTTTAAGAAACTAAACCTACAGTTAATGGAATGTGTAATTTTTGTGAGATTTATAATATAAATCATGAGATTAATATTCAATTTTTTATTTTAAGTATGGGTTTCTATAGTTGGTATCATTGGAGGTTTTTTCTATTTGGACATTAGTTTAGTGATTTTGGAGATTAGTTTATTATTTTCACAAATTATTTTTGAGAAAATTTTCCAAAACACCCTGTAAAAATTCTTAGAGATGTGTTTAACAAATGTATAACTTCTCTTTTTTTTTTAATAAAAATATTCTGTGATAATATATGAAATTAGCACTATGTATAGATAACATAATTTGGTGAAAGATATAAAATAGTTGTACCTAGGGGTAATAAACCTGAATATAGCATAATGGGTATTGAATCGATCATCCCCTAGTGCATGATAAATAATCTCAACTGAAAACATGGTTTGACACTCCAATGGGATATTATTTGGCTAATCACATTCTATTTATGAACCATGATGAAAAATTAATTTCCTATATACTTTGATGAATTAGGATGGTATGTATGATATAACAGAAATTAATGTAACCTTGGTTAAACCAAGATAGTTATAATATTAACCATGTTTTTCAAATTTGAAATGAAATAATCATAGTTTGAAATGATGGTTTCATTGGAGAATATTTATTAGGACTGATATTTATTATTCATATACAATAATTATTTTAGATATTAATATATTTTTTTGATTTAGTATTCAGTTGAATAAAGATCATGGAAATGAAGCTGTGAAAGGTATATCCCTAAGAACTATTAAGAAGCATATTTTGGATAGGTAAATTCATATTATTACTAAGGGAAATATGGTGGATATCTTATTTGGATATATATGTTGAGTTGTGCATATATATCTAATATTATTATCTTAGTAAATGATAATTAAAATTAGGAGGATTTAATATATTAGGGTGGAGTAATGAATTGAAATTTTGGATTCATTAAAATGCATACAATGATCTATAAATTTTTTTATATTATACACAAAACATAAAAATTGAAATCATATTAATAATATAATATTAATAAATCTATATGAAAACTATGATATTAGATTGCTAATAACTAATACCTTTTGTTGATAAATAATTAATATGAGTTAATACTGAAAAATGTTATAATGGTAATTTTATTTATATTTTACCATCTTTAAAAACCTAACTTATAAATATTAAATTTCAATTTTAAGAAATAAAATTTATTTTTAAACTCTTCTCAAAAAAATGTACTTTTTTAGAATTGTTGATTTTTTCTAGAAAGATTACTTTTTAAGTGAAAAATGCATTTTTTGTGATTTTATCCCTTTTATGGATATATTAGAAGTTTTAAAAACAATCTAATTATTAAAATATATATTTTAAGAAAACAATTATGAATAATAATATATTAAATAATTTTATAAATATCATGTCTAACATTTTTTAGAACACAATAAAAATATTATTTTTATAAAAAAATTGATTTAAATATTTTCTTAGAATGAATTATTTTATTGGTGAGATTCAGTTGTGGATTTACATGAAAAAATCATACCATGATTTCAATTTCTTATAAAAAACTTATGTTGTTAAAAATAGTAATAATGATATTATTATCTTATATATAAATTTAAAGATACAAAAATTCATTTTCTAAGAAACTATTTGTATGTGATTAAGTGTGCTAGTTATAAAATTATCTACTCCCACATATATATATTTCATATAATAAAATTATTTTAAAATGTTAAATTATATGTTTAACATTATCTAATAAGTTTAATTTTAATTTTAGTTATCAAAATCAATTACTATGGTTAAAAATTAGTTATCCTAGAAAAATATAAAAATGATAAAAAAAATGTTTTACATAATGGAAATGAAAGAAATAGTTTTCAAATAAGTTATTGAGATTATTTTTGACATTATCTTGTCCCATAGACAATATTTTAGAAATTATCTCGTGAATAGTGTAATGGAATTATTGAAAAATTATGTGTGTTTGCAAAAGAACCAATTTCCAATCTTATAAATTGATATCAATTCAACCCTTTTAAGGAGAAACAAAACCTTAAAATTACTCCGTGAAACTCTATCCTTTTATCATCCATAGAACCCAATCTCACAAATATAATCCATTGGAAATTCATAGTTTTCCTAAGAATAGAAATTCCATGGGAAACTTTCAAGGAAGAATCATTTCTTAAACGCAAGTATTATCCCCTTCTTATGTTATTCTTATTAATAATTCTCATCCAAATACCATATCACTATAAAACAATAATGACTATAAAATCATTATTATAATGATATTTTACTATATTTGTTGATCCCATGTAGTATTTTTTGTGAAAAAATCAATATGTGTGTGTGGATAAAAACATTGATGATTATTGGAGTGATGTTATGTTCTAAAGACTTATTTCATTCATGAATTTTCATTAAATAATATGAAGATGAAATTGAAGATGTCCATGAAATGTGTTTTATTTCATTAGGATGTAATGTGTATTCCACGAAAAAAGAAATAATAAATTGGATGAAGATATATTTTATGTCTATGAAATATATAATAGAAAGTAGAATAATTGAAAATAATTTTATTAAAGTCCATAAAATAATTTAATCATATATTTTTTCATGATTATTTTATAAATAGAAGCATATAAGTTTGATAATGGATTGAAGATATCAATCCTATAGTTAGATTCTTCTAATTATTTTTTATAATGGTTTCTTCAATAAAAATATAGATCCAAAAACACAAGTCACAAAGGATATCCCTTAACAACTCTTAAGGGACACAAGGGTATCGCCAATGGTAGATCCAGATAAAGGAGACCCATGGGTGGAATAGGTATTAGGGGTCCTTTTATAAGGCTTGTATGGGAGTGTTCTCACATAGATAACATGGGAGCATCAGTGACGCTCTCATTCGGGGAGACACGATGATAGAGAGAGATAACATGGGCTAATGCCAGTTGGTATTTTGGATTAAACCGCAGTACTTCCTTCTAGTAAGTTAAAGGAGCACTGCTAGTAATAAACTATGACTCAACAATATAAGAAATATATGTGGGAAAATGGTCATGTTGGGACTAATCATCGGATTAAAATGTTACACATATATGAACATCCATTCAATATAAATGATCTGATCTATGAATCAATAGTCTTCATCATTCCATATCAAGGATTTTATAGAGAGAAGTTTTTCATATATGTTTATTCTCTAAAGATCATGGCCAAAGTACATGAATCCAACTGATGGCCATGATAATATTCTAATTTCTAGTTCAGTCTAAAAAACTCATCACATATGATATTCTTGTACATCTATTCATAAATAGATGTATACTAATCCATTATGATCATCTGATGAAGCTATATTTTGAGATGAAGTTAATTTTGATATTTTTGACCAGGTATGATCAAAATGGCCATGATCATTGCTTCATATTTTATACATTAATATTGAGTGAAAATAGGTGGATGCCACGTGAAAATACTCCATGGGTATGGAAAAATAAATACAACGTATGATAATAAATACCATAAATCCAAGGGTATTTAAAATGATTATGTATAGGTGAGCCATGAAATATTTACCTATCATGAAAATAATAATGAAACCAAGTCTTGAGACACTGAGAACGGGAAGAAATATGTGGACATGTATAGTTTTTATTATCCATTCGATGTTTATTATCTATACAAAGAAATAGATATCTCAAAACCATAAAGAACATTGAATGACAAGCTTCATAATCTGGCATGAATTCATGCTATGTGATCCATGAGTGATCACCTATCCATGTGACGTGAGGGGAAAATAATAACCAAACACCTCAGTTATATGGGATATAGTCCATGAATAAGACAATACCCACATTTCACTCAGGGTTTTTATGTGCATGAATGAAATGAAATACCTACTGTTTATGGGGTATTCATAATGATTAAAATATTACCAACATTAATTGCGGTATATTAAAATGATAAATATAAATACCTCTTTATTTTAGGGTATTTATATTTTTTAGAGCAATAAATGTGTTTATTCATAAATTGATTTAAATGAGGATTTAATTGAAGAATTGTATCTCATATAATTACTTGTGATCTCATGTAAAATTGTTATATATAATTGTCTGCATGATTTTCAGGATATAAATATATATATATATATTGTTTCTAATTCCATTGAGATCCCAATACATTCTTGTATCAAAGATAGGATTATTTTAAAGTTAATAGCCTTTAATGAAGAAACAACTTGAGTTCTAGAGAATTCAAAGACTGAGGAGATGCACATTTCACCAAATTTAGAAGGAGTCTCAAGACCAATATTTATGATGTTGTTGAATAGTTACATGAGTATGTATGGTCCTAGAAGATCATAGAGGAAGATCAGAGATCATCTAATGGTGGATCAAGCCTTCACTAAAAGGGAATTCTTCTGGTTGGTGCTTCGGGTAGTT
This sequence comes from Viscum album, assembly GCA_963277665.1. Lineage (NCBI taxonomy): Eukaryota > Viridiplantae > Streptophyta > Magnoliopsida > Santalales > Viscaceae > Viscum > Viscum album. Next base: position 610,857,917 of record OY728150.1, on the reverse strand, counting down.
GAAGTCTTATCATTGTAACCATAAGAATAAAAAGTCTCTAGGATAGATATGGAGAATAATTCATTTTCTTGGAGCCCATATAAATTCGATTCCATTGGATAGATTCCATGAAATAAGTCTTTCATTTTTAGTTTAATGAAACTATATTCAATTTTTTGATAATGATGACTCTTTGTTGGGGTATCTAACCAACATGGAATGAAGTATGAATTTTATTTCCAAACCTAGTAAATACAGTTCAATTACCTCTATTATTTTATTACTTCACAGGAAGTAATATTGTGAGATATTTAGAGAGTGGATTGGGAACCTTGAAATGTTTATTTGATTGAATTATAAGAAAAAAATAACTTCTTAAAAGGAGTGTACCATTGATTCTTCCACCCTATCTGTGATACCTATGATATATTGTGGATTAGTAATTGGTATCATAGGATAAATCACCTCAAAATATACAAGAAATTCCTCATGAAGTTGATATTTTTGAAAATTAGTGAGTTAAAACAGATTCCAAGACTTAGAATAACAGAAATAAGATCTAGGTAAATAAACCAAAGAAGGATCATATAGTAAAAGTAGAGACATAACAATATAGTAATCAAATAAGTAAAAGATACAATAATTATTTTTTATGATTCTTCTAATAATGTATGATAATTATATTAGGATGATGCATCATTTCATAATCTTCATTCTGAAATCAATTAAAATTTTATGAATGTTACCAAATAAGTGGTAAGTTATATTTTCTTAAATTTAAAAGTACATAAAGATGAAAAGTTACAACTTTAATAAGAGGAAGATGCTATGGAAGAGGCTTTAGCTAATAAGTTTATAATTTCCAACACTCCCACTAAACACATGAATTTAATAGATGAAACTATTTATGTTTTCAATAAAATAAATGTTTATTATATTTAAAAAATTGAATGATATGTTTTGTAGAATTATTTCTTCATGGTTTTATTTTATACTCCTTCAATTCTTTTTAAAAATTCATCAAAGTTCAAATGATGCTTAAAAAGATCAATTAGATGATAAAGTTAACAAGATAATGCTTCTTGAGAATTATTTTCAAGAGTCATGAATAAATTCATGAAAAATAAATGAAGAATCTATAAGATTACATGGAAGAAAATTAAAATTAGTCTTGATTAAAAAAAACTCTCTAAATATGAAGTTTTTAGAGTTGGTGTTATGATTTAAGAATCAAGAATCACCACAATTTGAAAGTTCCCTAATTTTTAAAATAAGATATCCTTGAACTAAAATATATATTAAGGATGATGATTTCGAAAGGATTATTAAATCATCTTCCAATAAAATTACATTTTCCTTCAAGAATAAGTTAACCCATAACCGATAAACTATTTTGTACACTAACTAGTATTTATGTATTGGAAGCATTTTTTAGTGAAATTATTGGAAATTATAGGTCGTGATTTTTTTTGATAAACCTTCCACATCAAGGGTATATTTTAAATGATGTATGAAGAGATATTATATAAAATGTGTTACAATGAGTGGTGTCTCAACTCAAAAATATAACGGCTATCAATATGTGAAATCTAAAATAAACACATTAAAAATTAATAAAATAAGGCTCATAGGATATAGTTGGTGTTACTATAAATCTAGGTATATGGCATTTTAGTTTTTTCACAACCTGTCAATTAATGAATATCATAAGAATCCATAAGAAAAAGGGTCCAAATATAAAAAATAAATAAAAAAAATAAAATTTAGGGAACCTATCATAGATCTAAGGGAGATTCTGAAATTGAGGTGAACAATTCTATTCCACACAAATATGGTGACTTGTGTGTAAGGTGTGCTAAATTTGTACATGCTCCAAGAAATTTTAAGGAGATTATATCTAATTACTGGGAGTTCCGTAAAATTAAAATTAATGTTCTGGAGATATCATGTACTCAAATAACTAATATTGAAAAGGATTATTCAGACCCAGAAAATAAAAAGAGTGGGAGAAAATAATCACCCAGGTTAATAGGATGATCTCTACCTGAATTTTACTCTTGAGAAACAAGAGGATCCTCCTAATTCGCAATTATTTTTTTGTGTTCTAATCTAAAAATTAGGGGAATTTAAGGATAAGTTTTTTTTATCATGGAAATCATTAATTTCCATGTTGATAAAGGTGTGAGAATCCCTTGAGGGGGAGATTTTATGAGATGTGAGGTATTCCAATAATATACTCATTCCCTTTGTCAATATTTTATTCAATAAGGGGGAGTTATAGTTTGATGAAAAAAATAGAAATAGGGGTATAAATATCTTTTTCACGTGAATTTGTTTGATATGTTTATTAAAGAGTTTATAGGATTTAATTTTTTTGATAAATTTTACCCCAATTTTGAGAAATGAGAAACTATGATCTTAATATCACATGTGAATAAGTGTGTTGGATAGACTATGAAACCATGGTTATTTCACAATTTCTTTCTACATCGGGTCATCCCAAAAAGATAAAGAGTTGATTAGATAACATATCTTTTCTAAGAATTATGTGAAATCATCCCATTAATTTGAAACATGTGAAGTTGTATTTGGGGAGAAGTATGAGCTGAGAAGACCCCATTTACCCTTTGTATATTGATTTTCAATAAGGGGGAGAAAATATGAACTATATATTGACTTGAATGATATGTGTTTATATTAAAAAAATAAAATTGTGGTTATTATTAAACCAGTGCTGGATTTTGTTTCACTATTTCAATATGTGTTGGTGGATAATTACTATGAAAATTGTTTATGTTATATTAAGTTCCAAATACTTGTTTCATTGATGACATAATTTTACAACAATATTAAGAATATATTGATGATACCCATGAAATGTGTTTTATTTCATGAGGATGTGAAGAATATTCTATTAAAAAAGAAACTATATATAGCATGAGAAGAGTAGTGAAGCCCATTTAATATATAATTGAATGAAGAATAATTGAAGATGATTGATTAAAATTCCAGGAGAAAATATAATATTTTAATATTTATTGATGATTTTGTGAAGGGTAGCCAAGAATTTTAAGAATGGATTAATGATATCATTTTTATACATAGAATCTTCTATGTATAATATATAATGATGGATTAATTGAAAGTATATATCAAACCACACATGTCACCAAGGATAGCCCTGAAGAACTCTTATGGTACCCAAGAGTATATTCTATTGGAAGGTCTGCTGAAGGAGGCTCATCGGTGGAAGAGGTATTAGGTAGGATGGAGCAAATGGGAGCAGCGGTGCAGCCACAGTGTGGGTTGACATAATGGAAGAGATAGATGGAACATGTTGGTTCTAGGGGGATTTGGAAGAGGTCCTCACTACTCAATTCAAGAGAGATAAAAGAATGTTGATAGTAACAAAGCATGACCCAGATGGAGAAACCAATTTGTGACAATGGAAACATGGTTATTATTCACCAACTCAAAAGGTTATGCATACAATCATATCTCTTTTATCTCGATGATTTGAGCCATCCATTAATTGTATTTATCATTTGATATCAAGGATTATATGGAGAGAAGTCTTTACAAATTTTTTGAGAAATGCAGATCATGGATTAATTTATATGAATCTAACTGACAGACACAATGATCTATTGATTTATATGTGAGTATAAATAACTCATCACACCTGATATTCATATACTTCCATGAATACAAAAATGTATCATGAGCCATGATGATCGTCTGATAAATCTAACCACCAGTAAAAAGTAAGTACCAGTACTATTGCACATATATAATTGAAATAGTCATTCATGTAGCTTCACATTGAATGCATGAAAATCAAATTAAGATATGATGAGGTAGTTCATAAGATTCCATGGGTATTTACAAAAAAGTGCACAATTTGAGAAGAAATACCTTAACTGCTTGGGTGTTTTAAATGAGCATAAAGAGGTGAGGCACAATATATTTACTTACCGTAAGAAGAATAAAGAATTCGAGTCTTTGTTAATCCATAACATGAATAAAATGTGTGATCCAATATTTTTCATTATCTACATTCTGTTTATTATCTATTGGAAGAAATGGAGATCCTAAAACCATCAACCATTTTAAAAGATTAGTTTCATGGGTTGAAATACATTCATTCCATGTGAGTGGATGGTGATCACCTATCCATGTGAGGAGAGGAGAAATTTATACCCAAAACCCTTAGGTATTTTAGATACTATCCATGATGAATAAAATAACAACTACTAACTTGGGTATTTTATATGCACATCAATGAAATAAAATACCGTGGTTTAAGGTTTATTCATAATTAATAAAATATTACAGTCATTCATTGGGGTATATTTAAATGATATCTATAAATACATAAGTATTTGTGGTTATTTATATTAGAGTAATGAAGAAATGTGTTTATTCATAAAAACATTTATATGAGGATTTAAATAAATAATTTTAAATCATGTAATTAATTGATATCCCTTGAAAAATTATTATTTATAAATATGATTATGTAGGCGATAAGGAATATATATATGATTTTTTGAAGCTAGGATCCTTTAAATATAAAATAACAAGAGTACTTGAGAAGTCAAATATTGAGGAGATCAAGATTTCACAAAATGTTGATGGAGTCTCGAGATAAGAATTGATGAATTTCTTGAGGAGTTACATAAGAAAGTAAGATCCCACTAGCTCATGGAGTAAGACCAAAGATCATCATGTAGTACATCTATCATTCAAAAATGTTAAAGTATTCTAGTAAGTTCTGGGAGTAGTTGAAGTATTTTGGTTGGATCTAGGAGAAAAACGATTCTATCAGTTTGATTCATTGCATGATATCTTTTTGTGGGATCCCAAATTAAATATACTCCCTTAGTTAGATCTAGAGTAATAAATAATTCAATTTTAGTTGAAACTAATAGTATTCACTTTTTTAGTAGCGATGAATCCATATCAAGGTGTCTAACAAATATTTCATGGAGTACACCTTTCATTGATAAACCACTTAAATATTGTGTGTTTCCCGCTATTATTTTATTTCAACACACAATGTGATATTGAAAGATATTATAGAGTGGATCAAGAACCTTAGAAATTCTCATTTTTTGAACTCAAATTAAAAATAATTTGTAAAAACAAGTGTACAATTGATTCAACCACATTTCTTTCGAAGAAAATCCATCTTGGGTATTTATAATATTAATGGTAAAAACTACAGTAATTTAGTTCCATCCACCTATAATAAAATGAATAAATTTTTTTAGTGTGTTGTATGGACAACCACATCCATGGAGTGATTCTATTTTATTTCTATTAATGAAATTCATGGATGGTATTAATGGTGGTAATATTGAATATATATAATATATTTCATATACTTATAATTATTAAATAACAATTTAATATATACATTCTCCCTCTCTCATTTTGAGAAATGAGAAAATTAATCATGTATATGTACAATTTACCACCTCTATGATGAAATGTTTTAGCATCATTCAGATTTTCTTAAATTATCTCAACATCATCAAATATGGTTCATGATAAAAAAAAATAAAAAACATTATTATTATAAATCTTTTATAGTGTTATTAAGTCAAATGAAACTCCTCCATAACAATACTCATCAACCGAGTTAAAGTATGGTCATGTTTGGGTTGGCGTAATCACCTACATGACCAATGATTTAAAATTTTATTATACATGACTTGGGAAAATTAATAATAATAATAATATTATGTATTAATAAAATAATGAGTATTATATTATTTTATACATAATATATTATGTATTTAACTTATTACTCATATAATATTTTCATTTTCTAAAATTATAGAAATAACCTGTTATGAATGAATAGAATAAAGGATGAAATTTTTATTAATTTAGGATTAGCACCATTTTATGGGTAAAGGGGGGAAGCCAACACTTCAAGGACACCAGGTTATGAAAAAATTCAAAAAAACAAGAGGGTTTTAACCCATAACAAGACTACAAAATGTTCCTCACCCATCATTAATATCTTTAAGGCACGCCTCCACAAAGGCATGTCTTCTCAGAAATATGTACCATCCAAGAATGCACAGATCTGGTACCGATGGTTGTGTCATACCCTCTCAATCTTCCAAATCCAAGAAGTCATTCCTAGAGAAGACAACCTGCTCAAATCTCTTAGAAAGAAAAAACTTTTACCTTGTAGGGGTACACCAAAAGTCCATCCATTTCACCTCCATCAAAAGAATTAGAACAACTAAAACACCCATTTCACAACCAATTGCATTCATTACACATTGCAAAACCCTCAAATCAACGAAATCAACGCAATCAACAAGAAAGAAAATATCTCTCAAGAGAATACCTACAAAAATACAACAGGACTGCCAGAAGCCTAAACTAAGAGGCACTCCCCCCTCCACACCATTCTGTTGCCGACGCCGAGTCACAACCACAAATTATCAATTACGTCTTCACATAACAAAACTAAAAAATATATGTAATGAAATAATAAACTTTTTAATATATACACATTATATATTAAAAAATCATAAATTATAAATAAATAAATATTTTGGTATCAAATTATGGGTAATGATATCAAAACTACTAAACATGCCCAACAAAGTTAATTTAATTAATATATGATAGTTTTACATTATAACTAATTAATTTTCTCATGATAATGAATTATATGAAGGATTATAATATAGTAATATTTATAAGTAAGGAAATGGAGTAGGTTATTAATTTAACTTTTTTTATTTTACAGGAGGTTAGATTGTGATCATTTAAGAATGGAAAAAAAAATGTATGGGTTCCAGTATAAATTTTCATTCCCTGAGACATGTTTATGTTATATTACATATATACATTTTTATAGTGTAATTATCACCAAATTAATATTTTTATATCATTACTATCTCATATTTCATAATATTCAATTTTTAATTTCATAGAATATTTCTCATCGGTTGTTTATTATAGTGTTATAATGGTTGAAAGGGATTTTTTGTGACTAAATCTATTCCTTAGATCCCAATACCTTTAATTCAAATTTAATATTTAAATATTGATATATTATTTCATATTATGATGATATGATATATTTTTACTTGTGTTTCTAGGGAAATAAAGTTATATACCAATGTATTCTTCCTTGATTATAATATTGTTTCACTATAATTTATTTTTAATAATAATAATTCCCATTTAAATGAATAGATTTTTATTCCATGTCAATGGTTTTAATCCCAAAATTTTTCTATTATCCCCAGTGGAAATTTGATATATATTTTTTTCTTTAATAATCCTTTTATTACACTTTTTTCATTTTAAAAATTATTTGAATGATTTTTTTAATTATTATTATTTTCAATAAGTTAAGTTCAAATTGTTCAAATTGTTTTTCACTATTTTTGAATGATTAGTTTATCATCCAATTTAAATATTATTCTAATAATTTTTTTTCATGTTTCTATTAATAAATTTTCTTTTTAAAATTAATTATTTTTAAAGTATTTTTCTTAACTTTTGAAAAAAATTAGATATTTTAAAGGTTCCATTATAAAATATTATTTTAAAAATTATAAGTTTTCAGTGAATTGTAATATATATATATATATTGATAACATTCAATTTCTATGTCTCAATTATTAAAGTTTGTTTTTTAAAATTAATGTTTTCAAATTATTTTGTCTTCTCCTTCGGAAATAATTATCTATTTATCATTGATTTAATTATTAAAGACTATTTTAAAAGTAAATGTTTTAAAATTATTTTAGCTTCTCCTTTTTGAAAACATTATGTCTTATAAATTATGTTTTATATAGAATAATTTGCATTTTGGTATTCATAAGACTTGTCTTTCCTTTTATAAAATGATTTTTATAAATTATTATTTTTAATTATATTTATGAAAAGTTTCATATTTTCACCTATATAGACCCTGAATGGTTTATATTTCCTAAAATAGTGTTTTTATAACCTTTTATAAGTTATTATGATACAATTTGTTATGGAAAATAAGATTTTTGATATCCTATCATTTTATAAGTACATGTTATATGATATTTTTGAACTTTTATGGAAACACATTCATTTTTAGGGGTTCATTAATATTTCTTTATGTTTAGTTTTGAAATGTAACAAAATTTTATAAATGATTATATTTGTTTTCCAATATCACCAACCAATTAATTAGTTAATTATGTAATCCTAATAAGAAATGGATTTTAATTATGGATATTTTTTTGTTCATAGTATTATGTGTGTGATTCTTTGTTCTCAATATGATATGTGGACATTTTGTTTATTCACAACACGAATCATGGTATTTTTTCACAATATGATGCATTTGAATTTTTTTTAAAATGAATCTTGATAATTTTTTTCACAACACTAATCATTATAAATTTTGTTTTTTCACAATATGAAATGTGGGAATGTTTTTGTTCACAAACGAAAATGTTGATATTTTTTAAAAAATAAAGTGGATAAATTTGTTTTGTTCACAATAGAAGTGTTAACATTTTATTTTTTCAAAGTGCTGTAATTTCTCAATGTTTATTGTTATTACACAATTTCAAATTGTTTATAATGTTATGCTATTTTCGGGACTATGCATTATTTTTAAATTATTATACACTTTTATGTAATGATCACATGTTCTTGATTAGTGATATCTATTTTGATCTGGGTTAAATATTTTATGATTCCTTAATAATATTTTCATAATCTAATGGTTATCCATAATGTTTTATTATTATCATCTATTGTAATTTGATCTTTTTAAAGATAGAAATTCTTTTATCATAATTCTTTTTTATGTTTATAATCTAATAATTTATTATATATCATCCACTTAATGAGTATTTGAGATCAAAAAAATTTTATGCTTCCAATACCTAGGATATCAAGATGACTATGTCATGTGAGATGTCTATAAAAGGTAAGAAGAAGAAAGATTATGGATAAACATTCACAATTATAGTGAAATAACATATTTATTTATCTAATCTCTAATACACTAGATCTTTTAGTCAATTGATTATGAAAATATTGTTAGATGTATAATCTAAATCACGAGATTAATGTATTATTTATGTTAATTTTATCATGGGTTTCTAAAATAAAATAGATGACATTAATTTAAATATATTAAAGTATCTCAAAATCTCTAATAAGGGGTAAATGGTTGGTTGAATGACTCTTTCGATGATTTAATTTTAAAGAGTGTGATATTATAGCTGGATAATAAAATAAGAGTTTTTACTAGTTAGAAATAGAAATCCGTATTGAATATTAAATGTCAAATCATGTTGAAATTCACCTTTTCCAAATTTGAAATTACCCATGTGTGGTATGACCATTAAAATAAATATTTCAAGATAGGTCTAAATTAGATTTGTTCAATTTTCACTAAATGTAATTTTAAAAAAATCATGTTCATGATAAAAAATATCATATAAATCATTCATCAAGGATGCATTAAACACATATCTAGAGGGTGTATGAATAAAGGAACACCATACATAGAAGTTAATGAATATTTTGAGATTGAGGCAAGAATTTTTTATCCTAAAAGGGTTGATGATCCTATCTTGCATGCTGATTTTTATGCCAGATGAGATTAGGAATCTCAAATAGAGGAGGGTCTAAAATATTTATCCCATTTCTCTTTACAATTTTAAAATAAACTCATGTTATTCTAGTGGTCATGATATAAATGATAAAAAATTTAAATCTAGGGTTTTTAGGAGGGAGGAAAAAGGTAAATATAAAAAATAAAGCAGAGAGATGAATGGGAATGTCAAGAACCATGCTAAGGAGAGAAGATATGGATGAGAGGTTAATCTAGGGCTTGATTGATGTGATAAGGGCTGAAGAATATAAAATTTCAAGTGGTACTATAGAATAATGATGGAGGTATTATTATGAAACCCTCCCATAAAAAACATTAATGGGTTAGGATCCACACCATTAGTGAGATAGTGAGTACCTATGGATGGCCGATGATAGAATTTCAAAATATAGGATCTATAATTGGCAACTAAATATCATATGAGGTTAGATAGGATAATCTCTTAGAACATGGGAAAAATAAATATAATTATTTTATAAAATAAAAATTATGAAAAAAACTCAAGAAAAACTCATTTAAAATAGTTCGTTGAATCAATATAATTAAGAGATTATTTATTATAATATTCTTTAAAAATATCATATAAGACATAAAATTCAAGGGGTGTAAATATATAATTAAAAAAATATTATATTAGAAATATTTAAATAAGGAATAAAAAACATTATCTATATTAATTTTAATGAAGGAATTTTAATCTATATTTACTAATCAAAATTTTTACCAAATAAGTGCCTCGAGGAATAACAATCTTGTATTTCATCATTAATTTTTCTTGATAAATCATTCATAAAAACCAATTAACGAGGTTTGTGATATTAGTACCCAAATTCAGTGAGCACAAATATAATCCAAAAGTTATTTTGAAATAAATAATTATTTTGAAATGTTTTTATTAAGTAAAAGTTTAATGAAATATGAATAGATTTTGGAATTCCACAATGAAAATTCTTATAATTTAATTCATAAATAATGTTCACAATAATTATATAATAATTGTTAAAATTATATTTATAGATACATTTAACTAAATTGGTATTTTTATAATTCATAAATGTTCATTCTTGATTAGTTTAACCATTCAGGTATGTACCTTTTCCATGCCATTGGGAACCCAAAATAAAAGTCAACTTCTACTCACATTGAGTGAATTTTTTTAAAAAAATTACATCTCTTTAATCACATTTTCAATTTTTTCAATGTTAGGGTGTTCCTTTAGATAATCCATTTTTTCCTATAACATTAGCTGAATCATTTTTGGAACTTCCATTTTTTCAAAAAAATATAATTTTCTTTCTATATCTTCATTATTTTTTATGGAAAATATTTGGATTTATCATTTTCCTCTTTTAGTTTCTAATTATAATTAAATAGATTACACATATCATTTAAAATATTATTTTTATTTATTTTTAAGATCATTTAACTATATATTATGCTCACAAAACCCTTCTTGAAATTGTTCCCTAGAATATATTTTATCATTAAAATTTAAATAGCTATATAACAAATAATATGTGTCAATATTTACCTCTTGAATTACCCAAAATTTCATCCATGAGGTACATGGGGCCTACATCACATTAATTATATATGGAGATAGAGTCACCACTTACACTCCATGTTTATACCCTAAAATTATTTTTCCTTTCCTTCTTTTTGTGTGTGTGAAATTTTGGTTGAATTTTTCCTTTATGTGTGGGATCTAGTAATTTATATATTTTATTCAATTTTTTACTGATAAAAAATCTATTGAATTCACCCCTTTTGGAGATAAAAATTTAGAAAATTAATGGATTTTCCACCGATTTCAAAATCCATTATATCATATGGGTGCATTTTTTATTCTTTTTCTTGAGTGAAAGTATATAAATGCATAAAATCTTCTAAACATGATATATTATACCTCTAGAAAAAATAGATATTTTTTTCTTTGTACTCATAGTTGAATCCATCAATATATGTATCTCTAACCATATATTTTCCTTACAGTTAACCTTGAAAATTTGAGTTATTGACCATTTATAGTTTTTGATCCTTGAAAAGGGTTAAGGATTTGAAATCAATGATTTATTTGATAAAAAATACTAGTTTTATTAAAGTTATCAGGAGAGGGTGAATTACCTTTTAAAAACATTTTAAAAATTAGAAGAAAAAAATTATGAAATTTAAATAGTTAAATAAGAAAACCAAAAATAAAAGATTCAAAGAATGAGTTAATGAATTATGAGGGGAATCAATTAAATTAATGTGTTAATGTAGTGGAAATATAAACAAAATACCTGGGGTAATTTGATAAAGGAGTATTGAAATAATCCATTATGTTATCCTTGCATATCCTCCACTCATTATTCCTTGAGAGGTTTTGGTTTAAAACCTTTATATATAATGGTTTTCACAAGAAAACCAACCACCCTTCTACTTTACCAGTTTTAATAAAAACCATTAATAAGCGTAAGAGCCTTGTTTTTTTGCAGTCAGTTCCAGGAATCCCAAATGAACAAATAGAATTATAGTGTTTGTGGATAGAAACCCAATATATTACCTATCCTTTTAGTGGTTTGGGATATAAATTAAAATCTTATTAACTTTAAGTTACTAAGTACCCATCCCCCTCACACTCAAATATAGTGAGAAACCCATAGAATAAAAATGTGGGAGATTTATTCTTACAATACATTTGAAGCACACTCACAAACCTATTAGAAAAATATAACAAGGAAATAATGAGAGAGAGTGAGACAAGAGTGAAGATAACATTAGAATATAGAAAATTGGTACAATATAGCTCTAAAATGACTATAAAGGTAAAAAATACATTATATTGATCTTTAGTTGTGTATTAATATCCTTTAATTGATTTATTATCAGTTTTTATTTCTAAGGTGATTAAAGAGCCATTGGAGGTTATGTTAAGGTATGTAGGGACCACTTTAATGGTGGCATTTTATTTTTTTGGAAAACAAACACCAGGTTGTTGGAGAGGACCACTGGTTGGCCGATGGTACCTATGCATGAATAGGGTTCTTTAAAGATTTAATCAGGTAGTTTTTCGTACCTTTCTTCATAGGATTAAAAATGATTCATTCTCATTCCTATTAATCCTTTTTTTCAACCCATAAACTTCATGAAATAATTTATAATATAAAAAAAATCAATATCCATGTAATGAAAATTATTCAAACATAATTTTTTGTTTTTTATCTTCACAATAACCTAATACAGAAACAAGTATGACAATTTCACCATATCATTTTTGGGATCAATATGTGACCTCAAATCATCCATAAAATACAATATTTCTCATTTATATTACACTTCAATTGATATAGAAGCAAATGAGAAATAATAAGACCATATGAATACCGATATATTATTTAAGGAATCTGTCAGTACCATTATAAATTAACACCGATAAATGAATCAGGGTATATGGATAAATATATGAACTATGTTGTTCAATTACACCATATTCCATTATGAACAAGAGATATTTACATCCTTCCATAAAAATAACCACGATTTATTTTAATCGATATATTAAAACACCATTGTTGGATGTCTAATTGGATACATAACATTTGGGACAGGAAGATGCCACCATGGTAGAAAATTGATCACTGGGATAATGAATCCAACACATGATGCCAATGTACAAGACGGACATCATAAGGTAATTCAGTCTTATATAATTTTGGATTTTCAATTCCAAAAAAAATTCCAAAATATTGTACGAGTTATGAAATGTTCATAGAATATTGGATCCAATATTTATTTCAGAGATCTCAATTTTAATTAACTGAATAATGATTTCCCAATAATGATCATAGAGATGATAATTGATCCAATGAAAAATTTCGAAGACCAATCCATTATGGATGGGAATTCTGAAAATTAAATAATCCACATGACCTATGATGGTTTGGAGGCCAATACTTTTAGTGAAAACCAGTGGTTTTATTTATTACAAGTAATTCCATTTTTCTCAATGAAAAGTAGTTCAACATATCATTTCTCCATGTATCATATCACAAAGTGAATATTATAGAGTGTTATATTGATTAATTGGTGGTCATTTATCAATATTAATTTCATAATTTTACTGATCATGATAATTATTTCATCAAACTATAGTAGGATTACATGAACATGAATCCATTAAAATGAGATTTCCACATAACATTGTGAATTTGTTTTATGAATTTCTATATGCCATCATAACATTGATGATGATACATACGATAATTGAGAGATAAATTTTATTAAAACATCATGGAATATCATGGGTTGGGGGAGACACATTATGTTTCTTTATTTTATTAGGTTCCTCATTAATAATATATCATAAAAATATTTATCATTCACAAAGATAAATAAGAAAGTAGATAGCTATCTATGGGATCAGAACTATCATAAGAGATTTCAATGATCTCAAGATATATCTATTTCCCCAAAGATGATGATGAGGACCATATAAAGAAGGAATCTTAATCTTTAAGTGGAAAACCAAGAGTTATCACATGTAATACTCCTTTCAGAGATGAATGAAGCGGTTTAGGTAGATAACCATTATTATCATAGGATAACCCTGGTGGATACTGAGACCTGACACATTGATATTGTAAAGTGTTTCATGGAATTTAACTCCACATTCAAGAAGATAAGAAATTATTTATAGAATCATGAGATTCATCTTCTATCTTGTATTTACCCTTGGAAATATATCCTTAGTCTCCCAATTTTAACATGGAATCTAGAATGATTGGAAGTCACTCTATAAAATTTTGAATAATGGTCCATTTACTTAGTGTTGAACAATGTATAATCATTAGATAATTTAATTATGTAAACAAAGATCTATGATGATATATTTTCCTTCTAAAACACTCCCCTAAAATGGGAGGTTCATATGGATGGTTCTTCAAGGATGCTGGATTAAAGAAGAACATAATTCCCAAAGAACATCTATTTATACATAGACATTATATAGATTTACCTATCCAAAATGGTTTATCCTTACTTACTTATTTTATATAATTTATCCCATGACAATTATTTGTAATACCATGCCTTAAATAGATGTTTAGTGTTTATCTTATAGTTTCTATCACCCCACTTGAATATTAATGGGGATATCGATTTGTAAATCAATTAAATAAACTCATTATAATCCATTAAAAAGGTGAAATGAATGAATATATGTGATGGATGTTGTTTTAATTCTATTATAACCCAACATTTTTTCACAAACCACAATCCATGAATTCCATAGACAATGTGTTTTACAATTCCATGATATATCTCATTGATCAAGACCAAGATGAGATGGTCATTCAAAACTCACATCATTGGGTTGTCTCAACATACACCCAGAATGATATGATGAATATATATGACCTACATACCACCCCAAATAAAGTATATCTCTTATTTTTAACAATTAATACCACAATAAAATCGATAAATACTATACTATAATTTTTATGACATTGAAATATCTTTTCAGATTGAGGCAATAATTAGTACATCATGAAATGTGTTGTAAATATTGTCCTCTATAACTGCCTGATTTCCAAGAAAGTCCATTATAAATGGGGCTTCGATGGTATCCTCCTCAGGTTCATTAAAAGACGAGAGACCCTATATTCTAAAATAGAAGACTATGTCGTATCTTATATATCCCACTAGTTAGGATCCATGATAATCTATCAAATCATGGACACAAATACACCTATCCATAGATAATAGAAGTCTACATGAAGGTCAAGATGAAAATCCATGAATGTTAAATTCATTCTATGTTCATCCATCAACCCCCAAGAACTATTGTATAATTCAAAGTACCCATCTATATTTTCAAATTGAGTAATTGATTTCATATATCCACATCCCATTCTAAATATTGAATATTAAAGAACTACCTTATAGAAACTGGACACTTTTCCTATTGGTTTGAGGATATATCTGTTAGGAAGTCAAAAATAGATATTGTCACCATGTCCATAAAGAGAAATATTATAACCAGAGTGCATGTTCCTCAAATAATATTAAAATATAAAGAAATTTTTTTTAATCTTTTATGTTGAAAATTCTATATTAGGAATACAATATCCAGTCAAACATTCATCCCATAGTCATACAATAAGATCTAGATAGATAAAAAATTTCAATAAAACCATATGTAAAATCCTTTTCAAGATGGTGTAAAAAGAGAATAAATATTATACTTAAATAAAAATATACTATCTATGGTATTTTTGATAAAAAAACCCATAATACCTCATTAGTGACCCAATATTCACTTACAAATGTGAAAAAGGAAATATTTCCCATTGAGGCTAAAATTACCTCATTCCTCGTTGTTATATTTTATATATTTTTTGATAATTAAAAATCCCATATATGATATATTGGGATAAAATAACCTAATTAAAAAGGATATACACACTTTATATCCTTAAAATAAAACCGAATCATTCAATACTAGTGTGTGATTAGATTGTTTTTAACCACTCAATATCTTAAGGAGAATTTGTGCGAGTAATGAGAACTCCCATGATACCTTGTAAGGAACCATTAATGTTTGAGATGAAGTGTATGGGACTATACACCATATAATAATTCTACTAAAATACATTTGAATCCTTGATTAGAGTGGATATAGATCCCATCACCCTATACAGTAATTCAATGTTTCATATAAAATAGTTTACATAAAATAATGTTAATCTCACATCATCCTCATCTCAAGGTGATAATTTATATCACTAATATCCAATAAACATGATAGTAAACTACTTCAAACAATTTTTTAACACATGCACTAATACTTCAAAACATTTGGGTCATATTCATAGGATTTTAAACTATATATAATATGGTATAACCTAAAAACCATTTCAAATTAGTTAGGATTTTCTATTTGTGAGACATATTCTCCTTACACGAGAGTATGATATATATATATGTTCTCAATCCTTGTTCCATTAATCCATTTTTCTATCTTATTTGAGATAAAATTCCATCCAAATATAATAAATATAATTCTGTGAATTTAGTAATTGTATGATGTGTGTTAACATTAAGACAACAAGACATGTCTACAATTTCAATTCTAAGAATCCATCACATTGTCGTGGTTCATGATCCCGCACTCTTTCATATAATATTTTATATCCATAATTGAAAAGATTCCATGATTTTCAAAAAAAAATTCCATGAGATAGATCTTGGAAAAAAACTCCACTCTTAATATCCCTCATTACATGACCTTAAATTACATGAAATTTCAATTCATTTTCATGATGTCAAATTTCAGGAAGATCCCTTGTTGAGTTACTATACACTATATAACTTGTAGTCATAGAACATGACTTCCATATTTGGATAATATTATTATATATATTTGATGTTAAAAAATATTGTTGTTTACATTATTCCTTTAGTACTCTATAATCATAAACTGGATCACTACATGAGACATAACATACTTATATATGATCCCAATCTATGTAGCATCCCCCAGGATGTGGTTCATAGTCAATAACCTATGTTGATAAAAAATGTTCCCCCCTTTTAGGTGTTTCTATTATTATTTACATCTCATTTATTTAAAAAGATCAATGTCCCTATGTTTCGATAGATAAACCCAATCTCCTTGTCCCTTGTAAAGAAAATATCTAATGTATGGTATATCTTAACAAACATGAATCTTCTTAAAGAGCTCTGTCATGTGGATCATGCTTTGTTATATATGAACTGGATCTATATTAGAGCATTATAATATAACCCATTATCTATAGTCTTATGCCGGTGAAACATGCCTCTCCCCAATGGAATAGATCTTTCAATATTGTGGTCCATAATATTTCATTAGGGATTTTTATGGTTATATTGGCTTGCCATAGTGTCAAGGTTCGTATTAGAAATTATCAAAACCACCCCTTCACATTCCAATGAATCTATCATCCCCACTAATTTTTATTGTCACCTAATGGATCCTACACAAGGATATTCTAATAACTAATTTTGTATTTACTCATATTACTAAAATATAGGTAATCATGACAAAATATATATCATTGGACAATATTAAAAGGAATTCATGTAACATGTTGTGAAAATACATGATATATGGTCTATCCCATATGACATAAAACTAATAAAAGATGTCTATAAAATATAAAACTATACAAGAGAGATTTATATTACTCAAGAAAACTCTATTAATATAATATATTTTTATATAACAGGTGCATATATATAATAAAAAACTCTTTTAGGGATAAGGGTTTACACAAATGGTGGTTTCTATTTCTTAAGGGATACTATGTTTATAGTTACATTTTCATATATTGGTATTTTTGTTCATTAAACCTATGTCTCTAATAATTCCCCAAATATATTAAATGTTCATGTAGCATGATTAATGCTACCTCATGACACATACTGACATCCAGATCTCCAATTTTAGGCCTTACATCAAATTTGATATTCATACGCATTTTATATTTTCTAATGGTTTATTTCTTAAATCTAGTAAGGCTTTCACATTTATATCACCAAGAAACCCATATATTATACTCACCCCATCTTATTCATTTTTGATATAAATATAGGGAGGATCCATATAAAATAAATTTTTACGAACTGATACCTGTTATTTCATGAAATTTAGTGACACCAACATTTTTAATTCTAATCCCAATAATAAATTTCAATAAATCACCTAACAATGTCCTATGTTTTAGATCCGTACAACCATTTTAGGATTCCCTATATAGATTAATCACTTATAAGTTTTTTTTGGAATTATATAACTCTTTGTCAAACACTATATATAATGGTCCTAATCATATGGATTTGAACTGAATAAAACTTGAGTCCTTATCAAATGATGTTAAGTATCCAGAAAAATGGTCCACACTACACAACCATAAACTCTTTGTAGTTGTTTAACCCATATGATTAGACATCCCTATATGTGACATAGATCTATATAATGGTGTTTTGATTGTGTTTATTTTAAAAAAACATACTCTTTGGTAAAATATCAATATTTCAGTGGAATACCTATATCTTTAATACAGGGTGAAAACCTCATAGATTATTTAGGTTATGAAAAAATACAAGAATAAAATATCCAATTCATTTCATATGACCAAGATATGTGTGGGGAATATCATGGAAAATAATTACATGTAGCTTTACTCATATTTGTCTAAAATTTCTATTGATTTATAAAGAATATATACTGGAACCCATTTAAAATACAGTCATTATTAAACCCTATAATGTATATAATTTTCTCTTCAATTATAGGTATTTCAACATTTGACAAAATTTTAGGATGAAATACATTTTCCTAAATTAATATCATTCTTAAAACCTATTATTTTAATATGAATAGTGACATATGAACTAAATATTTTAGTCCCACCAGAAAATAATCATCCACATCTATTTCAATTCATCATCCCTAAACAATATAACCATAGTTTTTTGGATGAAATGCATTAATTACATCTTAAATAATCCATTTCTTATCCATAAACTGGGATTAACGTGTTTTTAACGACTATAAAAATTATATTGGTAATGTGTAAAAAGATAATTTAAATCAATTATACTACTCCATGTTGTAATTTGCATGCCATAATATTCAAGACTACAATCTAGTGGAATATTTTGTCTTGAGGAGATGAACATTTTTTCTATGTGTTCTCAATTTTCTTACCATAGAACCCTTCATTAGATTAGTTTTATATAATCATGATTATAATACATTTTATATAGAATTATTTGATTTTTTAAAACAACCCTTTAATTGATTTATGTCAGAATCATTTCATATTAAATGGTGCGGGATAACTTTTAGATCACAAGAATTATTTGGGTTGTCATATCATTCTACATTAAATTACTACAAGAACAAAAAATTTAAACAAAACATACACATCCATATGATGGTGTAAATTATTCTTGGTCTCATTATTTAAATTTTATTTTTTCTTACCATACTATATAGTTTATCTCATCATTTGGTCTTGGAACATTGACCTTATACTATGTGCACCACCCCAAGAGATGGTTTAGGTCAGAATTGGGATCCCTATTCATTATAGGTTCAAATTTACTATTTTAATACATATTTTCTCCCTTTATGTTATACAAAATAAATTTATAAACCCAATTAATTTAACACCCATATATTTTAGAAAAACACTATGTTCGATACATTATACAACACTCAACACTAAGGAGAAACAAACTATGCAATATTTTAATTTAAATATGACTGATATACCACATCTATTGAATTTATAGGTATGAAATTTTTTTTTGAATTAATATATATATATACAAGGGTCCTAATAAATAAAATTTTATTCATTAATCATACGAAATAAGTGCACACTTTCTAGTAAAGTCAATTTATTCCTAAAAAATATGTTTTTTTCAAAAGAAATCATATGTATTTCTGGGAAACAAATTATAATTAATTTCTACAAAATTTAGAAAATTAATTTTTGAAAAAGGGTATCATTTATTAATTTATTATTTAAAAATTATCTTTTTATGAATTTTTGGGATCTTTCTAAAAAAATTAATCTTTCAATGAATAGTGAAATAAAATATTTCGAAAACTGTAATTTAATTTCATTAAAAAGTACCATTATGTATTAAATTTTATATGACATTTATCCAAAATTTCTTTAATTATACATAATATATTTAAATAAAAATTAATATGTTTTATAATTTATTTTGTTTTAAGATTAGTTTTGTTCATAGAAACACATTTTTATCAAATTTATTTTAAGTGCATATTATTTTCCATTTTAATTAATTCAAATAATATAAAATGGGGAATGATTTAAATGAATTTTCTATAATATATATATATATAAGAATTTAAAATCATTTCATGATGATTACAAATAATAAATTTAATGAATTGTCATTATAAGTTGAAAAATGCATGTTTCTAGAAACTACGTCGAGTCGCATTTTGAAGGTGTAATTATAAATTAATTTAATCCACATATATAAATTGAATAATTAAAATTTTATAAAATATTTTTAATTAGGAGGATCATGTTATGATTTATTTTCATTTTTTGGTTATTTTGATGAGTAATCATAGTAATTATTGGTCACCTTAGTAAGAGTAAATAAAGTAAACTATGTTAAAAATAATATCATAAGGGCCAAAAATAACACTAAGAATGTAATTTAATATATTGGATCTATTGGGTAAAATGAAACATATCAATTATCATATTTTATGGATATTTGTTTCTATTTAATATGATAACAACTGAAATATTATTTTAACGAAAAATACAAAATATCATTATCCCGCATGTAAATTTCTATAATATGATCACACTTGGATAAAAAAGAAGTTAAAAAATATTGAAATTTATTTTGATCATAAATAAATTATTTTAATGATGGTACTTTATTTTTATTTTTTTACTTATAAAATAATTGCCTTAAATTCGTATTCATTGTCGATTTAATGCTTTTAAAAGAAGTAGAAAAATAACGTAAATGATTTTAAAAACTATTAAAGTAATATTTTTAGTTCAGTTATCGTATAAGAATAATTTTATTGATATATATAAAAAATCAGTTATTTTTTAAAATTTATGTTTGGAATTTAAATTTTAACCTAATGGCTTTAATGTCAAATTAAATGAATAGTTCAAAAAATGACATTAATAATATTTTATTTTTTACCATATTTTATTAAATAAATAAAAATTACTAAAAATAACATATTTTAAAACATGAATTGGATATGGATAAAAATATCTACATGGTACATTTATGAGTCTCCCTTCCTTTTTTTATTACATTATTTACCCATATAGAGTAAAATACTTTAATATCATGATAATCATCAAAAGGACTAAGAGGGGGTTAAAACAGAGATATTTGGGTGAAACCACCACATAAAATTGTCCAAATTTTATTTTATGATGTAAATTATACTCATAATCATCCTATTTTATAAATATATCAATTTGGTTTCACATTTACAAGAAAAATAATATATATTAATTTAATACTTTAGGTAATTGGATGAGTATCCCTCGCCTCACTTGTAAAAGGGAATATAATCTCCACTCTTCCTAAAACATTTTAATCACAATATTTTGGCCATTAAATATGCAAATAAATTAAAAAATACCTCTATATTTTTTATATATATTATTTTTTCATAGTATTGACCTTAGATGGATTGAGGTATAAGTAAAAACATGTTGTGCAAAGAAGAGGCATAACTTTTAACTGATTTTTTTTTTGTTTTATTTATTATTATAAATTCTAAAAAAATTCTATCCATTATGATATAAATATATTAGTGTTTAAAATATATTTATATTTTATTTGGTTAATGTATTAACATTAACCTGTCTCTTTATTCCATCAAATAGGAATGAAAACAATCATTTTTTTGTATGACTGACTATCACCTCACAAAATGATGTAATTTTTCTTCCTTCCCCACCTCTCATGGTTGGTTATAATTATGGATTTAAGGTAGGTAAATTATATTAATGACATAAGTATAAATTTTTAATGATAATAAAAAATCTACTTATTTACCTTTACATCCTTTGAAAATTGAGAGTGTCATTCATGCGAGCCTGTGAAGTACCACCTCTACAAAGTCATGCAATTATTTTTTTTCATCACCACATAACAAGGATGATATATATAAAGTATTTAAAAAATTAATATGATATTAGTTAAATAATAATCATTCTATTAATATTAAATAATATTTACCTTTTTTCTTTCATGTATGTTGAAAAATGGAAATGCTACTCATTTGTAAGTATGACCTACCATCTCTAAGATTTTAGAGTAACAATGTTTTCATAAATATATTTCATAATTCGTTTAAAATGTATAATTAATGTATAAAAAATATTATTATTATTTTTATTATTCCTGGTATGATAGAACAAATATCAATTCAACCATGGTCAAGAAAACAAATATATTTTTAATTTATGAACTGAACATCCCAAAAACACCTAATGCGGACATAAATGGTTAAGTAATTAAACATGTCATTAAAATATATGAAAAAATTAGTTTAATGATAAGATATTAATCATAGAAAACAATATTAAGAAACAAAATAATTGATATAAGATTATCAAACTCGCGTTAAAGGGAAAACATAACATGTCTGTACATGGGGTAATGGATTTCTACTAAATTTCCCTTCATTGAGGCATGTATTAAAGTTGGACACATAATTCTTTTAATATGGTGTATACATTATGAATTTTTTTTCATTTTATATAATTAATCCTTCATAATTCAATGTATGGTAAGTTATAATTCATATTATTTAACCCATGTGGATTTAAAATGAATGTTAAAAATTACTAAGGGGGTTCTTTACTCAATTTTCATTAATTAGAATATATCACTTAGTTGCTGATTATATTAAGACAAGGTTAAGTGTGGAATGAAATTTTTAAAAAAATTTATTTAATATTTTTTTTGTAATTTACATTTCTAAAAATTATCACTTCAATTATTAATTTTCAATTGAGGGATATTTCCCTTTAAGGGCTATTCATCTCAAATTTTCCATTATTTTTACATATGATTACATTATATTCTAATAATATTTTATTTGGTGTATATAATACCTCTTATAATATTATAAAATTGATCTTATTTTATTCATAAAATGTAATTATTCATTCTTAATTTATTTATTTCAGAGGCTTAATATTCAAAAATATCATAATGGTTAAAATTTTTATCATATAATCACATCTTATTTCAGTATTATCTATGTTCAATGTTCCTTTGGGAGAGATAATATAATATTATTTTATTCAATCAGGTACCTTTTATTCTAATGTATTTTATATGGTAAAATTTTAATTTCTTACCTTACTGATAAACATAACATAAAGAATGTTATTTCTAAATGATACTGATCATGTATCTTCTTTGAGAATGGGAATATTTCTCATCCATATCTAGGTATTCTAAAATTATTTCTATTATTTTATTATTTATACATCATGCATTTATTAAGTTAATTTTCAAGAATATATGAATTTATATACAATTTTTTTCAAAAGTAATATTTGTTACATTTTTTAGGAAACATTTTGAATTTTATTAAAAAAAATTAAAAAGTATGTTTTATTTTATCATATACTATTTGACCACCATTTTCACACTATCATGAATATATTTTTTAATATTACTTCTATTTTTTAATTTTAATTTCAAATAAATATTTTCCCTAATATTCTAGAAATATATTTTAAAGAGTTATTTTCAATGTGGAAAGGATATTTTCGTCATGTTTTTTAATGATCTTTTAATTGTATTTCTATTAATCAATAATGTCAACCATTGCGGTTAATACAATCTAATGAGGATATGTTGTACTGATAATATAAATATTATTTAATAAGATAAATTATAATTATTTCAATAATATTTTCATGGAACCTATTTCTTTTTTATTGTTAAATCAAGCTATAAAAGAACAATGGTTGTTATTCAGATACAAAATAAATGCATTCATGTATTGTGATTATGTTATGGTTCTTGGAAATTTTATATGATAATGGGTGAGGATATTATAGCTCTTGATAATGGGTGAGGTTGATATATCACTCTAATTAATTGAATGAAGAGATATATTTAACGAGTTATATGGTCATTCTAATAGTTTTTTAGAGTTTTCCCAATAGTTTATACTATTTTAAAGACTGAATATAGGTTTGAGATAAAAATTATGTTCTATGTAACCAACATGTTTTCTTTATTTCCACATCAATTTAGGATGAATCATTTTCTTAAGGATTTTATTCACATGGATCGTGTTTGTGAACTTATAAGACTCTTGACTTATGTTAAATTACTAAGCCATGTCTCATAAATTGTGTTCTATTTTTATGGTTATGGATTGTCATATATTATGATCATTCAATATTATTGAGACAACCTGCTATTATGATGTTTAAATATTATATTTAAGTTTACAATTAATTTTATCTCATTCTTATTATCTTTTATATTTCCCATGCTTATGACAAATAATGCTAAATAAATTATTTATATAGAGGTTTTATGCGTGAATAGATTTACAGGATATTTGTATGACTTAATTTGGAATAATATATACTATGCAGAGTGAGAAAATTTCTCACGTGATAACATATGAATTGTTATGTTAGATTTTTTCATAATTCTCTAAAACTATAAAACTTAATGATCATTTCATATATAAGGGATCCAATATTTTTATTTGATGTTGTATACTTCATATGGTTGAAATTGGGTTAGGTTTAATTATACCAGATCCATAAAATGTAATGATTATGTTTTTATCACTATTCCCAAGGGTTTCTGTTCAAAGATATTAAAATTAGTGTCATCTATGAATTAGGACAAATATATAGATTAGGATTTTTTCATGAGAGTTTAACTAAATAATCATTTTTTATATGTTTGAGTTTTATTATATGTTCAATGGAGTAATAATGCCTTTTGAGATTTTATGTAATGGGATTTTGAGGAGATTAATAATATTTTGGGAGGTTTTTTCTTTGTTTGAGGTATATGTATCCCATATGTTTAACATAAATAATTTTCTTATAAGAATACTATTACCATTTTGGGGATACAAAATGTAAGGTATGAAAGAGCCTATGAATTTAATTCATTATTTAATGTATAGGTTATTGAGGTTATTTGGAATATGAGGTTATTTTTTTTATGGAATGATCTTCATTGAATAGTTGGTGTTTTTGTTTAACATTTGATATTAATTTATTATTTCTTCATACTAAGGATTATAAATTTTTGAAATTATCTTAACTTTTTCTAAATATTTATTTTTTTGGTTAATACATAATGAAATAAGGAATAAATTGTTATCCGATTTAGGAATATGTTTTCAATTGAGTTTTATTTTAATTCATCATGCATGAAAAATTATTTTGAGTACATATCTTTTGGAGAAAAAGATGCGAATATTGTGGAAATTAATTAAATAATGAAATTACACTTGTTAAGTAATTATATTTCATTTTTTCATAGTCTAAATAAAAAACGAATACATGAAAAAAAAATAATTGAAAAAATAATGGAATTCATAAAATATGGAAACAAAATCTTGAAACAAAAATGATATCATATTACCTTCATTTATGACGAATCAATGGTTGTTCTCATAGCTCATTGATTTATGGTTTTATGGTCATTGAATTTCAGATGTTCATTTAATTTCACATGATTAATGTTCTCTACCACACTCTAATTTTATTTAGATATTAATATTTTTTATTTTCACATATGTCAACATTTTCAATTCACACTAATCGAAAAAATATTTGGAAACCATGTTATGGTTTATTCTAGGTGACCATCATATTTCCCATTTCGTCTTTTTGAGAAGCAGTTTTATTAAATATTTTTAAGATGTCGATTTTCAGAAAGGTGATTTTAAATTTTGAAACTATAATTTCCAATAGTAAGTTCAAAATGAGAGTAAATAAATTATTAATTTGGGGAGAATGTGACACCCTATGATTTGAAAAGAAAATATAATTCCATATCTTATACAACATATAACACCAATCTTATATGATAAATGAAATATTATTATTTAAATATGAATGATATAACCTAGTCACTAAATTTGAATGTATGAATATGATGAACTAAATTATTAAAAATTTATATAAGTTTCCTAATCAGTAAATATTTATTTATTAGTACATAGGAAATAAGCAATCAAATTTTTATGTCATTTTATTCTTCTAAAATATATTTTCTTAAAAAACTATTTTTTATAAGAGGATATTATTTTAAATATCTTGAGAACATATATATTTTTTGGATAAAATTTAAACTATTTTTAAATTTAAATATCATGTTTTATTAGGGTGATTTTTTTTTTGTTTTCTGATAAGATATGTTTTTCTCCGTATAGTGAAAATACTGGTTTTTGTAATGTTTTCATTTATTGTCATTATTAAGTACTTTAAATAAATAAATTTGCTATTAAATAAATATAATTATACTTTAATTATATATAATATAATTTAATAGTTAAGAATAGTCCTTATACTCATTTTTAATAAAGATTATTTTTATGCTAATAAAATAGTAATATAAATCTGTTTTTTAGTGAATAGTGTTTTTATAATTAAATTAATAGAAATATTTACTAAGTTTGAATGATTTTAATGATTTTTATATAATATATATATCACTATGAATTTAAATTAATTTAATGATTATTACGAGTCTTAAAATTTATATTATTTTATCTTATGCTTGAAAAAGCATTTTTCTAAAAATCATTTTCACCACATTTTATAGGTTTAATTTTCAATTATTTAATGAAACTTATATAAATTGAATTTTTAAAATTGGACTCCATATTTGGAATCCAGAGGTCAAAATTTTGGAAATATATCCCTTTTATTTTTGGTAATTTTTAATAGATACTTTAGTAAATATTAGTTGCCTCATTAGGGTAAATCATTAAATAACGGTTAAAAATAATATGATAAGGAGTAAAAATGACCGTAAAATATATTTTGATCCATTTTATAATTTTTGTTCGGAAATAATCATCCAAGATCCATTCTTATGGGAATTTTTTTTCCATTTTTCTTTACAAATGACTTATATATTATTTAAATTAATAAATATACAAAATGTCAGTATCATGCATTAAAATTTATATTAAATGTTAAAAAATTGATAAAAATAAGTTTTTAAAAAATATTAAACATTATTTATATAATAATAAATTTATTTTAATGATATTAAATTTTTTATGAAATAATTTCTATAAGTGATTAAAAGATTCTAACATAGTGCTTGTGTATGATGTTGAAAAATCAAGTAAATAGTTTTAAAAACATTATAAGTACCTTTTTATGTTTTAGATATATTTTTACACTAATTTTATAGATATATTATATTATATTATGGATGTTTTAGTGTTCTATATTCTAATTCCATAATTATCATGATGACTTTAAAGAAAAATTAAATAAATAGATCCAAAATGAAGTAAATTATATCCTATAATAAAATATTATTTTC
Source organism: Viscum album (assembly GCA_963277665.1). Taxonomy (NCBI): domain Eukaryota; kingdom Viridiplantae; phylum Streptophyta; class Magnoliopsida; order Santalales; family Viscaceae; genus Viscum; species Viscum album. Next base: position 610,830,169 of record OY728150.1, on the reverse strand, counting down.
AAAAATGATTTAAAATTCATAAAAATTTATTTTTTAGGATAAAATAATTGTATATTTTATATAATATACAAAATTTTCCAATTATGGGTATATTTTATAATTATATTAAATTTCTTGACCCCTAAAATGTAAAAAACATTGATATCATGATAATCATCAAAAGAGTTTATGGTGGGATAATAAAAGAGGTAAGTGTGAAAAAAACACCTAATATTTTCCATATCTTATTTTATGAGAGGAATTAAACTCATAATAGTCATTTTTTTACATATATCAGTTTAGTTAGAATTTTCTTAAGAAATTAATTAATATTAATTTATGACATTAAGTCATTCTTAAAGTGCCCCACCCCTCACTTATAAAGGAGAACTTCCACTCTTATCTTCCTCACAACCTTTGAGCTATATAGTTCTAAAAAACTGGAAAAAATACCATAAAAACATTACAAAAAAATTCATAGATGTCTTAGTGTGTTTATAATACCACCCTTAAAGGTATTATCATATAAAGAAAAAAATGTTGTCATTATAATAGGTATAACTTTTAATCAAATGTTTTATTTTTATTTATTCTAATTCATCCTTAAAAAGCATTATAAAAACTATTATAAGAAAAAAAATTTATTTTTATACCATTATCATATTATATTAATGCCTTAATATTCATAAATATCATTCTTCCATCAGACACGAATGGAAACTATCGTTCATGTGTATAGTATACTACCACCTCACGAATCGATGTAATTAATTTTCCATCAAAACATCTAATGAATAGTTATAATGTTTTTTTCAATATATATATATATATATGAGATTAATTACATATTTATAAGTTTAAAGGTAATTTATTTAAATTATCTTACCTATCCATCCATCAAAATATCATAACATCATTCATGTGTATGTGTGGATTATAACCTCCACGAAGCGATGAGACTTATTTTCATCATGATATTGTAACAACCCGACAACAGTTATCTAGATTCAGTGTATTATTACATAACATTGGCATGATACATGGAAACATTTCCCGAAATACTGATCAGTTTAGTATCCATGTATTTACTAGATACACTCAAATGTTTTACATTACATCATGAAATACAAACATCAACAACATTTCATCACATTTTTAAACACACTTATATCCTTAGCCTATCCCTATAGGTTAACCATAAAATAATTATTCACATCCTTGGAAAAATAAAACATAGAATGGGGTGATCTCAGATGCTCAATAATGATAAAAATATACCATAAACCTTCATAAATAAGTATAATCATTTAAGGCAATGTATAAGACTAAAACAAAAGACATTTAATCATAAACTTCAGCATAATACGGAAAAGATAAAATCAAATAATTCAGTTAACTTTCACATGGATATTATACCAGTCAAATAATAACATTCTATATCAATATCCACTTTTATAATGATGGAATACTTAATTCCATAATCCATAACCACATATTCAAGGCCATGTGGCCAGACTACATATAAGATTTTGTCAAGGCCTTATTCCAAGACACTATTTTGTATCATGAAACCTACCGATGCATCGAGGATCTATAGTGGGCTCCACCCATCACTTACTAAGTCCAATGCATTCCTCATATGGAAAGTTTTAAACATAACAAAAATATTCATATTAAAACTAACATATAAAATGTTAATACTTTATCCATAAACCATGAATGGTATAAAAAAACACATCCACTGACAAACATATCACAAAACCTTCAATAGAGTATTAAGTATTTTTATCATAATAAACCAACCACAATCATGAATAATATCCAAAAAAAGGATGTTGACATACTTGAAAATGATTAGTAAACATCTTTTAGTGAAATATCCCTTTTTCATGAAAACATTTAAAGGTATCACTATTTATCCAAAAGATGTTAAAAATAGATTTTTTAATCTTAGTATCACATACCAATTTTAATATTCTGAAAGGAATTAAAATTTTAAAACATTCATGTCTATATAAATAAGTCATTAAAACCATTTTTAATACATGGACATTAATGAGAATGATTTATAAGAATAAATTTTTAAAACATTTAAAATGATAATTTAGTTAGAGTTCCTAACCGGATTATAGAGGCTTGAATACAAATAATTGAGGTAATAAAAACATTATAATATCATGAGAAAAAATGGATTCATGATATACTATGTCAAAGTACATTATATACACCATATAAAAGTCAATTGGCCTATAACAACAATAAAGTCTCAATAGAATGTAAATTGAGATGAAATCCCTTATAAAGACCGAATCCTTAGGTTAAGAATAAATTAATGACATAATTATGTGTGAAAAATATAAATAAAATCAATATGATAGGATATTTAATGTAAATAAATCAGAACAAATTCACACATATTCTTGAAAAAACAACACCAAGGACTTGGATGTTTAACTCAATGAATGGAAATTTAGTTAATATTTCTCTTATCATGTTCATATAAATGACTTGAGAAATTACCAATGGAGTGATTATGTGTATCAAAAGTATATCAACACAAAGGGGAATAAAAATTACTACATAAATATTAAATAGTGATACCACACATAATCTTGAAGTAAAATTAATCAAGAATCATGCGGATTCACGCTCAAATTTACCCAAGAGATGAAGGTAGAACAGTCATTGTAGTTTAGCTTGGGTTATCGAATGCTCAGAGACCTAAGAAGTATCCTATAGACATGTACATTTATGGATTGTTTTTTGTATATAAAGTGGACAAATTGGGTTTATATTATATGGGTTTATGGTATCACTTATAGATTTAAGTTAATTGAAATTAAGATAATGTGTTGATCCTAGGTTATCTCTTGGGGTGGATTGGATGAATTCGATTTTTAATGATTTCAATTTCTGATATTTGAGATGGGTTCATTAAAAAGACAAAACAATATAATAACTTACTAGTTTAATACCTACACCCTTTAATACTAATTAGATATACACTTTAAGGGTCAATGTTTTGAGCACATCAAGGCAAAGGATCGTATTACCACTTGAACTGTGTGGCCTTAAATTCAACAAGGACGATGGTGTTTAAAAATCATCAAATAAAAATCTCAATTAAAGAAGTGATTAGACATTAATGGGGTGATAAATAAAATCCAATACAGACCCTTTATACTCCCTTGAATCATACCATAAGTTGGTTTTCCCTCTATTGAAGTTATGGTGTCAATTGAAGTGGGAAGTAGACTCATGAGGGAGGAATTGTAGAAGTAAATAAAACAATAAAAAAATGATCACTCCACCGTTGTGTGAATAATTTCTCAAGGTTTGGTGTGAATAAATTATCACCTTTAGAAAATAATATCAAAGTGAGATGGAGAAGAATAGAATAATTAAAGAAGAAGATATTTTATTAAAAAAAAGGATGAATTAAAACAACTTACATGTGGAAGACAATCTTGAGATAACAAAATCGCAGAATAACATTACAATGAAAGAAATATCAAAATATTATCAACTCCGCTACCACCACTGCCTTAAATAAGAAATTTTGAATCCTTGGGTAGATCCTACAACATTAAAAGTCACCTCAATTAATGGTGGTAGGCCTAGGTGGGTGGAAAGTTAAGAGAGAGTATACTTTTCCACCCTTGACCGGAGGTGACAGCTAGCTTGCTTCCACCGAACAGAGGCGCCCAACATAACTTCTAGATGGCTGAATTGGAGTGGTCCATATAATAATAAAATGAAGCTTCAGATGTCCCATAGCTGTATGAAACGTTTCCGCCCAAATTAATTTATGGTTTATGTGATATGTGTAAAATGGTGGAATGTTGTTTTGGGCCTCAGATTCTGGACCAGAATTTTATCTCCAAATTGGGACACCATAATAAACACTATGGATACCAAATTTTCATAGGATCCCGAAGACTTATTTGTTCCTATATATGTCTTCTAGCATCACACGATATGTGGGCTTCATTGGGCAAGTATGTTAGGCCCCACATTCTAATCAGTGGACTGGTGTCCAATCTGCCTTCTCCAAATTTATTTCCCTTCATCACCAAATATCCTCATCTTCCATTATCAATACTTCATTGAAACATGAATGAAAAATTTTAATAATTAAGTATAGATAAATTTTCAAAAATATCAAATTAAAATATGGATAATTACATTACTTAAAATCAGATGAATCATTGGGCCTTAATTGGAGTACATTAGGCATGAAGTGCACAAATGATGAGAATGGATGTTCAAAATTTAAATTCACTTACTTAGGACCATAAGGTAAACAATTAACATTTAATACCATTAAAATGTAATTAACATGTTTATTATTTTTTTTAATCACATGCATAAAGCCCAATGAGTGGAAATTGAAATTTGAAATTCCCTAACCGATTTGGCAACTCATGAAACATACAACCCATGAAAGAAGGATCATACAATGAAAATGTAAATACTGATAAATTAAAGTATATTAAACCAATAATAAAATAATTTACAGTACACAGACCACATAATAGGAAAAAGTGTCTAATATAGCATGAATCTCATAGGAATAAAAAGTGAGATGAAAACCCCTTATCACGTTGTAATCAATCGAATAGTATAAAAAATAGTTAATAACCACCAAATAAATAACATAATACCTTGTATTTAAAGAGAATCATGACAATATATATCAAATTGTAGTATATAATACACCACATGCAATAAATAAGTGGCAAATAATGGAAATCTCATGGAATTAAAAGTGAGATAAGAAACTCGTTACCTCAAGTTCGACTTGTCTTGTATGTTCCTCTCTCTTCCTGAATAATAAATTTAACATAATTTTTACTTCATTAAGAACATTTTTCATGTTTATTATTCATTTTATACGACTTATTAAATTTTTATAACAATTAGTTAATTATTTGAGTTCATATTGAATATTTTATCGATGTTCGGAAGTTGAGTTAAAAATGAACATGTTATAATTAAAACTGGCCCATGTGGGCAAAGGTCCATTATCCCTAGAATGATATACATGACTTAGATATCATATATATATATATATATATTATCTCCAGTAAATATATGTATTTATAATAGTACATAACATTTGGAGATAAGAAATGAAAAGCACCGTTCATGGCGATGGTAAGTTGTACGTACACATGAACACTACTTTCATTTATATTTTGTTTTTTATGGGAATTAAAACATAATTATAAATAGGTATATAAAAATTCTAGTATAATATAATTTATTATATAATTAAATCCATTCTTTATACGTCGTACATAAGGCATTAATGAGACATATTACTTTTAGGGGGGCAGTAGTGCACAATTCCTTAAATAAAATTATCGCGTTTACCCATAATGGAAATCATAATGGTGTGATATAAATGGAAAATATAGATTCATAAAGAAAACATAAAAATAATATATATCATATATAAATATATTTCCATATTAATGGTCAGCATAAGAGACAGTAGGAGATAATTGAACAATCATCATTTTGTGAGGAGTTAGTTTGTCATGTATAGAAAGAGTGTGTTCTTTGCCCATTAGATTGAGGTGTGTGTTAGTGTAGTTATAATAACTCTCATAAAAACATCCTAGTATAATATAATATTGATGTTTTTATAATGGAAATGAAGAAAAAGAGTTTAGGGGATCTAGAAGTAAAATAAAAGAAAACAAGTTAAGAGAAACCATTACTTTTAATTTGTGTAACTCCATTTGGTTTGATACAAAAGAACATCTCAAAGTGACTTATGAATAATGTAAGGATTCTATGTGGAATATAGTGATCATGAGAGCTATGTTGTATGAGCCAAGGTGCTTGAGAGGTGTGAGGAATGGGTTAGAAGTGGTGTCCTTTTATAAGGGAGGGGAGCAGATCTATAAGAAAGTTTGAAAATGTTATTTTATTATAAACTTATCATCTATTTCTAAAGGTCTAAAACTCATTAAAGTTGAAGATAAGATGACTCATGTTTGAAATATAATCTTCCAATAATAATTGGACTGGTTTTGGATATTATTTTTATATTAATAATCTTATTTATTTAAATCATTAATTATTGAGGTGAATACTGCATCACTATTGTGTGATAAATAATTTGATTTATTTGATGTCCAAAAAGTAATAAAAATACCATAATGTAGAAATTTTTTTTATATTTATAATGAAAATTTATAGTTGAAAAGATGACTAATATAACTCCCTGTACAAATTTATATACAAAATGATATTTGTTAATGTCATTTTTGTCTTTACTTTAAGTTAACTAAAAGAAAGTGTCCTTATCACTCTTAAGCGACTCCATGGGGTCCCCAAATTGACCCAAGGATGACCATGGTCAGTCATGACTCATACAATTATGTTTGGAGAAGTGTTAAGGTAATTTTCTATTATTATAGTATTCTTTTTACATTGAATTGCTCGATTTACCTTTAACCGCAGTAAATAAATGACAAAAGTTACTATTCACCAAAAATTTATTTCCATCTTATTGAACCACATTTTACTTACTACATAAAACCATGTATGTGTAATTTTAAAAATTCAACTCATAGAAGTTATAAAATTTCATTTAAATGAAAATTTCAAATTTTTTAACTACTACTAAGTGGTTTTACAATTAATCAGAAATTGTAATTTTTCAGAAAAATACCAAAAATTCATCCTAATATATATTTGATATTCTAAATTCAAAAATGATGTCTATTTTACTAAATTAAAAATATATAAGTTGGGTTAATTAATTTAGAATTAATTTCCATTGTCAAAACAAATAGTGTGTTTTTAAGAAACAATAACTATTAAAATATTGACACTTTTTTATGTATAATTTAAAAGTGAAATTAATTCCAACGACCAAAATTTGATTAAATGGTAAAAATATAATATAATTATACTTCCAAACCATTAAAATTTAAAATTGAACAATATAAATTATTTTTATTAAAAAAGTTGTTTTCAATTAAAATTTTGTTATTTTCACTATTCACCCAAATATAAAAGTTATCATAAAAACACCAAAAATTTATCGAAACTAAATTTTTATGTCTCCATTCTATGTAAAAACATTATTTTGTCAAATCTAATATATTAAAGAGTCAAGTATTGGATTTAAAAAGTATTCACCATTAAAAGGCGATAAAATTGTATTATTTGAAAAATATTTCCTTTATCTGAAAATATGAATTTGTTCTTATATTATATCTAAGAAACATAATATTGATGTTAAAATTATATGGAATATATTAAATTCAAAATTCATTTCATACTATTCATAACTGATTTTGAACGACTAGTTTGGTATATCGTCGTGCGCACGAACTCGGTGTCGTGTGACCCACAAGATATTTAATTATTTTAAATATATATTGTACTATCAAAACTTCAGGTGTTAAATTCTCCCCTCCTTCAATAAATTGAGTCCTCACAATTTATGCTTGGGATTGAAAATTAGGGTTTTGACATTTCAAAAAATCTGAGTTGAAATTCCACATCGAATATGGATTAATTAGGCCTCTATTTTAAAATAAATTAAGGTAGGTATGAAGGTTACCAAAAATAACACATACTAGGGTTCCATATAGGAATTCATGGATATGGAAGAAAAAAATCTTCATCTACTGAGGAGAGTGATCAATAATATTATTAGAAGAATGTTAACGATCTGAAAGACATAAACTTGTGATGGGTTGAAAGGTCTTTCATTACCTAGTAAGAAAAGTAAACGAACAAAATTTTTGTTCTGTGTTCCTTTACATAATTCTGATGAATTTATTTATGATATTGACTAAGAGTATAAGGAGATATACTAACATTACAGGTGGAGTTTAATACATTATAAAATTTATACCACAAACTCATCTTTTCTCCAAATGATGAGTATTCAGGATGACTTGGTTACACATGAAGCGCTACAATAAACTTATAGAGAATCACATAATCCACAAATGATTGACTCTATATTTTCATTGTCATTAAACATTAACCAATTCCAATATTGTTAATACATGATCATATTATCCAGAAAAAGACAATCCATTATAGAAAAAAAATACTACTCTTAATCTCCAAAATTTAAACAAAAAATACCCAAATTTCATTAAATACCATTCAAGGAACAATTTTCCATAAAATCCTTCAATGTAATCCTATCTAATATTGAAACCCAAAACTTAGAAGAATTTGATTATGTAGTCTTCCATGTTAAATTGTATCTCCAAATAACACTGACTACACTTAAAGTCACATACAAAAAAATAATTAACCAAATCACATATTCTCTATGATAGGTTAATCATTTCCATAAATAACCCAAATCTCTATAAATCCAGAATAAAAAAAATTGAAATATATCCACCTTTACTCCTTAAATGAAATCCCATAGTATTCGATTTTCCTTAGGCATATAGTGTTCCCTATAGAGAAAATGTCTTCCAAAATAACACTTTTCACTTAATCACCAAATCATTTTCCTAAACTATGGATATCCATTTGATAATACATAATTTTCCAAATCAACGTTACAAAATCCTTTATCTAGAAAGAATTAGTCGTACTAACCAGGGACTTCATGTAGTCCGGTGGTAGCTGATAAATCCCAATCACACTCTAGTTGTGGGTTCGATTCCCATACCTTGTTCGACATGATGGGTTGTCACACAGTCTTAGTGTTGTCATTTTTCAAAAACTGTATTTTATAACATTCCCAAAATGAGATAAATTCCTCAAAATAACTATAACATAATTTTACCACAAATGTTATCTAATACCTTAATTTTTTGTCCAAAATATTAATAACCTAAAATTTCCTCAAATTGATGTATAATATAATCCCAAATGGTTTTTATAACTATATCCACAAAATAAAAGATAATTACTCTTAAAATAGTATTTTCACATAACAAACTGCATGGTTACACATACAAGAGAATAGTATTCCAAAGTAATCCCATACCTTAAACATTTCTCCATCCATTTCTTTCCACAGAGGTTGTTCTATGACTTAGAGTCTATCCTATAGAATAAGGCATCGACTAAGGTAATGAAACAATCCCTTAAATTTATTATAAATTATAGTAATTTAATTCTTAGGATCATTTTTATTTTATTCCATAATACAATTCAATTTTACATGAAACTTCATTACTTTATGTCCTCATTTCCCACACATAAATAATTTCTTTGTTCCACTGAGATAGTTTCCTAGGTGTCTCCTTCCACATTTCCTAGATGATGGAAATTGAGCATTATTTTCTCCATGGTATCCAATGCCGGAGCTCTTATCATTCACGACCTTTCTCTTCTTCGTTAGTTCTCATAGTAGGTTATTATATATTTTGTTGAACATATTTTTTAAAAACTGATTCAGCATGAACATGGTATATTTTACGACTATCAACATTCCATTTTGTTGCTCGTTTATACTATTGTTTCCACCTTGTACAACATGATCAAAGTAACTATGATTTCCTTGGAATCATGCGATTGACTAAAACCAAAAAGCATTTTGTGAGTAACAATGGTCATAAAATCGTTTAGAGAATATCATGACACATTATTTTTAATATGAAACACATTAAGATTAACTATGGTCATATATTCTCATCTTATATTAAAAAACATTAAATTATTTTGTAAATAAAATGTAAATTATTTTAATCATATCCCTAGGGAGTATCATAAGTAGGAGTACAACAAGGCACTTTCTCAGGTTCTAGGATACCCCAGGTCAAGCCTAAAACTCCTTGTCAGATTTTTCACTCCTAGGTACATCTATGATAGATCCGCCTCAACTTTCAGATATCTAGATATGGATTTATTTCTCTAAAATACCATATAATATATACATTACCAAAAATTTTGGATGTTCTTTAATACTAATCTTCAATGTCTACCATAGGGTAGTGTTTCCTAATCAATGTTTTTTATTAATATCGCTTCCAAGGATTGTAATAAACTTTCTCTGATACCAACTATAACGCCCCATCCCCAGTTACCTAGAGTTGGTGAATTATTACATAACATTGTAATGATACATTGAATCACGTCCCGAAAAACCGATCATTTTATTATCCTTGGAAGTACAAGATACACACATAATTTTTACATTGCATCATGAAATAAAAACATCAAAAACATTTCATACCATTTTTAAACAAAAATATATCCTTTGCCTATCCATGTAGGTCAACCAAAAAATACTTCTTCACATCATGGAAAAAATAAAACATAGAAAGTGGTGAGCTCAGAAGATTTGTAAGGAAAACAATATAGTAGAAACATTTTAAAATAAGTATAAAAATTTAAGGTAATGTATAAGACTAAAACAAATGCCTTTTAAAAATAAACCTTAACATAAAATGTCAAACATAAAATCAAATAATTCCATTTAGTTATTCACATGGATATTCTACTAGTATAATAATAACATGAATTATCAATAGCCACTTTCATAATGATGTAATTCATAATTCCTAACTTCATAACCACAGAGTCAAGGCCTTGTTCTAGGACTACAAATACGATTTTTTCAAGGCCTTGTGCCAAGACACTAGTTTGTTTAATGAGACCTCCTGATGCATCTAAGAGATATAGTGGTCTCCACCTGTAACATACTATGTCCAATGCATTCCATATATTAAAAGGTTTAAACATAACAAAAAAAATGTTTTTAAAACTAGAATATGAATTGTCAATACTTTATCCATAAACCATGAATGGTAAAAAAATAACCCATCCACATTCAAACATATCACAAAACCTCTAATAGAGTATGAAATATTTATATCATAATAAATCAACCTCGATCAAGAATAATATACCACAAAAGATGTCGACAGAGTTGAAAATTATCAGTAAAAACCTTTGAGAGAAATATCTATTTTTTAAAACATTTAAAAGTCTCAATATTTATCAAAAATATGTTTAAAATAGGTTTTTGAATCAAAGTATCCCATACAAATTTGGAACTTTTAAGGGAATTAACATTTTAATACATTCATGTATATATAAATAAATCCTTAAAACCATTTTTAAAACATGGACATTAATGAGAAATATTTAGAATAATAAAATTTTAAAACATTTAAAATGACATTTTAGTTATAGTTCGTAACCAAATGAGAGAGGCTTGAATACAAATAATTGAGGTAGTAAAAAATATATAATATACTGAGAATAAATGGATTAATGATATACTATGTCAAATTAAAATATATATACCATATAAAAGTGAATTGGCGTATAACAACAAAGAAGTCTCAATGGAATGTAAATTGAGATGATATTTGATATAATGACCGTATACTTAGGTTAATAATTAATAAATGACATAATTATGTGTGAAAAATATAAATACACTTAATATGATTGGATATTAAATGTAAATCAACCATAGGACATTTTTTCATATTCTTGTAAAACAACATCAATGACATGGATGTTTAACTTAATAAATGGAAATTGAGTTAATATTACTCTTATCAAGTTCATGGAAATGACATGGGAAATTATAAATGGAGTGATTATGTGTATCAAAAGTATATCCACACAAAGGGGATTGGAAATTAATAAATAAATAATAAATATTTATCCCACACATAATCATGGAGTAAAAATAATCAATGAAGCATATGTAAAGCCCAATGAGTGGAAATTAAAATTGGAAATTCCCTTACCGATTTGGTAACTCACGAAACATACATCCAATGAAAGAAGGATCATACAATGAAGATATAAATTATAATAAATTAAAATTTATTACACCAATAATACAATCTTGGGATGTAAATTCACCATTAAATACGAAATAATGTCTAATATAGCATGAATCTCATAGGAGTAAAAAGTGAGATGAAAACCCCTTATCACATTGTAATCAATTGATTTGTAAGAAAAAAAGTTAATAACCACCAAATGAATCACAGAATACCCAAAATTCAAGGTAATCATGATAATATATATCAAATGGTAGTATAAAATACACTGTATGCAATAAATAAGCGGCGAACAATGGAAATCTCATGGAATTATAAGTGAAATAAAAAACACCTTACCTCAAGTCCGACTTGTCTTGTATGTTCCATGTTCTTCCTGAATAATAAACTTAAGATAATTTATAATTCATTAAGAACATTTTTCAATGTTATAATTCCTTTTATATCACTTATAACCTTTCTATAACAATTAGTTAATTATTTGAGTTCATACTGGATATTTTATCAATATTGGAAACTTGTGTAAAAAATGAACTTGTTATAATTAAAATTTTTCCATGTTATCAAAGGTCCATTACCTCCAGAATTATATACATGATTTAGATATCATATATATAATATATATCCAGTATATATTTTTATTTATAACATAACGTTACATTTGGAGATAAGAAAAGAAATGCACCGTTCATGGAGACGGTAAGCCGTACGTACGCATGAACATTATTTTCATTTACATTTTTTATTTTATGGGAATTTAAACATAATTAAAAATAGGTATATTATAATTCTAGTATAATATCATATATAATAAAATTAACTTAATTCTTCATGCATCCCACATAAGGCATTAACGAGTCAAATCACTTTGAGGGGGGCGGTAGTCCACACTTCCTCAAATGAAATTATCGTGTTTACCTATAATGGAAACCATAAAGGTATGCTATAAATGTAAAATAAAGAAGCATAAAAAAATTAACATAATTTATATCATATATAATAACATTTGTATATTAATGGCCACCATGAGATGAAATAAGAGATAATTTAACAATCATCGTTTTGTGAGGCGTTAGTTTGTCATCCACAGAAACAATGTGTTCTTTAACCATTAGATGGAGGTGTGTGTAAGTGTTGTTATAATCACTATAATAAAAACATCCTAGTATATTGTGGATACTGGTGTTGTTATAAAATAAATTAATAAAAAGAGTTTAGGGGTCAGAGAAGTAAAAAAAAGAAAATAAGTTAAGAGAAACCATTACCTTTAATTTGGGTATCTCCCTTTGGTTTGAAACAAATGAACTTATTGATGTGACTTATGACTAAGGTAAGGATTCTAGGTGGAAGAGAAGGATCTTGAGAGATTATTTGGGTAGATTTTGGATGAGACAAGGGGCTTGAGAGGTGTGAGGAATTGGTTATAAGTGGTGTCCTTTTATAAGAGAGAGGAGGTGATCTTTAAGAAAGTTTTAAAATGTTATTTTATTATAAACTTATATTTGGTTTAAAAAGGACAAAACCTCATTAAAGTCAAAGATAAGGTGACTAAATTTCGAAATAAAATCTTCGAATAATAATTGGACTGATTTTGATTATTTGTTTATATTAATAATCTTATTTGTTTTTATCATTTATTAATGAGGTGAATACAACATCATTATTTTGTCATAATTAATTTAATTTATTTGATGTCTCAAAAGCATAAAAAATACCATAATGTAGGAAATATATTTATCTTCCCAATGAATATTTATAGTCGAAATGATGACTTATAAAACCCCCTGTAAAAATTTATATACTATAAGATATTTGTTAATGCCATTTTTTGTCTTTAATTTAAGTTAATTAAAATAATGTGTCCTTATCACTCGTAAGTGGCTCAATGGGGTCCCCAAATCGAACCAACAATGACCATGGTCGGTGATAACTCATCCAATAAGTTTAGGACAAGTGTTATGTAAATTTTGTAATATTATAATATTTATTTTACATTGAATTACCCGATTTACCTTCAACCGCGGTAAATAAATGTCAAAAGATACTATTCAAAAAAAATATTCATCTTATTGACTATATTTTTAATTACTAATAACAAACATGTATGTCAGATTTTCTAAATTTAATTCATAGAAGCATAAAAATATCATTTAAAATAAAAAGTCAGTTTTTTAACTTCTATTAAGTGGTTTTACTATTCATCAAAAGTCGAAGTTTTTTAAAAAAATAACAAACATTAGGCCTATGCTAAATTTGATATTCTAAATTCATAAATGATGTCTATTTTACCAAATTACAAACATATTAGTTGTATTAATTTATTTAAAATTAATTCCTATGGTCAAAACAAATAGTGTGTTTTTAAGAAACAATAACTATCAAAAGATTGACACTTGTTTATGTATAGTTTCAAAGTGAAATTATTTCCAATGAACAACATTGCATTAAATGGTATAAATTTAATCAAATTATACTTCCAAAATATTAAAATGTATAACTTTACACTATAAATTATTTTTATAAAAAATGTTGTTTTCAATTAAAATTTAGTATTTTTCACTATTTCACCCAAATATGAATGTAATCAGAAAAACACCAAAAATTTATCAAAAATAAATTTTTATTTATCTATTCTAAATGAGAAGTTTGTTTTTTCAAATTGAATATATAAATGTGTCAAATATTGGATTTACAATGGATTCTACATTAAAAGGTGGTAAAATTGCATCTTTTGAAAAATACTACCTTTATCTGAAAAAATGAATTTGTTCTTATATTATGTCTAACAAACAAATAATATAGATTTTAAAATTATATGGAATATATAAAATCTGAAATTAAATTAGTAATATTCATAACTGCTTTCGAACGTCTAGTTTGGTAAGTCATCGTGCGCTCGAACTCGGTGTTGTTTGAGCTGCAAGCTATTGAATTAATTTAAAGATATAATGTACTATGAAACCTTGGGGTGTTACAATATCATATGGATGATATATATAAAGTATTTAAATAGAATATATGATATTTATGAGAGAATAATACTTTTTTAAAGATAAAATAATATTTACCATTTTTCTTTCATTTTCGTTGAAAGAAAGAAATTTTACTCATGCGTACATACAACTTACCATCTCCAAGATTGTAAAATTATTATTTTTTCATAACAATATTTCAATTTCTGTTTTCAAAGTACAATAAATTTATTAAAATCATTATAATTTTATGTTTTTTATTTTTTAGATGATGTAATAATGATTCCATTGACAATAGTTAACATACCAAAGTCGTTTTCAAATTTTCAATTGAATATCCTCAAATCAAACAATGTTGATATACGTTATTAAGAAATTAAATAATTCATTAATATAAATGAAAAAATGGTTTAATGGTAATTGATTAATCCTTTACATGTTTCATAGGAAATAAAAATAATCTATGTATGTTGTTTTGTTATTGGGTTAAAGGACATACATAGAAAGTTTGGGCCTGAGGTAAGTAATTTCATCACATTTTCCAATCAATGAGGCATGTTTTAATGTCATAATCCTAATTTATCTTAAACAAAACATATAATAACTATTTTAATTATTTCATCATGAAGAAATAATAATTTATTTTATTTGATGTTATAATTCTAATTATTTCATTCAATGTGATCTGACATAAATTTTAAAAAGAAGTAAGGGGTTTCATAACTCAATTTTATTTTATGGGCTTATATCACTTATTACTTAAATATATTATTCTATAATTATGTTGGAAATTAACTTTTAATTATATATATAATATATAATATTTTTATTGATTTATATTTTTTATAAATAATCACCCCATTGATTAATTATCAATTAATTGATATGATCTTTGTAATTGTTATTAATATTAAATTATCTTTTTTGGGACATATGTTTATTTTATGTTACTATATTATTTTCTGAGGATTATATAATACCCTATGAGATTTTATAACATGATCTTATTATATTCATTATATTTAAATTGTTATTTTAATTCACTTCTTCTACATGCTTATGATTCTAAATTTACCAAAATATTGTAGATTTTTATTGTACAATAACATCTTATTTTGTGATTATCTACCATCAAAATTCCTTTAATATGGGTTATATTATCATATTTTAGCTAACCACATATTATTATTTATCATATATTTGTATATTTGGTTTACATTTATAATTACAATTTCCCACATTTTCTATTAAAGAAAATCATGAATGTTATTTGTAAGTGATATTGATCTTTTTTCTTTTTTTTAGTTGAGAATATTTCTATTCCATATCAATGTTTTATAAAAAAATTTCAAGAATTTTATGAAGTTAATTTTTAGTAGCATTTACATTATATATAATTTTTTTTATGAAAGAATATTTCTAACATTGTTTATATGAAACACTTAAACTTTCATTATCAAAGTGTAGAATGAATATTTTATTTTACCATATACAATTTAATTTTTTTGTCCCATCTTGAATATTTATGTTTTGAAGATTCATTTTAACTTTTCGAGTGTTAATTCCAAATATAATGATTTTCAAAATATTAGGATTTTTTACTTTTTAAAATTTATTTTCAAAGTGGAAAGTTTATTTTTATCATGAATATTTTTAATTATATTTTAATGGTAATTATCTTATCTATGACATCAAAAAATGATTCTATTTATAAAATAAAAGGGCTATTTTATAAAAAAACCATTAATATTTCTTATTTTCATAGTTTATAATTATTTCAAATGGATATTCCTGGAAACCCTTTTTGTTTCTTTGGTAAATGAAGCTATAAAATTACATTTGTTGTTGTAATGTTTAAAAATGAAAATTTTCAAGGTTATGATTATATTATTGCTCTTGAACATTTTTATGTCAACTTTTGAGCCTGATATAGCTATTGATATTATGTTATCTTGATATATATCTATAATTTATTGAAGAAAGAGATGATTTTAACCAATTATTGGTATATAGAATGATATTTTTGAAATTTATCTGGTAGGTTATTCCATTTTTAAGATTTATTGAAAGAGTAATACAAAAATTATGTTTTAATTTACCAAAAATTTATCCATATGATTGATTCAATTTATAATGTGTCCCTTTTTTAAAAAATAATTGGTTACAAAGAACATGATTTTTGACTTCTATTACTCTCATATTATGTTAAAGAAATATTCGATGTCTCAAGAAATTTGAGAATTGTTTTGATGGGTATGGATAATCTTAAGTTATGTGCATAAAATTTTATCATATCTTTAAACCCTTAAATTTTTTAATGATGATGATTGCCCTTAAAAATAATTTGAGCTCACCCTTATTAATATTTCTATTTCCCCATGTTAAGAAGATTAGTATTAAAATAATTAAGTTTAGTGAGGATTTATGTGTGAGTAATTTTATAGGAGATTTTGAAGACCTAATGTGGAATAAGAAAACAAAGGTATTATAGAATAAATTGTTAATTAAAGATATAATAATAGTCATATAAGAGTTTATCCAAATCCATTAAAAATCTAAACCAATAAATTATTTAGTTAATGAAATTGATCAAATTTTTTATCTGACATTTTGTGTTTCGAATAGTTTAAAGTGGGTCACATTTATAAACATCAAATCCTGAAATGTAATGGGTTTTAGGAGCACCAGATCCGGGAGTGTGGGTTCTGGGATGCTATAATGATTTAACTTCTCATATTGTATATACTAGAATGGGGCTCCACGTTAATATTTTGTTATTTTATTCTCTTACTAGTTATACTGTATGAAATTCTGATAAAATATGTATATATTTAAACAATAATAAACATTGGTAAAATTTCTATGAAATTAAACAAGAATATTTACTTGTATTTAAAAAGAGAACATTAATGATCAAATAAAAGGGACATGAATGGATTGTTAAGAAAATACCCATATTGCGGTGAAAGAGTTAATGCTATGTCTATGAACACTATGTCACGATCTTTCATGATTTAGGAATATTTAGAGTGAATTAAAAAGAGGTAAAATAATTTTGGGTTCCACCATATGACCCTATAAAAATCCATTCTATACCCTCTTGACTCACCAGTCGATATAAAATTTCTTATAGACCCTGTGTATTGTTTTTATGAAAAATCATATAGTTTATTTGTTATATCCCATTTCACCAAGGATTTATTTAGTACATAGTAGTGTAAACAATACATTTCTTGATGCCTTATTTGATATCCATTATCCAATCAGCATTCTTCATTACATTTGGTTAAAATCTACATGAATAATTTAATTTCTATCAGTAATGATCACATCCAGCTCTAAGGGACTCCTTAGTGTTGTAATATTTATGACACTATATTTGAAACTATCAACAAAAAATCGTATTTTATTATAAGGATAATCTCATTAAATATATTAAAACACTAGTATCATTACAATATAAACATTAATTATAATATTTTCAATGATTATCACCCATAGACCTATTTTATGTCAAGTAATCCTCATCAAAATATTCTAAGTTCCTATTTAAAAAAATATAATTTACATATTAATATTGATTTTAATAACCACAAATTTAATAAGTCATGTGTCCTAAAAAAATTTATATAAATAACATGAAATATAATTATTTATCATCTACTTGTCTTTTTCACCTAAACCTAAATTTTATGAAATGAGGGTATCATTTCGCCTTACATAAACTACTTGATTATACTAATAAATGGTATATAATTTCTTTTATATCCTATATTTTCATTTATTTTTTCATAACTCATTCAAAATAGAATATCACATATTAAATTTAGTTAACTTTTTTTTGAATATAAAACTGATCAACATGTGGTTGAATCATTATGACTATAAAATATGGACCCCATCGGCTCTTATCATTTGACCCTAAAATGGATGAAATAATTTTCCAATCACTACATCATTAAAATATATAATTTTTAGTTGTTAATATATAATTATAGAGTCCATAATTTATTCATAGTGAACCAAAATTTATTATACATTAGGAAAAAAAACTCACCCATGGTCTTTTGTTCAATGCTATAGATTTATAAACCTCAATAAATTTTTTCCATGAATCATACTGAAATTTAATGCACTTAACCATGAATATATGTATTTTAGTGACAACAGATTTCTAATTCATGTTGTATTTTTCTATCCTTTTTTGGAATAGAATGACTCTCCCTTTTTTAAAAGCTTCCCAACCATAAAAAAATCTATATTTGTACGAGTAATAGGACCTTAAATCATGATCAATTTTTATAATGGTTGTATGTATATCTGATAAAGGTTTCTCCATTGATTTTGGTTTTAACTCATGCATGTTTCTACATATGTTGGCTCAAATTTTGGGCAAATCTCTTTGACTATATACATCTACAACATTATTCCAACAAGAATTTTCATAAAATTACCTAGAGATGTGAAATAAAACTCACTTATTTAAAAACAAATAATGGGGATACAATGAACAATCTAAGTCCATGATCACCGAAAATTAACCTCACATTAACTAATAAAAATTGAGTGTATGAAAATTGAGGTGTTTCCATAATATTTAGGTTGAAAACCCAAAAAGAGTTGACTTATCAAAATACATGTTTTTTCATCCTTAATACTTTCTATCAGAGGCTTCATAAAAAATTTATGTACAGTTAAAAAAAAGAAGTCACAAAAATTCCACCATAT
This sequence comes from Viscum album, assembly GCA_963277665.1. Classification (NCBI taxonomy): domain Eukaryota; kingdom Viridiplantae; phylum Streptophyta; class Magnoliopsida; order Santalales; family Viscaceae; genus Viscum; species Viscum album. Next base: position 610,810,743 of record OY728150.1, on the reverse strand, counting down.
GACCCATAAAAAATTCAATCCAATCCCAATAGGTCCCATTTATTATAAAAATGATAGAGAACTATTTTTTTCTTATAATATATTTATTTAGATCAATGTTGTTATATTCATATAGGTGTAGTCTTAGGGTTATCGATACCTCTAGAACATTTTAAATCTCAATAAAAATCACCCTATGAATTTTCACTATTCTCAATGACTCGTATACAATACAATTATGGAATACCTAAATTTCATGGTTATATTATTTTTGTCACCATTTTCACCCCACTTGTACCGGTCCTAGAGAAAACGTGTAGTCATAAAATAATATCTAATAACCAAATGAGCAGACCATAATATTTGGGGGTACATTAGAGACATAATATTTAGATACCTGGAACTTATATCTACTTTGAGGAATAATTAATAAATAACACAAGAAGACACCCAAAGATAGTATTAGTTTAGTTTCTTTGGAATCATAGAACATATTCTTCCAATCAAGGTGAAATATCTTCAACATATCCCATAAAGATCATAACATTTTTGTTTTCTTACTTAAAAATAATTCCCTATATCCTAGATTAATGAAGTCATAATAATTGTGAGCTTAAATTCTCATTACGGGTAAACATGGAGAACATAAAATAAATCATCAACATTTGAATGTAAAAACATGAACTTAAAGTTTAAACATCAAAATATTGTGTCATGAAATAAATATTCATAGTACGTAAGGCATGGATAACAAAGAAACATTAACAATGATTGAATATAATTGGCATAAAACATGTAATTTTGGAAAACTACTAAGGATATAATATTATTTCCATAGTATCCCAGGAATTGCTGCCAAGACCATTATAGTGGACAGAGTCCATTACTGAACCTTGTTTACTTGCCATTCCATCCAGATATTACTGAACATGATTAACATTACATTTCATTCATGTGTATCTTATAAGATATAAATCATTTCCCAATAAATTGGAGGAATATATAGGTCTCACCCATCTCATAATGAAATCACTTTTACATGTTCCACAGAACATAAATCATTCATCATATAATAACCCAAGAAATAAAATGGGTTTTCTTAAACATCATTCTATCATAACATAATCCATATAAAATAACATTCCATCATTAACAGAATAAAATAATAGTAATAATATGGATATAAAAAAACCATAATTAAAGAGTATCATCTTTGAAAGAAAATAATTTTGATAAACCACTTGAATTTAGTTCTTGAGGAAAATATCACGTGTTTTTCAAAAAAAAATTCTTCTATCAAAATGCCACACAATTTGAAAATAAAATAATTTATTTTAAAATAAACATGAAATAGTGTAGAGGACAATTTTTGGAAAAAAGGCATCATAAAGATGTAATGACACGTTCTTGTTATAAATGTTAAAAAAACATTCTTCTTATACTTTTATTGTAAAAGTCCAAAAGTGCCTCGTATGGTAAAAAAAAGAAAGATTCCTTACATACCATGTAGTAAAAGTCAAAAGGGGTAAAAATGAATTTAAACATATGTAAAATAATTTTAACCATTTTATGAAAACATATTTAGAATACATTGACATAAATATAACCCCAGTAAATAATTACGTATTAATAATCTCAAATGAAAATGAGATTGAAAATTATCCCTTACCTCGGACCAGATTTCATCAGTATGTGTCAGAAAAAATTTTATAGTGGGTTTAAACATATTATTAACTAATAAAACACTAATAATGATATTTCTGATATCATATATGATTCAATTATGGCTTTATATTAACCGTTCCTTTTCAATTCAATGTTAAAGTAATGTTTCAGGTAATAATTGTTTTATTTATCATACGTGTTTTGAATTTTTATTCTCGAAATTATGAATTATATAATGATTTACTTACTCCCAGAATGTAAAAAATGATTTATATAATATATATTTTCCATTTTTTAATATATATATATATATATATATAATGTCGATAAATGAAATGGAATACAACATTCATGAGGACGATATGTCATACGTATGCATGAATATTATTTTCATTTCCATATTAAATCGAATGGAAGTAAATAAGTAATATATATATAAATAAATAAATTTAGTAGCATTTTTATTTCATATATTTAATTATTATTCATTATATATTTATTTTAATAATTCTAGAATGGATAATGTGGAAAATGAATCTCATCACATCATGGAGATGGTAAGCCGTACGTACGCACAAGCCTTGATATCATTCCCAAATTTTTTGAATTTTATTTTAGTGGCTAGTGTATAATATCTCAGAATTAATAACATGTTTTAATAATAATATATAGTTACTATTTCCACCATTATACCCATCCAAGTAAGGTGGTGGTGAAAAAACGATTACACCACGAGGTGGAGACGGTAAGCTGCACGTACGTGCACACAATGTTTTTGTTTTTCTTTGGATGAATATATGGTGAAATATATATGTTTAAAATATATACTAAAATATATTTATATTATTAATACTTATGTTATTACTTTATAATGAAACAACTAAAGATGTGGAAGTAGAAGAAGAAAGAAATTTGAAAGAATCGGTAGAAGAGATTACCTCTTCCTCGACATGCCTCCTTTAAATTTCACCTTAGGGAACTAGAGTTTGTATTTAGAGATCAAATGAACCTCTATAATGTTACTAGGTAATTTTAGAAGCGAAGAGATCAGGTTTTGGCCGAGAACGTAGGCTAAAAATGGATTGAAGAGGAGAGGGAGGAGGTTCCCTTTTATAAGAGAGGAGAGGGGTACTTTACAAAAGTCTTCAAATATTATTTTATTATAAATTAAATTTTGATTTAAAATAGTCTAATAATTATTTAATTATAAGATAATATGATTTTGGTTCGAGTAATGATTATCCAATAATTTTTATTAATGTTTTGAATATTTCAATATCCTTTACTTTTTGGTGTAACCCAAATTTTACCCTTTTTAATCTTTCTGTGATATCATGTTATTTACACATTGTGGGTTAATGTAATTACCATATCATATAAAAAGACCCAAAAAAATTTAATTATGACATATTTGGACTTATAATAACCATTTATATATATCTTATAATTTAATGAATTTAATATCTTTTAATAGAGTATTTTATGTTTTAAGATATGAATTGTGTCAATTTTGGATACTTTTAATACTTGACTTTTTTAAAAAACAAATTCATAACAACCTTATTAATTTGAAAAAAATAATTAACTCAAAATTATTATGTCAACATGATCTCTAAAATTCGTGGATAAAATAAAAAATTTCAAAATAAATTTATTTTAATATTTATAAATGAATTTATTTGAATCTTTTATTAATGAGGTAATCACAACTCATAATTTTATCATACATAAATATATTTATATAATTTATAAAAATTAAAAATAAAATAAAATGATGTAGGAAATATTTTTTTATTTCTAATGAATTATTATATACATAATGATATCTTATATAACCCTATATTAAATTCAATTTAGTAAAAGATATATGTTTAGGTTATAATTATCTTTACTTTAAATTAATTACTGTAAAATGTCATTTTCATATCCAAGTGAATATTTGGGGTCCCAAAATCTACCCAAGGATTCCCATGATCATTAGTATATCATATAATTGGATTTGGACATGTGTTAGGGTAGTTTAAGATTATTATAATATTATTTCTAACCCTTCTTTACCAAATTTACCCTTTTAACCATGGTAGATAAAATTATTACTGACGTTACTATTCATAACATCTCAAAATTAAAGGTTCATATTTATAATATTTGAACCTTATGATTCCAAATATGGAATCCATTTTCCAAATTCATAATATAGATGTTTCAGTAATTAAATAAATATTTATTCCCATTGTGAAAACAAAAAAGTGTGTTTTCAAGAAGTAATAACTATTAAAAGATTAACATGTGTATACGTCCAACATAAAAGTGAAAATAGATCCAATTAGCAACATTGGATTAAATGATAAAAATATATACGATTTATAATTTAAAACTATTAAATAATTTGATTTATCCATATAAATTATCTTGATGGAAACTGTTGTTTTCAATTAAAATTTAGCATATTTTTATTTTCCATCAAAACATGATAGTTATCAGAAAAATATAAATAATTCATCCAAATTAAATTTTTTTTCCAGATTCTAAAAATATGTTTTGTCAAATATAACATTTAAATGTTTCAAAAAGTAAATTTTAAAAGGGTTCTCCATAAAAAGGCGGTAAAATTTCTTTTTTATTAAAAAATACTTCTTTTATATGAAAAATTGATTTTGTTCTTATATAATTTCTAGAAAATATATAAAAAGAATTTTAATGATATAAAATTTAAAATGTGGTTGATAATATTCATAAATTATATTTTATATATTATTAAATTGTAATATTTTAATAATATATCATTTTTTAGTGAAAATCGGTATCGTGTACAACGCAAGCTCTCGGGAAAGGTCGCTCTTGCATGTAATGCAAGCCAAGTGATTGTTGCGTGTTGTGTAAGCTTCAATTGGTGTTTCATAAAACATAATCTATACTTATATCATTTATTCATTGAAAAAAATCTATAATCAGTGTTTCATGAAATAAATTCAATCAAAAGAACATGAAATTGTGTACAACACAAGCTGAGAACAGTGTTGCGTATACTGCAAGCTAATACAGAGTTATGTATAGCACAAGCTAATCTTGGTGTAGCGTACAACACAATACATAAAATAATTTAAATGAATATATCTTATAAAATCTTAGTGTGTTACAGTACTACATAGGACTCTATATATAACCATCCTATATCTTTCTAAATGAAAATTCCTAAGAGGTGATTGAATTCTATAGTCATTTATCTAATAGAATTCACAAAACATATGGTGATGGTGTTTATGCCTCTGTATTTTGGCGAATTTTATTCATATTAGGGGATTAATTATAGAAATAATAGATTGAACAATATTGCATTAATAATTCTCGAGAAAAAGTTTATGATTTTATTAATATATCTTTATACATTATTAAATTGGGTTAAATTATTATTAATATTACTCTATTTAAGTATCCCAGATTTTTGGGAATCAGTTATTCAGATTTAATAATAGATTAATAATAGACTATATAATAAAATTTCTATTCATTCATTCAAATAAAATGGAATATCTACAAATTAGAGTCTCTTCCTAGTTTTTAAGAGAGGGGGATAAAAATTAGTTATAAATAAAATTGGGTTGAGGGTCTCAAACAATACTTAGTTAGAGGTCTTGATATGTAACTAATGTCACTTTCACTTTGGAGTTTCAATAAATGAACCTCCTAAATTAGTGAATCCTATTCTTGATTTATGTATTGGGTAGCTTCAAGAGTTATCTCCACTTTTGATAGTTTTATCCCATTATTTATACAAGTTCAATGGGATCATCTATCTCTAAATTTATAGAGTCTCTCATGTCACACACTATCCCGGGATGACCTAAATCTTTCACTAGAGAAGACCCACAATAAGGCCCAAAAGGCATTCCAAATTCCCTCAGGATAGAAACTACTGTTAGGAATAAAATGAAACTCAATTGGAAATGATATATCCTATAACTAATATAAAAAAAAAATAAAAACAAAACAATGAAATAAACACTACCAATATAAATGAAATAAATAACTACTACACATTCCCCTGTGTGACCTCATGGGCCACCTAAAACTATAGAACCACACATGCTCTATGTGAAAACCAGAGTTGGGTAGTACTGAAACTACAAAATGATATAGTAAATTGGTGTGATCATAAAAATGCACAGTTGTGATGACAATGATAAACAAACCCTTTATATTCCCATTAAAATGAATACCAATACAATCTAGTTTGCAAATTAGTAGTATAAATGTATGGGTTTTTTTCTTATAGAAAAAATAACAAGTATTAACTTCTTTAGAAACAACTTTCCATCAAAATTTAAAAATATTTTTCAAAGAAGGAGGTCATTCAAATAAACAATGAATAACTACAATAATATTAATAAATATTATAACTTGAGAAAAAGGAAATAATAAAAGCAAAATTTATTATAAAGGGATTTTTTTAATTTTATTGGGAATGGAAAATGTTGAAAAACTAGAAAAATGTATAAATATGAGATAAGAACTATGGAAAACCCTCAAGTAGCTAGGTTAGTCAGATATTGGTACATCATATCTTGGTGAATGAACTCATAGCCTTCTAATTCATAAGACACTCGATTGAATGAAGCCAATGTTCTAATGGTAATAATAGGAATGTCACTTGTTTAGTGAGTGTGGCATCATAAACCTTCTAGAGATAATAGAGTCAAGACCCTTCCATCTCACCTAGAAACATGTCTAAGAATACATTCAAGGTAACCAAGTCTCCCAAGTGATCAAAATTTTACAAAATAATGAAATTATATTTTTTAAACAACACAATAATTTACTATCATTTAAATATAAGTGAAACATATCAATAACAATATTTAAACAAAAATATAGGATAAATTTCATTTCAAATCCATTTTATATTCAGAAAACTGTCTTTGAAAATACCCAGTACACATTCTAAATCATTTAGGAAACAAATTTTATACTGTTTGGAAATGTATGTTAATATCTTAACTCAGGGTCTACATAGACCATGCCCTGAGATGGTGGGTTACAAGGCTCAAACATACCTCCCTATATGCCAAAGGCACCCGACATGCAGCGAGTTTGTAATGGTGGTATGGTGGGAAGACTATACCATCCTATCAGAGTGGAATAAGCGGTACAACTAGAAAAATAAAAAATGGGAGAAAATATATAAACAAATAGAATATTTATGATGATAAAAATAGAAATGTGAACAACTTAATAATAATCAAAATCTAGTAGGAAGTGTTATATACATGGATGCGTAGAATGATGATGTAAAAAAAGGGGGATAGGGTGCATGCATAAACAATATGATATGAAAACTATAAAATGGAAAAACTCCACTCCACTTGCATCTTGAGGATATGCTTGACCCTCTACTCTTATTCTCTATATAAGGGAATATCATATCAAGACTCATTAGCTTGGTGGTTTCCCTTTTTTACCTACTATCAAATAATATAATTAGATACCAATTGGATCCCAAGTAGGGTGTGAGATAAAATATCATTAGTACACCACCAATGGTGTCTAGAAGTATGCTGACCAGTGATCATAACTGAATAGTTTTCCCTTATAACTTAATTAATAGACAAGTGCAAAAATGAATAACCAGCCTACTCATTTACATATATGACACCAGGAGGCTCAACCTACTTCATCTCATGATAAGGAGAAATTTATGATCAACAACTTAATATAAAGTAATAATATATATAGTATATTTTTATATTGTATCCACCAATTTGAACCAAGTACATGCAGACATATGTGGTCATATACCATAAAAACTAGCTGCTAGCTGGAACATGGCATAACTATGACATCTATAACTAGTCTAACGAGACAATAAGAATAATAAAAAGGTAATATTCCCTATATCTCATAATGAGTGGGATAAATAAGTCTCATCACTCGATATGATGAGTGTTCCATCCTATTAACAATCAAAACAAGGGATGTGGCACATCATTCCCACCACCTAACTAGCATCAATTGTGCAAAAATCATGCTCAACAACCAATTTAATGGAGAGTGATACAATCGCACTCCAAAGAACCCTTACCATCATATCACAACCAATATCAAGGATTAACATTTTTATAATATTATCCAAGTCCATTTCCATTAAGGCATTAAAATTAATAATAAGCATTTAATAAGGTATACATTAGTCGGTGTGGCCTATACACCCTTTAAAATTTATTCCATTTAAAACATTCAATTCATTTATGGAAAAATAATCATATCATGAATAAAACATCCCATATAATCAAATACCATTAATTACCTAAGTTATGGAACTCAATTAAACATTATATTAAAATTCAGTTCAAAATGTTCATGATGAATTAAGAAAGTTCCAACATTGATGATGAAATCACCTAGATGGGTAGATATCATTATAATACAAGCCAAGAACAAGGGATGTGGTTGGGTTTTTTAAATATTTATATAATTGAGGGAAGAACACTCTCTCACCAAAACAGTACACATAGGAGGTGTTTAGACAATTTAAACAACTGTATAATGAGGAAAAAACAAGAGGTGTTAATAAATGAGGTTAACATTATCTAATATATGAAATAAGGATTAGTAGGAATCTATCAATTTATAAGGATCAATTCAATATGAAGAATTAAATTAAAAGATGATGAATGACAAAGGCCGACATGTAGCACTATAATAGAGATACAGAATACCAAAACTCATGAAAAAGATGATGATACCACCTACATTAGGGACATTAATGACTCATTATCTGATGGTGGCCCTATATTTGAAGTAGGTTGGGATAAATTGAATAAAGTTCCAAATACCTAAAGAGAGGGTAAAAGTACATGAACCTAAATTGAGAAATGGATCAGAAGATAAACTAATATAAAACGGAATAGGATTATAGATCTTACACTTATGGATCTGATGATTCTCATGAATGTCAAATTGTATTTCAGATGTATGAAATACCTGAATACCTAGTTTGATGAGATGGAGAATCCAAATTATAATAAGAGTGAGTTTTAGTCACTAGATATTGAAGAGAGAAAGGTAGATATTCTGATATGTTTAATGATGGAAAAAAATGTCATTACTCTCTAATTTACAAGGACACACAGTTTGGTTGAATGGTTGGGAAAACCGTGTTCCCATCATTCTCATTTAACATCTTAAGGACTAGAGTCTCAAGGTTTCAATAAAAATAGTGTTGCTCATTTTTCACCTCTATTTTCCCCACAGGCTTAGCATAGACTATACTGGATGAGATTAACAATTTCTACAAACCATGCAGCCTAGTCATTTTTCCATTTTCTAAAAATTTGGGATCCAAAGAACCCCTAGATAGTCCTAGGGACTTCAGTTGGTTGTAAGGAATGTTAACATATATTAAACTAAGGATTTCAATTGAGAACTAAATGATCTATACCATCTTGAAAGGTAGGGTCATTACACACACCCCTCCTTAAAGAAAAACATACCTAAATTTTACTTATAAGGTTAAAGAGGTGTCATCGGTAATGAGTTCTGACCACTGAGATCATATATATATATCCCATTCCCATGTATCATCCAATACTCAGTTGTTCTGTGATATCATGTGTACCAAAAGAAATAATCATCCAAAGTGTGTCTTAATTGTATAGTCCATAATATAGATGGGGTAATCCTCAAAAGAGGCATCCATATTCAATTCAACATAATTAGGTTTAAAGATAAGTGATGGGTCTAGATTATATTGGTGAAGCTAAGACACCAGAAAGACATCATGCATTGATCTGTATCTCTGAGGAAGAGACAACTGGAAAGAAAATGGTCTAATAAATTTATCAACCTTTAAGGGAACAAAAAACATAGGTTAGAGATTACCCTACATCCCAATATGTTTATGGCCCTACCTAGGTGAATCTCAGAAGAAAAACCGATCTTTTACATTGAACATGAAAGGTTTTCGATGTCAGTTGGCATATGCCTGATGTCTAAACTAAACTGTTATCATGTGCTTCCTAATATTCTATGCATACATTGTAGTCTCCTAAATGAGATATGTTCCATGTATAGCTACCTACACTATATCTATACATCAAAAATGTGAACGGAAATTCCTACCATATAAGGATTCACAAGGATCCATCTCGGTGGTATCCAAAAAGTTGTTACTTTAATAGAACTAGAGAAGGGGAATGTGTTCCACCCATGCACCCTCAAATTTAAGGAAAAATTCATGAATTATGCTCTCTAACAATTGAATTGTATAATCTGTATTTCCATTAGTCTATAAGTGATATGACATTCTAAAAATAACCTAGACACCAAAGGCCTTCTGTAACCCCTATGAGAACTGTGATTTAAATCTAGCTACTCTATCAGAATTAATTGAATGAGGAGATCTATGATGTTGTAGAACCTCCCTTATGTATAACCTTCCTAAATCAACTACATAGAATGTATCTCTCATATTTAAGATGGGGGAGAACTTCTTAAATTAAATAATGAAAAAACACACATTATCATTATATCAAGACGATATTGGTAAATGATCCATGAAATTCATCAAAATATCATCCAATTTTTACTTAGGAAAATACAATGACTATAAAAGCCCTACCAGAAACTATTGTTCCACCTTCACCTATTGACATGTGGAACACCGATCGATGAAGCCTTCAATCTTTCATTTCATATCATGAAACCAACAATAGTGTCATAGATCCGGATACATTATGGTAGCATTAGGGGGAACCACCCTTGATAAGGTGTGGAATTACCACATCATATCCTCCTAGATGTTTCATGGGACTGAAAAAACACCCATATAATGGTAAGGTATAATCCCCATCCATGGTCCAACCATATAATGTATCATCATATGAGACACTTTTCATTTAGACCTTGGACAAGGGGCTTGGGAATGTACAGGTTCACCATTCTTACTCACTATAGAAGAGTATAGGTCTCTTTAATGGATAAGTTGACAGTCTGACCATGGTCTTATTGAACCTCAATGGGATTCTCTATGAATAAGTTTATGAGCTTCCATTCACCACTGGATTCTAAAACCAAATGAGTTTGATTCTTCAAGATCAGATCATTTTCCACAGCTTGTCCATTACCAGGCCTATAACAAAGATCAAAATCAATCTATTGTTCATACTCAACCTACTTAGGATGCCTCATATTTAGAAATCATTATTTAAAATGTACTTTAGTATTTTGTGATCAATGAATACGATGAAATTCTCTACTAGTAGATCATGTCTCCAATAGTGTAGTAAGTAAACTAAAATAACAAGCTCAAGGATGTGCATCAGGTAATTCTACTCTTGAGGCCCCAACTGAGGATAACCATATGCTTTGAATTTCTCATCCTACATAAATAATTCTCTCAAAAATGATACATGATTTATCACCATAAAATGTATAACTCATATGTAGCTCTAATTGAATCGGTATTGATACTAAATTCAAATAACCCTTAAACACATGAATGGATGATTCAAAGGTTTCACACCATATGAATTTTACATGATTATTTTTCAATCCCATAAGTGGCGCTGCAAGATGTGTTAAATCATGGATGAAGAATTTTTAATATCCAGCTATCCCCAAGAAACTCCCAATGTCAAAGATGTTTTTAGGACTCTCACATGAAACCAAATCTCTCACATTATCTGGGTCTACTAAAACTCTTGACTCTAAGATGATATGACATAGGATGTACAAATTGTTGATCTAAAAGTTTCATTTACTGATCGTAGAATGGATTTGATTCTCTCTTAGTGTATTCATCATGATTTCATGAAGATTGGAATAATCTTGTCTAGAGAAAGCATATTGTTAGGTCCACAAGTCTGAATACCCTACGAGGGGGGGGGGGGTGAATCAGGGTCTGACTAATTTAAAATTAAATCCCGTTCTTATCTTGTTTCACTCTTGAGAATAAAACTCTTATCTTTCTTTCCCGTTGCACAATATAAACAGAAAGTAATGCAAGAACCTGACACAAAAATTTTTCTTGGTTCATCGCTAAGGGCTACGCCCAAGGAGCATACACCGACAGGTTTCCGGTCATACCCAATTCCACTAAAAATTACTAGATGTGAATTACAAGGTTTTGGCTAGATCACTTCTATGCCCAAGCTCATTGCCTTTACAATGTTTAGGGTTAGCTCACTGCTTTCCCAAGGGTCACTCCCTGTTTCTCTCTCTCTCTAGCTCACTACCAGTGGAGAGGATCACCTTCTTTCTCTTCCTTTGCTCACTGCTCTAGAAGGAATCCACTCACAGTTTATAGACCTATAGGTCTCTTCATTTTCATGAAGGAATGCATCCTATGTTGTATGTGGATGCTCTGTTGAAGTCCAAATTTCACCCGTGGATGAATCTCTCTTTGCACCAAAAGTGTCGGGCAAACTTCCAGATTCCACGCAGCCCGAAAATCACTGCCGGAAATAAACCATAATTGGTGTGGAAGTATATCTCGGTGCACAAGTATCGGCGTTCAAGTCATAACTAGCACGCAAGTCCACCTCACACACTTTCACGACAAAAGCTTCTTTAACTCCAAACCTATGTGACTCAATTCCTTTCTCTCCTAAACCACCTCAGGTGCGCAACTATCACTTGGCGTGCAACATCCAACACTAGCGTGCAAGTCCCACTTGCACGACACGCCACCACTTGCGCGACCACCACACATGCATGACGGGAGATCTGAATATTTAATGTGTTGAAATCCAGTAAATAATGAGGAGGGGTGGTCCAATATTTATAGGCAATTTGACCACCCTGGGCGATGGCGCACAAGTCAACCCTTAGCGTGCAAGTCTCGGCGCACAGGTCTCCTCCCCTGAAAGTCACCTGCGCGAACCACATCCAAACTTTCACAAACCTCTTTCCATTGGCATATTTTGATATTATGATCTTGAAAAACCTTTGTCGCACAAGTACTCAAGCTTCCAAGGCTACAACGCGCAAGTCTCTTTCACGGCGCGCTAGTCACTTGCACGACAACACCAATACTTGCACGACACTTATCACTTTTCCATATTTTGATGATATGATCTTGAAAAACATATGGAGCACATGTTTCCAAGCATTCATGTACATGGCGCACAAGTCCCTTTGCCAAAAACCACTTTTCTTCATCTTTCGATTTTCAGTCCCAAAAATTTGGCAAACACTGGAAAGTGGCACCTACTTGTATATGTTCTTTTTGTACCACCTCCAGATCATCCATTCCTTTGTCAAAGTTCTTGAATAAAACATTGATCGTTAACCATAGCTCTTGAACTAGACATTCCATTATGAACTCACCTTTTTCAAAAAATTTGTATGTCATGGTTTGTATTGTCAACAATCACAACACAGATGTTCACTTTGTCAACAAACAAAATCACCTCAAAAATACTTCAATGATGCCTTGAGGTATTTTTTCCCAACACATATACTAATATATCATCAACAATGACTACAAAAATGAATCCAGATAGTAGTGGAAAACCATATTTATTAGATCCATGAACACAACAGGTTTATTTGTGAGCCTAAATGGCATCACCTGGTACTCGTATTGACCATAAATACTCATAAAATCCATTCAAGGTATGTATGATAAAATGAAAAAAACATGATGATATACCGACCTCTAATCTATCTTTGAAAACAATTTTTCTCAATGGATCTGATCTATGTGGTCATCTATTCGAGGTAGTGGATACCGATTATTTACTATGGGGTGGTTTAATCTATAGAAACTCATGAAAATATAGAGGGTACCATCTGCATCATAGTGAAGAAGATTGGTGAAACCAAATGGGATGTTCTGGGGTGTATAAATCATTTTCCCTCCATGTCCTCCAATGACATCTAGAGCATCTAAATCTCTACAGGTTCCATCCTATAAGGTGTAATGGTCACTGGTTATGCTCGTAGAGAAAGATAGATAGTGAATTATACCTCTCTCACTATAGGTAGACCACATAATTCTATAGAAAATATGTTCCTAAAATTCTCCACAATAGGAGGGAATATAACGGGTTGTAACCCCTAGACATTCAAGAAACGACTGGTCTATCACATTTCTCAGATTATACTGATCAGGTCCTGATTATGTCTCCTAGACATAAAATTCACTATTATGTAAATTCTTACCACCATTTGGTGACATATAATTCACCCTCCAATTATAGAATTCAATATGGGCTCGATGTGGAACTAACCAGTCAATCATAAGGATTACATCTAAACCTATCATGTTAAGGATGAAAAGACTCTATATGAAGAGTTATATGTCTATATCAAGGGGAAATTCGATAAAATGGAAACCACCCTTTGATTGGATACCTAATATTGTATCATTCATCATTATACCATATAATTTCTTGATCTCGAGGCCCAAACTACTCATAATAGTCTGATATGTAAATGAGTGATACATGTCCATGTGAAATAAAACAGACACAAAAGTGGAGGATAATAAATATTACCACCTATAGTAGAAGGTATGATACTATGCTCCTCTAACATAGGATGGACTGAATGCAACTGGCCAGTACAACTTCCTTGAGTCACTGTCTCTCTACTCGGAAAAATCCTGCCCTCCTGGTGTTGATAATTATGATTTTGACTTCCACTTTCTCAAAAACCACTTCCACCTGACTAAATGGTTGTATTTACATCTACATACCTGTCGTGATACTATTGGATCCTCTTCCTCATGAAGAGTAGGTGTAGATACCGGATCATTTGGAACCAATTTGAATGTTCTGCATTAATGCTAGATATATCCATTTCCACCAGAGGCTCTACATTCATCTTGATCACGTAAACAATATGGTTTTATAATCATCGAATTCACACATTAGTGACATATAAAAAATGTATCATCCTGGTGATCCTAATAGATTCTATCTGAATTATTAGCCTCAAAACATCTCTTTCACCTATAAGAATAAGCATTGAGATATGTAGTTGTCGAACTTCCCTGACACACACAATCAGCATCCCTAAAGGATTTCTCTATAATGATGTTCTTTTTTGACAATTTTAGAAATGGTAGTCAACCTAAATACATTAACTTGTGTCGGAGTGGTTTAAACCATCCCATCTATGAATCTTCTAGTGGACATAAGATCATCACGATCTAGAATAGGATAAAATGTTGTAGCTCCATAATGCTAGAAAAATATTCCAGAACAAAAATTATTCAATATTGTAGGTTCATGAATTCTTTATCTATCATCCCTTATAGTACGGTGAAAAAAATAGTCATAAAATATCATTTGGAAATACATACAGACCATATAATAATGTTGATCTTCCTGGGTGTTCACATCACACCACTACTAAGAAAAATCATGTAACATAAAAGCTTAAATCCCGAACCTAAGTTCTAATGGAGTCTCTAGATACTCAAATATAGAGATAATATCTTCGAACCATGACACAATAGTGTGTGGTCCACTATCCACTAAAATGGTAGCAGGATATTACCACTATAATTCCAGAGTAAAATGTTACTTACTCTATATAGTTTGAGAAATACCTTACATATTCCATAACATACCTAGAAATCACTCATAGAACAAGAAGTTAGTGCCCATATTCAGAAAAGAAATAGGTAACCAAGGGGTAACCATAAGAGGAATCACTAGATGCTTAAGGCATGCCACCTCAAGTGCATGGTCATCAATGAATTTAGGGGATAAGACTGGATGATTTCATAGAGGCATGATACTACAATTCAAAACACATACCACATAAGAGATTTTAATATTGTAGAAAAAATTAAAGATTGAAAATTAGGACTAGTGTATAACCTTAATATGGAAATTATCATGCCCATCCACATACTTAAAAAGATAGGTCTTGAAGGTTGAAGAAACCTAAAATGCCATGTGAAAATAAGAGACAGCTAAATACCCACTACTAAGGCCATGTTCTGGTATGAATATCTATTTCACAATTATAGGATAACTAATATCACTTTTAAAGAGTCATATTCATTTTAGATTTGGGATCATTTGATAATTTAAACAACTATTAATGGTTGAATTTTTTGGATTTCCATTTCTGATTCATAAAGTCCCATACAACTTATGAACCAAAATATTTCTTCCACTTAAACCATAATATAAGACGCTCCCTCCCATGTGACCAACGGTTCACGAATCAATATTCCATGATCATATTCTTATGATGTCTTCTTTAACTTATTAAGGAAAAATGTATTAGGTTAAGTGAGGACATAAAAGACTCAATTAGGATTTCCAATCCCTGGAAAAAGCATCAGCTCAATTAATAAAATAATCAAGGAACTAATAAGATGAAACAATAAAATTCATGTTGAAAGGAAATGTGACCAAGAAAAATTTAGGGCATATTTTTCATATTATGCCTATAATGACGCATGTAATGCAATGCCTCCATTTCATCAAGACAAAGTAAAAAACTCATAATTACAACAGTACTAATATCAATAAAATTATAAAACAATTATATCACCCAACAGTGAATTTGTATCAAATATAAATGACATAATCAGTACTACAAAATTTTATATCCTATGAAATTTTAGTTTCCCTTATACCAGGGTTAGCTACGTCCAAGAATTGGTTTATATTCTAATTCATTTAACTTGTAGTCACCTGTATAATATAGAAACATTAAGAAAAAATAAAATTTATCACTAATATGATTATGTAATATCCGAAAATAGGTTCTACTTAACCCATGCCCTAAGATGGTGGGTTATATGGACTCATGCACACCTCCATGTACACTAGAGGCTTCCAGAAAGTAGTGAGGGTGTAAAGGTGGTATGGTGTGGAGACTATATCATATTATTAAAGAGGACCAACAAATAAAACTAGAAACATACAATAGTGTAATAAAATATAAAAATTTATTGACTAATTAAGCAGTGAAATAATATATAACTAAATAATAGAATAAAAATAAAAATCCACTAGGCAGTGTCAAATACATGTATACATGGATTGCATATATAAAAAAGGGGAACATAGAACAAGTATATACAACATGCTACAAAAAAATTAAAAACGAAAAAGGATGCTCCACTAACAGCTCGAGCAGATGATCTATCCTATGATCCTATGCACAATCTAATGGTAAAGAATAATAATAATCAGTATCCAGAAACCTTCCCTTACATGTAGTCAAATAATTTTCCCAGGTACCAAAGATATCCTAAATTGGGGGTGAGATAAAATCTTAGAAGGGCACCAACAATGGTATCTAGATGTAATCATATACGAACTTGTAACTAAATAGTAAACATGTATAAAAGAAATAATATACACATTTTGAAATAAATAAGCATCTTGCTCAGGTCCCTAGAGGACACTAGGTGGATCTACCTACTTCTTATCGGGGGAGATTTATTATCTCTCACTATTTATATAGTAATAATATATATATATATATATATATTATAGTTATGTATTGCATCCATCTAGATGAACCATTTAAATTCATATGTAAGTGTCCTTATACGTGGAATACTAGGGGATAAATGAACCTGGGCATAACATATACATCCATAACAAGTATAATGATCTTGTAAGCACAAGAAAAAGGGTAAATGACCCACATGTTCTAATGAGTCTGATATTTAATTCTTATCACATGAGATAGTGAGTGTGTCATCCTATCAATAGTCAAAACAAGGAATTTGGAACATCAAGCCCACCGTCCAACTAGTGTCAATGGTGTGAGACCTCATGCTCAACGCTTGATGTGAGGGATAATGATTAATTCATGCTCAAAAGAACCCTTAAAATCATATAATATCATATATCTACAATTAATCATTTTATAATATATTATATGAGGTAATACCTATAATATATCTCATTAGTCAAGTCCAATTTCATTAAGGAATTATAATTCATAATTAGCATTTATTAATGTTTACATTAGTTAGAATGGCCTTTCCACCCTTTAAAATTCATTACATTGAAAATGTTCAATTCATTTATGAAAAAATAGAATCTTCAAGAATGATACACCCCATACAATCAAATCCATTCAATTAACTAAAGTGTGCTACTCAATTAAACAATGTATGGAAATTCAATTCAAAAGTTTAAGAGGCATTTATAAGGTTCAAATATTTATGGGGCCTACATGGAAAATTATAATTATAGGATAATACAATCACTTAGGAGGTTCATAGGTTCTTTTAAAATTTATATAATTGAGGTCAGAAGACTTTCTAACCCAATCAAAACACTTAGGAGGTGACATTTATATTTAAACAAATAACTAAAAAACAAAAAACCATTCCTCTCCCAAGGAGATTATATAAACATGTTCACAATTCTCTAATATACTAAACATGTTCAGTATGTGTATATAAAGGAATGAGTATCAGTTCGATATGAATATCTCAGTTAAAAGATTGAGAGTGTAAAATGAAGGCAAGAGGCATAAAGAAAGTGTTATGAAAAATAAAAACACATGGGGGAAATGAAGACACCACATACTATAGGGCCATTGAAAACTCCTACTATAATGGAGGACACATATTTGAAGTAGTTTTAGAAAAATTGTTGAAATATACCAAATCCATAAAAATAGAGAAAAAAATATTGGAATTAAAAAGTGCACTTGATCCAAATATAAATTAAATAATAAGGGAGAGTATTATAGATCCTTTCAACAAAAATCTGATTCTTCTAACAGATATTTATTTGAACATTTTATGTCAGAGTTCCCTCAATGTATAGTTTTAAGAGGCAAAGAAGCCACGAGGGAAGATGAGTGAGTTTCATCTACTGGAAGAATAATAGAGAATGAAAAATTGGGATTTCAGTTAAATGAATGGGAAAATATCATTTATCCCAAAAATAAAAGGCACATGTTTTGGTTTCATGGTTGGAAAAACTTTTTTGAAACCATGCTCAAGTCACTACTTAGGGATTCACACTACATAGTTAAGGCACACCATTTCTCTAACCATGAACTAACCATGAAAAATCCCATTGTTAAATGTTTTCAATATTTTTCATGATGGTTTACTTAGAGGTGCATAGTTTCATACAAACCATGCATGTAGAGACCCGAAGCTTGACGTACATTGACATTACATTACATTTGCGGAATACTTAGTACATAACAAAAACACACACACAAGGATCGTAATAGTTTAGTGTCTTTGGAAACTCGGAATATAATCTTCTAATCCTGGTGAAAGATCTTCAATATATCCCATAATGATCTTCCTTTTTTTATACCTAAAACCATTCTTTATATCCTGGGGAAAAGAAAACATAAAAGGCTGAGCTCAAATGCTCAGTAAGGGTAAACAAAATAAATATCAATCACATCATATTCATAAGAACATAACATTTTGGAATTCTTAACCTGCTAAAGAGAGCATAATCTCATAACATGGGATAAATCATGGCAGTGAAATGTAATCACAATAATCATAACTTAAAACATGCAACTTTGTTGAATACACACATAATCATAGAGAATCATTTCTTGTTAGTCGAGACTCATTGCCAAGACTATCTTAGTGGACAAAGTCCCTTTCTGAATCGAGTCACCCTCGTTCCAGTCCTGTTTCACTGAACCGGTATAACCTACCGTTCCAGCCATGTCTATCTCATGAGATATAAAATCTTTACCCAATGCATTGGAGGGAGATATAGGTCCCACCCATCTCATAATAATACCATTCTTATGTGTGCCACAAAATCATAAATCATACATCATTGCATAACCCATGTAATACAAATGGGAATCTTAAACATCATGACATCATAAATCAATTCATATAAGATAAAGGAATTCATAAAAATAATTCCATCACAACATGATCAAATCAATGTAATAATAGGAATAAAAACCTAACCATTTTATTATCTTAGATGGAAAATAATTTTGATAAAATACTTGAACTCCATTCTTGAGGAAAATATCCTTTCTACTTCAAAAACATTTTTCCTTTTATAACATGTCATATGACTTTAAAATAAAATAAGTTGATTAAAAATAAACTTGAAAACATGTAAAGGAAACTTCTTTTAAATAATGTTTTAAAAATCCATTCATGCCGTATAAGTTAAAAAAACATTCTTCGTACTTTTGTCAGAAAAGTCAAAAAGTACCTCGTACGAAAAACGACAAAAGATTCCTTTCATATTCGTTACTAAAAACTCACAGAAGGGTAAAATTGGATTTAAATTATTTTAAGTGGATTGAAACAATATTACATATTGAGGGAACATGGATGTGGATGATAAAATACACCCCAGTAAATGCCAAAGTAAAAACAATCTCAGATAAAAATGAGACTGCGATATTTTCCCTTACCTTAGGTCCGATTTGCTTCGTATGTGTCCGAACCTCCTGTATAATGATTTAAATAATGTCATTGACTTATCAAAGAATCATATTCACTGTTATGATATCATATATTGTTCACTTATGACTTTATATTACCCATTATTTTGTAAATTCCATGTTAAAGAAGCGTTTTGGGTAAAACCGTTTCATTTATCGTAGGTGTTTTGACTTGTTGTTCTTGACATTATTATTACTTATATCATGATTTACTTACTTCCAGAATATAAAATATGATTTATATATCATATGTATTCACTATATATATATATATAATAGATAGATAAATGGAATGAAAAACAACGTTCATGGAGACGGTAGTCCGTATGTACGCGTGAACGCGGTTTTCCTTTCCTTATTGTCTTGAATGGAAGTAAGTAGATGACATACATATATATATATATACATAAATCCAGTAGCTTTATAATGTCATATATTTCATTATTATTTCTTATATATACTTTATAATCATTCTTAAATGGTTAACATGGAGAATAAATCTCATCGCGTCGTGGAGACGGTAGTCCGTACGTACGCACGAGCGATGATATCGTTCCCATGGACGTGGAATTGTGTTGAAGTGTATGTATACTATTTCAGTATCAATATAACTTTATAATAATCATATATAGTTACTCATTACACCATTATACCCATCCAATTAATGTGGTGGAGGAAAATAGATTACACCACGGCGTGGAGACGGTATTCCGTACGTACGCACGCGTGGTGATTTCATTTTTCCGTAGGATGGATAGAAGGTGAATTAGGGTTGTTTCATATTTATAATAACATATCAGTATGTAAGTAATACTGATGTTATTAATTTGTCATGAAACAACTAAAGAAGAATAAGTTTAAGAAAAAAGAAATTGAAAAGATCGGTAATGGTTATTACCTCTTCTTTGAAACGCCTCTTTGACTCCTCCACTTAGGGAACTAAGATTGGTCTTTGAAGAAGACCAGGACCTCTAGGATTATTATAGGGAAGTGGAGAAGGGATTTTGGTAGGGGTTGGCCGAGCTTGAGTGCTAAAATTGGTGTGAGGAGGAGGGGGGGGGAGGTGTCCTTTTATAAGGGAGGAGAGGGGCACCTTAGGAATATCTCAAAATATTATTTTATATTAAAGTAAAAATCATTTTATAATGGTTCCAAAGGGTCTTATTTCGAATATAAAGTGGGGATGGGTCGAAATCCTATCAACCAATAGGATTTAGACAAGTTTAGGTTATTCGTTTATCCTTATCAATTAGATTTAACTCTAAGTTAACTAATTTAACTTTTACCATGTCTTTTTGTTTTCTTACACTATATGGTTAATAAACTTACTATAACATGACAAACGAACCCCAAATTGTTTATCATTAATATATATATCCTTATCTAAGTCATTTGGACAAACCTTAGATTTTTAAGAATAAAATAACAATTAATAATATAATATTTTATTTAAAAACTATTTTGTGTCAATTTTGACACTATTTGATATATGATTTTTGTGAAAGTCAAGACAGAATTATATGTTCGAACCAAGTTGATTAAATCAACACTAATATATCATAGTAACCTATAAAATTAGTTAAATTCATAAAAAGTCTTAGATTACATTAATTTGGGTATTTATAATATCAATTATGTCAATATTTCATTAATAAGATAATTACTGCATCATCTTTGTGTCATACATAAATTAAATTATTTGAGGTCTAAAAATTACAAATAAAATACCATTATGTAGGAAATATTTTTATATTTCTAATTAATATTTACAATCGAATTTATCTTATGTATAACCCTATATTAAAAATGTATTAGTAAATAACCTTGGATTTTAACTCTTTTAACTCTTCTTTGAATTAAATAATAATAAATGTCCTAATCTAATCCAAGTGGGCCTAAATGATAATATTTTACACTTAAGGTTGTTTTTGGTCGATATACACTTGTCCAAAAGAATTAGGACATGTGTTAGGGTAAAAATAATATCATTTTTACCCGTAATTACCCTATTTACTTTTAACCGTGGTAAATAAAAGTAAAAAGTTACTATTCACCAAAAATAATTTTCATCTCATTGAACCACATTTTACTTACTGACATCAACTGTGTCTCTCAGATTTTTGAAATTCCATTCACAGAAGCAGTAAAAATCAGATTTATGAAAAAATTAATTTTTTTAACTACCACTTAGTAGTTTCACTATTCATCAAAAATTGACGTTTTTCAGAAAAATGCCAAAATTTCACCCTAAGCTATAATTGATATTACGAATTCAAAAATGATTTCTATTTTACAAAATTCCCAACATATAAGTTGAATTAATTAATTTTATAATTAATTTCTATTGTCCCAACAAATAGTGTGTTTTTAAGAGATAATAACTATCAAAAGATTAACACTTGTTTATGTCTGGTGTAAATGTGAAATTACATCCAATGACCAACATTGTATTGAATTGTAAAAATATATTCTAAATATACTTTAAAACCACTCAAATTAATAATTTATCACTATTAATTATTTCGATTAAAAAAGTTGTTTTTAATTAAAATTTAGTAATTTTCACTATTCATCAGAAAATGAAAGTTATCCGAAAAGTACCAAAATTTCACCTTAGGCTAAATTCGATACTCCGAATCCAAAAATGATGTCCATTTTGAGAGCTAAAATTTATAAAATTTTAAAAGGTGGTTATTACTATTCTTAACGCCTAGTTTTAATAATATTTTAATAGCATATCGTCGTTTCGTGAAACTCAGTATTGCGTACTACACACGCTATGAAGGAAGGTTGCGATTGCGTGTAATGCAAGGCAAGTCAAGGATGCGTGTTGTGCAAGCTCTTTTTGGTGTAGCGTACAACACAAGACATTAATAAAATTAAAAAGAATAGTTTTCATAATATCTCAGGCTGTTACATTCTACCCCCCTTAAAATGAATATCGCCCTCAAAAGTCGTCGGGGATATAAATAGTTTACTATTCGAAAGTTTCTTTAATAGAAACCCACATCGTAAAAAGGAATACCAAAACTTGGCTTTAAAAAACTAAAGTATGAAATGTAACGATTACCCAAATAAACTAATCACTGGGTTTCCACATAGGTGAAAATATGGATATGGAAGAGAAATCTAACCATCATGTTCTGATAGAGAGTGGTAGAGAACATGGCTATGGAAAAGCCAGCAATCACCAAGCCATAAATTTGTGACGATCTAAGGTACCATCTGATTCATCAGGTATAAGATCACTAGGACAACATTTTTGGTTTTCAAGATCATTTCCCTAAAGTAGAAAATTTGAATTAAAATAAATACTTACTTTATTTTGGAACAATCTCACTGTTGTTCGTGCCTTGAACAATTTCCACTTCATCTCTTTAATAAATGAAGTTGAATTTGTTATTCGTGAAGTGTTAGCAGATTATGTGATAGAATGACGGGTCATTCCATCTGTCTCAAACAAAAGGTTAGAAAAAGTTATTAAATATACATAATTCATTCTATAGTGAGATTAGTCATATGTGGTTCCTAAAATGGACTTATACTTCATATATCATACCGCTTAATAAAATAAAAATAGTTTCTACTACACAGGGACTTCCTGTAGGCCAGTGGTAGGTGATAAAGGCCAGTCGCACTTCGGTTGTGGGTTCGATTCTCATAGCCTTGTCTGACGCGATGGGATGTCGCCCGTTCTGCAGGTTGTCCTTTTTCTAAAACTATATTTCTATAACATCCCATCAATAATATCGAAAAAAAACTAACTTATGTCCAACGTAATCCATTCCAATCTTTAGGATTATCCATAATACTACAGTCCACTTTTATAACATAGTGAAAATGATTACCAGAGATTTAATACCATTGTTGAACCCCATATATCATAAGATATGTTTTGTTGGTCACATTCCAAACATTCAAAGTCCTTAATCATGTATTCTCTTAAATAACCATTGAACCTTAGTGAAAACATGAATGCAGTTAAAAGTTAGCACTTTCCACATACCAAAATCCTCAAAATTCTCTATACTCAAACCATGATATCACTTAGTCCTTATATCAATCATGAGCTCATGAATACTGTTAAACATTTCATTTTCTCGTTTTCCCTTCATTATGCGCATATCATCTTATTTCCAAAAAAATATCTCAATCACTTTGAATACCACATTATACCAATACATAAATATTCCAATACTCCATGATACAATATTATTTTGGAATCCCATTACATAAACACTTAATCATTCCACCACATCGTTGTCATATTCAACATCGCCAATAGTGATCGCATGTGACTTCCCTTTGTCCATTGCCTTAAGCGGTTGCTCATGTCGATCATCACTAACCCTTGGATTAGGGAATTTATTAGCATAATGCCCCATTTCCTTGCACTTGAAGCATTGAAGGGTTGGTGGTGTGTTTTTTGCAGTGTTTGCTTTATTTACATCATTAGAATCCCTTTTTCCATTACTTTGACACTCAGCTGCTCGATGACCTTCTTTTCCACACTTAAAACATTTTCTAGTCCCTTTAAGACAATCTCCACCGTGCTTCTTTCCACACTTTGTGCATAAGGAAACATTCATCTTCTTTTCACCATTATTCTGAGATTTCTCCTTGAACTCCATCTTTCGTTTCTTGTCAAAACCATGAGATTGATATGTAACACCAACTTCCATTTCTACCTTGATAGCACAACGCACAATTTCTTCATAGCTACTGAAGTCTCTTATAGCTAATGCCCTTCGAAGACTTGGTTTTAAGCCACTGAAAAATCGATCAACTTTACTTTCAGGTTGGATGATAATACCAGAAGCGTACCTTGCAAGTCTTGTAAAATTTGCTTCATAGGTACCAACAGATTCATCATCCCTTTGCTTCAGTTCAAGAAACTCTTTCTCCATCTTTGTTCGAAGAATACGAGGGAAGTACTTACTGAAAAACAAGTTCTTGAACTCATCCCATTCCAAGGACTCAATTTCATCTCTTGGCCTCCTATTCTTGATAAGATTCCACCATTGATCAGCTTCACCTTCCAAATGATATACTGCTAAAATGACTTTATCATGTTCAGAACATTGAATAACTGAAAATATCTTTTCAGTAGTACTGATCCATTGTTCAGCCACAAGTTGATCAGAAGACCCACGGAAAGAAGGTGGACGTTGCCTCATGAAAGACTCAATAGAATATTTTTCCCTTCTCTGCTCATTTGGAAGTCCAGAATGATTCATAGCCTGTGTAAGTATAGCAATAAGATTTTTCACTCCATATCCCATAACATTTGTTTGTTCAGAAGGGAAATCATTGCATTGTCCATTGCATTGATCAACACGGTTCCTTCGGGTTCCAGCCATCGTCTGAAACCCAAAAAGAATAGTGTGAGAGGAAAAAATCATGCTAGGGAAAACAACATAATAAAGGGGGATTACCTTCAATATCTAACATCTTATGTTTAATTCTATGATTGTTAGCGAAATTCTAGGACTATAACCTATACGTATACTTAACCTTAGAGACATCCCTAGACATACCTTAGAAATATCTCTAGGAATCTCACTAAAGTTCTCGCATCCTAGTTTCCAAAGGTTGACTAAACCTTTCCTCTGATACCAACTATAGAGACCTGAAGCTTGACGTACATTGACATTACATTACATTTGTGGAATACTTAGTACATAACAAAAACACACACACAAGGATCGTAATAGTTTAGTGTCTTTGGAATATCGTGTTTTTAAGAGATAATAACTATCAAAAGATTAACACTTGTTTATGTCTCGTGTAAATGTGAAATTACATCCAATGACCAACATTGTATTGAATTGTAAAAATATATTCTAAATATACTTTAAAACCACTCAAATTAATAATTTATCACTATAAATTATTTCGATTAAAAAAGTTGTTTTTAATTAAAATTTAGTAATTTTCACTATTCATTAGAAAATGAAAGTTATCCGAAAAGTACCAAAATTTCACCTTAGGCTAAATTCGATACTCCGAATCCAAAAATGAAGTCCATTTTGAGAGCTCAAATTTCTAAAATATTAAAAGGTGGTTATTACTATTCTTAACGGCTAGTTTTAATAATATTTTAATAGCATATCGTTGTTTCGTGAAACTCAGTATTGCGTACTACACACGCTATCAAGGAAGGTTGCGATTGCGTGTAATGCAAGGCAAGCAAAGGATGCGTGTTGTGCAAGCTCTTTTTGGTGTAGCGTACAACACAAGACATTAATAAAATTAAAAAGAATAGTTTTCATAAAATCTCGGGCGGTTACAATGCATCTCTTATGATAACTCTATTTCACCCTGCACAGTTATTAGAAATCATGCAAGCTAGGTAGTACAATCTCTAATAACCATGGAACCCAGTAATTTTCTATTTTTTTAGATATTTAGGCTCCAAACAAGCCTCAGATGCTCCCAGGACCTTCCTTAGCCCATTTAACAATTTAACAACATTAAACAAATGATTTAAATTAAAAACAATTTATATTTAACTTCATCAAAATATGGTTCATTACATCTGTTATAAAGTTAATCCTATATAAAAAATTTTCATGTGACCAAAATGTATTTAGAACTTCCAATACACATGTTAAACATCCTTTGAAGCATATTTGAACATTTAAACTGTCTAACGTCAAAACAAATCTTGAAAAGAAGCTCTAAAAAAGTGTTCACATGTCAATGTTTAGAGAAAAACATGAAAAACTAAGTAAAATACCATACCAAGCCTCACAACCATTTTCCATATCATATACACTTTATATAAAAAATAAAACATACATTAAAAATCACTATGAAATAATTGTTTTCAAATTAAAGGCTCGATGATAGGGTAACCTACATCAAAATATGATTTCTTTAGCAATGAACATTTTATAGCACTTAAAAGAGGTCCACATATGCAAGAGAGACCAGAAAGAACCATAGAGTAGTGAAACACCACTTTTATAGTTACATGCATATGAATATTTCACACACACACACACATATATCTATGAGAACCTTCTATCTCTTTTCATATATTCGCACAACCATGAGTGAATATTTACATAGTGCGTAATTATATATATATATATTTGTGTGTGTGTGTATTCCAACCTCTAGATACACATGTATGTTGCATTCAATAATAGAGGCTTGAATCCACCTCAAGAAGGTCCATAGAACACTACAAGAATATGAGAAACCGAAAAATCACAGAATCAATTATTAATAATTGTTTAAAATTTATGATAGGATGAAAAATTATCTGAAACCAATAAAGAAATCACATCCTTTAATTTCCCAGACAAGAACCAGCCTCAATGAAACCCCGAAAACCCTTGGAATGAAAAAATGACCAAAAGAAATCCCTTAAATAGGATAGGGCATATCCTAGGTCATGATCGCCACAATGGAGAAAAAAACTAGAAATATAGCAAAACGAGGGAGGATATAGGAGGTAACACCAACCTATAGTAATCAGTCAAAGAAACTAAACAGAATTAGTCATAAAATAAGAGAGGAGAGTAGGGGTTCGAGTGTGCCAGGATCCCCCCATGGGCATGGGTCGAGCAAGTGGGAGGGAGGGATATTTTCTATTTTTATTTTAAATTGTATTATAATAACTATTATAATAACAATTAATTTATTTTTATTTATTTTTATTATATTTATTATGATATTATTTGTTCCCCTAAGAATGCCACACAAATTGGTTGTATAAGCTACCATACTATGTGTTACCCATGTGGTCACCTCTTTCATGGGAAGCATGGGTAGTAGGGGATGGCACACATCTTTTCACCCGAATAGGTATCCTAGGTAGATCCTCTATCATGGTCATATTCGTTTCCATAGGTTAGAAAATGGTTTTTTCTAAAAGTATTCGAAACTATTCCTCTTGTAGAAATCCATTATTCTAATGGGAAAAACCCATAAGTCAACTCAAACACCATGGGAAAAATAAAATACAAAAAAAATAAATTTATTTTAAAATAATTAAAACAACGGTTTTTGTGTGACATTTATCCCCACCATGATAACTTTATTTCAAGAGAAAGTAAAACAACTTTATGAGAAATACAAGGGGAACCAAAATATTTACAAAAAAACAAGGGAATCAACAATAATGTGATATTTCATATCAAAAAATCACACTTGACAAAATCAAGAGAAAAAAAATATAGTGATCCATGGGTTAATAATAGAGGGGTGTCCCTAGAATTTTATAAACCAAAAAATGATGGAAAACCCTAATGTTAAAAAGAACACAATAAATAAAAATAAAACAAGGTAAAAACAAAACCATTATTAAAAAAATTTATAAGACCCAAGCATCTCCAAAATAAGGACAAGATAATAAATTTTCTTAAAAATAACTTACATATCCAAAACAGGATGTGGCCAACAAAACCCTAGAAAAAAGGGATCTAAAATGAAAATATACCATATGTAAAATTGAAGCACTTCCCTCTCAAACATTTGAGACAATAATTTGGAGAAAGAACATGCACACCTAGAAAATCACCAAATATATGAAATGATACACATTAAAGCCTATAAATAGTTCCATGATGTATTGAATAATCTAGTAGATCAAATTCAATAGGTTAAAACGTCAAATACTGGTTTCTCCTTCTAGAAGTGTATCTTATAGAACTTCCCTATATGAATCAAATAGACACACCATCGACAGGAATTTGGGTGATTATGAAAGATTACATCATGTTCCCAAAATGACCACACTAGAGGAATATGAGAGGGTTTTCTAATGAATGAGAAATATACATTTATGAATGGTTCTTTTAGGAATAGGTTTCTTTAGTCCATACTTTTAACTGGATGTGTATTCTTCCTAAGAACCAAGAAGAACTAGATTGATGACCACCATAGGTTATCCTCTATGAACTTTTTCAACAAAAAATTCTTCATCCAGTTACTTCACAAACAAAAATTACCTTGTTGAAATAAATATTTCTTTAATATTAGGATAAAGGCCCCACTGGAAGAGAGGATATTTTAATAGATCAGTCGAAAATATTTCTAGAGAAAAAGAAACTAGCTCTTTAAAGTGGTCAACAAACCCATTCACCATTTTTTGAACCTGCTGAACAATCACAATCTATTCGATCCTAAAAACACTAATTTTCCTCAACCACGATGGGAAATAGGTGAAAATATATTACAAATAAACCCCACCACTTCAATAAGAGTTATAGAAAAAAATGGGAAGAGACCCCTTAGAAACCTTTAGACCTTTCTCGGTTGCATAATGTAAATAAATAAACCCAATATCAAATTAGCATGAATCCAAGAAAAAAACAAATCTAAATCAGGATAATATATCATCCACAAAAAGAAATTTAAGAACTAATAACCACCCAATAGTACCAAATTCTCCTTTTTAATCACCACTTTCATATAAAATTCAAACAATTTTCCCCTTAAAAACCATTTGAACATTAAAACTCATTTCAAAATACACATTCTATTTGAATTCCTTTTAGTCTAAAATCATTAAAACACACATAGTTATCAAAACAATACAACACCATTTTAAAAAAAATTTGTAATGAAAACAAGATGAGAAAAGTTTGCCTGATATTAAATTCTATTCCATAAATCCTTACATTAATAAATTCTCATTCCATCTCAAGAACACATCCACACATACCAATATCCACTCATTCTCACAAAAACCAGTCCATATATGTGAATTTTTATTGGAATAATAAGGGTCTAATGAAAATATGAAAAAAAAACTTTCCATAATTATATTCAAAATACACCCAAACAGTTTTAAAATCCAATATTTATTCCCATACAAAACACTTTGAAGTCACCCAGATTAATTTATATCCCACTTTCCACAAAACTTTTCAAAATACAAAAAAAACTTCCCTTGAACCTTTAATACTATTTCAATTTATATTTCAATGAATCCAAAACATCCTTTTTACAAAACCATTTTTTAATAATTCAATCATCATTTTTAAAACACAAGAGTAAAGCACAAAAACAATATAAAAACCACAGGTAGAATAAATCAAATCATCTCAACATCCAATTACCAAAATTCCTAAAACATAGAAAAATCATGTTAACACAACTTTTTCATACATCTTTCAAGATAGTAAACAAATCACATGGTTACAATAGAGGCATATAGATGTAGATGTATGGTATTTTCATGGTTTTCATTACTGTGGAAATCAACCACGAACTATATAAATCACTCTATAAATCCACTCATTACTTTTTATTTTCTAAAAAACCCACCAATTCCATATTCCAACAGAAATCATTCGATTGAAAACAAAAAACCTAACAAATAATTAAGATATACGATTTGGTTTTAAAGAACAACCATCCTGGACCACCATAGAAATTCAAGAATCCTTCCCAATATATGGTGATCAAGAACCAAAACACATATAAAAAATTAAATATATAAATCCTTACTATAAACTACTACACATCCCCAAATAATAAGGGATAATTACTATGATACCATTTTTTCATGAACCAGCCTGATCTAACCCCGAACGGATCACTAGATCTAGCCTACAATAAGTCCCTCGAGTCATTACCAAGATGCATGGTCTAGGAAGTAGTGTCTAGAATCAAATTTCACTCTATTGGGAATTATTTAGCTGATAATTGATAAACAATACAGAAAAGTAGAATAAAAAATAAAAAATATTTGTAGAAAAAAAAAGATAATTACTACACATACATCTTTGTGACTTCATATGCTATATCCAACAATAAAATGACACAAGCTCCATGAGTGAGAAATATTTGGGTAGAACTAAAACTAAAAAATGATAGAGAATAAAATCATGAGAAAAAATATCCTCATAAGTATTACAAAAATAAACAACTCTCGATAACTGACCTTTAAAAATAATCATATTACATTTTAGTTTAAAAATAATAAATATAAGTTATTGTCTTCTATGCTTCTCAAAAATAAATAACAATCATTCATTTTTACAGAAACCACATTCCATCACATTTTTAAAAAACATTAAAAGCATGAGTTCATTAAAATAATCCATGAGAATCCATTATAATGCTAATAAACATTCTAGTTTGGGATAAAGGATATAAAAACCAGTTTAGTTGTAAAAAACATGCTTTGTTTTTTTAAAGGAAATCCACAATGCTGGAAAAACTACATATAGGATAAATCAATATATAGTCACTATGGGAATATCATTGGTATATAGGTAATTCGGAGAAAGGTACAACAAATCATTATGATTTAGCCTATAAAATTTACATGCATGAGCTTCTAGGGAAGACGAATCCAATGTTCTAGCGATAACCACAATAACATTGAATGTTTAGTAAATGTTTAATCCTAATAAAATATGTGATACATAGGTCAAGACCCTACCATCTAACATATCTACGTTTACTATAATACCTACATATGTACCCAGGGTTCGAAAGTGCTTTAATATTCAAAAACATGGGAATGACCATTTTTTAAACCACACACAAATTCATTATCATTCAATGTCAACATCTATGTGTCAAGCACCATATTTAGAAAACCACAGGGTAAAATAAATTTATGATCCATTTCAAACACACCAAATAATCTTTGAGAAATCCCTTTACACATTACAAATAATTTAAAAAACCACTTAGAATCACTATGGAAATAAATTACTCAAGTAAGTTTTTTTATAGAAAACTGATATATAGACCATAATTTCTTTGTAATTTCAAACACACATGTTGAAAATAATTTGAAAAACATTCAAAATTTAAAATCCATAATATCATGAAAGAATATTTAAAACATGTTTTAATAAAGGATTTACATTTCAAAACATAAAATAAAACATTAAAAGTATAGAAAATCCCTTACCAAGTATCATATCCATTTTCATATCATATACTCTTTTTATAACAATGAAAACATATATTATGAAAAACCAAGAAAAAAAAGTTATCAAATTAAAGGCTTTTCCATATGGAAACCTTGCTCAAAACACATTTTCATTGGTGGTGGATTCCGAAAGGAACATGAATGTTGTCCACATAATAAAGAGGGATGGGGAAGAACCCTAGCATAGTGAAGGACCACTTTTGTAGTTTAATAACTATAAACCATTCATATATATATATTTACATATAAGCACAAGCTTTCTATTTTTACATATTCCCAACTCCATGATTAAATATGTATAAAGAGGGTACTTACATATATATGTGATAATCTATTCATACACACATAAGTCGCCATTAGCAGTGACGACCTGAATCTATCTCAAGGAGGTCCATGTAACACTATAAAAATACTAGATACCTAAAAACCATATAATAATTAATTAACAATCATCCAAAATGATAATATGATGGTATATTAACTAAAATCGATGGAGAATTCAATACCTTAAATAGTTGTGGAATGAACTTGCCTTAATCAAACCCCACAAACAATAAGAACATGATTATAAAAATGAAATGGCCAATATATTTTATGGATCATCCTAGGATACACCCATTAGAAGAAAGAAATTGGAAACAGTAAATATGGGATGCATAATTATAAAATGATACACTAACCTAGAGAGACTACACAATGAAATAGAGGAAAAATTAACCAATAAAACATAGAGGATATGAGGGGGTCACACATGCTTGGAGCCCCCATGGGAATTGGACAAGCCAGAGGGAGGGATGGATACCTCATTTGGTATTTTATTAAAAATAGTGTTATTATTTTTATTAATTTATTTTATTTTATTTCTATTTAATTTATAATATATTTTTGATCCTTGGGAAGGCTACATGGTCTAGAAGATCATGCGCTAACCTGGTAGTCACCTCCTTCTATGGCCACACAATATGAAGGTGATGTTTAAATTCAATGATAATAATAATATCGCTTGGATTGAGCTAGTTTGATGGGTTTATAGTTTGTATATGCTGACCAACAGTTCCCCTAAATCAATCCCCACCCCCATTACCTTCCAAAAAACTCATGGTTTTGAGGGAAAAAACATGTAACTAAACCTGAACACCATGGAGAAAAAATCAAATACCAAGAAATAATTTATAAAATATTAAAAATAAGGTTGGTATGTTAGACATAATGTCCAAATTACATTCCTCACCTATATTTTTTTCATTTTTCACCAGAGTATCTTACTCTAAATATTCCCATAGGAAATTCACTTTTTGGGTGAAGTGGACATATAATTCCTTGATTTCAATAAATTATCAATCTAATAATATCAATTTATGGGTAACATATATGTCCATTTATTTAGAGATCCGGAACTATTGGCTGATTTGAGATTATTTAGTCCCCATCTCAAAAACTAGGGTTTCAGAAATCAGAGATTGAAAATCCTATCAACCCCTATCTCATCTGAGTTAGTTCAGGGAATCACCTTATTTTCCTAGAGTGGGTTAATATTTATAAAAATATATGTAATTATTGATAACTTGTATTTTTTTAATCTTTTTCCTGATAATGATATAAAAATGTGTCTGGATTCAGGACTCTTTGATTAAATGGAACTAACACCAGGGTAGTTTGGCTGAAAGAGACACCATGAAAAATGAAGGCCACAAATATCTCCAAAGATGCATTGTGATCAAATTTCTCTAGAATCTCACAAAGTAAGATACCATTATATGTTAGAATGGGCTTCAAAGTTTCAGTTATCAAGTATAAAATGGAGACGTTAGATTCTTCTCAAGATCCCATTCTAATTAGAAATATAGGTTTGTGCATCAATAATTTTTCTCTTCTAAATATTGTATTTATTTAATGTTTAATCCATAAGATTATACCCAAGATTCAAACATATTATATAATTATATGATAGAAGATTCATTGGGAATTTTTATAATACACATCATCTTTATAAAAAGAATTATCATCAGATCTTCATATTTTTATACTTGTGAACATCATTTTAGGTTTGAAGGTTAATATATTTTACAATATGAAATTGGAAACCGAACTTTAGTGACATATAATTTTTATAGATTATGTCCCGAAAAACTATTACAATGATTTTACAGTCCATTAGAACAATTCTATATATGTAATTATAAAAAAACTATTTTTACTATCCACTAATGTATTGAATAAATAATTATTGGAGATGAAGATGAATTGTGAGTTGTCCCTTAGAAGGTGATTTCAAACAATTGACACCGTCTTTTGTGGTCGTGCAACCAATATACCCAAAAATTTTATTCCATAGGGATTTTATTTATCTAAGACCATCCTCCATGATATGTATCAACCATGTCATGTTGATATCCAATAATTTAAGCAGTAGATTATTTTTTAGGTCCCTTGAGGGGTTCCACCTGACTAATGATGACCCAACACAAGATACCACTACCCCATTGTTAGAAAAAACAATTTACTAGTACCTATATGGATAATTGTATAATTAATACAATGTTATTTTCTCTCACTCCAGCATAAGAATCTTGAGCTTGTAACAACAAAACATTAACAATTATTGCTAAAAGACCTACCAATTAAAGGTCAACGCCTTATATGATCTTTAGGTAATGAAATTAAATTTCATTTTATCCCATGTACTTGATCTATATGGGGTTTAAAAATATCATAATTAATTCAATTAATTTTTTTTATGGAGAAGGGATAAATTTTTTTGATCTTGTCCTCAACCAACATAGTAAGACGCTTCCTAGGATATGAGTTTATCCATTGTTGTGCCAGTTTTCATGGGGTGGGGTGAAATCATCATATATATCATTAATGAAATATATTACGTTTAAATTTTAAATGTACTATAGGATTACATCAACCTCCCCATGTGTAAAATGAATAGAGTTATTCTTGAATACCACTAGTGGATGATTTTTGGGATGAGGTTAGGATAATATTAAACATGAAATTATGACAACCATATGGCTTCAAAAACTCCAACAACTGTCAAATTGGCCTCCATTTATTCACTTATATTAAATACCTAGTATGGAAATGGACAATACTCCTAGAAATTCCTTCTTGGATAGAGTTCCCATTAAGTAATCTATCCAATATATTGAAAACCTTGGACATTTTTTTAATGTGGGAGAAACGAAAGGGTTTAAAAATAATTTCCTATAAATAATAGGTATGAAAAATGAATTGACTCATTCCTAACCCCATAAATATAATGACTCTTGAGGGAGATATTTATCTAGAATAAATTTAATAGTGGTGGGGTTTTCATTAAAGGAGCACGATCGGTTAATAAATTGATTTTCATTGTAATTCAAAGGTTAAATCCATATAAAGGATGTTTTTTAGCTGAATATATAACTATAAAGGTTGTTTGAGAAGAATCTCTATGTATAAAATTAATTAAATAATAATATTCCATGAGTTGAGATTAATATACTCAACTATTTATTCTATATTAAAAGTGACATCAGTATCTAAAACAATTATTAGAATATAGGCCATCATGATTCATTGAAGTGGAATGTTCAGAATGATTAGTATATTGTCAAAGGCACAGACTAAAAAATATAATGTTGTGATGATGAGCCATGTATGCAGGATATAAAGAAGTGATTCAACCAAAAATTGAATTTCACTTTGGTTGGTTTAATTAGTCAAAATTTCCTTGGTAACCTCACTTGGCCTCCTTTACCCAAGATTTTTTTTGTAACACAAGACATGAACCACCATGTTTGAGATAAATGGTTACATTACTTCATGTGTGCCATCCCATATGGAAGAGGTTGCCAACATGCATGAAGTGTCTAAATCCATTTGTGATGGGACTATAAACTTATTATCATGTCATAAAAAATAATAGAATAATAAATAATATAAGACTACAGTATCAAGAAAATACTAAATAATAAAATGGAGAACTTGTCATAAAAGTGTTAACAAAACCCAAAGTGGTATATAAAACCATAGTATAAATTGATGATAAAAAAGTATTTAAATTGTGGATTCCTCCAAAGTCTATCTCAATCCACTACCTGCTCCATGATCATTTACTCAGCTATCCACCACAAGGCCCTTACAGTTAATCATATATTTAGTCATGAAATATATAATCTCATGAATTCCAAAGTAGGTTTTGAGTATATGCTTTAGTACGAAACAAAAAATGTATATTTAATGAGTGTGATCATGTAAAAAAGTGTATGCCATAAATAAACCATAAATATGAAAGAAAGATGAAAATTAAAAACCGAGCACCCAATTGTTATCCAATCCTCCAAGAGTACCACCTATACAAGATTCAGATCCATGTAGAAAGGATAACAATATGGTTTCATAAGTAAATAAACTAGATACCAAGCCAATGAATATATCACCTGAAATCCTAATGTAATCACATTTACATGAAAATCATTTTTCCCAAGCCTCATGTATGGAATGATGCTAAAACATTATCTTTGATTCGAGCGTATCCTAAACATGGAATTACATTCATAAATCAACCAGCCATAACTAATCTTAAAACATGGAATCAAGTGCATCCCCAATATGGTGTTCCATGGAATCATTTTATCTCTTTCTTGTGCTCAAGTCAAGCACCCCAACATGAAAATTCAAGTACAGTCCCCCACTAAGGGACAACCATGTCGCGATGGTCTACTGTTTTAGAGCATAAATAACAACACCTCCAAGGACATAATCCCATCACAAGAATAAATTAAGAATACATAGAATCATGTGATCAAAATAAAACATAGTATCATTCTACATATTTACTCATGGAATAAAATATAACATAATTTTTTCTTAGGCTTCAGAAACACCCATATGCGATCACAACAAAAAATAATTATAACTTGAGCCTACCCATGTTTAACAAAATTGACACAGGTGTAAAAAGGATCCCAAAATGGAAAGGAACCAAATTACTTATGGTTTTTATATCGAAATCCGGGATAACCCTTCATATGATGTTAAAAATCTTTTGTGGAATCTTATGCAGTCATGAACACCACTTTCTGGGAGTTGTTCTCATATTTGTTTTGACACATCAACATTTTAGGTCCATTGAGGATACTTATAATCAAAAATAAATATTTTATTTCAAAAAATAACTAAAATATCACAAGTGATAATAGTTTTCTCTCCTGGATATATTTATGAACAATCAAAACATTCCAACACATATATTAGAAATAATATTTTTAAGAATAATAATAAAACCACATGTGATAATATTCTATCTCTATTGAATAATATACATGTCATAATAATATTTTATTATTATTTAAAATTTTGGAAAATAATTATTTCATTATATTTGATAATTTTAGGGATAATATTACATTATCATTCTATAACTAATTACCAGATTACTATTATTCAAAAATTATTTATTCAATTTATCCAGTTTCATTCATGGCACACATGAAATATGGAGAAAATGAGGTAATTTAATCATACATAGAACTACTACTCATAGAAACTACAACCATGAAGAGGAGAGAGATGAGGATTCTTCCACAGATGGAATTTGAAAGAAGTGGTCACACTATTCATTGATGGATTCACCACACTAGAACACATGAAACACCAGGATTATTAGTCTTAAAAGATCTAGTAAAAAAATATCCAAAAATTTTACACTATTTTAGTGAAAAAAAAAATTATAGGTCTTTATTATTAAAACAACTAATTTATTTCAAAATTTAATAATTTTTTAATTGTTTTTTGAATTTGGTGGGTTTTAATTTCATCCATAAATATGAGTTTTGGATTAAAATTATATCAAGGATTTATTTTTATTGATTTTAGAAATTAAAATAGTCACATCCACATTACATAAAATTCTCAGGTAGAAAATAAGGGGAAGACTGGAAAGAATTGGTTAAATCAATACCCTTACATATAGAGTACGTAGTATGTATGGTTAGACTGCTTTACCATTACACATTATAATGTACCCTTATGTATTAGTCTCTCTACCTTTATGCATCATTAATAATGTACTAGATACCCTTATGGAACCCCTGTCTACCCATATACATTACCCTTACTTGATCCAGTACCCTTACAAAACTAACCACACAAGAATGTGTACCCTTACTCAACTAACCTTACATTGTATAGTAACCTTATGCAACATGCCAATATACATACATAGTTCTCAGATGACCCTTACAAAGTGCATGGTTACCCTTAAATATGTACCCTTACATGGTTGGCTAAACTTACACGGTGCTTGATGACCCTTACATAGGTTACCCAACCCTTACACAATAACTAAAAAAGTATTATACCCTTATGAAAGGTATAAAAATGGGGTTTTACTAATAGAAAGGCCTTTAAATCACATTTTATCCTTATGTTAAACCATTAATTTTTGTTAAAGGCTATTTTTATTTATAATTTTAGTTTTTTATATAATTAAAAATAAATTTAAAAAATTGGTTTTATTAAAATTTCAAATTGGGAATATTATAGTTTTACCCAAGTGACAATGAGAAAAATATATTATACTCCCAAATAAATTCAATAATCCCAAAGTGAGGAATAAGGTTATCATGAATAAAATTGGGACCCCAAAAGACTTGAATGAATAGATATTATGAAAGTTCAAGGATTTATTATTCTTGGAGAGTTAATGGAAGTAGGTTTATAATAGAACCATGTCAATGACCCATGTCTTAGAAGGAAGAATTATACATGGTCAAAGATTTTGTCACCAATATGAATCACCAGATTACCAGTGAGTATAATTGGTAAAAAAGTATTAGCACAAAATTACATCACTATAGTCCAACATAATATAAAATATTCCCTTATAGATGAACGTTTCACTATGGAGTCCCCTTTTCTACATATTTATGTCACCATTGTTCAAATATGATCCAATTTGGAGGGGTATGAAATTTTGGAACCCATTTTTATAAAGTTTTTGTTACCTTTAAATTGTTTAGGAAAAAATTCCTAGGAAGAGTGAAATCACTTTTCCCTGTACAATATTCATGCACCTACGTCACTTCAATGATGTCCTTTTGAATACAACACTATTAATACACACATACATCTAGTAGAAACTTATCTCAGTTATTTGAATGCATGAATACACCTTACCACTTTGTGAAACCTTTATATGTGTGAACATATACATTCATGTGTCGTATACCTTAATATATGCATAAACCACATTCTTTACCACTCCTTTATGTTCCCTTCCCCATATTTTTCAAATAAATATACCCCCTAGGTCTCAATTTCAAAAAATGGGACATAATAAAAAGGAAATCAGAGAGACACCTACTGAGATAATACATTCACACACCCATGTCTCTAATACCCATATATATGTAACTTAATTAATCTTACAACATAATAGAGTTACCGAAAATTAGAGTTTAATTATGCCACCTAAAGTTTTAGAACATTTAAATTATCAGGGGAACCATTATTACACTATTTTTATATGAATATATCCAATGATCACATATACGTGGAAGAACTAGGATACCACCCACTCAGGTCACACCTAATTTCCTTCTTGCTTGTGGTAACCCTCAACTAGGTCTATTTATTATTGAGACTACCTTTCCTAACCGCATAGTAAGTAGTTAAATTATTCATTTCTTAAATTAAAGTGATTCTATTCTCACGACTCTATAATTGAATGAATTATCATAATGAATGACCAATAGGGTGAAACATTAACTCTAACTCATGATTGAGGAGACACTCCCCCCTCCTCTCTATAATATGATGATACAGTTCCATGAACATTATAATATGGACTCATATTTCCTATTCACATTATAGGGTGAACCATTCCTTAGGACCTCAACTAGAGTATACTATAATTATAGTATGTTTACTATGTTTCAGAACACTACATATCCCCATGGTTGATTAAACTCTAACTAAGTTCACCTACCCATATTCTTCCTTCTCCTCAGACACTTACCTATTTTCCTCTCACTATACACCTCATATCTGGCCTCCTATAATACTTTTATAAGAATTTAACATTATCATAAAAACTTTTAATTATATATTCATTTGATTAAACTCAATATCAAGGTTTACACTAATGTCGATTGGATATATGAGAAAATCACAATCTTGTACGCCCTTGATATTAAGTGTTCCTATTATGGGGATACTGGAATACCTCTCCATGATTATATTTTTCAACATGAATATCCCATATCCCTAACTTATATTTTGAAATCACCCAGTGGGTATCATTTTTCGTCTAAATGATACAATGTTAGATAAAGGTCCTCCAACTCTTATGGGCCAGAACGTGCCCTAATCATCCAAGTCACTGACAAGGCCTGGAACATTTTTGAAAGATACATTAATGTAACAAAAATTTACATTAGGTTACTATGAATGTTTAGGGTCTATGGATGCGTTTTATCCTCAACATGTATCTAATTATGACATATATTTCATAGGTTTAATCGTCATTCCCTAGAAAACTATCAATATATATTAAATGGGCACATATATTGGACTCCAACACAATAAAATCCCAAACTAGTACACATAAAGATATATCATGAATAATCCACAAAAAATTATCACGAGGCCATATCCCACATGAAACCATTCTCAATAATTCATATTCCTTATGCATAGATTCTTCATTAATGGTATATATTCGAAATGAGAAACTATATATACTTATGTTCATTTAATAGTAAATAGGATGAACATGATATAATGAACCACTTTTAAGTCACACAGAAACCATTAATAGATAGAATTATATACTTTGTTTTAGAAATATGATTGTAAAATGCCTCACATTCTTACTTACCATATAAGAATAAACTATAAGGACTAACCCAGTACCATAGCCTTAAACATTAGAACACAAAATATGTGGGATTGGATTCTTATGAACCATGATACAAATCAATCATCTATAGGGTTCAATTAAAACACCCCAATGGTCCTCATCATACATCCATTACAGGTATGATGTGTCCCACAAAGTGGAACTAAAATACACAGGTTCTAATTCCCTTCATAGAGAAATGTAGGATGAACCCCTCTTGGGCCTAATCCTTAAACCATAAAACATAACACCTCATTTGATGGACTGGAATTCTAGAGAACCCAACTATGTGACTGTTAACCATAGTATAATAACATACTAATAGAATAGTGTAAAACCTATGATATATAAAAAAATTACAATAAAACCTGGCCTTGATTGATAACTCACAGTATAGTAACCAGTGAAAAGAAGAATCCTTGGTATCAATTCATCATCCTATCATAAATTTATATGATAGTCTCGAATTAATAAATAATTATCCCACACAGTGTGATGTGAGACCAAAATTACATCCAATCACCCATTATGCATTCTAATATACTTCTGGTTTACCCAATAACAACTTTTGATTGGAAATATGGTCTATGACTAACAAAAAATGATTATTAGTTTCAATTATATTAGAAAAAATGTAGAAACCTAGAGATAATTCTTTTTATAATACATGTTTTGTATCATTTAGCATCAAAAATTACATTTTCATATACCATGATTATACATCGAAGAAAAAATGGGGAACCTGATGTGAATTCCTTTAACCAGAAATGGTTGAGTAGAATTAGTAATTGGGTATCACATTTTCAAACCCAATGATTCTACATAAGAAACACACACACACACACACACACACAGATATATATATAATTTTTTACAAGAGTATATATTTTCATGGAAATATCTTAGTTGTTGATGTATTAATATGAAATGATTAGAAGCTCTATGCAGTTATATATCAATTTGAGTTAAAAGTATCTATGTCTCAAGAATTGATGATAGAGATATGATCCAACACTATAAAGAATGAATTGTTCAATGTAGGCTTCATTTATATATTTATGGGGTTATATTACTTAAAAACACTATTGACATATCTACTAAAACATTTGATTCTATATATTTTTGAAATAAATATTTTTATTTCACAATTATTTTATAATATCTAAAGTTAAAATATAGTTTTTATATATTTAAGGTATTTTAAATTGATTTATAATTAGATTTAAAAATTAATTTTAATGAAAAAATATTATTTATAATTTAATGCATATCTATAAAATTTATTTTTAATTTTTATTCAATTATATTGAAGAAATAATTTTATTATTCATCAATTGATATTTTTGACGTTAATTTAATCAAAGAAGATTGATTTTCAATGATGATGGGTTCAGTGTGTAATTTTATTTTTATAAAAAATGAATTTTTTTTATATTATAGTGATTTTATATAATTAAATTGTTCAATCTAGTTAGTTTTATATATGAAATTTCTTTTGTGTTTGTTTATAGTTTTTTTGGTTCATAAAAATATATTATTGTCTGTTTAAAATTAGGTAGTTTATATAAATTGTCATTCATGAATCAAAAACAACATGGATATTTTTCAAATATTTTTGGATTTATGATGAATGTTGAAGTACCTATTTTTTAGATATCATTGTAAATGAGTGTGTTTGGTCTGCATATTTTCTATTTATTCAATCAATCATAGGACACATTGAATCTAACCATTATTTTCATCCCCATTTATGAAATTATAAATAGATCCATCCATACTAGGATAACTAAATCTAATTTAATAGTACCTAAAAGAACCCTACTATATTAAATATTTTATTAAAAATATATATAGGGATCATCCCATTAGTTTTGTAAATCTAGAACAAATATTTGGATATTAGATGATTTAGGTTTGGACTACAGTAGATGAAAAATATAGAGATCAACTTATAGATTTTCAGTAATGGTTATAATTCAACTCAATGTATGGATTCACGGACCGATATATGATATTGGAAAATATAATATTATATTTAATAAATCATATTCTATTTATTAGTGATGACATGAATAAACCAAATTCTCTTTGTTGGATCATATAGTTCATTCATGTAAATTTTTAGATATTGGTCGAAATGACTCATGCATAGAATACAAAAATATTAATAAATTACACTTTTTATATGTTACATATTGTAATCAAACTATCTTCTTAAATATATAGGTTGTAACACCCTAAGGTTTCATATTACATTATCTCTGTAAAGTAATTCAATAGATTTCAACTCTCACAACAACGAGTTCGATCGCACGACGACTTATCAAAATAGTCGTTGAAAAGCAGTTATGAATAATATTAACTAAATTTTGAAATTTATATGTTCCATATAATTTTAACATACATATTATGTGTTTCTTCGACATAATATAAGAACAAATTTATTTTTTCAAATAAATGAAGTATTTTTAAAAAAATTCAAATTTTCCGCCATTTAATAGAGAATCCTTATTAAATCCAATATTTGACACTTTTATATAATCAATATGAGAAAAAATACTTTTTATTTCGAATTTGGAGATAAAAATTTAGTTTTGATAAATTTTTCTTGTTATTCTGATAACTTTCATATTTGGGAGAATAGTGAAAAATACTATATTTTAATAGGAAACAACTTTTTTGATGAAAATAATTTATAGTGTTAAATTATATATTTCAGTGGTTTGGAAGTATAATTAAATTATATTTTTAACATTTAATCCAATGGTGGTCATTGGAATTAATTTCACTATGAATTTATAAATAAACAACTGTCAATCTTTTGATAGTTATTGTTTCTTAAAAACATGCTATTTGTTTTGAAAAATAAAATTAATTTTAAATTAATTAATGGAACAACAATTTTTTTGATTTTGGTAAAATATACATCATTTTAGAATTTAGAAGATCATATATTGCTTAGGCTGAAATTTTGGTATTTTTTGAAAAACTTCAATTCTCGAGGAATAGTAAAACCACTTAGTAGTAGTTAAAAAACCGACTTTTTCATTTAAATGAAATTTCACCTCTTCAGTGAATTGAATTTCGAAAATCCGACATACATGGTTGTTATTAATAAGAAAAATATGGTTCAATAAGATGAAAATAATTTTTGGTGAATAGTAACATTGGACATTTATTTACCGCGGTTAAAGGTAAATAGGATAATTCAAGGTAAAAAGAATATTATAATAACAATATATTACCTAAACACTTGTTTTAACCTTATTGGATGAGTCATGGCTGAAACGTTTCAACCATGGGTCAATTTCGATACCCCATAGAGCCACTTAAGAGTGATAATGACAGTTTATTTTAATTAACATAACGTAAAGACAAAAATGACATCAACAAATATCTTTTAGTATATCAATTTTTACATAGAGTTATACAAGTAATATTTTTGACTATAAATTTTCATT
Organism: Viscum album; assembly: GCA_963277665.1. Taxonomy (NCBI): domain Eukaryota; kingdom Viridiplantae; phylum Streptophyta; class Magnoliopsida; order Santalales; family Viscaceae; genus Viscum; species Viscum album. The sequence continues at coordinate 610,766,456 of OY728150.1, read as the reverse complement.
GGAAAGATAAAAGGATATCCTATATTATGGTATTTTTTTAATAATTTTTAGATATCAAATAAATTAAATTATTAATGACACAATACTGATGTAGTATTCCACACATTAATAAATGATCTAAATAAATAAGATTATTAATATAAATACAATATCTAAAACCAGTCAAATAATTATTGGATGATTTTATTTCAAACACTAGTCATCTTATATTCGACTTTATTGAGTCTTGGACCTTTTTAAACTGAATATAAGTTGATAATAAATTTACATTTTCAAGCATTCCCAAAGAGCCCCTCCTCTCCCTTATAAAAGGACTCCACTTTTAACCCATTACTCACACCTCTCAAGCCCCTTGGATCATCAAAAACCAGACCAAATAAGCTTTCAATATCCCTCTATTACCCCTAGATTCCATACATTAGGCATAAGTCACTTTAAGATGTCCTTTTTTTCAAACCAATGGAAGTTACCCAAATTAAAGGTAATAGTTTCTCTTAACATATTTTCATTTATTTTACTTCTCAAACCCCTAAACTATTTTTATTACATTCATTTATAACAACACTAGTATAATACATATACTAGGATGTTTTTATGAAAATTATTAGAACTAAACTTATAAACACCTCCATCTAATGGATAAACAACACACTGTTTCTGTGGATGAAAAACTAACGCATCACGAAACGATGGTTGTTTAATTATCTCCTACATCCTCTCATGGTGGCCATTAATATGACACTGTATTTATATATGAGATATATTATGTTTATTTTTTCTTTATTCACTAGTATTTTCGACTTATAGTATACATTTAAGGTTTTCATTATGGGTAAACATGATAATTTCACTTGAGGAAGTGCAGACTAACACCGCCCTCAAAGTGATATCACTCACTAATGCCTTATGTAGGACCTATAAAATATGGATATAATTTTATTATATATTATATTATAATTTAATTATAATATACTTATATATCATTAGGTTTTAATTTCATTAAAATACAAAATATAAATGAATGTAGCGTTCATGCGTACGTACGACTTACCGTCTCCATGAACAGTGCATTTCCGTTCTTATCTCCAGATGTTATGTACAGTTATAAATACATATATATACTGTATATATAATATATATATGATATATAAATCATTTATATCATTATAAATATTATGTAAATTTGACCACATGGACAAATTGTAATTATAACAAGGTCATTTTTGACTCAAGTTCCGAACATCGATAAAATATCCAATATGAACTCAAATAATTTACTTATTATTATGATGAGGTAATATATTATATAAAAGGAATAATAAACTAGAAAATTTTTCTTAATAAATTATAAATTAACATAAAATTATTATTCCTGAAGAACAAGGAACATACAAGACATGTCGAACTTGAGGTATGAGGTTTCTTATCTCACTTTTCATTCCATGAGATTTCCATTGATCTCCACTTATTTATTGCCTGTGGTATATTTTATACACCAATTTGATATATATTATCATGATTCTATTTAAATTCATGGTATTTTATGATTAATTTAGGGGTTATTAACTTTTGTTCATACAACTCGATTGATTACGACGTGATAAGGGTTTTTCATCTTACTTTTTATTTCCGTGAGATTCATGCTATATTACCCAATATTTCCTATTGTGTGGTGTATTTAATTCACACGATTGTATTATTAGTGTAATATAATTTTACTTTTTGGTATTTATATAATCTTCTTATGATTCTTCTTTCATGGGGTGCATGTTTCATGAGTTACCAAATTGGTAAGGGATTTTCCAATTTCAATTTCCACTAATTGGGATTTATGCATGATTCATTGATTATTTTTACTCCAAGATTATGTGAAGAATAATTATTTTTTATTTATGTAGTAATTTACACTCCCCTTTGTTTGGATATTCTTTTGATACACATAATAAATCCGTTGACAATTTCTTAAGTCATTGATATGAATTTGATAAGAGTAATCTTAACTCGATTTCCATTCATTGAGTTAAACATCCATGTCATCGATGTTTTTTTAAAAGAATATGTGTGAATTTCTTCTGATATATTTACATTTAATATCCAATAATATTTGTTGTATTTATAGTTTTTACACATAATTATGTCATTGATTTATTTTTAACCTAAGGATACAGTCTTTATAAGGGATTTCATCTCAATTTACATTCCATTGAGACTTCTTTGTTGTTATACTCCAATTCACTTCTATATGGTGTATATTATTTACTTTGACATAGTATGACACTAATAACATTATTCTCATGATATTTTAATGTTTTTATTAACTCAATTATTTATATTAAAGTGTCTTCCTTTTGGTTGGGAACTCTAACTAAAATATCATTTTAAATGTTTTAAATATTTATTCTTGTAAATATTTCTAATTAATGTACATGTTTTAAAAATGGTAAAAATGATTTATTTATATGGAAATTAATGTTTTAAAATAAAAATTCCTTTTAAATGTTTCAATGTTTTATGGGACACATTGATTAAAAAATCTATTTTAAATGGCTTCTTGATAAATAGTGATTTTTAAATGTTTTCAAAAAAGGGGGATATTTCTCTCAATTAGTTTTGATGATTATTTTCATCTATGTCAATATCCTCCATTTTTCTCTATTTAGGTTAATCTATTATAATAAAATACTCCATACTGTATTGAATTAGTTATTTTTGACTGTTTATGGGTTATTTTAATGCCATTCATGTTTTGTGGTTAAAATATTGAAATTTTGTATTTTAGTTTTTATACGAATGTTTAGAATATGTTTCAAAATTTTCATATGAGGAATGAATTTAACTTAGTAATTGATGGGTGGAGCCCGATATAGATCCTCAATGCATCGGTAGGTCTCATGGGAAAAACTAGTGTCTTGGCACAAGGCCTTGACAAAATCTTATTTGTAGTCTTGGCACGAGGCCTTGACTATGTGGTTATGATGTCCGACATTATGCATTCCATAATTATAAGTTTAGCTATTGATATTTCATGTGGTTATTTGACTAGTATAATACCCATGAATATGTTTTATTATGGCATTATTTAATCATCTCATATTCCTTCCATAAAGTTTTTATGTTAATTATTTTAATGGCGCGTGTTTTCAATTATTCCCCATGCCAATTGTTTATGTTATATTTCACTGTATTTCATACTCTTACTGAGAATTTGACCTCACCCCTTTCTTACATTTCATTTTACTAGGGTATGAAGAAGTTTGTTATGAGTGACATACATTCATAATCTAGGAAGCTTGGATGTTTCTAATGGAATAATTTAGTGTTTTTTCTTTTCAAGTTGAATTATTTTACTTATGTATGTGTCTTGTTTCCAAGACTACTAAACTGATCGATCCATTATGACATGATTCCTTGTAAACATGAAAATATATTAAATTAATGCTCCGGATCCTGGATTCTGTGGTTGGGGTATTACAGTTGGTCTCATAGGAAGTTTAGTAAAAAACATGGAAATTAGATTTAGATAATCTCTAAAAATAGCACATTATCTTAAGATAGACTTTGATGAATAGTATAAAAGAAAAATCTCAAATATTGGTAATGTAGATATTTTGTGTATTTTCCAAAAAATACATCCCTCTCTGAATATGAGTAGGTAGAGGTGGCTCTGGAACAGATGTACCTAAGAGTGAGAACTCAAAAAAGGAGTTTCAGGATTGACCCGGGGTATCCTGGTACACAACAACTGGCCTTGCTTCAGTCTTGGTTATGACACTCTTAGGGGATATGCTTAGGTTAATTTATATTTTCTTTACAAAAAATTTTAAGGATTTTAATATTAGATGAGAATAAATGACCTTGGTTAATCCAAAGTTGTTTAAAATTAAATATAAGGTGTCATGATATTCTCTAAATGATTTTATGACTATTGTTACTAACACAATGATTTCTGGTTTTAGTCAACAGATGGATTCCAAGGAAGTAATAATAACATTGATCATGATGTACGATGTGGGAACGGTGGTGTAAATGAGCCAAAAAATGGAATATTGATAGGCATAAAATATATCATTTTCATGCTGAATCAGTTTTCAAAAAATATGGTCAAAAACTAATATATTATCCAATTGCCAGACTCAACGAAGAAGAGAATGTAAGTGAATGATAAGAGCTCCAGTAGTGGAGACCATGGGTAAGAGAAAGCTCAATTTCTATCATGTAAGAAATGTAGAAGGAGGCACCTAGGAAAGTGTCTCAATAGAACAATTAAAATGCTTTATGTGTGGGTAAAGACGATATAAAGTAATGAATTGCTGAAAAAATGAATATTACTAAGGATGAAAATAAAAACGATCCTAAGAATCTGATTACATTCATTTTTCATAAATGTAAGGGACCTTGGCATTACCTGAGTCAATGCCCTATTCTATAGGATAACCTCTAACTCAAGGAACAACCTATATGGAAATAAATGGATGGATAAATGTTTAAAGTATGTGATTACATTAGAATACTATTTTCTTGAATGTGTAACCATGCAGTTTGTTATGTGAAAATACTATTTGAAGAAGAATTATCTTTTCTTTTGTGGATATAGTTATAAAGAATCATTTGGGTTTATATGATCATTTAATTTGAAGTAATTATAGGTTATTAATTATTGGGATGAATAAGCAAGGTAAGAGATAACATTTGGGGTTCAATTATGTTATGGTTATTTTGAAGAATTTATCACATTTTTTGAACATTATAATATATTGTTTTTGAAAAAGGAAAACATGCGGACCATGTGACAACCCATCATGTTAGACAAAGCTATGGGAATCAAACCCACAACTAGAGTGTGATTTGGATTTATCGCTTACCATTGGACTACATGAAGTCCCTGTTTAGTGTGACTAATTATTTTTCGTTAAATGATTTTATTAAGTGTATTTGGGACATTAGGTATCATAAAATAGATATCCTTTGTTTAGGAAAATGATTTGGTCATTAAGTGATAAATGTTATTTTGGAAGAATTTTTCTCTGTTGGGAACACTATATACTTAAGGAAAATAGAATACTATGGGATTTCATTTGAGGAATAATGGTGGATATTTTTCAAATTTTGTATTTTGGATTTATAGAGATTTGGGTTATTTATGGAAACTATTAACCTATCATTGAGAATATGTGATTAGGTTAATTAATTTTATGTATGTGAATTTAACAGTAGTCGATGTTATTTGGATATACAATTTGACGAGGAAGACTGCGTAATCAAATTGTTCCAAGTTTCTGGTTTCAATATTAATTTGGATTATATTGTAGGATTTTAATGAAAATTGTTCATTTAATGGTATTTGTTGAACTTTGGGTATATTCTATTTAGATTGTGGAGATTAATAGTAGTATTTCTTTCTATAAAGGATTTTCATTCTTGTGGATCATATGATCATGTACTTATGATTTTGGTATTGATTAATGTTTAATGACCCGGGAAATATATAGTTTATGCTTTGTGGATTATGTGATTATATATAATTTGATTGTAGTGATTCGGGTGTAACCATGTCATCTTGAATACTCATCGTTTGGAGAAAAGATGAGATTGTGGTAGAAATTTATTAATGGATGTAACTTTGCTTGTAAAGTTAATATATCTCCTTATAATTTTAGTCAATCACGTAAATAAATTCATCAGCATTATGGAAAGGAACTGAAAACAGAAATGTTATTCTTTTACTTTTCCTACTGGGTAATCAAATACCTTTCAACCCATCAAAAGGTTATGGATTTAAAATCATTAACTTTCTCCTAATAATATTCTTGATCACTCTCCATCAGAACATGATGAATATTTTTCTCTTCCATATCCATGTTTTTCTACATGGAACCCCAGTATGTGTTATTTTTTGTAACCTTCATACTTAACTTTATTTATTTAAAAACTGAGGCCTCATTAATCCTTTTTTGATATTGGATTTCAACTATGATATTTTGAAATTTTAAAACCCCACTTTTCAATCCCAAGCTTAAATTGCAGGGACACAATTTATTAAATGAGGGGATAATGTAACACCCTAAGGATTCATAGTACATTTTCTCTTAAAAGTAATTCAATATCTTGCAGCTCACACAACATTTAGTTTGAGCACACAAAGGCTTACCAAACTAGAAGTTCAAAAGAAGTATTTAATAAAATTAACTAAATTTAAAATTTTATATAGTCTATATAATTTTAACATCCATAAAATGTGTTTCTTAGACATAATATATGAATAGATTCAATTTTTTAGATAAAGGAAGTATTTTTAAAAAAAATGCAATTTTACCACCTTTTAATGGTGAATCCTTTTTTAAATCCAATATTTGACACTTTTATATATTCAAATTGACAAAATACAACTGTTATTTATAATCAGGACATAAAAATTTAGTTTCAATAATTTTTTGGTGTTTTTCTGATCACTTTTATATTTGGGTGAATAGTGAAATTACTAAATTTTAATTGAAAACGTCTTTTATAATTAAAATAATTTATAGTGTTCAATTATACATTTGAATGGTTTGAAAGTATAATTAAATTATATTTTTACCATTTTATCCAATGTTGGTCATTGTAATTAATTTCACATTGTAATTATACATAAAAAAGTATCAATGTTTTGATAGTTATTGTTACTTAAAAACACCATTTTTTTACAATGAGAAATAATTTTAAATTAATTAATGAAAATTTTATATTTTGAATTTGGTAAAATAGACATAATTTTTTAATTCGGAATATCAAATATAGCTTAGTCTGAATTTTTGATATTTTTATGAAAAACGTCAGTTTTGGATGAATAGTAAAACCACTTAGTATTAATTAAAAGACAGAATTTTTCATTTAAATGAAATTTTACCACTTATGTGAATTGAATTTCAAAAATACGACATATATGGTTGTTATTAGTAAGTAAAATGTGGTTCAATAAAAAAAATAATTTTTGGTGAATAGAATCTTTTGACATTTATTTATCGTGGTTAAATGTAAATAGAGAAATTCAATGTAAAAAGAATATTATAATAATAACAAATTACCTTAAAACTTTTCCTAACATTATTTAATGAGTAATGGAAGACCATGGGAAACCTTGGGCCGATTATGGGACCCCATGGAGCCTCTTAAGATTGATAATGAAAATTTATTTTAATTAACTTAATGTAAAGACAAAAATGACATTAACAAATATCTTTTACCCCTAAGTACATCTGTTCCAGATCGGCCTCTACCTGCTAATATCCAGTCAGGGATGTATTTCATGGAAAACTCACAAAATCTCTATGGTACCAAAATTCTAGGAAGTTCTTCTATACTAATCCTCAAAGTCTATCTTAGGGTAATGTTCTTTAATCAGAGTTGTTCTAAATATATCTTCTAAGGATTGTACTAAACAATCTCTGATAACAACTGTAACACCCTAACCATAGTTACCTAGAGTCGGTGCCTTATTACATAACATTTTCATGATACAAGTAATCATTTCCTAAAAGACCGATCAGTTTAGTATCCTTGGATGTACTTGATACATTTACAAGTTTTGCATTACATCATGAAATAAATAAATCAATAACAATTTGTTCCATTTTTGAACACACTTATATCCTTAGCCTATCCCTGCAAGTCAACCATAAAATACTTGTTCACATCCTAGGATAAATAAAACATAAAAAGGGGTGAGCTTAGAAGCTCAGTAAGGATAAATATATAGTGAAAACTTTCATAAATAAGAATAAACATCTAAGATAATGTATAAGACTAAAACAAAATCCTTTTAAACATTAAAATCAGCCTAATATGGCAATGTGAAAATCAAATAATTCCATTTACTTATTCACATGGATATTCTACTTGTCTAATAATCACATGCAATATCAATAACCACTTTCATAATGATGGAATGTGTAATGCAAGACTTCATCACAACATATTCATTGCCTTGTTCCAAGACTAAAAATAAGATTTGGTCAAGGACATGTTCCAAGACACTAGATTCTCTCATGAGACTTACCGATGCATCGAGGAGCTATATCAGGCACCACCCATCACTTACTAAGTTCAACGCCTTCCTCATATGAATAGGATTAAACAAAACATAGAAATTCATATTAAAACTAGCATACGAAATTTCAAAAATTTATCCATAAACCACGAATGGTGTAAAAATAAAACATCCACATTCAAAAATATTACAAAACCATCAATATAATATGGAATATTTCTTTCATAATAAATCAACTTCAAACAATTTTAAAATCCATCAATAGATGTTGACATAGATGAAATCAAAACTTTTTGAGAAGAATATATCTTTCTATTTTGAAATATTATAGAAGGCATGTAATTATAAAATAAAACATTTATTTTGAAAATATTATTATAATATTTTCAAGGATGCATCAAAGGTTTTATAATGGCAGATAATAACCGCACCCTCCTTATAAGTTAAAAAACATTCTTTCCATAATTTAGTAAAAAAAGGTCGTAAATGACCTTGCTTGGAAAACGATGGAAGGATTCTATTATAAAAAATTTATAAAAATTCAACCAATTGTATAAATTACTTTAACCTATAGTATAGGAAATTGTAAAAAATGTTTAGAAATATATTTTTAAGAAACACTGATGTGGATGATAAAGAGGTCCCAGTAGATACTTAAATAAAAACAACCACGGATAATAAAGAGATTGGGAAATTAACACTTACCCTATTATTTTCCATAGTCAATGGTATGTTAAGATCTTTTAAAATTGTTAAAACATTGTTTTTATATTATACAAGAATCATATACAGAAATATGATATCATATATGATCTTGTAATATTTCCTCGTTAATAATATTTTAGTAGTATCATCATTTCGGGTGTTAATTGATTCATTTTTCATTATATACTTGGTTACATAAGACATTTTTTATGTATAGGATGTATTTGATTCTATAAAGAATGATATTATGTTAATAAAAATTATTTTAAACATAAAATGATAATTATTCTAGAATGATTACGATGGGGAATGAATCTCATCGCGTTCGTGGAGACGATAATCCATACGTACGCACGAGCGACAATATCATTATATTGATGGTGAAATTGTATGTAATTAGAGGGTATATCATATATATAATCAGTAACATGTTATATTTATTATCTAAATCAGTTATATTCATTATTATATCCATCTAAAATAAAGAAGTGTTTGAATAACAAAGTACACCATGACGTGGAGACTGTAATCTATACGCACATACGTATGGTGACATTGTCATTTATATGGTGGGTAGTATAACGAATATGGTTATACCATATTTATAATAAAATTACAGTATATATAAGACACTATAGTTTTTATTTTTGAATGGAAACAACAAAGAAAGAGGAAGTGGAAGAAGAAAATAACTTGATAGAGGTGATGAAATATTTACCTCTTTTTCAGGTTCTTCTTTTTGATTTGACAAAATGGGATCCATAGGTTGGATTGCTGACCAAAGGAATGCATCTAGAATGAATGTATGAAAGTCGGGAGGATATTTGGGTAGCGTTTGGCTGAGAAAAATGGCATTGGAAGTGTGAAATTAAGACACGGGGAAGTAGCCTTTTATAAGAGGTTGAGGGGCAGGTTTGGAAAAGCTTGAAATATTATTTTATAATAAAATAATTTTCAGTTTATAATAGGTCCCAAATAATATATAAGGAGGATATGGTTGGGATGGGTCTAAAACCTCTCAATAAATGGGTTTTGATAGGTTAAGTCACCATGTTAACCTTAGCTTTTAGATTTAACTCTTAGTTAAATAGTTTGTCATTTACGATGTCTCTTTGTATTTTTATATTATATGTTTAATAAACATACTATAAAAAGACAAGAGAACCCCAAGTTGTTCATTATTAAAATATATAACGTTTTCTAAGTTATTTTTCTGAACCTTAGATTTTTAGGAATATTATATCAATTAATAATATTGTATTTGTTTTAAAAACAAAATTATGTCATGTTTGACACTATTTAGTATTTGGTTTTTTTGAAAATCATAACAGCATGATTACTTAGAAAAAAATAAAAGAATCAACCCCAAAATGTCATATTAACCTGTAAAATTAGTGTAATTCATCAATACTCTCAAATTATATTTATTTTCATATTTATAATATCAATTATGTTAATCTTTCATTAATAAGGTAATTACTGCATCATCATTATGTCAGAAATACATTAAATCATATAATGTCTAAAAATTATAAATAAAATACCATTATATAGGATATATTGTTATCTTACTTATGAATATTTATAGTCAAATTTATATTGTGTGTAACCCTATATTAAAAATGTTTTATTTATTAAACTTTGAATTTTACTCTTTTAACACTTATTTAAATAAAATAATAATAACTGTCCTAATCTAATCCAAGTTGACCAAAGAGGATCATATTTTATTCCAAAGGTTATTTTGGTCTAATTATACTTATCCAATAGAATTAGGATGTGTGTTATGGTAATTATGATATCATTTTTACCCTTAATTACCTATTTTCTTTTAACAATGGTAAATAAAAGTAAAAAAGTTACTATTTAGCAAAAATTATTTTTATCTTATTGAACCACATTTTACATACTGATTTTAACCGTGTGTCTCGGATGTTTAAAATTTAACGCATATAAGTAGTGAAATTATGTTTTATAAAAATTTAAAAATGCTCATAAGAGGTGGGTAAAAGATGTTAAAAAGTTCAATAAACTTTTTATATATTTAACGTTATTATAAAATGACTACAAGGAATTATATTGAAATTATATAGGTATTATATATCTATTTTGACCTATAATAAATTTGAATTAAATAAATAATTATTAAAATGAAATGTTGGTTTTAAACAATAACTGAGTGTTTTCCACTATTCATCAAAAAATGAATGTTTTCAGAAAAATACCAAAAATTATTCCTAAGCTAATTTCGATATTCCCAATTAAAAAATTAAGTCCATTTTGAAAAATAAAATTTATAAAATTTCAAAATGTGGATATTATTATTCATAATATCTAGTTTGATTGGTCGTAGTGTGTTAGAATCTCGAAGTTTCATACAATGCAAGATATTGCATTATTCAAAGGGAAACATATTGTGGAAGCTTGGGGTGTTACAGAATCCATAATCATATGTAATAATAATTATTATGAAAGAGGCCATTATATATTTGACTAAAAAATTAGAAAAATACATCATGACATGGGCTTATAAATCACATGAATGATAGGCGATTTAAGGCCTATGAAGCCAATGGTATAATAATTGAACCATTTAAAAGAAGAGTAGGAGCATAAGTTGAACAATGTATCATGTAACTAAAATTGAGTCGAAGACCGCTAAATAAAGATTGTCACTTGGCTATGCATGATCTCGCACCTATTATATCTATTATACAATTATTATTCATTTATTTTGTATCCTTTTTTTTATTAAATTTCCATAATAAGAAAAATTTATAATTTATCACTAATAATTTACAAATAATTCATTTTTATAAATAATACCCAACACTTAATTTCTCTTTTAATTCAACATTTTCATAAATTTAGATGTACTAATTCATGCACCGCAATTATTTATTCATCACCACCAATATAAAATTATTTAGTAATAATTTCCTCCATCACAGTTTATATCTCTTTTCCTATTTCTAATAAATTTATTTATATATCATAGAAAATAATTTCTCTAACAATATAATGAAACCCCTCATATGAAATTTTTATTTTAGGATTCAAAAATTAGACACTAATTAATAAGATTTAATCTCTAATTAGTGAATATATACCTTATCATTAAAAGTAAAAATTAATATGAAATCCTTGTTTTTAAAGGAATATAACCTTCTATAACATTTTATGTTTTTACTCTTATTTCATATAAAAACCAAGAATGAAATAATATTTAATATATATGTTAATAAATGTCAAAAATAAATTTTACTATAATATTAAGTCAAAAATGACACAATTGAAAAACTAATATAAAAATGAATAACACATAAAAATAATTTAAGATATATAAATATTAATCCTAGAAATTTATGTTTTTATATTCTATATTAATTAATTATAATTATATATATTTAATTTAATATACATATATACATATATTTATTTATTTATTTAATAAAGATCATTAAAAAAATTTATTATTATAAGTACTATTATTTTATTGGGAAATAAATAAATAATATATTGAATGTTAATTACTCGAAAAATATCACTTGTGTATAATTTTTTTAATATTTAATTTAAATAATAAATTCACTTACTTTTAAAATTAAATTTTAATTAAAATAATTATTCTAATTTAGTTATTATATTTAATTAAAATTATCTTTTAAATGTAATAAATTAAAAAATATATCTAAAAGTTTTTTTCACTAATGAATTATAACATTTTTATTTTTATAAAATACTAAATATATTATTTTTATCAAATTTCAATATTCTATATTCAAATAATAATATCATATATAATACTATTTGATACACGTATAATCAAAATATATCTACGGTCAAGGATCACAATTAGTTATTCCTCATTAGAGAGGACATGTTCTAGTTGTATTCATTATTAGTTAGGTACATGTGATGTATCTTGAATGTATTTCAATAAAAGTGATGCATAGAATATATAATTCACTTAGGATATGTTTTTTGAAACTTTCGAGATATAATCTATTTTTTGTACATGATAATTAATATAGAATGTTATAATGATTCCATGTCATATTGTTATCTTATTACTTAATATTTTATCCCATATCTATAGTGATATTCAAACAGAAACATTATCTCCAATCTCAAACTCAAGATCTTATCATGTATTATCAACATGGGTGTTTATAGAATTTGAATTTCATGGATATGTAATTGAATGGTTTTACCCCTATGTATTATTTCCGAATAAGGACAAAGCCATAATATAATATTCTATCTAACCTCATCCCATTATATTTACGTTCTACATCTATTCCCACATAAATCACCATATTGTCCCATTTTGATGCTAAAGTAGAAATTTTTTATATATGATATCTAAACTATAAGAAGATATTGATCCCAACATCCTTAAAAATCCATTAATCATTATATTTATATATTATCTAATTTTGTAGTGTTATTTTATAATAACCCCAATTTTGAGGTTGAGAAGACAATTTAGTGTTTAGATATATACCCTATGCTAGTTAGATACATCTGTAGAAAATTTATGTGAACCTTTTATCATGACATGATATCATTATACTTTATGATCTATGTTGAATTTCCACTTTCTTGATGTATATATTAAAATATTGATCAGCTGAAAAAATTTACAATCATAGAAATGATGTGTGGATACTTTGTAAGTTGATCAACCACAACTAACGTCGAAAATTTATCATTAAAATTTTCACAGTGAAATATGATAGAATCTAGGGTGTTGTTCCCATTGTTTAATCCAATTTTGGGTAATGGTTTCCTTTTCCCTTTTCAATATTGTTTTTTAGCCATGAATTATTATCAGATGATGAATAAATAGGTTAACTCTATTAACTCCCCCTTCTTATTGTCTCACCAAAAATTATCTTTAAGTTTTCTATACATCTGTATTCTTTTTGGATGAATAGGGAATTTTAATATATATACATTATACATGAAATCATGATTTAATAATGATATAGATCCGACATATACGTCAATTCTAACTATTGTATTTTTATCATTGTCCTTATTGAAATCTAAAATGATTACTCTCATCTTATAAATCTCCATATAACCTTTTTTTATGTCACCTTGATCTTTTAATAGATCAATTATAGAGAAATAATTCATGAAAAATAATATTACAACCATTACCATATGATTTAATTATTATTTCATTAATTTTTTATAATGATTTGGTATATTTAAATATTCATCAAAAAAATGGAATGACAGACATTTCTTGTTTGGGCATCAACCAAATTTTTTACAATCCAAGGATGGTTATGTGTTGATTAGTCAGAATCATTGTTAAAATAGAGCCATATAATTTGGTTTATGTTTAACTCCTTATGATTTATTATATTCTTTATTATCTTCAATCAGCATGCACATGAAATATATATGTATATATTTATATATTATCACATATTAGTTAATTTAAGAATTACCCCTTCTAGCACCAGATCATGGATTAGTTAATTTTTTTCACGAGTTTTTAATTGGCATGGAACCTAACCAATTACCCTATAATTTATTATAAAATTCCATGTCATTACCTTGATTAATGAATCAAAATATCTTTTAATTCTTCCTCAAATCAAGGGAAGCGTATGTATAGGTGGTGTCACCAAACATTTCATAAAAAAATTATTATTCATAAATAATATTTATTTTAATATCAATTATAAATTTCACTTATTTTTGTGAAAAATTTATTTACATTTTGTTTTCATATATTCAGTGAAATAAATTTACATATACTACATAACTAAAAAATTTTATGTAAAGAATTTAATGTTTCATTTAAAGTTTGATCATAATTTATCAATAAAAGTATGTTTTTTTAATAATTATTTAAAATTTATAGTTATCACATTATGAAATTATAAATAATAAAGTGTACGAAAAATAGGAAATTTAATTTTTTTTGAGGATTTATGTAATTTTTAGGAAGAAAATAATTCCCATGTAAAAATAAATTTTCCTAGTTAAGGGTAAAATATGGAAAAATATGTTATATTCCTGGGAAAAATCTTAAAATATCTCTAAAAATATTTTTAATATGTATGGATGCGTGTTAGTATGTCAAGTCATAGTTATGTTTCCACACTATATCAACTTATCTTTAAAAAAAATCATACATGTTAAAGAATGAGTATTTATCAAAATCCAACTTAAACTCGCATATAAGATGACCCCACATCTAACCATCTCAAACAGAACATTTCAATTGTGTTTCTGATAAATAATTTATAAAATTCCCAATCATAAATAATTATTACACATTTTCTAACTTATGGTTTCCTAAATTAGGACTGAATAATTCATCATAAAGGAACTTATTTTGATAAATATTGAGTTCTTCATGATTTTATAATTTAATTTCTTTAAATAATATATTTGATAGGGTCTGGTATATGGAATATCAAGCTTCAACAATCCTCAATATATTATTATTTAAATAGAACTCCAATGACCTAGCTATTTGTTTAAAATGATATTTTTAAGAATAAATATATAATTAAATATTTATAAAAAGAATTTATTTGAAAATGGATAGTCCCTCAAAAATATACTGTAAATTAGTTGGAAATAAGATAAAAAAATTTATGGAAAAATGAGATTTTTTTCCTAAATAGGTTTTTATATGTGCCATTTATTTTTATCTTAATAAAGTAATCTAATAAATTTTGATAAATAATTATACTTAAGGGATTAAATTCATATAAAAAATTTAATTAATTAAAATTAGTTTAATTGAAACTGAGGGTAATGGTATGATAATAAATATATCTTATGCTTCAGAAATACATTTTCTTCTAAATAAGTTTCATTTCATTTTTTAGTGGATATTTTAATTAAATTTTTTTAAATATTAGAAAAATTATTTTTAATAAAGGAAATTATATAATAAAGAGTAATTTTATAATCATCTTCTTATTAATTGTTTTGTATTTTACGAAAGGTTAATTTTTAGTGAATAGTATAAAATGATGATTTCTACAAAATATCATTTCTTTTTTATAAATTAATTAATTTAAAATTATTTTTTTGGATTTGGGTTTATTGGTGTATAAGATAAATTTTATTAAACATAATATAATTAATTATATAGTAATAATAATTATATTTTATTTTGATATAAGTTTATTTTTCTCATAAAAACAAAATATTCTGAAAACTATTTTTTTTTCTATTTTGTGAATATATATTAAAATTTATTTCTACCATATATTCAAATTGAATGTTATAAATTGGTTTTTAATATTTTAATTAGAATGTAATAATTTGGTTATTATTTCAATATTATATTTTTTCACCAAAACTAGTTACTAATTTAAAAAATGATTTATCACAGTAAAGATAAATTAAGGTAAAAATTAAAATTAAGTAAATAAGCCCCAAAATAACAAATAATTTATCATTTATTTTTTAATGAGAGTGGGATCCACCTATACTCATTTTTGAACTATTTTTGTTTTGTTTCATTGAAATCTTGGTTGGATTCAAAGAGAAGAAAGTGTTATATTTAATAACATGTCATTTTTTTATATCTTATATATCTTGTCGGGATTAGAATAAAAGTATATGTATGTTTTCAATCAAATAAGATGAGAATAATTATTCATATTTGTTTAATTTATATTTAATAATATATTTTTGAATTTTAAATATAGTATATTTATTAAAAATTGTTTTGCAATGGGGATAGAAAAAAATCATAAAAATCATATAAAAATATTAAACGTGCAAAAATTTAAAATAAATATGATATGAAAGGAATTTTTTAAATTTTTATGATGTATAATTGATGATTTATGTGTTTTAGTTCGAAATAAATTTTTATATTTATTCCTCTATCATCAATTTGAGTTAATATTCAAGTAAACTACATTAAATGATATTTAATGACTAAAAATAATTTTCTAAATAATTATATAATCATAAAAATAATATAACTAATCAATTGGATGGGAAAATTACAATTATATAATTAATATTCCATTTATTTTCCACTTTAAATTTTTAATGTTACAATAATTACCATTTAAGATAGAAATATTTTTTTTAATGATTACGATTAAACTAGGTTAATGTGGTTTGAAACGAAAGGATATGATATAAAATGAAACTTAAACATATATAATTATTATTTTATTATTATAATTAAACTTTATCCATATTAAATTTTATTATATGAAACATTTTATCTATTTTAAAATATTTAGACCCATATTATATAATAATAATTCATTTACTAACATGATTGAAACTCACATAACTTATAAATGATAATATCCCATCCTCTCTTATTCACATTTCTTTTCCCATTTATCTCAACCATTAATTCCCAGAAAACCATAAAAAAATTCTCTTATATGTCCTAGAGATTCATTTCTCCACAAAATATCAACCAATAAGCATAATATGTAATCCAAATAAGGTTTCTTGGAGAAGAGTTACAACTCATAACCAAGTGTTTTCATGTGCATGTCCTCTTCTACCATATTAAAGTCATCTATAACAATGTTGATATAATGAAACCTAAATCATTAATTTTCTTAATATTTTTTACATTTATTGTACACCCATTTTTCATCTTCATTTCCATTCTGTGGGAAAATACATCTTCGATAATTTTTATATGTGAACTACGAGCACCATGAAGTGACATGTTAAATTATTCATCTCCACCTCAAATGGACAGTTTCTTGGATTTTTTAATGGAAATAAATTTTATTTATGAAAAAATAATTATTATATAATTATAATAAATGAATTACTTCTGATGTCCTAACTTGGGTTCTGCTCAATGGTAACCTATAAATGGAGGGCCAGATTACCACAAGTGTGCCTCCCCATACGCTAAAGGCTTCTGATTATAAGAAATGGCATATGGTGTGTCAATGTGGAGACAATTACCACATAAACATAGTGGAACCAAATGGATGAGTAATAATAGATAAATATAATATTAATATGTAAAAATATGGCACTATAGAAACATACACTATAAAAATTGGACTAATAACCCACAATTTCCAACAAATATATATCATTTAAAGAAAAGATAATAATCAAAGATGAAATATGAATCATATAAAAAATATGATGATAATGTAGGTCATGTATATAATAAACTATAAAATAGGTATATATGGAAGCAAGAAATACATTCTACACAGAAGAACCATAAGGTACCAAAAGTAATCCAACATACCGAGAACTATCCCAGCCATTTACTACCAAGCTTCATCATAATGAATGGAATCATATTTAGTTTCCCAAAGAGGTATTCTTCCCATTATCAACACTCGCATACATGTAATTTTCTTGGGTATAATCATCATCCCAAAGAGTATGTGAGATAAACTTCATTAATCCACCAACAATAGTTTCTATACAATATAGTCTATGTATATAATAATAAATAATGTGCATGTATATATAAATGTTATGAAATTTATAATGATAACTGATACATTCCTCAGCCTCAGATAGAAATGTCTCAGAACATTATATTGTTTAATTAATTCATATATTTTTAATCTATATGATTATGTCATGAAATCTACAAAAATAGTAACAATTTATTATGATAATAACAATAAAAAGGATACACGGTGTAATAAGGCATCTGTCAGTGAAGATAGTAATAATAGGGTATCCAAGGAAATAACCAATGAATTGTTGATTTAATTGGTCGAGGAAACTCATTAATAACATTCATCTTGATTAAAAGTGTCTGAGTGAAATCCATGGGGAATAACCAAAGGCATTCCCGAGTAAAAGATTCTAACTGAGTGCAATGAAATAATCCAAGATAAAACTACCTAATCATGTTTAGGCCCAATAGGGTGAATCCATGGAATAATTTTTTTCTATACATTATTCTATATACAAGGAGTGTATACAATGTATCCTATTATCTAAATGATAAAAATGTAATCCTATATTTTTATGCCAAGAATTCTCTATTAGAAAAGTACCATATTCTGAGGTTGGAATCTTCTTGAGAAACAGACTCCTTGAATCAGAATGGCTTCTTCTAAGTTATCAAGTTAATACCACTAAAATCCAAGGAATAGCTCATGTTTGACTAGTAATATAAATATGAAATATGTCCATATGCAATAGGATCCTTATACTTTAATAATTATTTAATTATTCCATTTTATCGTTATGCCTTTTAATAATTCAATTTGTTCCTTCCATCACCTTCCTTACTAAATGGAAAGTCTAAATAGGTCATTCAACCATTTATTACATAGATCTATATTTAATTAATAGTTTCATGTTTTTACATTTATTAATCATGAAAAAATGGATAACGATATGAAACTAATTATAATAAATAACAATTAACTATGCCATGTGATAAATATAAATATACATTCCATTTAAACCATAAAAGGTTCATTGATTAATTTGAAAAAAAATACCTTAGAATTGTAAAGTGATACAATAGTTTGATATTTTATAAAAATTCATCATTTAATTTAAAAAATTTCCATTATATAGGCCATGTAAAATAACATGTGAACAAGGGCACAAAAAGGTTACAAAAAACTACAAAAGGCATAATTAAAGGACCCCTACATGGAGTGCAACATGTTGAGGTATCAACTTAAAAAACAGGGATAATCATATATAAAAGGGGATCTAAAATATGATCATGATGATTATAAGTATGGAATATGAATTTATTAGGAAACACATGATGAAATAAGTATTCGTAAAATAATGACAGTTAATAAATGGAGATACTTAGGGGATGAGTAATAGACAAAGTAACATATAACTATAACACTCCCCTCATATATTATTGACACTTATATTTGCGCTGGTTGAGGGTAAAAAAAGAATTAATCAATGCTCTAAATATATGTCACAATTGCTCGCACTAAAATGACACCGTGAATGAGAAGAGAAATTATGAAGGCACAAAGTTGAAGGAAAAGTTAACATTGAGGAATCTAAAGAGAGTAAATATTCTTTGATTGGACACCAAAATATGGTATGAGAATAAAAAAATCGAACAGGGAAGTGTGGGTGCTCTAACATGAGGGTGGAGAGATTCATCTACTGGAAATAAAATAATTATAGTTTGGTTTCCTATTTAATAAGATTTAATGAAAAATGTTAAATTTCTGTAAAATTTTTGGGGAGTATTGTTTGTCCCATGGTTGGCCAAACCATGCACTAACCATGTTACTCCAACTATACAAGTAGGGACTAGCATGTTTTAATGCTCACATTTTAAAAAACCATGTGAAAATTTTGTTGAAATATTTTAATGTTTTCTAAGAAACTGGAATGGGCATACAAATATGTGAACATAGGTAGGAAAGACTGTGTGCCCTTCTTTACCCCTCTATCCAGCCCCGTAGGGTTAAGAGAGACCATGCATGCTAGGTAGCATAGTTTCTACTAAAAAAGTGGACTAGTTATTTTCTCCACCGTCCATTGTTCCATGTCCTGAAAAAGCCCCAGATACAAAAACAAATTAGTAACTCATTTTTAATTTTTAATAGGTCCAAAATAATTAATAAAAATAATATTTAAAGGATCCATAACTCATAGAAAGAAACTTTTCTAATAGTCTTACCCACATAAAGGAACTTATCACCAAGTTCACAATCCATGGAAGAAAAAAATAATCTATGAACAACTCTGACTATTGGGCATTTACATAAGCCTCCGACTCCCAAATCTCTTTTTTTACTTGGTCATGTTTCCAGAACACTCATACTAAAGGGAAAGACCATCCATGGAGATACATTGTTCTCTAATCAACAATGGGTATAGGATATTTCTCAAACAAATCATCAACTTATAACTCAACCACCTTGGTATAAAATGTATGAGATTGGTTGGCATGGTAACCGAGAAGCTGTAAAGTGTAGAAGACATTGTTCATGGCATGGTACCTATGAGGCAATAGAAACTGATAAGATACTGGTCTAACTCTATCTATATTCTCAAAATACCTAACAAAGTGCGGTGACAGTTTCCCTTTACTTTATTTTCATTTATGCCCAATATTCTGTGATACTTATAGGAAAACAAAATCGTAGACCTCAAACTCTAGGTTTCATCAATGATGATCAACATAAGATTTATTTCTACAGTGAGTTGTAGTCATACGCTACCTAATCACCTGTATGTACATTGAATTATCCCGAAAAAGATAAGGATATAGCACAGACTCTCTTGCCACTATCCATCACATGGGTGAATGGAATAACATACTATATAATGGCTCAAAAGGATCCATGTAAATCATAGCATGAAATATTTTATTATAAGAGAACATGATTAGTGGGGCATTATTCTATTAATAACATCCTTAATTAATGATTGATTATCGATGCATGTCCTCTAAAATTGGTATCATTCATTCTTACTGGCCAACATTCTGAGTGTGAAAATATATTCTTAAAAGAAACTATTTTCCCTGAAAAATTTACTAACCCTACCAAAACCTCAATGTGAAACAAGCATACCAATATTAAATTATAGTTCAAGGGATCACATGTATCTGTATTATCTCATTGAAATATAGTATTACTAGATCATAAATTGATATAGTCTCCCAAATAGGAAATGTTTGGGCTACCACTATCAGTTGATCCATGACTACCAAAACTACATCGTTGCCTCATGGTTTTTCTGAAAATATTACTATTAAATTCATAGAAACACCTTGAAATATCCATTTTATGATTGACAATGGTTGACATAATCTAGTATGTCACTGGTGCTCTTCCTTCACCTACTGAATGTTAGAACACCAAGTGATAGAACATGGTATATGATTTTTAATATGATGCCACTAATTCTGGAATCGCATATCTTGACACGTCTTGGGGATCCCTAGATAAAACTCCCACAGAGAAGCGTGTGACACCTACATTAGTTACTATTTCATATCTACTAAAAATTTTATATAACCATGTGCATGTAGGATATCATTTCCATTAATTGACCAATCTGGAGTTGGGTCCTCACTAGTAATACTCATCCAAAAAATCAGCCTTCATGTTCTGAAAGTTCAATGCTCTTCACCCTATCAAGGGGTGATGATGTAATTTTCATGGTTGTAAGACAAGTATTACCAAGGAACTATGTAAACAATAAACATAGCTTAAAATCTAGGGCTATCAATTTCCATTCATCACCAGTTCTTTCAAGTCATGTGCCTGTGTTTTGCAACTCATTGCATCTACTACTGCATTTCCATTTTAGGCATATTGGCATGCTCAATGTTGAGGAATAAGAAGATATTTGACACATATTTAATGTTTATAGATTAAATTCATGATTTATAATTATATATTATTTTATAAATTTTTTCTTTATGCACCAAAAAACACAAAGCCCTCAGATATTTTCACTAGTATCATAAGGTATAGATGACTACTAATAGATCAAGGTTGTGTGGTGGATAATTTGTTTCATTAATCCTCAACTACCTAGATCTACATGCAATGAATATATCAATCTACATCATCATCGAACCTTTATAAATTCGATATGCATCATTGAACACTGTATAACCTCCATGAAGGTTTGGTATAACCATAATTAGTTCCAAAAGAAGCCATCCTTTTATCTATTAAAAGGATTTATCGCATGCATATGACCTCAATAACATCACACCCTTCTTCGAAAGACATATAAGAGGTTCTTTAAGCCATGATAACTTCTGTATAAAACCTATTTAATTTCCATTAATCCCTAAGAAACTCTGTATATCAAACAAATTCTTGGTATGTTCCCAGGATACCACAACACTCACCTTCTCTAAGTCAATAGATGCCCCAGATTAATAGATAATATGTCCCAAGAAGTGAACTTTGTCGATCCAAAAGTGGAACTTTACAAGAATTTCATATAGATGATTCTCTCTCAATGTATTCAAAATGATCTCATGATGTTTAACATGGTCAGTATGAGTTTTTAAATATACAAAGATATTTTCGAAGAAGACCAAAATAATGGTATCCAGATAGTGGTGGAAAACCATATTCATGAATGACATAAAAACGGTAGGAGAGTTCTTAATAAAAAATTACATCATGAGATACTCATATAAAAAATAACGACTATGGAATTTAGTACATGAAAGACATGAAGGCCTAACTCACGCATTATTATAAAAAATATTAGTATGATCTTTTAGAACATCCATGATCCTTAGAGGTGGTGGAAGGGATCATCTATTAGAGGTAGTGGATAATAGTTTTTAATCATAAGCTGGTTTAACCATTGTTAAGGCATGCATAAATAAAGGGTACCATCCAAATTATTGGAGAAAATCATGGGTGAATACGAGGAATAAATAATTGGTTGGATAAAAACCATCAAATACTAATCATAATAATGTTTCTTGAGCTACTAGAGCTTAGTAGGTGCAATATTTTATGGAGGAATGGATATTGGCTCTACTCCTAGAAAAACCTTGATTTTAATATCTACCTATATATTATGACATAATCTAGAAAAATAATCAAGAAAGACATAAATGAAATGATCTACGATGGGAGGATAATCTATTAGATATATTCTTAGATCTTCCCTAATGAGACTAGAAATATGGGTGGTGAAATCACTAATCCCATGATGCTTTAGTATAGATCTACTTTCTTAGATATCCCACTCACCCTTGTGGAGCTAACTACCAAACTATAGTGATATAAATAATACCCTAAAATAATAGAAGTCCATGTAAGAGTGATATAAGACCAGCCAATCCATTACATGAATGAAATTTTAACATATGATCATGAGTATGAGGAGGTCCCATGAGAATTGTAACTGTGTACCTTAAGGGAGAATTCTCTACATTAGAGTATTCCCTCTGATAGTACTCAAAACAATGTATCTATCATTTTTAACCATTTTAATACTAAATATCGATCCATAGACATACAATGGTCGATAAGGGGATGAAGGAATGAGGAGAACTTTTAGAAAATAACGAAGATACGATAGTAGAGGCTACTATAATAGTTTCTCAAACTATAGATGGTTATGCACTCTAACCCATAGTTATCAAATTTAAGGAACGAATATGTCCTAATAAATAACAAATTACAATAGATGGGCTACCCCAATCAGATCTACTCTCCAATCACTGATTATTAGAAGTCTTTCTATAATGAAAAGAAGCTCCCCCTCATCCAATCCTTCCAGTGCTACTCCAACTCCATACCAGATGTGATGTCACTGATCCGACCCCTGATGGAGGAGCCGATAATAACCACCTTCCACTAAAAGAAGATGGAAGAGACTAAAATAATATCTAAAGATGCCCCATATGACCACTATCACAACAGTCTAATGTGTCTTTATCACATAGAGGCTTTCGATGCCCCTTCTATCTATAGTGATGGAATAAAATAGAGCTACTAGGGAAGATACTCTGGCCACCACTACTCTAATGAGAAAACTCATGGGAACACATCCTACTACATTATTAAATACTCCCTTCCTCTATAAAAAACCTATTTTCTCAAGGCTATCACCTTATCTTATGTAGTTCACAGGGATAATGGCCTGATTTACCAAATCTGAAAAGGTTGGTAAGCGAAATACATTCACCTAAGTATGGATGAAATACTTGAGCTCATATTAAAATTGTCTATAATGAGATATATCATCACTATATAGAATTAGTGTGAATCACTAGAACTTATTAAAATGTGCCAAATAATCCATCACGGACATAACACCCTTCCCTAGGTGCATAACCTCTCTTGCTCAGTTATCTCGCTACTTCTGAGGGTTGAAGTGATCATATAAGGCAGTCTAAATGTCCACCCAATCTATTCCCTATAATTACCAACATGAGTAATCACTTACCACCCAAGAATAGTTAAATCAACTAACATATAAGTATAAATCATTGCCCTCATCTTTAGAGGCATCTCTAGATTCTCAACAATAGAATGAGTGGCCTCCATCCAAGTCTCATTATGTTTGGGACCCCAACCACCAAGAATATGGGAGGATGTTACATCTAGTAATTATGAGTCGGATCATACATAGTATCTAAATGTCATGGAGCACCATGCATGTATTACATTAAAATTAGGAATCTCTCATAATGATGAACATCATCGCCTAGATAGGGTATAGAAATAAGGACATCATGCGCCACTCTTGGTTTTACGAATGGTGGATCAGGTCCTACCATCTCTAGAGCATGATCATTACCACCCTCTTGGAACATGACATGAGGACATCATGGTGGCATTGATAAAAAATTATAACAACACACCATTGAAAAAGATTTTAAAATAGATACATAGCACTATAAAAAGTATATCATAAGGAAAATAATGCCAAACCATTGTATACTATTCCCAACTGCATACTTAAAAGTCCTGGTTATTGGTAAGTGCACAAAATTAACTTACATTGGTTTGAGTATATTGAGGTTCCATTTTAATTTTAGGAGGAAAAAAATATTTAAATTACACTTGGCCCCTCCATTTATTGGAAATAATTTCATTTATTAATTAGAATATATATTTAATGTTTTACTATAAGTTTCTATGTAAAACGAGGTTTAATTAAAGAGGGCTTTCATTCCCATATTATAAATAACAATACAATTTATATTTTTAAATCTACAACCTTTTAATTACAACCAAGTCCATTTACATTCAATCCCAATATTTTACTGGTGATATATAATGGATCAATTTGGTAAATTACCCCTTCGAATCCACGAGGGACCATACACCTCATGAATTGAATCTAGTAGTCAATAAATCACTTACAATGAGTATCTCATTTAAAAAGAGGTACATATATGAAATTGGTAGAAACTGGATATTTAATATTCCACCACCAACCTATATAGAAAATAAACATTTTGATTGGTATTGAAACTTTAGATAACCAATTTCCTTACCTTAAATAATATTTTAGAATCATAGGAATATATATTTCAACCATATAACACTCAAATAACAACAGAATCCTAAGAAATGTATGTATTAAAATGAACCTATATGTCATGGAATATGCATAGAATGTGAATTCTAGGTAGTTATATTATTTCATGATTAACGCTTCCTTTCCCCCATGTCATGAGGCGAAACATAAAATGAAATACATAATCATCATAATATTGATCATCATCACATAGTGTGATCATCACTTAATGGGTAATGTTTATCAATAGTAATAAGAAAAATATTTAAAAACAATTATTATTTAAGGAAACTCGGTATTTACCCAATGTATAGGTTAGCCGTGCGCATGAATATTTTATAACCATGTTCCCAATAATTCCTAATCTCCGGTATGTTGTCTCTAATTAGTAAATAAATAAGGTAATTACATTGATACCACATTGTGACATCATGAACCGGGTGCCACTCAATGGTACCCAATAGTTGGTGGACTACATGACCTCAAGTGCACCTTCTCATACAATAGAGGATACCAACATGGAGAAAGGTAATATGATATGTCCATGGTTACACTATTCCCTCCTAACTAAATTGGGAAAAAACTTACTATTAATAGATAAAAATCGATTAAATATATGAAGATATAGAACAATATAAACAAACACAACAATAACTTGACCAGTAACCTACCATAGTGGAAGAAGAAATAACATCTAAAAAATAGATAATAATGAAATATAAAACATGAATCAAATACAATAGATAATGATAAAGTATTTCACTTCTCTATATTAAAGGAATATATGTATACTTGGAAGCAGAAAATACATGCAATAAAAGGGAATAAAAATGAATCCAAAAATTATCAGGTATCCTTAGCGTTGGCTCGTTCATCTGCTACCAAGATGCAACCTAATGAATGCTATCAATATTGGGTTTCCAAATCCGGACACTTCTCATTATCAACATCTACACACATGTAATCATCTTGGATAACATCTAAATCCTAGATATGGTGTGGGATATATCTCAATATTCCACCACCAAGATTGTTTATACAATCCATTCTAGGTATGTATACTGAAAAAATGTGAATACATATATAAAAGTATAGTAATAATATAATGATAACTAATACCTACTTCATCCTTAGTTAAAAGTGTCACTAACCATGAGATAATTTAATTAATTAGTTTGAGTTCAATATATATAATTAATTCAGAATAAGTATAAGAACATTGTCAATGTAACATGGTAATAATAATAATAAATGATCCGAGGTGTAATAGGGAACCATGTAGTGGTGATAGTAATGAAGGAGGATACAAGGTTATAACCAATGAAATATTTACCTTAGGGGTTATACACATCATTAATAAAAGTTATCCTAGCCATAAATGGCCAGAGTGCAATCCACATGGAATCGCCTAAGGAATTACACTACAATAGATTCTAACAGAGTCTAAGGATCTCATACCAGGTAAAATATGCTAAGCATGACTAGGCCTAATGGGGTTAAGCCCTTGATCCACAAGTCCAAAGTCATCAATTTGGATCCAAGTATTCTATACAAGGCATTCTAATATCTGAGTTATAGGGAAGAGATCCTAAGGTTTCATTTTTTACATCCACCAGTAGAGAAGTTCCATGTTCCAAGGTGGTTATCTCCATCGGCAATATGCTCCTTGAATAGGAATGATATCCTGTGAGTGATCAATCAATTGCCTTGGGAATCTGAGCAATTGCTCAAATTTGACAACTCTTATAAACATGAAAAGGCCCGCATGCAATAGGAATATTATACATTAATCGTTATCCAATTAGGTTTGTCATACTCATTCCTTTAAAAAAATCAATTTGTTTATTCCATCACCTTTCACACTTTGTGGAATGTATAAATAGGTTATGAAACCAATTATTAATCCATTCCTTATATAAATAATAGGTTCATTCCATTACTATTCATAATAATTACAAGGCCAAAAAGGGCATGAAACTAATTCCAATGAATTAAAATTAACTAGGCAAGGTGATATATATAAATATATAAGCCATTTAACCAATAAAAGGTCCATTGATTAATATAAATGACTTACCATTGAATGGTAAAATGATTCTATAATTTAATATAAATTTATAATTGATTAATTTAATCCTATCACTTACCTTTATAGAAGAAATATTATAGAACATTCGAATGGTGACACATATGGTCACAAAATATCAGTAAATGAATAATTATTGAAGCATCATAATTGTGGGGGAATGCATTTCAATATCAACATCCAATGACATGATAATACTATATATAAGGGGATATAGAATACTAGTGTGATGATTATTATAATGTAATATGTATTTAATAGGAAGCACCTGATGAAATCGGTGTACGCAGAATGCTGAAAGTTTATAAAATGGAGAGTCTTAAAGGATGGGTCATAGAACATCTACAATATACCTGAAACACTATCCTTGCCTTGTACCAAACCTTAATGTGTCTTATATTGAGAGAAAATATAATAATGAATCAAATTCATATGAATATGGAATATGGGATCGCACCAAAATAACTTCGTCAAAGAGAAGAGAAATGAAAAACAGATAAATATGAATGAATAGGTTACCTAGAGGATTCCAATGAGATGAATTATTATTTAATCCAAAACTAGAAAAATGATAGTGATAAAAAAACTATGAGTAAGGAACTTTGGTATGTTCAATTTGATGGAGGAGAGCTTTATCCCTTAGAAATTATTGATTAAGAGGGTGACAGTTCATTTAAATAGATTTAATGGTAAAATGTTAAATGCATCGAAATATTTTTGGCCACATGGTCTGGATGTATAGTTGGATAAACCATTTTCCAAATGTGTTCCTCCCACCACCTAATAAGGTACCCCACATGGTTTAATGTCCATGGTTGTATATACCAAGTGTAATCCATGATTTACACTCTAATACATTTTGTTTACATGCCCACATTGGAATGAGGCCATAGGTGCATAGTTAGGGTAGATATTTCACCTTTAATTATCCTTCTATCCATCCCTGCATGGATATGAGAGGCCATATGATTTGGATCAAACAGGGTATACAAACCATTAATTATAATTATTTTCTCTACATTTTAGGGTTCCAAGTTCCGAACAAGCCTCTGACACCCACAAAACAATCATAAAATCGTTTGGAATCATTAATAAGTAAAATATAATTATATTGAAATTCCAATGATCCATACCTCAAAGAAAAACCTATTTTTTAAATTCCTTCTTATCCTTACTTCTATTGGAATATGATAATTTCATTCATTCATATGTATGTACGACTACCTCAATGAATGAATTTTATTTTAATATAATCCTTTCATGAATGATTGTTAAATTGTATTTAATATATAAAAATAAAAATTATTTCATGATTATTATTCCAGATATGTTGTAACAGTAATCTCTTTGACCATAGTGAACCATCCAATGCCATTTTTTACATATAAACCTAAAATTCCCAAAATATATAACATGAACATAAAAATTTTAGTCACTAAATAAAACATTGTAAAAAATAAATACAAAGGGAATAATTATAATGGAAGTAACATAAAAAGGATTCATGATAAATTAAAAAAATAATATATTTTTATTACTCAGGATGTTAT
Organism: Viscum album; assembly: GCA_963277665.1. Taxonomy (NCBI): domain Eukaryota; kingdom Viridiplantae; phylum Streptophyta; class Magnoliopsida; order Santalales; family Viscaceae; genus Viscum; species Viscum album. The sequence goes on along the minus strand of OY728150.1, from coordinate 610,737,124 downwards.
ACATATGAAGGAAAAGAGGTAGGACTCATGGAAAGGGTGTTTCAAATGAAAATCATGTTTTAATATTTAATATCAAACTATTTTTATAATATGTTAGAGTTCATCAATATGTTTTATAAATATTCATATTTATTCTTAAAAGTTTGATAATGGTCATTTTCTACTATTATATATTTCATTATAAATGTTAAAAAAGTTTCCATTTTTAAATTTTCTATATGAGTCTATTTTGAAATTGTTTACCTATGTGTGAAAACAAATTTTCTTAATAATCATCAAATTAATGGATTTTACAACCATAATAACCATTATGTTATTGGAATATTCATTTATATTTTATAAGGTTATTTGAATTGATTTTTTTCTCTCAATATTCTAAATAATATTAGCATTAAAATATTTTTCCCTAGAAAGAGAAAGTATTTCTCATCTTTTGAGTTATTTGAATGTGTTATTTTCATTAGTGATGAACTCTAATTTAGAATATTTACATTATTTAAGTAAAAGACATATGTGTTTTATAAAGTATATTTTTATTGAACAATATATATTAATTACTAGTGATATTGATATATCTCTAATGATGGATGATCAACACATAACCTTCCAATGCATTGGGTAATCTCAAAAAGTTTACCAGTGATAGGTTACTCAAAGGAGATTTGGGAATTTTATTGTTTGGTGAATCCATTGTAAGGGTTATAATAAAGTGCATGTACGTATAATTTCCCAAGGTACCCACATGATATTATAAAAATGATTTTTATAGGAAAAATTTTAATTCACATGGTAATTAAATGAATTCACATTTTAATGAAAAGTGTGCATCATTTTTAGGTTAAAATTATTTTCTCAAAGAAAATGTACTCTTATGTTTTTCAGGATTTTTCCTAGAAACCCTCAAGATTATTGTTTTAGTCTTAGAAAACTTATAAAATTTTACGTGATAACTGTTTAGAATTTTTTCATGGGTTAGAAATTTAATATTTGTTCTAAATGATTATTATATAATAATAATGAATTTATTATTTATTTTAAAGGATTTTAAGTGGAATAATTAGTTTATTTTATTTATATCCTTTAATGAGCTTTAATTTTCTCATCTCATGGTTTGAAATGATTTTAATTGGGTATAGAGTTGAGTATAAATTTTAACAAACTCAAAAATATTGTTATTAGAGTTTCCTTGAAAGAAATAAGTGTGTTTTTATGAAAGTAAATTGGGGGAAACATGGTCATTGTGTGGAAGTTTCAACTATTAAAGGATATAGATTTAATGATTATCTACAAATCTAAACCGAAAATATCATGGTAAAGTATGAACATATAACCCTTTTAAAAAAATGTTATTGTAGTTTTTTATGTTATATTATATTATATAATTTATATTTTACACACAGACTCCATTAATTTAGTGAATAGAAAGGGTGATACTACTTCTGATAAAATTAATAACTATATAAGGAATGATACAAATTTTCCTTAATTTTTATCTATTAATCTTTATTTTTTGGATGCTACTACTAATTGATTTATTCTTAATACCAAAGGTAAAAATGTGACTCTAGTAGAAATGATTTTGTTATAGGATATTGTCATCCATGGAATTACATGCTATCAATTTTATCATAGAAATATTTCTCACTCTAAAAAGAATCAATTGATAAGATATCATATGATTTGATTATATAGTTTTTATAAAGTAAATGAGAAAATGAAGCGTATAATTATTAATGTTTTGAGGCTGATATATTTATATATCACGATGAACAATGATTAAACAATAAATGACTTTATCAATATGGTATATTAAATAATGAGCACCATCGTTGGTTTTTATGAGAAATTCGCTGATTATTTTTTTTCACAAGGTACTACACATTTCTTTATATTGGATTAGTGTTATTATAATGTGGATCAATGACTGCGGCATAAGTATACATATTTTGGGTGATCATTATAGTATCCTTATATAATATTATTTGAATAAAGTTAGTGTATTATATAAGAATAAAAGGATAATATTAAAATTTCCATAAAATATATTAAAAAATTAATGGCATCTATAAACATTAAAGATGTTATGGAAGATAAAATGTGGTTGAGTGTTTAAAAAATAGTAAATATGTTGATGTTAGGTTAAACAATATAATGTATCTTGTCTTATATTGTGACAAATGAAGTAAAATGTAATTTTATTTCAAGTTATCATTAATGTGTTTCGACTGTGGGGGAATAAGAAATTGTGAAATGAATTTCCCAAAGATAAAAAAAGATGAAAATGATGAAAAAGAAGAGTCATATACTGATGTTTAAAAAAAATAATATAATCAATATTTGTATATTTATATTTTATTAATGTTCAAGAAAAATTATTATTTTATCAAAATAAGATTTACTTATTAATTAAATTAGAAAAATATTATGTGATGGTAGTTAGAGTGACTATTTTAAATGTGGTATAGAAGAGAAGACATATATTTCTAAAATAGATTCTAAGGTGTCACATAATGTAGATAAATAAATTAATAAATGGGTTTCATCATATAATGATGATGTGGAACATAAATATCAAATTGAATTTATGATTAAGAAGGAATTAAACAAACAAATGTCCACTATTATTGGAATAGAGAATGAATACAGGAAATTGATTAATACATGAACACATGTAAAATTATGTAATAACAAATTCAAACAAAAAGGAAGGCGTGTTTCATTTTATTATTGAGGTGGTAAATTAATTACATACAAAGGAGAATAATAATAATAGTATACTATTGAATGACAAGTATAATCAAAATTAGAAGGATAATAACCCTCATATAGTAAATTTTATTGATATGGAAAATAGAATATAAAATTTAAGGTTTGAATATTTTAATTCCATTAAAATGATGGAGACTAATCATAGAATGAGAAGAGTTTTATGGATGATCATGGGACTTAATATTGACCAAATTCTTAATAATAGTAACAAAAAAACAATAATATCATTTAATTAGTAAAATATTTTTTTACCAAATATAATTTAAGGTATGTATATAAAAAGACATATGATAAGATTATTCATAATATTTTTTATTCTTGACTGTGTAATATTAAATAAAAATATTTTATTATATGATAAATAATTTTTTTATAAAAATATATGTACTAAATTTGAAAATGTTTTGAATGTATTTATAATGTTTTTAATAAATCAATGTTCAATATTAATTTCAAAATGAGGAATCTTAGTAATGAAATATTTCCAGAATGATTAAAATTTCATAAATAATGTTGACAATTTATAGACATTACTGTTTATTGAGAGGATATAGATATTTAATTAGTTTTTTTAAAGTTTATGGTATGAATATTTTAGTGCCAAAAGAGTAATGAAATGTATGATTGTAGCTGGAGAAAAACTATATATACAATTAATGTCCATAAAAAAGTTATTCATCAACATTGTGTGATGTTTAAGAACTATTTTGAAGACATAAATGAATTTTGGTGAAGATGTAACCAAAATGTATTTTAACTAATGAATATATTATGGTAAAATTAAGTTAATAGATTCTAAAATATGAGTTTCTAGGATATTTGAGCAGAAATATGAGATCAAAAAATATTGAAGATAATTATACCTCATATAAGGAACAATGAATATGTTAAGAATCATTTAGATATTATTAACTCAAAAAATTGTGGACAAGCATTTCTACTTTAGTATAAGGATGAAGAATTTTTCCAAAGAAGAATATATCAGATAAAGAGTAAATAGGAAGGTTCTTTCATTACAATTATATATTTTCTAGATTTTAAAATAAAGTAACTAATGATAATAAATAAGTAAAAATATATGTATTTTGATGTTTCCAAAGTGAATAAAATAAAGTTTATTCCAAATATGAACTGATTTTTAAAAAACAATTTATAATTCAAATTTTTTTTAGTTTTAGGTAGAGTTGAATATATAGTAATGGAGGTAAAATAAAAATTAATATCCACTATTAATCAATGGATAAGGTTTGATAACTCCCCCTCTCACATATTATTTATATATTTTTTCAATGGTTGATAAAGTCACCCAAAACATATTAATAATTATTCAACTATGTATTAACTAATTATAATAACAAATGGGGAGAAACCTATATTAGAGAGTATCAAATGTCATGTGTTTATCAAGTAGTGGAGAGATCCACTATTTATGGGGGAAACATGCTTATTTTATGTATTGAATTTGGGTATGTTTTTAAGTCATCATGTGAAATATTCTAACATGTTTAGTGATAATGCTTTTATAATCATTGTTCTCATATGATTAAGGAAATTTTTGTATGAAGTTAATAATGATTTAACATTCATTTGGTATCAAGAGGTGTTGTTATCTAATGGTTTCAAGTTCTATGAAGAGAATAAAATATGATGTTATTCTTGATAACATAATATTATTAATTTGGTGATCGTATTTCATGACGTAAGTTTACCCATGTATAATTAGAATTAATTCCTAATTACCCATTTCTTTTTGTGTTGAGTTTTCGAGTGACTTGAATTCTGTGATTGATAAGAAAAATATTGGGATATATTTTTGATACTGATATTTGTTTTTCAAATAATATTAATCACCTGAATAAGAATATGTCCATAGGGAGTTTTTTGAGGCCCATAAAGACTGTAATTTTATTTATAGTTGAAGAAGTTTACTTTATTATATAATATATTTTTCTATAATAATAATAATGGGAAACATAAATTATGGGATTTAATAATTATGTTTAATTATTTTATCCATATATAAATCATATTTAATATAATATAAAATAATTTATTTTTTGTTGTGAATATTCTTTTAAATGTTTGGAGGTATTTGTAATATATATGAGGATTTTTTGATGTATTTTTTATTTTTATTTTAGTTTAAGAGAATTAGATTTGAAAAATATTTCTAGGCCTTTCATGTATATTTTTTATAATAAATTGTGTATAAAATAAATACATGTATACAAATTTATCAATTAATAATGGTTTATTAATAACTCTTGAAAATTTGGAAGATACACGAACCAATTATGATGCACTAGGATTTTTAAATAGAGGTGAAGAATTAAGAAAGGTGTGTACATTATTTTGATATATAATTTCATTATGAGGATGACTATTCTTTTTCTTATGAGTCAAAAAATTACCAATGTATGGATCCATAGGGTAACATATAACTTTTTAGGTGCTCTGATGGTTTTTATTTAAATTCAAAATCTATTGTATAAATTCCCACTAGAATTTTAGAAATAGATAAAAACTAACCTATATTTTTCGGTTTTTATTCTCAGATTACCTATATATTAATAAATCCCTCCAACATGCATCTTTTTACAAAAAATGAATATTATATTTCTTAGGATTAGAAACTTAGAATAGTGAGAAGTATTTATAAGATATAAAAACTTTTTCGTAATATGTGTAATATTATATTTGATATTAATATAATTTTTATTATCATAATTATGACAATTTTGTGGCGTATTTAATTTAAAATTTCCTCAATATAGGGGTTAAAGGGATGATTTTATGAATAGTTCATGATATGAAATATATTTTTGTGATGAGTATTATTTTGGAATTTACAAAAAATTTAAATTTTTTGATGATAATGTCGGAGGATCTAAAAATTAACATAGAATTAAAAGAAGAATTATTTCAATATGTTGTGTAGTATTTTGAAATGATATAATCCAATTATAAAAATAATTTTTTTCTTAAATTTCATATTGGGAATTTCTAAATCTATCATTGGAGAAAATGGATCCTTCCATATATATTATAATGAACTATGAATGTACATCCCTGGAGAATAGCATAGGAGACTTATTTCATGACCAAAAATCCTGGGAATTAAATTCATGTCATTCTATGTGAGAAATATTTTTCAATTATATTTGAATTTTATTACATTGTGATTGAATTAGATGGTTTTCTTTAGTTAATTAAAAATGGATGTCTTCATTATGATAAAAGAATTAACCCAACTAGTTATACCTTAATCCACGTGTATATATCCAATAAATGAAAATAAAGAGGTTTTACATAAGTAATTAAGGATTATATTATCATTTGAATTTGAAATTCGAATTCATATTTAAATAAAAATAAAATAATATTTTTATAACAAACCCGAACAAAAATTCTATTACCTAGAGTTTAAAAAGTTAACATTACATTTTGGATTTTATAATGTAATGTCCCGACCCAGAAGCCACTAAACCAGTGGTCCGAGCAGGTTCGCCGCAAGGCCTCAGGCGCACCTCCCCATACGCTAGAGGCTACTAACTTGCAGCGAAGGCCTATGGTGTATAGTGGGGAGACTATGCCCTCATTACAATGTAAGAAAACAATGAAAATATTTAATTATCATACACAACACTAAATAAACAAAGTGAGAGAGCAATAAACAACTAAAATTGAACATGCTGTAATAGTAAAATGTAGAAAATCTAGAACAACTATGAAATACAATAGAACACTAGTAAACCACTAGGTCGACCATACATATACAAGTAACAAATAAAGTAAAATTAAAAGTATATGGCTCTACAACAAAATTTGATCCAATCCATGTACCCAATCTCTAAACACTGTTGAACTGCAGGAGCCCGATCAGTAGAACCACTCGAGCAGCTCTGGTCGATCATACAACACTAGGCCTAAGCCCTATCTAACATGAAACTTGTGATCATCCTGAAAATAAGACACAAGGTCTACATATAAACCAAGTTTCACATGCAGGGGTGAGAAATAATATCAGTAGGGCACCCTGACATGAAACTTATAATTGTGTTGCTAAATATGTATGCAACATTAATGTGCCTAGCCTAGTTGGAACACAACAAAAGGAAGTAAACTAAACATGCCACCACCATCGAACTCAGGGTATGTAATCCATGCCCACTGGGAAAGTTCCACCATGAATATATATATCAATATACATACACATATATAGTCCAATACATATGCAGATATATGTAAAAATGAGTATTCATTTTAGGTGAATCAAAAAACAAGAAACCACATAAGCAGTAGATCCTTGGGACCAAAAGCTCGATCTCTTGGAAATCATGTGTAAGGGATTTGAGCTGGACATCATGCCACTAAATATGTGTACCATTAAGTTGATCTCTGGGTCTATAATACCATCGACATGTACCTACTTCGGCCAATGCCAGAAATTCTTCACTATATAAGAAAAACAAAAACAGGAAACCCTTTTGGAATTACAAACAGCCTAACCCCTTTGGTTCAACCAATCAAACACAATCAACCCTCTAGGAAGTAATCACTGTCCAAAACCTCTAGTTTATCTTTTAGAAAAAACTCTCTGAGGAAGTAATAACCGTAAATTTCCCTTGTGGTCTTGTATCGGTAACTATATACACTCTTAGGAAGCACAAAACCTGGAATTCCCCCTGTGGCCTCGCAACGTGGAACTACATACACTCTAAGGGAGCATAATGTGCACCCCCTATTGTCTTGAAAGATAAAAGTAAACACACTCTAGGGAATCCCTCAGTGTAAAATCACCCTATGGTCTACTAAACCAGGTTCCCACAGCCCTGTGTTAGTCAATTGTTCACAGACGATGTTTTAAAACCCAAGTAAACCTCAAGACCGACTTTCCTAAACAACCACAACAAATATAATATCATCATATAATAAAAATCCATCCTAACAACACTATGCATGGAAAAAAGTAGTCTAACCATAAAAGCTAGACCAAACTGTCAATATCAAAAAAAATATGGACAACACATCTATATAAAGGTACGTATCCATATTTACAAACAAACAACCTCTACTCAAGAACATAAGGCATAGTTTGCATCAACATGGATAAAAAACATAACCACGCAATACCCCAAACAAGTGTATTGGGAAATTTTACATAGAAAACTCAAAGACTAACTATAGAAAGTCAAAAACCACCTACAACATAGATACACTCAAAGGAAAAAAAGAGAGTGATCCTATAAGGGACTCCAAAGGTCAGTAAACAAGCAAAGGAATCAGTCCCGAGATCCTTGGAAGTATCTGGTCTCATGGCCACATAGGCCATAAGGGAACATATCACAAGGAAAACATCCTATAAATAAAAAGTAATGGGAGATATCTCATAGATCATATCATATTAATGGTCTCAACTATGTTGGTATGAACACCCAACCTATCATCCATGCCAAGCCTCACTCTCAGGTGACAACTGAACTCGATAAACTGAGTAAAAACCACTGCATTTAGATAAAAACTCCCAAAAAATCATGTCTATGGCCTCTAAATGTAAAGAGGATTATACCATTGAAATCTACGTGGAAACGCTCAGAATGCACTACTCACACGCCCAATTCTGACTTCTAGGGTACATAATATCCCAAAACTACTATGCTAAAGTTGTACATGGCCAGAACCCATGTCCAAACTCATGGGGTCTGCCAGTGTAACAGTACACGGCGTGTACATTACTATACACGGTGCGTAATTTACTATACATGGAATGTACTGTCCACAAAAGTCATCCCAGGTGCGTTTTCACCCGAACACAAGACCATGTGCCACTACACGGTGTGTATTTATATTACATGACGTTTTCTATTTAAAACCCACTATTCCGTGTCATTCTTTCACACAGGTGGACACACAAACACCACTACAAAACGTGTACATCATGTAAATTTTGTCTGCTTTGGAAAAATTCATCTTCCATGAATGGTATGAACCCATAGCGTGTTCCCTTGAAACACACATTGTGACTTCTGGGTTTTCTGATGGGAAATCCCTCAAAATGCTTGAAACACCCGTTTTCACCCCCGAAACACTAGATACAACATTAATAGTCCAAAATAAATCAATATAAGGATTTTAGAACATAATTTTTTTAAAGGGGATCTATGGAAAAAAAACAAAACTGGCATACATTTGGGGGAAACCACCAGAGTTTTGGTTGATTTCACGACTCGCAGTTGCCATTCATTGAATCTGCCCATCAAGAGCATTGAATCGGTACCCCTCTTTCGTTCCTTATCTTTTGTTTTCACAATCTCCAAATTATACCATGGGACACAACCAAGGAGGATCCAAACAAGGTGTGTGCGAATGAAAGAGGAGGGAGGAAGAGAATAGAATGAACGGAAAAGAAAAAGGGAAAGAAGAAAATGACGCATGGGCCAGCCCCGACGCCCAACATGAGTTTATGCCTTCCCTATGATAAAATCCCCATTACATACTCAACAACAGAGAAAAAATATCAATCTAATTCTCTGTTTAAAAGTTATTTCCATATGAACTTGGGTGGATAATTTCATATTTAATTTAATAATAATTATTATTAAATATTTCAATAAAATTTGAACAGCCCAGATTATCACCACACACCTATCCTAGGGTAAACACTCAATTCTGGGGCGTACAAAGTTGTCAGAAAAAATATCTCACTTCAGCTGTTTGGGTAAAATGACTATTTTACCCCTCATAAGAATCCAACAATAAAAATTCAATTTTCGGCTCAAAAAGACATTCCAAAAAAAATATGTGTTCTTATAAAATCCCCACCACAAACCTTTTTATCCTAAAGAAGCCCAGTGAAAGGACCAATAACCATGCTCATAACACCACCGTCTTCATAAAAAATATCATTAGACTGTTCAACGACTATCCTTATAGCATTAATAACCACCTCCAACATGGAAGACATTTATCTATGACTGATCTGGTACTCTCTACCATAGGAATACCCTATCGTCATATTAAAAGAAAACCCCAAGCTCAGAAGCCCACAGAAAACACTGAAGTATAACCAGAACATGGAAAACCATCCTCAAACATCCAATGGTGCCCTCTCCACCATATGTATTTACATATATTTCTCACAGAGAACAACCACATCTGGTTATATCCCCACCATGATTAAAATTAAGAAATATAAAGGATCTCTACACAGGAGTGTTGGTCTCTTAGCATACTCAAGGTGAATCGGGATAGTACATGATCATCTCTTACATGAGTACACTATGATTTCACTAAAGGCGTTTACCGCTCCCACTGATCCATGCTCACATCTTTTCAACATGGACAGGATCCAGCCATGGGTCAACCGTCTCATGGTAACCTGACATTTCACATTGTCACCTCTACAACATAGGGTCATTTCAACACAACCTCTGAGGTCCAAACCCATGACAAGTCAGGAAACATCGATCCTTGGATCGTACCTGGCCACTCAACAATTTAGATTCAAATGATACCATGTGTTACCAGCATGTATCCCAAACACCCAACATGCACAAATTTCATCGTTCAAGTCACAAATATCTACCCACGAACTGAGTACATTAGAAATAGTGAAAACACATGTCAACCAATCCTAGAACCCAAACAGTCCTGTCCATCGAAACCAGTCTTGAATAGAAATCACCAGAGGTGCCTCAGTCACAAAAGGAGCATAAGATCATAATGACCAATGAAGGTCAAAACTGAAACACATGGCCTACGAGGGCCCTGATCCGCTCCGAGGATCCTCATAAAGAACCGTTCAATAGAGGTCACAACCATTGTAGAGGAGAAAAGATGAATTGACACTCATCTGGTATCTTTATAAAAGAATAACTTAAGGAGTTCTAGTTCACAAGAAACAAATTCTTGGTATCTTTCAGCATCATACTCAATGATATGACTAGATGATGACAAAACTTAGAACCATTGAGGGGTTTATCCGAAAGGCATCACATACCATATTGACCTACTAGGGTCACTGTACCACCTATGCACGAGAACAAAGTCATCAACCTCAACAAAAATGCCTCAACGTAGATCCACATAACCAGAAAACAGATTAAAAGTATGTGTAAGTAGACCAAAAGGTCTTAGTTTTCAGTAACAAAACACTATATAAGTCATATATGATGTGAATCCTATGTACGTAGTATGAGGTATGAGGCACCTCTTTCATTTACTGGCCTAGAGTCAAAAAACACCATTGACATATTACTATTGGAATTGAGCCAGAGATTCATATTAAATCAAAACACACACACAACATGTGTTTCACTCAAGTTGAAAATCATATAAAATTGTAACATTGAAAAAAATCAGAACAACAATCCCACCTCTAGAAACCTGGACTTATTATTTGAACAAGTATTCTCGATGCACCAATATGATATCCATCAAATGTTATAACACATTCCTAATACTATTTCCTACCATATACCAAATAATAAACACCAGGAATTGAAACTGCTCTGATACCACATTGTAATGTCCTGGCCCGGAAGCCACTAAAATGGTCCTCCAAGTCGATTCGACACAAGGCCTCAAGCACACATCCCTGTATTCCAGGGCATTTTTACTATCAAGGAGGTACTAGGGTGTGATAGTGGGGAGACTACGACCTTGTACCATAGTAAGAAAATAGTGGATATAAATATGTATCGTACACAACATAAAGTAAATAGAGTGTGGAAGCAATAAAAAACTGAAATAGAACAAGTTGTAATAGTAAAATGCTATAAAATCCTGAACATTTATGCAATACAACACAACTCTAGTCACCCATTAGGACGACCATACTGATACAAGTAACAAAAAACTGAAAGTAAATGAACAGGGCTCTACCACTAACTCTGAGCCAGTCCATGTACCCAAACTCCAGACACTGTCGAACTACATCAGCACGATCAGTAGAACCACTTGAGCAGCTACGGACAATCATGTAATACTGGGCCTCAGCCATATCCACCATGAAAATTATGCTCAACATAAAAAAGAAAACATAAGGACAACACGTACAACAAAGTCAACATGCAGGGGTTAGAAATAATCTCAGTGGGGAACCCGACATGCAACCTATAACTATGCTGCTAAAAGTTCATGCAACAACAAAGTGCTCAGCCTTGATGGAAGACATCCAAAAGGAATTAAACCAAACGTGCAACCATAGTCGAACTCAGGCTATGTAATCCCTACCAATTGGGCATGATACACCATGTATATCCATATATATATACACATGTATATTCCTATACCTATACATGTATACATAAATATGTATATTCGTGTTTAGGTGAATCAAAAAAGAAGAAACCACACAAGAAGTCAGTCCGTGGGACTATAAGCCTGACCTCTTGAACATCCTATGCAAGGTCATTAAGATGTGCGTCGTTCCACTCCAGACATGTATCATTAAGTTGGTATATGGGTTCATAATCCCATAGACATGTAACAGCTTTGGGAAACTCTAGAATTATATCTCTGAGAAAGCTAATCAAAAATAAGTGACATTTCGGGAAGTACTCATAGCCAAAACACTATGGTTTAACCAATAAAATACAAAAAACCCCTCTAGGAAGTACTAAAAGTGTAACCCATCTGGTTTAGCTTTTAGTAGAGACTCTCTTAGGAAGAACACACCATCAATTCCCCATGTGGTCTCGTATCAGTAACTATAAACACTCTAAGAAAGAAGTTAACATCTAATTCCCCATGTGACCTCACAATGTAGAACTACAAACACTTTGAGGGAGGATAAATCCCATCCGCCCTATGGTCTCACAATGTAAAATTAAACAAACACTTTGGGGAAGTCGTCAACGTCCTTTCCTCCTATGATTTTCTACACTAGGTTCCTATATCCCTGTGTAAGACAGTTGTGCAAAAATGATATTTATCCACCAAAGTAAACCTCATGAACTACAGGGCTAAATAACTTCAAATCATATTACAAAATCATTTAATATCACTCCATCCCAACAACATTAGGCTTGGAAAACAAGCAGGCTAACTAGAAAAGATAGAACAAATGGTCAATATCAAAACAAACATGGGAAACACATTCAAAACAAGGTAAATAACCATATTTACAAACAAACAACCTCTACTCAGGGACAAAAGGCTTAGAAGGCATCAACAGGGCTAATAAGCATGACCATACAATACCTCGAATAGGAGTATTGGAAGATTTTGCACATAATAACTCAAATACTAACTACATAATGGAACAAAACACCATGAACATGGATCCAATAAATGGAAACTGGAGGGAGATCCTACAAGGGACTCCCTAGGTCAGTACACATGTAAAGGCATCCATCGGAGGATCCTTGGATGTATCTGGTCTCATGACCTCATAGGCTATAAGGGCACATATCATAAAGGAATTTTTCTCTAAATAATTTGTTATGAGAGTTATCTCATAGCTCATATCATATTAAATGTCACAACAATGTGGGTCTGAACACCCAACCTATCATCCACACCAGGCCCCACTCGTAGGTGACAACTAAACTAGATAACTGGAAGAAAAACCTCTCTATTTATATAGAAACCCAAAAATATAATTTATATGACCACTAAATGTAAAAATGATTCCACCATTGATATCTACGAGGAAAAATACTCATAATGTACTACACACACGACCAGGTTTGACTTCCAGGTCATAGAATATTACAAAACTAGTAAGATGAAGTAGTACATGGCCAGAAAACATGCCCAAACAGATAGGGTATGCCTATGTAGTAGTACACCACATGTAAATTACTATACACAACGTTTACTATCCACAAAATCTGATCTTGTATGTGTTTTTACCAGAACACATTCCCATGGGCCACTACACGACGCGTACTTATAGTACACAACATGTAGTCCTTAAAAACCACTACTCTACGTCCCTTTTGCAAATGACCGGTCACACAAATACCACAACACGACATGTACTCCAAGTACACAATTTCTACTTTGGAAAAAAATGTATTCCTCAAATGGGAAGAACACACAGCATGTTCCCCTAGAACACACGATGTGTATTCTAGATTTTTCGATAGGAAATCCCTCAAAATGCATGAAACACCCGTTTTCACCCCTAAAATAAAATATTCATCCTTTAAAGTCCAAAAGAAATTAAAAAAAAGTCATTAAAAATAGAAAACAACAATTTTTAAGTGGGATATACGGTGAAAACATAAATGTACCTACCTTCGAGAGGAAACCACCGAAGCTTTAGTTGATTTCACGACTCATGGTTTCCCTTTACTAAATCAACACGTCGAGTGCATTGAATTGGTACCCCTCTTTCCTTACTTATATATTGTTTTCTATATCTCAAAATTATTCAATGGGACATGGTCAAGGAGAATCCAGAAAAGGATCATGTGAAAGAAGGAGGAGGGGTGAAGAGAAAATAAAGAAAGGAAAAGAAAAGGAAAAGAAGAAAACAAGGGTCGAGCCTGTCCTGGTGATCGACATGAGTTTATGACTTACCTAGGCTAAAATCCACATTAAGGACTCAAAAAAAATTAAATCTCAATACGTTGTTTTGTTTAAAAGTTATTTCTAAAAGAACATGCACGAATAATTTAATATTTTATTTAAGAATATTAAATATTAAATATTCTTCTAAAATTTGAACAACTTAGATTTCCACCAAAATCCTATCCTAGGATAAAAACCCTTTTTAGGGACAGACTTAGTGGTTATAAAAAATATATGAGATAAATTGTATGGTAAAAATGACTGTTTTACCCCTCATAAGCATCCAACATCAAAAATTCAAATTTCTGTCCAACACAACAGTCCGAAAAAACATGGTTTCTTACATATACTAATTAAGGTGACCAAATTTCAATTATACAAATCATAAAACATAAAAAGGAAAATAATAGATAACTAAAATTTTCAAGGAACTTCTAGGTTTATAATTTTATAGATTTAAGAAAAACTCTTAACATCATGGATTCATACACAACTGGTTTGTAAAGATAAACATCATCTCCCACAATAAACATATTTTAGATTCCTATTTTAGGACATCATCATAATCCATATAATACCCTTATAAAAGTAATTAATTCAAACTACATATTTCTAACCTAGGTAAAATGAAGAATGAAAAGGGTGATATTAAATGACCTGTAAGGAAAAATTTAGGAATTTGTAATATAATGCCATTAGGGAGAATTAGAAGAGAATGAAGGTATGATTAAATTATCAATGTTCATGAGTATAATATAATAATATTAATTCCCATAAATATATTTATCATCAAATATAAAAACATGGTGTAAGTCTTTAAAATGGAATGAGTCATTAGAATAAATAGTTATGAGTCATGTGACCTAAATCTTGATCATACGAATCACTATAAACCAATAAAATTAATAAATAAAAACCATTGGTAACTTGAAACATTATCTTAACATAAATTCTTAAAAACATAATTACAAAAATGGAAGAATTATGTCTCTCGAGTACCAAATGAATTGGAGGGATATAATAGACTCACCATTCCTTGGTTTATCATTGGAACAACATTCCTTGGTAAATAACATAACCAAACATCCTTGTTTCATAATATAATCACCTATATTTAGTTTATAATTGAACCAACTAACATTATAAACAATTTTCATAAACAAAAACATAAATAAAGTAAATAAAAAAACAATTTCATTATAAACTCATTGAAACATCATTTAATATTTTCAGAATAAGATTTTCCAATTGAAAAGAAACTGGTTCAATAAAATTCACATTGAAACATGATTAACCCATGGAAAAAATAGGTTTTTACAAAATGTTAGTGAATCATGACCAATATATGGAAAATATATGAGTTTTATAACAATATATCAGTAAAATAATTATACCATAGAAAATAAATGGGTTACATAACAATATCTTTGAGACATGTCTAAACCATAGGTAAAAAAATGTTCCATAAATATCTTTTTTAAAGAATCCAAATATATCCAGTATATTCTCCAGTGCATTGTTTCCCTCATTTGTTCTTGGATGACCCTAATTCCCCTCTATTTACATTTAAATTTCATTACAATCTTTAACCAATGTAGCCATTTGGTTGGGTGTGACAGATTCCATGATGTTTTTTATCTTGTTGGTGGATTCAAGGAAGGTGTATCTGTTGGGGTACTCTTTTAGTTCAGTGGTGTTTTTTATGGTGGATCCACAGTCTCATGTTTCCTTGTTCAAGATATCTATCGATGAATCGCCATACATTGGTCATTATTCTCTTATGGTTCATGTACAAATTTTCCTTTATATTATTTTATATGTACTTATTTGTTACGGTTCTCAATAATCTTTAATGTAATTTAATTTAAAAAATATATAAAATTATAGTGGAAAAAAAGAATGAAAATAGTATCATTACAAAATATTTACATTAGAGGATAAGTGAAAATAAGGATTATTGACATTGATGAGTGGAAATAGTATTAAAATATCACTAAAAACATTACTTTAAGAAAATAATATTTTCTTATATAAAATATCTTTAAAAAAATGAAATAAAAAATTATAATGAAAATATATTTCATTTAATTTAATAATGGATATATATAAAGGAAGGTTCACTAAAAATAATTTTCATGATAATGGGATAATAATTTTATGTATTGAATGTAAAAAACTAATATCTTTTTAAATTGTTTTGAAAACGGGGTTAAAAGTGACCCATTTGGAAGTGATAAATAAATTACCTTTAAATCATTTTAAAATAATGTAAAATATCATTAAATATTTCTTTAGGAAATTAGTTATTTTTAGAAAAAAAATTAATTTTGTTTTAGGAAATAATTTTATTAATGATTGATATGGAAAATAATGATACTGAATCTAAAATATAATAAAATATTGATATCATTTAAAAAATGATTTCACGATGTTTCTTTAAAAAATAAGGTAGTATATAAAATGTGAATCTATGAATCAAATTAATTATCATAAGAGAGTCTGTGTGATATTGTTTAAGAAAATATTATCATATTATTTCATCAAAAATAACATTCAATAAAAAAAATCCCTAAATAAAGGATATTATCACATAAAGCCATATCCAATTTGATAAATATTAAATTATAATTCCCTAGAAATAATAACATCAAATTAAAATCTAAATTTCATTAAAATAATATTTTTAATTATATAACTTTTCAAATTGGTATTATATACACACACAAAATGAATATAGCTCTTATCATAAACATATGTCTCAAATTAAGCAGATTTTAGAGGAAGAACCACAAAAAATCCTACTTGTGAATTTTAAAATTAATCAATGAATAAATTGTTTATATAATATATAAATTCATATAAAATAATTTGAAAAAAATAAGATTATAAAAATTAAGGACAATCATTATCATTTAATATCAAATATAATCATGATATAATATAACCTAGTGAAAATAAATTGAGTTATGAAATTCTTTACCATTTGGTAACATTCATGTCAAATCCCCTTAGATGGAATAATTCAAATTAACACATAAAATACCATTTTTATGAGTTATTTATGTTATTTTATGAAAATTTGTTATTATTCACACCACACAATATAAATTATTGTTGAATGTGGAATATTTCTCATAGAAAGAAAAGCTAAATGAAAAAAACCTACCTCAAGTCCAGACATTACTTATATATACTTTAACTCTGGTATAATAAAATAATCATCAATTATTTTATTTCATAAGAAACTTATCATATTTTAATAACATATAATTATTTAATTAATTTTATTTCATCAAATATGATATTTAAATTTTTAATCAGTTGATTCTGTGTCAGATGTTTTGAGGATGTTCAGTTCGTTATTTCTAAACAGCTTCGGCGTATTGACCATAGTCAAAGAAGTATTTATTTATAAATATACAGGATAATAATAATTAAATATTATCATTTTTATTAATTAATTATAATTTATAACAATTCTTGAAAAAGGGTTATTAAAATTGAACTATGTTACCATTATGGAGACGCTAGGCCGTACACACGCATGAGTAATGTTTTCATTTTTCAATTATCTTTATGGAAATAAGGTATGTATTATTAAATATTAAATGAATTTTAATAATATCATAAATATCATATAATATGTTTCAATATACTTATATATATAATTCTTGTATTGTGGTGATGTAAAAATAATCAGATAGTTTCCCTTTGGCGGAAGCCCACACGTACACGATTGACGTTATCATTTTTTAGTTTAAGAAAAAAATAAAATTTTATATGATCAGTATGATATGAATGTATTTAATATATCTATGATTTAATTTATATAACATATGTTATATACATTATCCATATTACCTTCCATGTAATGTGTTACTGAAAAATGAATCATATTATATTAGGAGGCGATAGTCTTCCATACACACAACTAATATTATCATATAACCCATGAAATGAAAAGTAAAAAATGAATATATGATATAATAATTATATAAGTATAAATATTTTTCAAATATTATATATAAAATTTATGTCCATATTTACAATAGGTCGTGTGAGGAAATGATGGAAACTAATAACATTGGTTTTTGAGGCCACAATCCTCTATAAAAATGAATAATGATTTTAGATCACATTTATATGAAGAGAATAGGATTTATGATATTAAAATTATATAATAACATCTATGTAAATAGGATGCAATGTTGTTATAATATAATAATATTCTATCATTTTTTTAAGGAGGTGGAATAGGAAATAAAGAAAAATGTATTGATAGAAATCCTACCTCTTCTCATACCACCTCTTTAGTATTATACCTATAGTATTAGTAGAATTTTTTAATGACTAGAAAATTATTATATGAGGACGGTATAAATGTTGGGATACAATTTGCTAAATTATTGGAGAAATAAAGAGGGTTATAATGTCTGAATCATAGAAGAGAGGGGATAGACTCTAATAAGTGAGGTGAGTGGAACTTTTGTAATATTTATAAAGGAAAAGGTGTACCCATATTTTAAATAAAAAACACTAAAAATGAATAATTTTAGATAATTAGATACTATTATCTCTAAATATTTATTGAAAATGGGTTTGAGGAAAATATTTATGAATTTTGGACACTTGTCGTCTTTAGTTTAACCACCGGTTAACCTGTTTTCACTTAAACCACTGTAATTTATTATAACTGTTTTCAATTTTCATTATTGTTAGAAATAAAGATTAAGTTAATAGATAATATAAATTACACTGATTCCAAATAATAACTTATTTTTATCCAATTTGATTCATAACAGTGAAGAATATTAATTTAAAATTTTACCACCAGATGAGATAAAAAAGAGTGTTTTCATGAACTGTATTTGTCCTGGAAAGATCATTTTTATAAGATTTATGACTAGTAATAATATTTTATGAATATAAATTAATATATATTTTTATATAATGTTTAAATTTTATTAAAATACATCATCATTATGAGTTGTTTTAGTTAAATAAAATGGATATGTATTATGTACTTTAGACAGTGTATAGAAAAATTAATTTTTTATAAGAAAAACTATTACTAAAATCCAATACAAAGTTGATTAAAAATAAATTATTTAGATTAAATTTAATTAAATAATACATATATTACATTAAATCAAATTAATATCATAATATAAATTTTATATTTCAGAATTTTTTTAAAAGGACTCACATTTTTACAAAAAAATTGGTATTTTCACTATTCATTGAAATATAAATATTTTTAGAAAAATCACAAACTTTTACCAAAAGAAAACATTAAAATCATGATTCTAAAAATGAATTTATTTTTATCATATCAATTTTATAAAAGTTAGAAAAATTTATTATAATTTTTTTTATTAAATATAAATAATTCACTTTTCAAATAAAATATTTTTGAATAATAAATTAAATTTACAAAAAAGTTATTGATTATTTACTAATAATTTATAATTAATTTACATTTACTTAGAATATATATATATATATATATATTACATATATTTTTTAATAATTTTTATGACCACCAATTTAATGACTAGGTTATAATTATTATATATATCGTTGGTCATTTAAGCTCAGTGCTACATGCTGAATACGCTACTGAACATATTTTTATTTTCTGAAATCTAAAGGTATCACATCACAACACCTTTAATAAACTATTTCCTCGCACTTGAAATTTTATCATTGTAGTCAATGTATGTACATTTGAAAATAAATTGTTTTTTGATATCAACATTCCAAAAAGTGTTAATAAAATATCCTCTTGATGAAAAAGAAATAGATGAATGAAATAGAACTATAATACCACATAATAAGTTTATAAATAGGGGAACATAGGTGTATGTAGATATTTAGACATTAAATAAAATCATATATAATTATATAGAGAGATATATTTCATTGATCATATGAAATTAAATCATTAATATAAAGTTAAGGACCTCAAAACCATAAACTTATAATGAGTGAAAGGACCATAGGATAATTATAAATGAATTTACTAAGATATAAATTTTATTTTAAGATCTTTTTCCAAGTGTTAGAGATTTATTTCAGAAAATATACTAAAAACATAATGAAATATACCTAATTGAATAGTATAATTTCATCATTTTCTAAATTTACTCAAAAATATCATATTTTTCTCCAAACAATTAATAGTCAAGATGATTTTTTCAAGATTTAATCACTAACATATTCTTTTAAGTACCAGTTAAACATAAATGGTATAATAAATATATTCTACTTAAATTTTGATATTATCCAAAATCAAAATTGTGAGCACATGGTATGACAATTCTTAGATTGAATAATCATTTATATGATGAAATAATACATTAATCTCTTAAATACAATAGTAATTCCCAATGTTAATACTAAATCATTCCATAAATAAAAAACTCTATATCCTAAATAACCTCAATAATATCAATATTTATGGGATCTTTAATATCAAAGGTTATCTCAAAAAATTTAACATATAAACACAAAACTATGGTTCCCTTCTTTCGAAATACAATTACTAAATTTGTCACTAAATCACTATTAAATATGTTTGTTATCTATATGATAAAATTATGTTCCCATAATTACCTCAATATCCAAGATTATTTGTACCCTAATTTTTATCAATACATTTAAAATTGTGTCCACGACAATAACATACAGACCTCACATTAATCCATGGATTTACATATACTTACATAAAATTATAGGTCTCCTAAAATGTAATTAATCTCTTTATGATTCATCACATAAAAATTCATAGGGATGTTAAAGACATTGAAATTATAATACTCAATAATATATTAGACATACGTTGTTATAAATAACTATTATGATTACCTCTCATGAAAAAATCCAAATATAAAATGTTATGTTAACATTTCCTACGGTACCAACTATAACAACCCCAAACCCATACACCCTGATCTGGCGTTGATAACAGAAACATAACATTTCTAGATTTTATATCGATGAAGGTGACATAATTATCACTTACCAAAACTCACAACATGAAATGGAAAATATTGGATTACGTACATTCTCAAGGGCCTTTTAGGAATTGGGTTTTAGAGAGTTAGGACAAACTATTAACATAGTGTATTAGTAAACAATGGGTTCATAAAGATGAAGATCATTTCCCACTATTACCATATTTAAATATTTCACATTCGGTCATCATCAACATAGTCAATATGAAAACATTATAATTTTTTTTTCAACCTGAATGTCTGTAAGATGGGGAAAGTTATAAATTTGAATGGTGATCTCAAATAATTAGTAAGGGTAAATGTAAGCATTAACAATTTAATACCATCAAAGTGAAAAATATGATCATAAGTGTATGATTAAAAATTCAATTTTCATAATTATAACATATTAATTTTAAATCCCATATTAAAATGGATCTTCAAACAAGAGAACAAAGAATAAGGCCTTAGTAAGGTAAAGATTCATCCAAATTAATAATCACGATCCATGTGACATCAATATTGATCATACAAAACATTACAAACACATAACTGGCATAGATAAGTATTATTGGTATCTGGAACATTATATTTAAATCAATTATTAAAAATGGAATAACCAATATGACCAAATTCCATATCCAGTGTACCAAATTCATTTGAGTGTTATAACGGACCCACATGTCCTTATTTTATAATTGAACCACCCATCCATGATTAATAATGTGACCACCTATATTTGGTTTATAACCAATACAAATTTAAATGTTTTTAATAGAAATAATTGTCGTTTCAAATAATTTACAAGAACCATATCATGAATAAAGTACGTAGATCATTAATTTAATCATAAACTCAATGAAACAACCATTAATCTTTTCAAAACATTATTAACCAATTGAAAAGAAACAAGTTCTAAGTAAATATCATTAAAACATGATTAACCCATAAAAAAAGTAATAACTTCCACAAAAATTTATTTGAATCGTGATTAAACCATATAGAATTAATGTTTTAAAAAACAATATCATTCATAAATGATTATCATATAGAAAAGATATTTGATGAATATGAATAACATTGAAAAATGATTAACCTATAGAAAATAATTGGTTTTCATAACAATATATTTCCAACAATCACAATATATCTATATTAATAAGGGGAATAATATCATTTTTAAAAATATCTATAAGATAAAAAGTAACAACAGGGGTTATTGATGTTGATGAATGGAAATACTATTAAAATATCTTTAAAAACTTTTTAGGAAAATAACCTTTTTATTTTGAAGATCAATTTTAAAAACTAAAATTCAAAAAAAAATTGATAAAATAATATTTATTATATTCATATATTGAATAAAATAATTTATTATTCAATGAATATAATGGTCATGATAATGGGAAATTTGATCATTTTTTAAAAAATAAAAATAAAAATTATTTTCAAAACATTTTTATAAATGGTGTAAAAACTGTCCCATATAGAAAATGAAAGGAAATTGACATTTATAAATGTTTAAAATATGATAAAAGACCATATAAATTGTATTAAATTAATAAATTTGTTTTTAAAAATTATAATTTTGAAAACATTTCAAATATTTTTGAAAAATCGAAACATAACATAAAATACTTGATTTAAAACAAAATGGAAGATAAATTACACTTATCAAATAATTTATTGATGTTTTTTCAATAAATAATAAAGGAAATATAAATTAAACATGTGAAAATTTTTAATAACTAGTGGATAATAAATGTTATGTGGATGAATAAAATAATATCACATTATTTCCTCAAGAAGAACCACAAACATAAATAGTTTCTAAATATTATAGATTGTAACATCAAGAATTTTCCACGTTTTTAATTCTGCAATCATAATCCCTATTAATTAATATTATCAAACTGTTTTTCAAATATCCTGGAAATAAGTATTTTAATGATATAAATTATAAAATTGGTTTTATATAGGCCTCATAAATGTTTATTAGTGCTTATCATAAATGAATGAATCAATGTAAGGTAATTTAAGACAAATAAAGGTTACAAAAATAATACCAATGAATTTAATAATTAATAAATGAAGCAATTACGTGCATAAAATTTAAATCCAAATACAACAAGTGGAAATAAAACTAAATAAAGTAAAAATTTATTAAAATCATAATCATATAATATCAAACATAATGAAGAAGTAATATTACCCAAGGAAAATAAATTGAGTTATGATATTCTTTACAACTTGGTTACTTTAAAATAAAATACTATAGGATGAAATAATTCAAAATGAATCAAAAATAAAATTATTAATTTCAGATTCATGATATTAATTTTAAATGGAATAATATTTAGAAAACAACGTATAAAAAATTTGTGAATATGGCATATGGCACATATAAATAAAAGTGATAGGTAAAAACTATTACCTCAAGTCTATATATTCCTTGTATGTCCTTTAACTCTAGTACAATAATCATATGTCAATTATTGAATTTCTTAAGAACAATTTATTGGTTTTATATGTTATTCTAAACTATTTAATTTGATTTTTTTTTAGTTTTTTATTTAAATATTTATTAAGGGAAGTCTACATCAGGATTTTTGAGAACGTTCGATTCATTTGTTCAAAAGGGATTTGGTGTGTTGACTAGGGTAAAAGAGGAAATTACTTAAAAATATATATAATAATAATAATGAAATTATTATCTTGTTAATAAATTAATTATGATTTTTAATATAATCATGTAAAATTTTTATGAAAAATGAACTATATTACGATCATGGAGCTACTAGGTTATACACACTCATTTTTCAATGATCATTATTGAATGAAGTTATATATTTTATTATTATTTTATAATGATAATAATACATAAATGAAATATTATTTCTTTATATATAATTATAAAAATAGTTCTTTATGATGCGGTGATGAAAGAAATAATCACATTGATTTATGGAAGAGGTAGTCCACATATACCAGAACGACGTTATCATTTTTCAGTATAAGAAAAATATGTTATATTATTTATTAATAATGATAAATATGAAATTAATATCATTATTATGTAATTTATATCACATATATTCACTAAAATTATAATTATTACATTCCATGTAAAGTGTTATTGAAAAATGAGTCACATAGCTTCGTGTGGAGGTAGTTAGCTGTGCACATGAGTGCTGTTATCGTATCATATAATGAAATAAAATAAAAAATAAAATAATTTTTATAATAACTCCATAATAACATATATGTTAAAAATAAAATATATATTCATTAAATCCATCATTAAAACATACCAATGTTGGTTATTATAGAAAATGAATAACATCAGTTCATGAGTCACTAGACCTCCATACAAATGAATAATGATTTCATACCCATTTTGATGTTGGATGACATGTATTTATGTTATTAACTAAATATAATAATATATAATAATATATCATATAATGGTGTTATCATATGAGAATATTCCATGATGTTTTGAAAGAGATGGAAGAAGAAAAAAAGGAAATAGTTTGGAATTTTACAACTTTTCAAACCACCTCTTTAGGATTATACAAAATGTATTCATAGAATGAATTCATGAAAAATCCATAGATTAAAATATGATTAGATGGAATTTTTAATTTATTTTTGTAGGTATTTTCCCACAAAAAATGGTTTTAAAGTGTGAATAAGATAGAAGAGGGTGGCTTTTTATAAGAGAGATGAGTGGAACACTTGTAAGTTTTTAAAAGAAAAGTGATACCAATGTTTATTACATCCCTAAAGGATCAAAAAAGATAGAATCCTCAGTAATTAAACATGATAAGGTTTAAATATTTCCAAAAAATATTTTCTAGACATGTATTTTAGTTATTTTAACCCTTTTATATTTAGTTTAACTCTTGGGTAAACACATTTTCACCTTAACAGTAGTAATTTAGTTTTACGGTATTCTCTATTTATTATTGTAAAAAATTAAGTATAAATTACTAGATAATAAGAATAATATTTATTAAAAACATGAAAAATATTTTACCAAATTTAATTAACAAAATTTAGAAATGTAAATTTAATATTAAACTCATATACGTGATGAAAAAACGAGTTTTCAATTATTGTATTTTTCAACTAAAATATGATATTATATTAAGTATTCGACAAATAAGAATTATTATATGAATTTAAATTAATATTTCTTGATATATAATATATAAATTTATTTAAAATAATTTCTAATTTGTTGTTTTTAAATAATTAAAAAATTAGACATTATGCACTTTGAAACCATTTAATGAAAAAATCCCATTTTTAAACCCAGGGAGAAACTTTTAGTAAAATCTTATATTAAGTTGATTAAATAGAAATTATGTGGATTAATTATAACTAATTAATAATTATGTTACAATATATAATATTTAGTATATATTGAGACTTTGATATTGACAAATTTAGTGACAAATTAGAAATTTATGAAAAGCAGTGTTTTCATTATTCGCTGAAAAATCAATATTTAACCAAAAATACCAAAATTTTACCGAAAATAAATTTCGATACATTGATTTAAATATTTAAATTTATTTTATAATTTTTTAATATATAATTTCAAAATTTTAATTATAAAATTTTACCATGTGTAGAAATTTAAATTATTTTGTATGAAATAATATTTTTGATGAAAAAATTACTTTACAAAAAACTAACTGATTATTTTATAAAAACTTATCTAAAATTTATATTTATTTGGTCATATATATATATAGATATCATAAATCAATCAACACTACTCATAATATTGAAATTAATGCCTACGTTATAATGGTTATATATATCTTCTGTTGTTTAAGCTCGATGTTGTGTTTTAAATATTTTACATAGAATTCATTTCCAAAAAATTTTAGTGTTATAGTTTCTATCTGTGAGATAAATTAAATAGTTATATTTAATTTTTTCTATATTAGGTATGCTGCATAAAAATAATATTAAAATATATCCTACATGAGGGAATAATAGAAGAATATAATTTTAGAAAAATAGAGTGTGTAAGAATAGTTAGTGTGTAGTTTATTATGCATGGAAAGAGGATAATAAAATATAGTGATATAAATATATGAGGAACTGAATAATTGTAGAAATATGAGAGGAATAATTAGAAGAGAGAGAGAGAGATAGGGATAACACAATTTGTTTTTTTCTTCCAATATAATTTACACATATCCTTAATTGAGAAGAAGTGTGAGGGACCATTAATTTTTTTAGGAGACAATCATCAAAGGAATAAGGATAATACCTACCGTAATAGACACAATACAACAGTGATTTTTTTTATAATGGTGGAAACCTATATTCATGTTTTATGAGACATTTTTTTGAAACTGAGCTACTGAAAGTATAAAATAAACCACGATGATGTCCAAGACTTGGATTCCACTTAAACGGGTGCCCTAACCCCATTTGGCCACATAGCCTCAAGAACATCTCCCCAAATTCCAAAGGCTACCGACTAGCAGTGAGAACCTATGTTTTGTTAGTGGAGAGACTATTCTCTCATTACAAATGTGTTGCACAATGGGTAAATGTAAAAATTGGATAAATAGAGGAGCATTATATGTAAACAGAAGACACAATGGAAAATATAGGAAATAGTTGGAATAACTGATATAAATGGTATAAAATTAAATCATACAACAACTGATGATGATATGTGATGTCACTAGAAAATAGGAAAATATGGATAAAAGACAACAGACTAAACATGTTCTATAATAATATAAATTAAATCAAGTACTATCCCCAGAATCCTTCACTCTGGCCCAGTCATCTACAATCAAGATATATCCTAAATAGAAAGAAATAAAGTGTTTGAATACATATTATTCTCTTTGTCAACACCTGAAACCATGTAATCATCCTAGGGTACCAAACGAAACCTAGAGAGGGTGTTAGGTAAATCTCAATGGCCACCACCAATAGTTTCTATAACATATGGCCCATGTAATGGATATGTAAAAGTGTGAATGCATAAATATATAATGTAAGGAAATACATGTAACTGAATACCCAAGTAACTGCTTCAGCCCTTGGTTGGAATCTGTCCAAGTCAACAATTCATTATTGGATTATTACAAGTTTATCAATATGTCAAATGATAGGAATTGATAAGGTTCAAGGTTTTAACAAGAAAACCATTAATGATATTTTATATCCAAGTACTAAGGTAATACCTAAGGCATCATAGACCTCAACGGTTTCCAAATAAGTAATAACTATAGCTTGTAATGGGGTAAGAGTGTAATCCAAGGAGAATAGTACAATGCATTCTACAACGAGGTGTCTTCCAAGTCCAAGGTGATCATCCACGGTAATGTGAGTCTAAGAAAAGACTGGGCCCTATGGGACATAACCATTGAACCTACTTGTCAATACTAGGTCCAAGGAGTGGATCCAAGGAATCATGTAATAATATTGAAGGGATCCAACAAGTGTCTCCAAGGAATCATATAGTACTACTTGAGGGATCCTAAGGTATAATTCCAAGACTCCATGAATATACAAGCATCGAGATCTAGTTAGGTCTCAACATAATCAAGTGGTATCCTTAATTTAGAATGGGATTCCCGAGTGCTCATGAAATTCTATGATCAGAATCCAAGGCGAGATCGAGTCAGGACAATACTATTTGATTATGAAGTCATGTCATTTTTCATTTGGTTCATTCCTTCCATTTCATTAGTGTGATAAGGTCCTGTAGCATTCAACAATTTGTTCAATCCTTTCCTTTCATTACTGTGATAAGGTCATGTGGCATGCAACATTTTAATTAAATCATAATTAATCAATAAGTCGATTTGGTTAAAGAAATGCCTTTTATTAGTGTAATTAGTCTATATATCATGGAACAATTTATTTAATTAATTTATATAATATTCCATATTCAAGTGTAATTATAATACCTTCCATTAATGTGGTAAGGGGTGCTATGGATATGCAAACTACTATTCATTTACATCTATGGCCATGTCATATTCTTATTATACTTTTAAATTCACATTTCACATTTCATTATCATATTGATTCACTTATTTAAGGTGGGTCTAGTGGTGCGAATTCATGGAACGGTCCATTGTGAAATTTTGAATATAGATCAATCCATATAAAATAGAAACACTCACCCTTAGGAATATCAAGCCATGGAACACTCGAACGGTGGCTCAAACATCTCAAAGCACTAAAAACCAATTTTGGTATAACAACCTACATGGGTTGTGGGGAGTTGTGAGAGTAACCACGAGAAAATAATCACAATATTTAGAAATATAATCATCATATATTTCTAATGAGTATAATCATGGTATATGAATTCAATAAATGGCACCCAATGAAATTGGTGTGACCTAAACAACATTTCCAAAATCAATTAATATTATGGATGAGTTATTGACAACCCACCGTAGGGTTGCACGAATCTCCTACAATAGTATTGACCCTTGATTTGACTCATATTACAGTAGATCCTGGAAAATGAGAAAAACACACATACCCCGATAACTCAGTCGTGATCTAGAGAGAAGGAGAATGGCTCAAGAGGAATCAATTACTTGTCTTGGCACATCCAACATGATTAATGGAAGCATCATATGATCTCGAACAAAGGATATCTTAAAATCCATAGCTTTGGCCTTCAAAAATCTCCAAAATAATTTCCATGGAGGTAAATCCCACATAAACCTGGATTAGGTAAAAAAGAGGAGTTATAATTAGATCATTAAGGGAAAAATTGTCAATTTATCTAGAAAAATGGTGTGTGCTTGTTTTTCCTCAAAGATTCACAAATCCTATGAAAACCATGAGAATTATTCTTGGATTAATGGGAATATTACATGGTTAGGACGCACAACCGTGAACAAATAGTGCAAAGTGGTTATACCCAAAAATTCCAATCTACATTGTTAGATAAACAGTGATCTAGTCATGCACTAAGCATGTGATGTATACATATTTCCCAAAAATATGGGATCTAGTCTTCGAACATTCCTCGGATACCCTTGATACATATTATAACTTATTAGGAATCCATATTAGGAACAAAGTAAATATTTAGACCAAAATTTTAAAGAATCATTACCTGAGTGAAAAACTGGGTTCTTACAATCACCCCCCCCCTAAAAGAACTCATCCCAGAGATTGCATTCTAAGGGTTGAGAATCATTTTATGAGAATAACTCTCACCATGGAGTGTATATGTTTACATCCATCTCCTAAGTCTCATCCCGTACTCTGTAATGCTACCATAGCACACATACCAGAGGGACAGACTAGCCTCAGAATGCCTTCATGCTCCTGTCAATGTTGTATACTCGATACTCTTCAGTGGTAGCATCAACATCTAACTCAACTTCCTCAGGATCAATGGTATTTGAAGAATCATCATGATACTGGAGATGATATGACACATTGAATATGTCATGTATGGTATGGTACCACTGGGGTAATAAAAACCAATAGGCTATTAGCTCGACACTCTATAGAATCTCAAATATCTCAACATAACAAGGTTGAAACTTTCCCTTCTTTTGTAACTATCTATGATCTAACCTAGTTGATACCTAAAGAAAAACACAATCCCTGAGCTAAAAATCAAGAGGTAAAAGATGGTGATTGATATTTTATTTATGTATAGACAGAGCAGTTGTCATAAATTTTTCGATCAACTGAACATACTCTGATGTCTCATGAATGAGATGAAGACATAGTAGGGACTCCTCACCTGCCTCTTTCTAACTCATCGGAAAACAAAATGTCCTACCATATATGGCCTCAAACTGATACATCTGGATAGTCACATGAAGGCTGTTATTAATAGAGAACTCAATCAGATGGATATTCTTTTCCCATGAACCACAAAAATCAAGGACACATGTTCGGAGCATATCCTCTTGAACTTATATTATTTATTATGACTGTCCATCAGTATGAAGTTGAATAAATTTTCTTAGAAGTATATGTGTTCCCATAGCATTATGCAATCCCTACCAGAATAGTGATTTAAAATGAGAATTCATTTCTAAAATGATAGTACGTGGAGCCTCGTGTAGTTGTACGATATCACAAAGATACAGTCTTCCCGTCTCATCAACTAAGAAATACTCATTAATAGGAATGAAGTGGGATGTTTTTGTAAGTTGGTCAAATGACTTCTAATATATCATCCCTGCCCCTTGGTGTCCTAGGTAAGCCGACTATGAAATAGGGAAACATCATCCCATTTTTATTATGGGACTAGATGTAGTTGTATCAATCCATCTGGCCTTTGGTGCTCTGCCTTCACCTACTAACATATAGAACACCTAGTGATAAATCCTGCTATCTAAAATTTCATCCCAAGCCACCAGTACATGCGTCACAGAACTCAATACATCGTGGAGATTACTAGATGAAATTACCACTTAAAAGTGTGGTCCTCTTTCATCAAATACTCTCTCATATCTATAGGAACCCAGATATATCAACAAAGACACAAGAAGTAGTCTCTTTCCATAAAAATAATTTGGAGGCCGTTTATCTCCTGATATACTCTCATAGAGTACCAAGATTTTTGAACTTCAACACATTCTACTTTTCACCATCTAAAGGAGGTAAGAGTTAACTATAAAGGATGAAAGTTAAGACTACTCTTGACCGTCATGGAACTCTAGATGCAGCTTAAAAAATTGGCTCGTTAACTTCTATTCATCACCAGATTCTCATACTACATGTGCATGAGTTTTCTGACATAGTTCATCTATAACCCCATTGCCCTTCCCAAGAATATGGGCAAGATGAAAATAAATGGATTATAGATATTTGAACCACATCCACTTCAAGTGGTTCAACTCATTCTATTAAATGATATATTTATGGATTTTATGGTATGAGTACACCAAAAATCACTCACCCAATATATAATGTCTCCAGCAAAGTAAGGCATAAACAACTGCTACTAGATCAAGGTAATGATTTTGGTAATTTATCTTATGAGGCCTCAAATAAAATGATCCATGCTCAATTAATTTTTCCTCCTACATCATCAGTCCACGTAGAAAAATTCATAAAGCATCATTGAAGATGGTATAACATATTCCTCGATCTGGATGATTCAGAATAGGAAAAAAATAAAATCCTTCCTTTCAACTTTTTCAAGTATTTCTCACATTCTTTTGACCATATGAACATAACACCCTTCATTGTAAGACCGGAAAGAGGGGAAGAAATACATGATAATTCTGGTATGAAATTCTTATAATATCCATCCAACCCCATGAAACATATTATATAAAACGCATTCTTGGGATTCTCCCAATAATATAACACACTAACCTTTTATATTTAAATAGATACCCCTGATTCTGAGATAATAAGACACAATAAGTGAACATTATCAATATAGAAATTGAACATATCATGATTTCTATAAATTAGATGCTCTCTCAGTGTACTCAGAATGATCCCAAGATCTTTGATGTATTCTCCATGTCTCTGGGAATACCTTAAGGTGTCATCCATAAAGACCATGAAAAAAGAGACCAAATTGTGGTGGAAAACCTATTCATCAATGCCATGAAAACAGAGGTCGTGTTTTTAAGACTAAATGGAAAAATAAGGTACTCATACATACTATACCTGCTATGAAAAACTATATGAGGTATGTCTAATGTTCTGACTCACACCCAATGAAATCCCAATTTCATGTCGATCTTAGAGCATACATTTTCTCCTCCAACATGTTTATGTTCATTTTTTATTATTATTCATTGATATGCCTATTTCCCAAAATGTATTTTACTCTTCATGTTATGTCTTTTTACTCCCTTATTGGGCGTTATAACTCACCCTTTTATTGTTTATGTCCTTAGGTTATCCAATGACATACTATGTATGAAAAACTTTTGTGGTCATGTGAAATAATTTCTCAATAATGATGTTGTATTTTATTCCTTAAGTTGTCCTGTAATGTTACTATTTTCGCATTAAGCTAAACCACTCAATCCTTAGAGTTGTCTTAAGTGCATGTTTATGTACTAAATAATGTTTAAGTGTGTAATAAAGTGTTGGGTTGTTAACTTTTGTATTAGAGGATAAGTGTAGATATTTTTTGGAATAGGATTAGAAAAACCTAGTAAAATCCATATGGATAAGAATAAGTATAATAAAAACATCCCAAAATATTGGTTAGTATAGAGTTCGTGGTTTATTAAGAAAATAAATCCTTGTTTGGATGTGAACATGTGGAGGTGGCTCTAGCACATATGTATCTGAGGTTAAAACCTAAAAAACACAGCTTTGATCTAGATTCGAATGGGAACTGGTGCAAAAAAATGGGCCTTACTAAATGCTTGGTTTGAAAATATATGGGGATATATATTGGTAAATTCACAATCGTAGTATGAACCACTGTTAAAGGAATAAAAAAATTCCACTATCAATATATGTTGGGAAGTAGACCACTGATAACATAGATTGACCCCAATAAATTCATTCGTTAACAAAAAAATTAGTTTATAAGTTATCCCTTTTTCATTGAAATAACCATTATGAGTTACCCCTAACAATCATTTTATTATATCCAATGGTTGGTAATAAGAAGAAACATACTAACAAACGATGCAATGATCAATGTGATGATTATTTTAATGTGATTCCTAATCTGTTTGGAGTGGGAATCAAAAACCATTTCACAATACTCTCTCATTTAACTCATGTTTTTGAATAGAAACATGGTTCTAGAGGAACGTCCAACCCCCCTAATAATGAACAATCCAAAATTGAGAGCTTCATGAGACAAATACCTCTTACTTTAAATGTATCATCTGGTACTTCAATCACCGAACAATGGATTAACTCCATGGAGAATATATTCTACATCATTCAATGTTCTGAACAAGAGACGATTCAACTGGTTTCTTATCATTTGGATGGTTAAGTTGATCAATGGTGGGCATTGATAAAAAATATGAAGACAAATGAATATATCAAGGTGTTGGAATTCATGAATTTATTGAAAAAAATTGGATAAATATTTTCCTTTCACCCTACGACTTATGAGAGAAAGGGATTTCCTTTCCCTCAAGCAAAAAATGATGAATCCATTGGATCATACAAGAAAAAAATCACAAGGCTTCTATGATATGCCTCCAGATTATTCATTAACCCAAAATGAAAGGTTTACCGAATATTTGGTGGGCTAAAACCTAGCCTAAATGAATCCATAGTAATCCGTGACATCGATAACTATGATGAAATTGTCTGTAGTTACCTCAAAGTGAAAATGTGGATCATATAATCTCAGGGGAATCATAGGGATTTGAAGTGGAAACTGGACATTAATTTTGACAGTCTGATGGATAAATCCAACAGTGATAAGAATTTCCAAATACCCACCTTTCCAAATGTGTTGAATGAAGTGGCCCAAGAAATTTCCCGAAAGGGATTAGGAAATGCTTTAGGTATGAAAAAGAAGGGCCTAGGGCCATAATTACTGAAAAGAAAAATCTGATACTTAGAAAGATGTGAGGAACACTCCATTTGACCCTAAATGCATTTTTCATTATGTCAAATAGAAATAACAAGGGAACTTTGTAAACTAGTTCCCAATTCCAAGGGGTTTCAGAGGAAACCAACAACCACCAAGATAGCCAGGGTGATATTTTCCCATCACTACCATAAATAAAATCCTGACAACAAACTGGTGGAAGGTACATTAATTATTTACTCATGAATAGAGAATGTACTTTATGATTCGAGTTATATGCATTATTTTTTATCCAAAAGGTTTATTAAAACAATCCAAACACCACCACAAATCATGTATGTGTATATGTTTGTGGGATCAATAAATGGGGAAATTATTTCATCCCATAAATATAACACCTCCCCTGCAAAAATTTGTAGATTGAACTTCTTGAAAAACCTCTTCATACTCCCTTCGGTGAAATTTGATGAAATTTTGGTATGGATTGGATTTACCTATATAGAGCCCACATAAAATGACATGAGAGGGATTTACCTATCCATATTTAAAATCTACTCCTGATTCGGTATAAGTGAAAGGAGGATGATAAATATTTTTTAGAACCATAATCTCAATTGTGGATATTACTACCCTAGGAGTATTCTTATTTTTCTCATACGATTGTGTCTAAGGATGGATCCATCCTCAAAGACAATCATATTGTGAGGGAATTCATTGAGGTGTTTCATAAAGATTTTCTTGGTATTCCTCTTAGAATATATGTTTAATTATCAACTGATCTTATACTAGGGGCTTTTCCAATATCAACGAATCTATATAGAATGACAGTTTTGAAGATTGAGGAGAAAAATAAATAACTACATGAGAATATTGATAAAGGGTTCATAAACACATGTGATTCACCATGGGGTGCACCAGTCCTTCTTGTCAAGAGTAATGATTGGTAAATGTGCCTTTTAATTTATTATTTTGAGGTCAACGAAATCACAATAAAGAACAAATTTCATCTACCATGAATTAGTGACTTGTTTAGTTAGCTACGTGGAGCAAAATACATCCTCAAGGAGGATCTACAGTTGGGATATTACCAGGTTAGGGTGAAGAAGGAGGATTTCCCCAAGAATACTTTTTTTACAAGGTATGGGAACTATGAATTCCATGTAATGCATTTAAAACTCACTTATTCTCCAGAAATATTCAGTGACTTGATGAATAATTTCTTTATAGATCACCTCGAAAGATATATTGTAGTCCATATAGATGATATTATAATATACTCAAAAACCAAGTAGGATAATGAGGAGCATTTAAGAACTACACTAGAGTCCTTTCAAAGGGATAATCATTATGAAAAGTACAACAAGTGTGAGTTCTTGGGAAAGGAAGTCTCATTCTTGGGTCATAAAATCACAAGAAATGGGATATTTGTGGATCCCTCCAAGACAAATTCAATTGAGGGATGGAAAAGTCCATCATATGTTACATATATCTATATCTTCTTTGGGTTAGATGGATATTATCGATGATAGAGTGATGAATGTGATGATAGCTCCAGGGAGATGAAAAATAGGCTTATTACTACACATTTTCTCAAACTACCCACAAGTGGAGAACGTTTAGTGGTATTAAGTGATGATTTCAATAAGGTCATGATATGTGTGTTGATGCAAAATGGAAAATTCATTACCTATGCTTCTAGAAAATTTAATGTTCATGTTCAAAAATATCCAACATATGATCTACAGTTGGTTGCAGTAATCTACACCTTAAAAATTTGGTGACATTACCTCTTTGGGGAGAAGTGTGAAATATATACAAATAAAAAAATCCTCAAGTATATATTCACATATAATGAGTTGAATATGAGAAAATGAATACGGTTAGAGATGATCAAATACTATGACTAATCAATACATTACCACACTAGGAAAGTGAACAAGGTGGTAGATGTTCTAAGTAGAAATTACCCAATTATTCTATCGTTGATGTGAATTGAAAAGGATCAAATATTCTTATATTTGATTAATATGGACATGGGAATCATAAATAGGGGAACATCATCAATTATTTCACAAATTATTGATCAACCGTCACATTTTTAAGGGTTAAAGGATGATTGGAAGTCTTATGTGAGAATTCAAAAGAATTTCAAAACTATCAGAAAAGAGAAATCCTCAGAGTGCAATGTTAATGAAGATGAAATTGTGAGTTTTGGGTCAAGACCATGTGTTCCATCATGTCCATAGTTAAAGAAATAACTTTTGGATGATGCACATAGTTATAATATAACAATTCACCTAGGAACCACAAGTACATATTGAGATATCCAAGAGAATTATTGGTGGGATAACATGAAGAAGGAGATTTTTGAGTATATGTAAAAGTGCCTGTTATGTCATCATGTAAAGGATGGGGAAAAAAGACCATGGGGATAATGAAACCACTACCTATATCATCATGTAAATGGGATAAAACCACCATTGACATTGTCACTAGACTTCAGAAGACATCCAAATGATTCGATTCAATCTGGGTTATTGTGGATCATCTTACAATGACTACACACTTCATTACAATTTTAGAGGATTTATAATTGGTTAAACTAGAACATATATATATTAGAGAAGTTGTAAGCCTTCATGGAGTACCATCATCAATTGTATCCAATCGATATCCTAGATTCACCACTTATTTCTGGAAGCATCTTCAACATGTTATGAATACAAAGATGAAATTTAGTACATCTTATCATCTTAAAAGTAATAACAAATATGAGAGAACTATCTAAACACTTGATGACATGCTGAGAGCATGCTCAATGTACTTGAATGGAGGATGAGATCAACATCTTACAATGGATAACTTATATTAAAATAAAAGTTCCCACTCAAGCATCTAAATGGCTCATTATGAAGCCCTTTATGGGAAATGGTGCAGAACCCTGACATTGTGTGATGAAGTTGGGGAGAGAAAACTCATTGGTCTAGAAATGGTCAAAGATATGGGGGAAAAGGTTAAGACTATCCAGCAACACATTAAATATACTTAGAGATGACAAAAGAGATAAGATAATGATTGTGCATGAGACCGAGAGTTTGATGTTAGAGACATGGTATTCCTCTTCATATCCCTATGGAAGAGGGTTAAAATATTTGTGATGAATGGAATTCTTAGTCCAAGATACATTAGCACTTTTGAGATCCTTGATTCCAACGGAAAAGTGGCATATTGACTAGCACTACCACCGAACATGTCTTATGTACATGATGTAGTCCATGTATCACTCTTGGGGAAGTACATACCAGACCCATCGCATGTATACAATCCATGGGTGGTGCCATTCGATAATGACCTCTCCTATAAAGAGAATCAAATGAAGATCTTGTATTATGGGTAAAAAGTTCTATGAAATATGACAATGCCCCTCTTCAAAGTGTTTTGGAGAAACCAACAGTTTGAAGATACAATGGGGGAACTTGAGGAAGTGTTGAGGGAGAGTCACAGACATCTGTTTTAGTTTGTGAAAATAAAATTTCTATGGAGAAATTTCTAGAAGGGGCAATGTTGCAATGATTCGAACATTCAGGAATAAAATTCCATTTCTTTTATTTTAGTAAATGTTTTATAGATATAGAAACTAGATGCACTCTTTTTTATTTATTATTGGATTTAAACGATGATTATGTATCATTACCGTTGATAATATATCCATTTAACAGTGGTCACATGGATGTTATAAATTTAAGGTTTTTAAATAGAATCATTTCGACACATTAAAGGAGTGGATAGCCTCATCCAATAGACTTGATCCGTACAAAGATCATTTTTTCGAAGCACAGAATGGTGGGAGTTTCATTAGTATTCACTCTTGTCCAAGATGAAGCTATGATTTAACATATTAAGCTTGAACAGAATCGCTTATAGGAGAAGTGGAAGTTATTATATATTCCATCCTAAGCGATGCTATCAGAGCCACACCAAGAGTCTTTCAACATCGTAACACATACCCTTAAGTATTACGAGGGTGTTATAATGGGTTATGTAACAAGGAATAATTTGATTTTAGTTTAATCACTTTTATATATAAAAGGATTATTCCATCAATCCCTGTATGCGAATAGTTTCTCTTAAAAATATAATGAATTAGATAAATTGATTTTTCGAGATAAATAGTACTTTTTATAAATATATAAATTATTATATGAAGCTAAGTTTTTATTAATATTCATTTATAATAGTGTTATATGAACAATCTGTTTAATTATAATTGGTGATTATATTCTATATTTTTTTACTCTATAAGTGATTATGTATTCAATTTGATAAGAATTGTATTTTCAAACAATAAAAATAAAATTGAATTTTTAATTAATGAATTAGTTTTGATGAAATATTGAATTATTGGAATTAATAATATTTTAATAAAATATTATTATTTTTAAATATAAAAGATCAAATAATTTTTATAATGTCAAATGTATTTTTTTATGGTTTGGAAACTCTTTTTGTCAAAACCTGTTAATTTGCGATAAAGGGATGTTTTTATTTTTAAAGTGAAAATTGAAAATTTTATAAAACTATTTTGATAGAATGAATATTATTTTTTTAATTAGGAATTAAAAATTATCCAAAGCTGCTTTTTTCAAAATTTTCTGAGACAATCAAATTTTTGGGTAAAAATTAAATACCTTGTAAATATATAATGTGTTTTATGACATCATAATGAACCAATAGTGATGTAATAAAAAACTATAAAATTTATATTCAGCCAAAATAAGGTTTAACATTAAAATAATTTTATTTTATAATTTTTTATTAATTTTATAATTCCATAGTGGACCCTCCATGACTTATAAAATATTATAACATTTTAAAATGATTTCCTTGAGTGTGTGACTCACCTCTACATAAGAATGCCTAATATTTTAATATGTTCTGAATTTTTTCATATAAAATAATTATATCCAACCTCCTTTAGAAAAAACCTTGGAAAAAACAATAGGATGGTTTTTGGTTTTGAATATTTAATTATATAGGTTCCAAAACATAAGTTTGTGAAATATTAAAGAATTAACCAAATTTTTTATATAAAACCACCCAATCTCCCACTTTTATTCGCTAAAAAATCCCGTAGAACATTCGTAATCTTTCCTCATCTATCTATAATCATCACAAGGTACACCAATCTCTCAATAATCTCCTCATAATGCTCATGATGTCACACACTCTAGTAAATGATTTTATCTATACTTGTTTTTGTCAAAGTTTATTTATGATGATATAACCTTTTATTATCAATTAAAAACGTTAGGGTATGATTTTTATCCTCCCCCATACTATCCTGATTATATTTTTAATTATTGGCGTCATATTTCTCTCTCATTAATCTCTATTATGTACACCCTTTACCATGCCAAAATTTATTACGAGTTATTCAATTTCTCCTCATTCTTAAAATTTCTTTATTCTATTACGCCTTATATTTTCAAATTCTATTTTTTTTGGGACATGTATCTATATAACACCATTAATTTCCATTTCATGTACATATTATTTTATACCCCTTTTTCTCTAATCTACCATTTTTATGTATTTTTATGTCACATACTTATGCTATAGAAATTATACCATGATTTCCAAGACAAAATCATTGTATAGTGAATACCATACCCATTTCTATATCAAGGTTATTAACCTTTATTCACATATAAATATTTAATGGTACTTACATGTATGTATTCCATAGTCCTTTATTATGGAAGAAATGATGATGTTTAATGAATCCATGTTATATAATACATGGGGAAAACATATGCATGAAATGTAATGTTTATAAATAGTACACCCTAATAGTGCTCAAATGCAATGGGAAATGTATAGTATCATGATACGCCATGTGCAATGAGGTTTTAATCATGATAATATATGTAAAATAAGGATTTACTCAAGAAAATTAATGTTTGATGAGGGTTTGCTCATGATAATACATGTGAACTAATCGTTAGCTCATGCTAATATTATGTTGTATGTTGTTGCCACATTTCCATGTTATAGTAATCATGTTATATCATGCCTTTATGTTCATGTTTATATTATGGTGAATTGATATGACAATTTCCTAACATGTATTGTATTCTTCATGTTACGCCATGTTTACTCCCTTATTGGGCTCTATAGATCATATTTTTCTTATGTATATCCTTAGGTTATCCCATGTAATGATACGTACAAAGGAATGAAGTGGTCAAGAAAATAAGTTTTCAATAATGATTTTGTATTTTATGTCATAATTTTTCATTTAATTCTCCTTATTTCCCATGAAACTAGACCTCTCGATCCTCAACGTTTTCTTAAGTGTATGATTATGTAATAAAACATGTTTTAGTGTGTAATAAAGAGAAGGGTTGTTAAAAATTTGGCATTATATTTGAGAATGATTATAATGTATTATTATCCAATATGAATATGTATGATCCTTCACCATTTATATTTTTAGTGATTATTTCAGTACATATCTGAAGATAAATCATCTTTAGATGAATATGACATTTTATATTTTTAATGTGAAATGTTTACCCCAATGATCTATGCTATTAGTTATATTATTTATTTAATGTGTTCTATAATAATAGTATACTAATATTGTTACAAGGATATATTGATCCTCTATAAATAAATTATTAGTTAATGTTTTATATTTACACTATATATCTGGTTTGTATAAACATTGACCATATAGAGATTGATTAATTTTATACAACTTTTTTTGAAAAAAGAACCATGGAATAATGATTATATGAACACACAAGAGTAAATTCTTACATTTTTTGGGTTAGAAGACATTTTCACTGGTTCAAAGTGTTATTAAATAGCTGGTGTTTATAGTATAAACAATTAAATTCTCAATGGGAGCTAAAGATAATTGGATTCTATATTAGGTAATTGG
This sequence comes from Viscum album, assembly GCA_963277665.1. Lineage (NCBI taxonomy): Eukaryota > Viridiplantae > Streptophyta > Magnoliopsida > Santalales > Viscaceae > Viscum > Viscum album. The sequence goes on along the minus strand of OY728150.1, from coordinate 610,696,386 downwards.
GTAATTAATGCCTAAACATTGTTTGTGAAATATAATTTAACATATGATAATTAAAAATTAATAGTGATAATAAAACATTTGAATCAACGTGATATTATTACATAAAGGGTTAGGATTTCCAAAATGATATGAACCTTGAAAAAACCATCTTGTGACATCTATATGCTTATTTTTTTAATTAAATAAAGTAGAGAGGGACACCCATGCATTAACAGGTTTTTATATCTTAACTTGGATATATGTTTGAGTATATATGGTGATAATTTAAAAGATAATAGAAATTAAACCATAGGACACCTAATTCACCCCCCACTCACGTGTTTGCATGATCATAATGGGCTATAAAAGTGGAATCATAGCATTGGTCCTCCTATTATTCGATAATGTTTTCATATAATTTTTTTGATATATTCAATATGATATGATGATTAAAATTTTACTCAAATTGTCCTCAAGTGGATAATATAGTCTCAACTCATATAAAATAAATATTATGGAATACTCTAAGACCCTAAAAAATAAGAACATCAAGGGGGAAAAGGAATTGAGAAAAATATAAAGATATAAGAAGAGTCAATTGGTTTCTGAATATGAGATTGGTAATAAATGATAATCTATTATACGTGTTGAAAATGATGTTTTTGAAGAAACATGTTAAATCTATGAAGAATATGAAGAACACAAGTCTATAAAAATAATTAATGAATTATACACAAAAAGTTTCATGTATGTGATGAATGATCATAATTAAGTAATATCATATATATAACTTATTTTATCATGGTGATTCTTCATGAAAAATATATATAATAATTGGAAAATAATAAAATGGATTTTTAACTAGGATTTAAATTTAAATAGTGTAATTATCCCAATGATCTATTGGAAGAAACTTAATAATCAGTAACTCTTTACAATTAAAAACATTCCTTTATTGAATAAATATAATACAGAAACGACATTGATGAAGATGTAGAAACATTTATTCATATATAAGTTATCTAAAAATTATAAATTCTATAAAATATTCCGAAAATGTATAATATGATTGAATAAAAAAGAATTAAAGTGCTCAAAATCAATTTACAATATGAAATAAAATGGAATGGGGATAAAATAGTGAAGTTGAGAAGTGACTGGGAAGGAATGTTGAGATCACTGGAGGATGATATGTAACTCAAGTTATGATATTTATAATATAGAAAATATGAAACGATCCAAATACATTTGAATAATGTGGGAGGATTCCACTAAAAAATCATAAATTATTCATAAAACAAAGAAACATCAAAGTGGTGGAGAGAAGATATTAAAATCATTTGGTGAAGTATCCATATCTTGGTCTTAAAAAATTTATACCACAAATTTGAAGAATATGTTTATAATAAATAAACTTTTTTGGAAAATAAAGTGGAAAACATGAATTATGTAAAATGTAGAAAATGTTGGTACACTCACCAAAATTTCAATAAAGGATGTGTGCATTTATAAGAAAAACATCCCCCTGAATGAAACCCTAATGTTTGAGGTTCCATTATAAAACAATTAATATCCAAAATCTATATTGCCTATACCAGAAATGAAAGGAAATTTACATTCTGACACTGTTAGTGTAGACCAAATCTTACCAATAAAGCTAAATTTGGTTGCAAAAAAATGTATATTCACACATTCCAGTCATGGGGTGTGTAAAAAAAAATATTTCCTAAGATAAAATTTATTATAGTGGTCAACCAAAGTTTTCTATAGAAAGCATCACACAAAAATAGTTTTTTTCACTAGAAATTATAGAAATAAATTGTTGTTGTTTTTGAAATTATTTTCTTTAAATATAAAAATAAGTTTAAATAAATTTTGAACACAAGTTATTGAGGAGGGTGATAGGGTTTCGTTAGGATCAAGGATTTCATTTTAATCAAGGTCATAAATACAAATCCAGTTCTCATCATATTGAATGATAAATGAAAGACTATTCGATCAATTTTTCAACAACCCTTGGTTGAAGGAAGCATTGGAAACGCATTTTTTTTTCCTAAAAATTCATAAACCATTCCCAAAAAACTAAGGTAATTAAAAATATGGAATTTTATATCCATATAAATCAATAAAAAATCACTTATTCCATGCGCGATCTAATGATCTCAGGACACTATCCACCTAACACTTTTTTCATAAATTTTGCTACCCGTAGTATTATGAATGGGGCAAAAAAATATTATCCTTTTAGGATATGTTTCAAAAACCTTATAACGAAATTACTAAAGAATAATTTTTCTTTTAAAGGTTACTCCTGAGCTCCCTCCACTTTGTCATATTTAATGGATGCCTTAATGATCAAAATTATACATGGAATTTATTTTTCACATATTCATAAAAGATAAATTTATCCGATCGATATAATAACTCCATTTTGATTTCTCTAGGGAATTATATCTTTCCTTTGCTGAGGTAGGGTCAACTCTATCAGCCATAATATTTCTCCAATTGATTTATTTTTTTGGGCCAATGTGTTTTGAATTTGATCTGTGCCCAGAAGAAAAAGTTGAATCACATAGAAAAAAGAATCAAGAAATATCACATAAAATATATCTAAATTTTAATATTTATTCTTGAAATACATAACTGATAAAAAGGATAACTTTCCAGAATTAAGAAATATTCACAATTAAGCCCAAAATTTACCATAAAGACATAAATGATGAAAATAATGTCAAACTGATTAATTTTATGGGATTAAAGAATTAATAAACATAAGAAGAATTAATAAAATATTATCTCTATAAATTCCCCCACAAATAGCACATTGAATCCTAGACAAGTATACATCAAAATCAAATAAAAAAATTCAAAACACATACCCATGAGATACACTAATTAAATTCCAAGAAACAATAGATATAATGTCGTATTAAAAATCACTTTTTAATGTTCTCAATTCAAAAAATTATAAATATTTACAATTTTTTTATTCTACCATTCACAAAAAACACCTACCTCACATGAATATTCTATCATCTCACAAATGTCAATTTTCAACATGGCTTTTCTTATACAAACTCAGGCAAGATTCAATATTGGTTTCATAAATTACTAAATGTCAACCAGATTTGAGTCATGGAAATGCGTTTGTCTTATTTTTAGGTTTCTTATATTTGATCTAGTTTGTATAATTTATATGTGAAAAAATAAGAGGTGATTGAGTAGGTCATGACTATTTTTTAAGAAAAATTTAAAATTTTAATTTTCACTAAAGTATTGTCTCATCCCCACTCTAGTTAGTATAAATTATACTCCATAATATTGAAAAAAATAATGTGGATACCACTCATAATTTCAACCAAAATAATTCCAACCTTCTCAAATATAAAGTTTCTTGAAAGCTCTATATAGGAAGAGCATTCATTTCCTTTGGAACCACCAGATATACACATCATTTCTTATCATGAAAGACCCAATAATGGTAAACCATTTAACATAATGTTTTTTTTCAGAATAAAACTCATCTCCTAATAATTTTATTTTCCACCTAATGAAGTATAAAATGAGGTATCAAACCACAAGATAACATCCTCTCACTATTATGTTCAATTCAATCTTGGAGTTTCACTTCAAGAGAAAGACAAATTAGAAAAATTGGCATATAAAATGGATAAATAATATTTTTCCATAGGTTATAAAGGATTAAAGGATTAAATATATATGTTATTCATTTATTAAAAGGATTATATTGAAAAAGGGTCTTAAAACCAAATAAATTCGTCAATCATTTAAAACACAAGTATCTCAAATCCTTAAATTTTAAAAGGAATAAATCTAATTCGGTTTAAAGTAAGGATAGACTAGTTATCTAAATAAGTGATGTAAGTGTGAGTAATATGACAATAATGATTCAAAATCATTTCAATAATGTGATTTCTAAGATAAATATTGTTTCATGTGGCATTGTATTCAAAAACCCCAGTATGTTTTTGTGAAATTACCAAATATTTACACTTTAAAAAAATGTCATTTTCATTATTATTTGAAGATAATTTTCATGGAATAAATTGTTGTAGTCCTTGAAATGGGGTTTATAAATGGAAATGATAGTCATTTTAGATCAAATGTTTCAACAACAATAAAAAATAGAAAAATAAACACATAATAAATTAAAAAATATATTTTTTTAGAAGAGAACAAATATTTGAATAACTTAAACTACAAAGGTTCCCTTCTCCACACTTAAATAATGTAATGTATATGATGAGTTTATGTAAATTTTATATGTAATAATAATTTAAATTGAATCACATCATGAAAGTAAGTTTTATGGAGAGGTACAACCTTATTTATTTATAGTGAAATGTTTAGTTATGATCCTATGTGTTGCACACTAAAACATAACCGGAAAAGGAGAAAGTTAAAAAATAGTAGATTTATTAGAAGAAGAAAAAAACAAAAATATAATTAGAATAGGTGGATAGATCTTAGTTTAATCCATCCCATTTGGGCCCTGGGTTTTGACTACCTCTAAAAGGGAAATTCGAGCTAGTTATCCCCAATATGACGGTGGGTGCATTTTCTTACAAATAAACCATAAAAAATTATTCCTTCTAGAATGAAATTCTTCGTGATTATTTTGGAATTAATGGATATAATATTCCAAATCCACCCCAAGTGGATGAGATACCACTTTCATGGTTGGGGTAGAAAACTAATGATTACTACATTTTATTGGATGCCACTTGCACAACCTCTTCTTCACTATCTAGTGATTTCTTTAAGTATGGTACATTAAAATAATATCTAAAAGGTAAAGTAAGGGTGTAATTGATTTTGAAAAATATTAATATATTTGGAATTAATATAAAATTATTCCCTTTAAAATTAAGCATCTTGTGTGTCATTTATCAGTCAACGCCACTTTGGTCTCCACTTGAACACTATATAATAAGTATTCAATGGGTTTAGGGACCTCATATGTTCATCTTTAGGTACATCTTATTTTCCATAGTCCTCTTACAAGGAAAAACATAAGTTGGATGGATATAAAAATTTCAAGGGGGTGGGATACTAAATTCATTATTAATAAAATTAGTAGATAATAATTTCAATAAACAATCATCTCACTGAGTTTATTCAAATTAAATTGATTTATCCATGAGGGGAGCCTATTGCGGTTGAATTTCATTAGATTGAGGTCTGTAGTTACGATCCTCCAACATCTTTACAAATTCCTTTTTTGAGCGGTTTGTTCCATAAATGGTTCTAGATATTCTAATCTAAAAGGAATAGGGGGATATATTAGTTCCTCACAGTCATTCAAAAAGTCATCAAGATTATGTTGATTTCTCATACAAAATTTATAAGGAAAATATTATTCATCAATATACTTTTGTAATGATTGTTTATATACAGATAGATCTTATTTTAACTTCATTTTGGTCTCCCTAGGTTATTCAATAGAAATGATGGGTAGGGAAATCAATTTCACCATATACTCAAGTATATGTTTCGGTTGATCTTGATATGTGTGAAAATATACATATAGACATTAACTTTTTTACCTAAGTCATGTATTTATTCTTAATTTACTTGAAAATGATATTTTGATTGAATTTATTATTCATGTTTTACCTTGACCAATTCATTTAAAATTCTAGGAAATTGTATGAGAGTTAAATTAGTTCTTTTATGAATCCCTCTAACACTTAGTATTCAAGGTTCACTTTATGGTAATGGATGATCTCCTAGAATTCCTTATCCTTGGTGATTTGGATTACTTCTCCCTATATTTTCTTATAAAATAAGGAAACACTATCCTCTATAGACCACAATGATTCAATAATTGGTTTTTATAATTTGGTTAATTTTTTTGATCAATTAATGAAATAATAATTTGAAAACATCTGGTGAAAATATACTTTAGGGTTTTTTTAATTTGAATATATTGAAATATTGACTTTTTTATTAATGGTATAGCCTCCCTATAAAAGGTGCCATGTTTTGACCCATGCTAGCAGTTGGGTGCAAAACAAATATTTCATATGTTAAAATTAATTATATTTGCAAACTTATGTTTTCTATAGATTTTAACACACAAGGGAAATATTTTTCACTTAAAATTAATGGAATAAGTGGATATTGTTTTTTTTAATTTTTTTAATAAGAAAAAATGATGTTTAAATGATGTTTTAACAGAATTTTATGAATAGAGTGATGGGTTCATGGTAAGATCACCTTTTTCAATGTCATCATGGTTATAAAAATAAATCATTATCACATCCAATTTATGATAAATTAATGAATCTTTGAACAAGTTATAAATCAACCGTGGACAAAGTAAGCTTTATAAGTCACTACTATGTGCTTGAAAATTCATAAACAATCCCCAAATGTCTGAAGAATGTAAAAATCAATAATTTGTTTCTCTTTATAAATCATGAAACAATTCCCTTATACTACACATGTTTCAATGATCATTAGACTCGTACCACCTAGTACAATCTGCTCGATTGAGACAAACAACACTAGGAAGAGGGATTTTAAAGATATTCCACTAAAGAAATACAAAATGAATGAAAAAAAACCCAAAATACGATCACATTAATTGAATTGGGAACCATTAAAAATTAAAATCATACAATCAAAATAGTTTTTTAATTAAATCACAATACTTTAACATTATAAAAAAATGACCCTTACTGACAACACATAATTTTTAACCCTCCATGTGAAGGGTAATAGAGTTGAATGGGTAAGAAGATAAAATTATGACACTAAGAAGAGAGAAAAAAGAAAAATCACACCAATTAAAGATTTAAATTATCCAGAACAACCCATCTTTATCTTTCTTTAACCCATTGAATGTTTATGGACAAAAATATTTATAGGGATGAGAGGTGGAAAATTTTCACTCCAAATTCATTCTTCTAAAAGTATGAGTTTATATCACAAATAAATTGATTGAATATAAGAAAATGGGTCATCATAAAATATATTCCTTAATATATTATTCAAGGGTCAAAAAAATTTTAGATTATTTGGACAAGTTTCAAAAAAAAATTTGAATTATAGAAGAATAGTTTTTCTTCCATAGGTGACTCCTTAAATCCATCCACTTTAGAAAATGATCTACATTCTAAAATTACCAAAATTATCTACATTATTTAATTTTCACATGAGGAATGATGTTCTATTTATAATTCAGCTGAAGTCACTATATTTGGATTTCTATAGGCCGAGATATGCCTCCATTACATAAGTGGGGTCTATTCGATCATCCATAAAATTTTTTTCCACTTGATTGATTTTCCTAGTGTATTATTTTTTAAATTGGTCTTTTTTCTAGAAGATATAGTTGAATCTCATGAAAAAAGAATCTTTAAAAAGATTATCACATTAATTCGATAAAAGTTTTAATATTTATTCTCAAAATACACAATTGAAAAAAAAATTATATTTCCAAAATTATGAAATTATCATAATTAAGTAAAAAATTCTAAAAAATACAAAATTGATGAAAATAAGTTCAAATTGAATAATTGGAAGTGAATAATGCATTTAAAAATGATTAATAATAAAATATATATACCTATCATAATTTTATGATTACTATATAAGTCCAATATTTAGGTGGAGTATAATTAATGAGAAGAAGAAAGATACTGAATAGAAACTAACAGCATAAACAAATATGAGTACAAAAATTAGAAATGAATTTTAATATCATGATAATTTCTATTAGTATTTAAATATAAATAATCACTGATAAGGATATTTGGTGTATATAGTATATAATTATAATACATTCACTCATGTGAAGATATGACCACAACATAGATATAAATATGTCAAAAGGAATAGAGATAATGTTTCCCTGGTAGAAGAAAATGTAAAAAAGGCATTCAATTGAAGAAAAGATATTCATAGAAAACTCAATATAATTTTAAAAAGAAGGACACAAAGAATTTATTTTCAACCATGGGAAATTTTTTGAACTGTGGTATGAAATTCCAAACCATGGATTAGGAAAAGAAATCATTAATTTTTTAAATTAATCAAATAAAGTAGAACAAAAGTTAAAAACTATCGAAGATAGAGACAATAGTACTGGTTTAATGATTGAATAATTCTATTAAGATGAAGTGAGAATTTATCCCAAATGAGTGACACAAATATAGTAAAAGATTTATACGATAACTCAAAAAAATCAGAGTATATTTCAAAGGATCACATTACCATTTGGGCTATACAATTTAAAGATAAGAACAAATAAAGATGATTTATGTAATTAATATAATGTTATACTAGTTATTTTACATTATATAAAACACAATAGGTTGTAAATAAAATTGTAACTTGAGTGTTTAGAAAATGATATGTGGAATGTAAAAAATATATTGGAATAATGTAAATAATTTTATTAGTATTATAGAATCTCAATAATAGATATTAATAATTTAAAATCAAGAACAAATAGTAATTATTTCATTACTAGAAGATGTAATAATTAATAATCCACATAAGCTTACTTCTGATGAATGTAAATATATTATTCTTCTTAAGAAATAATATTATTTATAGAGAAAAGGGGATACGAGGATGAAAATATATATAATATTTATATAGAATACTAAAGTTTATGATAAATTCATTGTAATTCCACATTATTATTTTAATCTATTATGTTATAGTTTTATTGTATCATATACATTTGGTGGTGAATCCTAAGAGATTATGATATTAAATATTTCTTTCATTTTACGTCATACATCATAGAATATGTGTTCTTCGTGGATAAATATTTTGTGAGTGTATCTATTTTATGGAAGAAATCCATCAAGGATGACTTTAAAAAATATAAGTATTCATAGAATCTAGAATTTTGCATAGTAAAATAAAAATAGAAGTTGGAGGTATATAGATAATTTTTTTATCCTTGGTAAAATTAAGTAAAATATAATTATTAAGGTGGAATACTAGTTGATGAGTAAGCTAATAAAAGTATGGAGTTTAATGAATTTAACTAGAAATAATTTATTTGTGTGTTGAGATGTGTGAAATAAGTATTATTTCGTAAAAATATTTTTAAATATACCCCTAATTCAGAACACATCAAATTTATAACACATGTTTGTAATTCTATATAGAGCCTTGATGTCTAATTTATTATCTTAAATTCTATACATCGGGTTAGAAAACCTATTCATAGAGTGATTAGTTGATGGATAAATTATAGGAATATTAGTTGGTTTATTAATTCTCTCAAAAAATTAAATAGGATATAATTTATATTATAATAAAGAGAGGAGAATTTGATAATAGTATATCCTATTATCAAAAGGAAATTAAGGATTTAATGAGTGGGGTTATCCTATACATAAAATTTACATTTTATTGTCGAAATGATTGATAATAAAAGTCACATCTATTGAAACATATATTTGGAGGTATTGAAAAAATATGGAGATTAATATTCCAATGAATTTATTGTATTTCTTCAATAAGGATGTAAAAATGTGTTGGATTTTTAATGAGAATGAAGAAAATAATGAGTTTTTCTTATTTCATGAGGAATATGCAGAACCATATTCAATAAATATTTATTTATATTATAATTTCTGATCTTATTATATTTATTCAAGACATTTACTTATGGTTTTTGACGAATACCCATTGACTACAATAAGGAGTGGCACAGTTCTTGTTAAATACTGGGATAATTAAGAACCATCCAATGTATAATGATATTTGAATAAAATCAATGAAAAAATATATTATCCTTGTATTACAAAATTATAGAACAATCTTCCCAATAAAATTGGAATTATAATAAGAATTTAATTACTCTTTTTATTAGAGTTTAGTAAAAAATTTGCCTGCCCCTACCAAATAAAGGGACTGGTTAAACAATAAATGTTGCAGATATGATCATCCACAAGGGATCCAGCATACTTTTCTATACATAAGTGTAAGGTAGGTTCATAGTGGTGGAAATTCCTTATAAAGGATGTTAAAAAAAGAATATTTTTTAAGTAAGAAAATATATCATAAGGAGTGGTGGAGGTGAAACCATGTTGGGAGATATGATTAGTTTGTGATTGGTGATTCTAGGGTGGGCCAAGTTCCACGAATCGGTCTGTTAAGGTAAAACAGTTGGATAATAATAATAGGTAGATACATAATTCATTTTATGTGGGACGTTAATGTTTGGTTAATATTACAATGAATTAAGAACTTTTAAATAAAGGCTGAAAGACAATTTATAATCCACACCATTTTTATCATGAATTTCAGTATCTTCTTCATCTAAATCATTTCGAATAGTTTTATGATACATGTGATGATCTCTTGAGCCAACCTACAATGATCATGATGTAATATATAAAACCAAGATAGGTAATTTTCCTCTGAAAATTCATTGTTCATCCTTGAGTATCATATTTAATTCCATTAACTATTATAGAAGACATAGATCTTTATAATAAAGAACATAAACATTCAATTTTTGAACATATTCTATAAATAATAAACCATGATTTTGAAAGGAACATACCGTTCAGAACACAGATCATCTGTGAGTTCCAAAGACCAACTATCTAAAGGAAAAGACCATCTCTGAGGTGCCAACATGGATATTTTATTACGATGGAGCTCAAAAGGATTATCCCTTAAAATTAAGGGAATAAAAAATGTGTGCATTTAGAGTTATAGATAATTACTAATGAAACATTTAAAATGATCAAGAAACATCAACCAATATTCAAATCAAACATTTTCTTATAATTTTATCTCGATATATAAATCACTATGATTGAAATACATGAATAATACTTTTCATTTCATGTATGTAATATAAGGTAAATAAAATCCTGAAATAAATATGTTATTCGGTGATCTTCATCAATCATAAAATATAGACATACGTTTGATCTAGTAACAAACACAATATATGCTTTTAATATATGTATATGATGTATAGATATTGGAAAATATGAATTTAGGGTACTTTGTTTAATGTAATAAAAAAATTCAATATTTGATATAAATATTAATGGAAATGAAAGTGAGATGGTATATGATGATTTTTAGTCATGAATTCATGTTTTAAATATTAGGGTGAAAATACCCTAATTCGAGTAGATGAATAAATAAGTTTAATGTTGGAATTTATATGTTGAAAACACATGAGAACATTATGCTAAATACTATGAAATTATTCGGTGAAATTAGAGGAACCCTAAAACATATATTATATTGCATGATTTATGAAAACATATATTATATTAAAATATAATGTAATCATGGGGGTATAATTATAAGGAAGATAAAATAAAAAATATTCATGCAATTTTTGATATATGTGATTATCATAGGTAGAGAAAAGAAAAGAATTGTATTATTGATGAGAATAACACTCTATCCATTCAATGTGAATTGATATTCAATTCCATAAATATAATGACAAAGATAAATCACGATATATTCAAATAAAATAAAGAAAATAATCTACAAAATAGAGGAAGAATGTCTTGAAAGAATAAGGAATAAGAATTTTTGAGCCTCATGTTGGTGAATCCATGACTGCAGAACCTTTATTATTTAATTCTTGTAATTAAATAATTTCTGTTATGTAAGGAGTTATAAATGTAGGAGTAAATAAAAATATAAATGATGATTAATTACATATTATTTCTTTAGGAAATGAGTACACAATTATTCAAATACCATGATATATTTTTAGTAGAGTCTTTTTACGTTTTAATAGTGATATTATCTCATTCATAATGGAGATAAAATGACTAATACTTAGGTGATATACACCTGCTAATATTTCAATAGTAATTATGAAAAAAATATATGCCGAATAATAATAATAATTTTTCATATCTCAATGGAAAAAAGAGCAGTGGTTATTTATTTTGTATCAAATGATAAGATGTTTGCATCCAAGAGATCTTATGTATTTCGGTTGTTAAAAGTGAAGAGTTTGATGTTGTTACCACATATCATATGATCTAATAGATACATTTAATAAATAATATATTCATTATGATTTCAAATCATAGTGAGATTTAATGATGAACATGGACAACAAGCATGATTATTTCATGATTATATCCCATTAGTTGAAGACATGTTCATTGGTTTGAAGTGTTTTCATGCAATAGGTGGTGCTAATATAAATAATTCCATACCCATATGGAGATAAATATGGTGGGATGAGGTATAAGCTAAATGTATAATTTATTCCTAAACAATGTGTGTGAATTAAAACTACACTTTTTATGACAACATATTCATATTGATAATAAAATCTATGACACCAAAATATCTGATCATGGAAAAATGTAGTTTTTTAAAAAGTGACTATCCTTGTTAAAATAATTTCATGTTTTTTACATTTCAATAAGACATTATATAATAAGGGTACGAGAACACATGAATTCATAGATATATATATATATATCATTATGGGGATTTGTTTTGAATTATAATTAAGGATAATTTAAAATAATTGAAAAGGCTTTAAAAAAGAGGACTCTTGGTTCCCCCTCTCGTAGGTTTCTATATGATCCAATATATGTTTCATGATTAATATTATTGTAGAGATTTTTTTGTAACATAAAAAATTAAGTCTTTAAAGGGGATAATATTAAATAAATAAATTATATTATTTTTTTCAAAAAATAATGAAAACAATAATTTTATCATATTATGATTTTTCTGTAACCATGGTAATTCATTTTTAATTTTTTATTTCTATAATGGGATGGATGTGGGAATAATTTATCCATATTTTCAGATAATTATTTCTTCAAGAATTTTCTTTTGATTGTATCTTTTACATATTTTATTGTTTATAACAAATTCCACTTTGTAATTTATCTTTTAATAAATTAATCTTTATTGAGAAATTTATTTTAGAATTAAATCAAAAGATTGATATTTATAAAATGTAATATAATAACTCTAAAACATAAATATAAAAAATTCACATCTCTTACTCATAGTATTTAATGAACTTAAACATGTGACATAATACGGGTTTGTTATGTTTTCCTTTAACCACTAATATGATACATACTGTACTTATTTTTAGCATTAATAATCCAAATGTATTAATGTTTCCCTCCTAATAGAAAATGATAATGAAGGGATCATTTAACCTTTTAGATTTTAGGGAGAAATGGTGATATAAATACAAGGATAAAAAATTGGGTGCAATTTGAGGAGTCTTGTAGTTGGCTAGTAGATATTCAGCTGAATTATTTTTTTTATGGATTAATAAATTTCATTGATGGCATGTTATGTCCAATGATGAATAATGTATTTTAATTTTGTGAAGTGATAAAGGGTTTCCTAAGAATATGTATCTAGTAAACGTAAAAAATTGGTTGAAAAATAAACCGTAGCATGTGATGATCTATGGACTAGGAATAAGGTATAGTGGTAATGGATGGAAACAAAGAGATGAAAAACCAAGTCTGGTTTGAATTTCCCATCCACATGACATGTATTCCTAGGAGAATATGTCATATATGTTTGGTTATATGGTTTATAGGGTTTTATGTTTTATAAAATATAACATTTCATGTGAATTTGGGTCACAATATGTGTTTTACTAGTTTTGTGGCTTTTTCACATACAAACTATATATTTTGAGTGGTCAGCTAACCACTCATGCCTTATGTGATCATATACATATTGTGTATTTTAGGAGGTATAGTATTTCATGGAATCTATTAAAAGTCAATGTTGTATAAATCTAGATGGAATGACTATTCGTAATAGTGATATATGCCCAAATAGAGTTACGATTCCAACACACCATTTTGACTATTGTACACACAATGTTTGTTGAATGGGCATGATCATTTTACTAATATAAACACCATGTAGCATACCATGAAATAAATTGGATCTACACAAAAAGACATATATATATATATATGGGGGTATTTATTGTAGGTATTATCTATAGACACCATGTTCCCATGATAGACACACCATGTATTCTAACTTCATAAGGAATTATATGGAATGAAAAAAAAAAGTATCCTTTAATAATATCAATAGAAACCTTGTATCCAAATGGAATATATGGATAATTCTCAATTTATACCTCAATTTATGATTTATCCCTGAATGATAGTTTTGAATTTATTATTATTCTATTCCATTTATCATTATTCAGTGATCATAGTATAATTATAAAAATTCTAAATTAATGTTTTCTGGATCACAATTTGGATTTATTTTGGGATATTAGATTATATGGAGATATGATTTGTTGTGGGTGAGACATTTAGAGTCAATAATGAGTTATATACACCCCCATGTATTGGGGTTTATTCCTACATGTATGGTATTTTGGGTTATCCCCTAAGGACATTTAATTATATGAGTGTAACCCTTATATGATGATGGAGATCATAGTTTTCGATGAATACCATAGCAGGGTGCTCCATCAATGGAGTTTATACCCCCCCCCCCATATGTTAGGGAGCAGTCCTCCATAGGGGTTGGGTACTCCCTCTGTCAATATATACGTACCTTGATGAGGCATGTTCCCCTACTATAATGAAAAAGAGGTAGTTTGGATGTTATAGAGTAATATTATATTATTATTTGAAGAACATACCATTTTTTTATGTAGATTACTTTGGTATTTGGTTGTTTTTGAGTGTTTTCAATGAATATAAATTATATCTTTTAGTTTTAATATAAACTATTGGTATTGTGAGACTTTCTATATATTTGATATAACATTTTTTTTGTAATATGAATCTCCATAAAGATGGGCTATGAAGTGTAAATTTCATCCCTTTCTAGTGGTTGTTTTGAAATTAGAGAATATCCTGTTTTTTTATACAAGAAACTATTCCAAGTTATATGGTGGGATAAAACATATTGCTTAATAATTTATCTTATTTTTTGGGTCATTCACTTTGGTATATTAGCAGTCACCCATACATGGGATTCATTCCTACACAAGTTATAACCACCCATGTATAAAATAAATATATATTTCATCATTTTTTATAAATTCTCTATATGAATCACATTAACAAACTTCCACGATCCAAAATGGTTTCATATCTTTTATTTATATATTAATAATGATCAAATTTTTTGAATTATATTTAGCACCATCCGAAATGATCTTCACAAATATTAACTTTCAAATACATATCATACTTACTAAAATTATTTATAACTAATGGAGAATAAAAACATCAGAAATAGTGAGATACTATAAACTATAAGGGTAATCATGGGATACATCAGTTTTATATCATATATTATTTTTTAAAATATGAATAAAGTATACCAAATATATATCAAATTAGTTATAGATTATAAATCATGATTAATGGCATTAAACATTGTTATAAAAAATATATGAGTCAATTGGTGTGGAATCATCATTAATCCACCATGATCTATTAAGTCATATCTTAAATATAAGAACATTTCATATCAGTCAATGTAAAAATAATATGCATAATATTTTATTTGATTAGTCATGGATCACTTTTAAGAACATCATCAGATAGGTGAAAAAGGCACATAATGGATTGATATCACTCCCATACAACTTTTCATACTTGGAATGGGTTCACTCCCAATTATCCATATTACCTTCTCATGATATATAAGTCATTATCTAATATATTTAAGGACAATATAATCATATACCAAACCATTATATAATTAAAACTATAGATATATGTTCTAAATGGTAAAAAAACATTAATAATTTGATCACAAAATAGTTAACTTGTGGAAAAAATCATTTTATTGATAATGTCCTTTAAACATAATCATCATAATTAATCTAGAAAAATAATGTCAATTGTTTCATAATAGAACATGACTAATGATGTAGAATATATATAAAAATATATTGACTTAGATTAAAATTCTATTCTAAAAAATAATTAAAAATATTCATCTAAAATAAAGAGAAAACATCCATTTTTATTTTGAAAATAATTAAAAAGAAGAATTTATAGAAAAATTGGGGGAAAATTTCCTTTGAAAATAGTTAATGATCTCAAATTAAGCATCATGATTATGGAAATACATGATGTTATAAAAATTCATTCATTTCATATAAGTTAACTAAGTGCATTCTTTACACACATTGGTAAAAAGTCAACAGTTAGTCATACCAAAATGTATTAAAATATCCCACTATTAATTTTTAAAAAACATCAATGGTAGGGGAAATTTTTTTATAAAAACATTTTTTTAATGTTAAAAACACTCATATAAAATTTCAAGAATGTGGACATAGAATTTAAGGATTCCCGACCAAAAAGAGGAAATAAGGACCATTTTCTAAAAATGTTTCCTCAATCTATTTAAGTACCAAATAAAGGATAATTATAGTAATGAATTAACCCCAATATTGAGAATAGGATATTAAAATATATGTTTTTAAAATATATGGTTAATATAATAACCCTAATTAGAATTATAACAAAGGGATTCTTGAATTGAAATTAGATTGTAATATAAACCCTTACCATATGTCATGAATTTCCCCATACGTGATATTTTACTCTAAGTAGAAAATTTATATTCATTATAAAAATATAAATTAAATATATTCATATCTATATTTTAACATATAATTCCATTATAATTTTTAATCACTAATTTAGTAACAAATTTTCATTAATGTAATCATTTAGGTGATAACACTTTTGTTTCCCCTGTGAGTTTCAGTTCAACGATTTTGGTCCTTGGACGATGATCATAAATTCATAATATCAATATTATTTACCATTTTTTAAGAAATAATATTATTTTTACTATATTAAATTTTGTAACCTCTCTTTAAATTCAAGATAAAAAATGAAATATATTTATTTATGGTTACAGTAGTTTGAACATATGCATGAGTAATGTTTTCATTTGATCACAAATAAAAGAAACAAATATTCAGTAATAATATACCTATAAAATTTAATAATATTATAATAAATATAATAAATATATTCATTATATATATCCTTTTTACCTTCTATGTTAAGAACAAATTAAAATTGAATCACATAACTTCCTGTAGGTGCTAGTCTGTACGTACTCATGAGTGAAATTGTCATTCTCCAACATATGGGAGGGTGAATTTTTTGATAATATTTAACCATAAAATAAAAATAATTATTATATTATAAACATATTTTTCCAATAAATCCCTCAATATAATCATCCATGATAGATGGTGATAAAAATAAAATTCATAACATCATGGATATTGCAGTTCATATGTACACATAAGCAATTTTTTTCTTTTACATTAGACCGAAAGAAGATGTAAAATGGTTGTACCATTAAAATGACTACATTTAAATATATAATTATAAATATTTATTCATATTATTTTGTTTTTAAGCTTTTTTGTATCTTGAGGAAAAAATAATCTCAAAAATAGAATGGTAAGAAAAAATACGTCTTCTTCAAGCATCAGCATTTGGAATTCAACTTATTCTTTCATGAGAATATATTTTGGTTTATGTAGTTCTAATATGATTTATAAATAAATTTTCGTAAGGTATTTGGGAATGTACTGTCTAAACTAGGGTGCTCATGTAGGGTATAAATGGGAGTGGAGGAGGTGCCTTTTTATATGTCAGGTGAGTGGAAAACTTGTAAATACTTGAAACATTATTACAAAATATATGTATTATCCAAGTAAATTGGAACCAAAGTTTCATAGTTTCTAATATAATAATATTTATTTATAAATTAATTAAACCATTAAGACTTAAATAATGGTTTTTGTGTTATGATAAGTCCTTATCCCTTTATTTAAACTCATTTAGCATTAACCATGGTGAAAATTATCTACATAGTAACTATTCATTATGGCAAAAAATAAAATTGGACATATAACCGAATTTAATTAAATGGATTTACAATATTGGATCCAATTATAATGATTCAATTCCAAGAAGTGGATTAATCTTTTTAATATAATAAAATAATGAAACCAAAAACAATATTCTGAAAAATCATTATTTTATGTGTAAAAAAATTTACACTAAAATCTATTATAATTTTGATTACCATGATGTTTTTGGTTCATTAATAAATAAATTGTGGTTATTAGGAAATTTTTTCAAAAACATAACTTCAACTTGTAACCACACTATTTAATGGAAAAAATCCAAAAACAGTTTTTCATTAGAATAAAATACAACTTAGGTTCAAAATATACATGATTAAATTTTAAATATAAAATTTGATTTTTAAAATTAATTAATTTTTTAATTAATCATAAATTTATTCAACCAAATGTTTTTATAATTTTTATTATAGTATGTATATCATGGTGATTTAATAATTTTTACATTATTTGAAAAAAAATTGTACTTTTTCTATAAATTAAAAAAACATTTAATTAAAATAAAACAATTTCCATAAGTTAATTTTAAAATGCTTATTAAAAGGATGATAATAATTTTTTCAAAATAAAATTCTATAATAAAACTTTTATTTTATTAATAATATAGAAAAAAAATTATAAATAAAAAAATATTGTTGATATATGAATAATTAATATAGAAATTCTTATAATATCCAAATTTATTTTTTAAAAAAACTTTTAACTAATTGTCTCATAATATATTAAAATTATTATTACAATAAAACATTAATCAATTATGTTTTGTTTTACATGAATCATAAGCTATCAAACACAGCTAATTTTGATATAAAAATATACTATAAAATCTCAAATTATTATATTCTAACCCCTTAAATGAAAATTTACAAAAAAATTATAGCACAGCAATACAAGAAAATTATGATACTTATACCTCATCACATCTTTGTTTCACATGTTTCTTCCTAAAATTTATAATTCCCCTTGAGATCATTAATTTTTTGGGAAAACAATTCTATAGAAAATTATTTATTTGATGAAATATTTTTACTGGTTATTCATTATAAGAAAGATCATTATCTAATGGAATGACCGTTTTGTTAAAAAAAGACAGAGAAGCTAGAAAATAATTCCTCAAAAGTGATACCTGGAACACATAATGAACTTAAGAGAGGTTTAGATGAAGATACAAGTGAAAATCTACCATTCCAATACAGTCAAAATATCATAAAAACTAATGTATCTAGGGATTAACATCCATTTCATTGAAAATATCCTTACACACATATATGTATATTTCCATAGGATCAATGTATCATAGACACGGAACTCAAAATCCCATCAATGGTTATCATCACATATTATTTATTGACTATGAGCTATTAAAATATGGCGATGAATGGATTTAACATTCTCTGTCATTTCATCATCTAGATTAGTTCCTAATAACATTTGTTCTCCTACTAAATTCCAACATGATATATATTTTTTGTATTTCCTAGAGGGACTCATAAATAAAAATATTAATTCTTAATTGAATTATATTATTGTAAAAAAATTAAACTTGATGGTGGTGTTGATCCCAACAACCATTGAAGTAGATATTATAAGATCCAATCATATCTTATTATGTATGAATAGTTCACTTATTATAACCATCTATATAGGGATGATATGTAGTGAAAAAATGAAGATACGTATCCAGGGCATGCTGATGAATTCTATAGAACATTTATGTTAACCTTCATGCTCAATCAGATGTGATAGAGATTGGTACTCTATGAGACCATACAACTTGCATAAAATATCTACTAGATAGATGATAAAGATTGAAATTTTAATTTATAGAAATGAAATGTGATAAATATTTATTTTTCTCAAATATGAAAAAAAATAGTAGTTTTCTATTTAGATGTCATAGTGAGTCTTATGATGAAATCCATGATGAATTGTTTCTTATTTTTATTATTTTATAGGTAATGGTTGTATCATATAATTATAATTATATCTATGATCATAAAATCATAACATATGAGGAAGTGAGATACATACCCAAAAATATCTCTTTTTATGACATCCTAGAAGAAATACTATTTAAGATCACTATAATTATTCATGATTAAAGTATTAATATAGAATGAATAGCTATGTTCTTCATCAAAAAATATTATTCAATTCTATTATTAAAGAGACATATATTAGTGTATTGAACCTTCTCATTGAATCATGGTCAATTTTGACCTTTAGAGAAATCCTTACCTTAATTTACAACTCCACATCTTCAATATGGTGGAGTATGACTCTTTGCTACTCTTTAATGAAATTCATGGAAAGGGTAATATTCCATGGAATATCTTATACACCATTAGAAAATGCAATGCATTCAGGGGAAATAATATGTCGGTTTCTCACACATGGCGGGAGGGGAATATGGTGGCAGATTATCTGGCTTCCATGGTTTGCTCAGATCAGAGGGTAATTTATTTCTTTTGATTGGGTGAGTTTCCTAAGGAGGGGATGACACTTGTGGCCAATGATGCTATGGGTTTACAATAATTTTGACCACCTTGAGGTGTTTTTGTGGTTCTTTTGTACTATGGATTTTATTTCAATAAAAATGGTAGCTTTCAGTAAGTGGTGATTTTTTTACATGATAGAAATGAATTTTTATTGGCCAAATGTATAGCAGAAGGTCATCTATGATGGAGTGTGGTTTGAGAAGGAATAAAATCATACCAAAAATAATGTGGGAAAAAGGATGAATAAATTCATTATTTCACTATTTATTGTTTTAAAAATGGGACTGCAATTTTTAATGGGATTTCATATAACACTTGGTGATTTTATAATATATATTTTTTCAATAAAATATATTTTAAATGTTCAATAGCTTGTGGTGAATAAAAAATAAAAAATAAGTGAAAATAATTTACTACTACAAAAAATTGAATACATTACACAATATTTATAAAAAATTGATGATTAAAATATATTCAGAAATTAAACTGGTCATGTTCACCATAGAAAATACAATTCATTTTTTCGAGGTAGCTTTGAACTAATTTGGTAAATTATAAATTGTCATTAAATATAAATTTATTTAGGAATTATATCAATAAAATTTATTGAAAAAATAAATAAATATTTTTATAATAAAAACCATCATCCATAAAATGATTAATTAACTATTAGGAATGAGGATTTAATTATTAATGGTTAATCACAGTGTTTTTTCTAAATGCAATTTTT
This sequence comes from Viscum album, assembly GCA_963277665.1. NCBI lineage: Eukaryota > Viridiplantae > Streptophyta > Magnoliopsida > Santalales > Viscaceae > Viscum > Viscum album. The sequence continues at coordinate 610,675,256 of OY728150.1, read as the reverse complement.
TATATGTGAAATATTTTTTATTTAATATTTAATATTTTAAATACCATAATTTTAGTTTTATAAAATATAAATTATTTTTGGATTCATCCTGATATATTTATCACAGAGTGAATATTAATGATTTTTTTAAATAGTTACTTTTTATATGAATATTTAAGCATAACATTCTTAAAAATAATTTTTTTTATATGAAAAAAATTCCCTAATTATTTTAAATAATGAAAAATACTATAATAATTATGAAATAATTAACATATAAGAACGAATTGAAAATATATGATAACATTATACTTAATTTGAAAACCCATTATCAGCTTTTTGGCACCTAAGTTTTATTTTATTTACTAAAAACTATTTTATTCCATTTCCTTTAACTATATATAAATAGTGATCAATATTTTTTATCCTTAAAATAATTCCATTAAAAAATATTTATTTATATATATTCTAATAAATGTCATGGGGATCAATTCTATGCATGAATTTGGTGTAAAAAATTTTCTATGTTTAAGGAAACGTTTTTATAAAAAATCAATGAATTTTACATTAATATATTAAATATAATTTGACCACCTATAGAAATGGAATCCTATAAATTTTATTCCATATTTGGAATCTGTATAACCATATTTTGTTACAAAGTTCATTTTATTTATAGTCATGATAAATTAATTACCATGGTAAAATGTTCATTGACATAAAAATTGATAAAATTTGTTAAAAGGGTTAAAATAAGGATACAAAGCTTCAAAATATCACTAAAAAAGATAATTAGTTTTATTGGTTTAGTGTTTTTAAAACCAAATAAATATATCATTGAAATTTTCCTTATTATTTTCCACATCCATCAAAATGGATTTATATTTGTTTTAATTTAATGGTATTTACAAGTGTGTTATTTATATCACTTATATAATGGACCCTCCACTCCTCACAGTTTACACTCATTGAGAACATTAGATTGAACAATATCTACCCAAATCCATTAAAAACAAAGTTGTACATTTTCTATATGTTCTTTTCTCACAAAATATTACCCCAATAAGCCTTAAATGAGATAAAAATAGGGATACCAAGGGCATATGTAATTTGTAAGGGTTCAGATACTTCTAGATTACCCCTTTGTGTGTTTCTGATGATTGAAGTGCTCAGAGGTGGATCAGAAGATGTTTGTAGAAGTTCAGTTAAGTGAAATCTGGTAAAAGGGGATTACAGTCATGTAACTACATTAAACTATGTGAAATTATATTTAATGGGTTGTTTCATAGTGTGAAAGAGGGATTCATGGAGTGAAATGTTTTGGGGTATAAAAAATAAATAAAATTCCAATGCAGCATGTTTTTTTTTTGGAACTGCATTTCAATGCATTACACGACGTAAAATAATATTACCCATACTGTAATTACCTGATTCTGTATGTTTTAAGTATTTTTCATCCCCTTTAATTTTTTCAAAACCTATGGATGCAATGGATCTCCCCCGACCCTAGGCACCCAACGATCCTCTCTTCTGTGCTTTGGGGATTCCTTCCTCATGGAACAAAAATTATCTCCTATCATAGATTTGTAGTGAACTATCTTTAATATAATTTATGAACTACCACCATTGGGGAGGTTTCAAAAATCCTTTTCTATCCATTTCTAATTTCTATGTGATGTGTCATGATCTTCATGTCTCAAGTGGAGTTTTCTTGGTGGTTGGTTAGTGCATTTGTGCCATAGTGTCCTCGGGTGGATGTAGTTTTTACAGGAGATTTGATCATGATCTATTTCTTTGATCCATTTTCATATGAAGAATGTAAATGACCTTTTTAGGTAGGGTATTTGATGATTCTATTTTTATTTATGTTCAATTTTAGAGTTAGAATCATTTATCCCCCTGTATTGCAATGAAATTGACCTAATAATTATATGAACCATATTAATGAAATTGGTATCGATCTTTTGTTTTTTCCTTATACCGTAATAAACTTTTCCTCTTGATTTTACAGATAGTGTGATATCTATTAATTTTGGGATTTTTAATTTTTTTCTTGATGGAAATTGTAAAATAACGTAAATTCAGAATTAATTGGTAAATTAATTGGCTAAATTATAATGATTCATGTTTAATGAATCTATTTGTTGTTATTGTAATTTGATGATAACAAACGTGATGCATGTTATAATGTTTAATTGATTTTTTTGATAAACCTGAATCATGTTTATTCTTTGTGAAATATCTATTGAAGGAATGTTAAATTAATTTTTTAATTTATTTGGTGAAGTATTGTTGCTTATGTTTCCCATAGTTGGAAGTTATGAATAATGAATCAATTAATCCAATATGGAATAAGAACTTGTGTTGTGATAAAGTTAATTCCATATAGGGATTGAGGTGCCTTCACGTTTTTAATTTCCAATTGACTATTCTTCGTAAAAGTGATAGATTTATATGTGGGAAGGTTGAATTAATTGATTTTTGTATGAAATCTTATTGATAGGTTTGTTTCTACTACTTGTGATGTGATACGGATACAAGACTTGTGGTTGTGGGGGTAGGGAGCCCCATATGTGATGTGAGATCAGGATGGCTAATCTTCGAGGCCTATTATGGTATGCGGGGGTAGGGAGGACCTGTGGTTGTGGAAAATGTTGATTTCTAGAGTGGAAAGATGAATCTGTTTATATATGTGGGTGTTAGGGACGACATTGGGGATGATGGAATTAGTTGAAGTTGGGCTTACCCATCGACGTAAAGTGGTTGTTATGAAACCTATTGTTTTTATCTATTTTACCTTCCATACGACTTGAGATAGATGTTCTTAGTTACCCTCCTTCTAAAATAGATGATGATGAATAGCTTATTCCACATGATACCCATGTTTATCTTCTTCGGGATGGATGGGTCTATGGTTTTTCAAAAGGTGGCAAAGACTCGATGAGTATCTCATCTACCCACCGTGTTGTGAACCTTGAGTTTTCAATCATAGAATTATTTTCTACATTTCCTGGGAATATGGAAAATGGTAATGTTGTCAAAAACATAAACACATGATGTTTAACAATTGGGGTTTGAGCTTGTTTGTATGTTGTATAGATGTTATTTTTTCTGAGGTGTTGTGGACTCGGTTGGGTAATGCCTGGAGGGAATGAAAAATTGTAGCGATGATAATGTTTTGAAATGTGGGAAATCATAAATTATAATTAATGTATGAATACTTAATTAAAGTAAATTGAAAATAATAAAAATTGATAAAGTGATTTAATTTAGCCCTTCAGATGGTTGTCTGCATGTTGGATAACTAGTATTAGCAGTGGAAGACTGGAGTTTGAGATACGTTAGCTACAATTGATTTGAAGACTTTTTTTGACCATAGTGTGTGTAGGTATATTATATCTTTTACTTTTTGTGTTTCTATATGCTCCTCCACACTTTCGGTCAGGAAAACTGACACCCTGGGGATTCTGAGCCCTAGGGGGTGTTTTCCCCTACATCCCGATGGGAGGATAGATGGATAACTACCCCCTTTATCCCCACTCTCTTATCTTGGTTGTTACATGTGTTGGAATGCATGAATATTTGTTTTCCCTATATATGTGTGTATAGGTCCATAATATCTTATAGTTATTTTTTTATGGAAAATTAAATTTTTTTGTTGAAATATAATATCATACAAAGGAGGAAACCCAAAAAACACACAAAAACACAAATGAATCATAAAAAACTCATAACAGCTTGTAATGATGCATCCCCAGAGAATCTCTTAAGATAGTCTTCTTGCATTAAAATTGTAAGGCACCAAAATTGTTATAGATAATATGATATTCGTCCACTCTACCAGCTCTAGCTAGCCCATCCGCCACAAAATTCCACTCTCTCCACACATGTCTAACATCACATGGTTGAATGATAATTAATTTTCACTACCTAACATAGTACTCCAACTCCAAAGGTGTGCATGCTTCCCCATGTAGGATCCAAACCATATATTCACAGTTTGATTCAATTTCATCAACCAAAAATTTAAACCTCTGGCAAAGAATAATACTACTGAGAATGGTTATAACCTCCGCACCCAAGGTGTTTCGAGAACCATAAAGGCACATAAACCAATTAGGACTGAAATCATACCATCTCTCATCGTCCCACCTCCACTAATTATACCAACCAATAATGATCCATCAACATTTAGGTTTAGGCCCCTAATGGGTGGGGTTGTGGTTAGTCATTCAAATATATTCCATATATAGTTTCCTATAGATTACTATAGGTGTAACTGGTATAGGATATGATGGTTTGAGGATCCTTACTCAGTGTATGGGCTTTGATGGATTGTGATATAATACTCAGAAGGTAATACACATTATACGAGCTATGCTGGATAATAGAAAATATAAGGTTACATTGATTACCTAGATGTGGTGGTGTGATGCACTAGGTCTGGATGATGCCCAAGGGGTGAGTTGTGGTGCTTCTCCATGGTATCTAGGGCAAGCCATTTTAGAGAGAGATTCTTAGGATGTGTGACATTAGGGATAAGTGGAAAACCAACGGGGAATGTGAGAATGGTTTACCCATGATTTATCATAATATATTATATACTCTGGTAAGTGGTACATGGTGAGAGTATCCATGATAAGGCTGGGAACATAGTATACCTGGGTAGGTGATGACTTAATTTTACTTGTTGTTCACTATGATCTAGCATGATTTCTTTAATTTGTCACAAGAGGATTCTAGGAGGATACCAATTTGTATTTTTTCATTATCACCCAATGTTATATGAAATGTATTTCAGGTCTGTTGGAGCAGGATAGAGATTAGGTTGGTTACTAATAGCATGTGGGTTTTGCAGGAGCTCTTTGGGATTTGTGTTCACTATTGTTTTACAATCATTTAGTATTCACATATTTCACTCTCATTGGTAGTAGTGTTTTCATGAAATTACACATATGTAATTGGGTTTATTTTATGTTATATTCTAATGGAGAGTTGGTTTGTGTCTATCTTATATCTCTATTTTGTATCTTTTCTCTTAAAGGGTATTGCCTCCCATCAGTGTGTTTTCTATACCCTCAGAGCTAGTCGAAAACTAGGGGCCTTCTAGAGGCCGGACTCATAGATCATTATCTATATTCTCACATTTCTAGACCAGGAAGGGTACACATTGTGGGGAGGTGGTTATGAATTTTTGGTGTCAGAGGTCTGGTTGAGTGAAAATATGGATTTTGGATTTAAGAACATGTAAAGTTACATGGGTTTGTATGGAAAGAATGTCATCTAAATTTAGAAAGTGATGTAAACACAAGAGTTTTACTGGTATATAATTATTTATGGCCCTCTATGATCTTATTCATGGACCTTTAGGTTTATAGTGGCTACTAAATGATGTGATACTAGTTGCAGGGTAGAGACTAAGGAAATTATCATGCATCATTCATTATTTCCCATGTGCTTGAATTGGTAGAACATGAGATTGGTTAACCTAAAATTAATAAAAAAAATATTTAATGTAAATATATTCCATATTCTAGGTTTAGGATCTCTAAAGTTTTGTTCATTTTAAAGTATGTCTCCATGTCGAAGTTCTCATTAGGTTCGAACATAAGTTGTTCAACAGGATGTGCCAGTAGATCTACGTAGAGTATAGGTTGATGAAGACAAATCTAAGAGTTTCAGATCCATATTCTATAGATGTATGAAGGATAATTTTCATATACATTCATGAAATACAGGTTGGAGGAGGTTGAAATAGATTTATTTTTGATCTGTGCTCGGAAGGATCATTAGGTATCGTTGGTTGTGATGATGCTATGTGGGGTAGTGAGGTAGCAGTGGTTCATGTTCCTTAGAGATTATGAGTAGTCATCAATATTGTGGGATAAGCTCTGAGAGTAATTTAATATTGAGTTTCATTGTTCGAACATGAAGGCGTTTAGTCCGTATGATCTTCTGACCCTTTGGTTAGGGAGCTCTAGTATTCAAGAGTTCGAGATCCATTTCAGAAACCTTTTTTGATATACATTAGACCTGTTTCTTGATGTGGGGGCTAGGGTGAGGCATTTCAAGGAGGATATACAGACATAGATCTAGTACCAGGTCCCCATGTTTATGCTAACTATATATCTTAGGGTTCTAGAAAGGGAAGAGGTAATCAAGAAGACGTTATCTAGTACCAGATCATCACGAGAGGGGAGTCATCATGAATCCTCATAAAGAAGAGTTGGGGTCTGGGGACCCCGATTTTCAAGGAAGAAGTGTTTCTGCACTTCTGAGGGTTGGTTCTAGCCCTTAGTAATTCTTTTTTCCAAGGTAAGAGGATCTCAGACCATTTCTAATGGTTCGTGCAATTTGTTTCTAGTTGATGCCGAAGTCATCAACCATGTGAATGCCTGAAAATTCTATGCAGTTAGGGTGCATCAGGTGTTCCACTTCAGGATCATTCGTTGATAGATTTCTAGACAAAACGGTAGTAGTAGGTTATAAATGTTTTGGATTAGTGGAGAGAAAATGGGTCAGGAGTAGGAAATCCCCATAATTCTACTCATCCTCAAAGGGAAGACCGTGTCCATATATATGGTCACTATTAGGGTTAGGGAGGTCATGGAGTAGGTCATAATCAGATTAATGGGTTAACATCACCACAACCAGGTGAGATAGATGTAGTTCGAGGAACCATTTTTTTTATTTCTACTTGGTTTCATGCATTTTTTTGATTCATGGATGACACACTCCTTCATATCACATGCCCTTTTCTATACTTTTCGACTTCACTTAGAGAGGCTTCCAATTCCATTTGCATTGACTACTCCAGTTAGAGATTGAACTAATTTATTTGAATCATTTAAAGACTGTGAGCTTATTCTAGGGAAGCACCTCTCTTAGGTATATTTACAATTTTTATAGATAAAACTATATTATTTCATCCTCACTTTGTATTTGTTGACTTTGGCGAAGGCTATCATGGACTACTTTAGTTTGCATATGGTGTTATTTGATGATAATAGAGAGCTAGTAGTGATTCTTGACTAGAGAGACCCTTTGATGGGCCAAAGGTGTGCTCTATACATGTCATCCTTGATGGATGAGAGAATACTACATTTTTCAAAGGTTTATCATTTGGAGTTTCCCATGTTTATAGAAGAGTACCCCGATATATTTCTAGAATAGGTTGTAACATTACCCCCTCAATGATAGATCGGGTTCGGGATCGAACTAAATCTAGGAATGTCTCCTATGTAAATGTCTCCATATAGGATGGAATCTTATATGTTTAAGGAGAAACATATATAGATCTATACTCTGTTTAAGTGTGGTTTTGTTCAGCCAAGCATGTCACTATGGGGTGAACCAGTTTTATTTGTGAAGGATGTTGATGGCAGTTTGCAGTTGTGTGTCAATTATCACCTCATGAAAAATTGGATAGTGAATAATTTCTATCATCTTCTATATATTAATGATTAATTCTATCAGATTAAGTGTGAATTTTTGGTCTACAAGATCGATATGCAGTCGGGATATCATCATATTTGAGTGAAGTATGAGGACATTCCAATGACTGCCTTCCGTTGTCTTCCTAGTAATTACAAGTTCATTGTGATTTCGTTCAGTGTTATGAATGATTCAGTTGTTTTCATGGGGACGATCAATAAAATGTTTCTTGAGGACTTTTATATTTTCTTGGTGGTTTTCATTGATGAAATACTAGTGTAATTCACATTAGAGGATGAAAAATCAGAGCATCTGCATGCCGTTTTGGGAGATCTTCATCAACAAAAAATTACTAGGAAGTTGTATTAGTGAGGGTTTTGGGGATCAATAAATCCATTTAATATTTATTTTTGTATCCTAGTAGGGATCTTCTATTGGTCTATTGACTGGAGAATCAGTTGTGTATTGAGAATCCCCCAATATAGTGGCAAAAGTGTAATGTTTTTTGGTCTTTTGGACTATTGTAGGAGAATCATAGACGATTTCTCTCAGGTTGTGACTCCTCTATCAACATTGACTATAATGTATTAATAATTCATTTGGATTTATCAGTGTATATAGGATTTTGAGTAAATTATGGAGATGTTGGTCAGTGATCCAGTTCTTTTTCTACAAGCAGAAGAAGTTCAGTTTGAGGTTTTCTATGATTCTTTGCATCTAGGGATATGCTATGTTTTTATGTAGAATAGATTAGTTTTTTTGGGTCTTGGTAGTTACTACCCCATTGAGAAAAACTATTCCACCCATGATATTGAGTTGTAAATGGTGGTGTTTTCCCTAGTGTTGTGGATACATTACCTCATCAGTGAGCACTTTGTGGTCATCACTGATCATAACATTTGGAGTTATTCTTTTCCCAAAGTGGCTTAAAAATGTGACAACATCCTTGGATGGAGTTCTTATAAGATCATGACATCAAAATATCATATACAAATGTTAATGAGAAATTTGTAGCTGATGATCTGAGCAGGATGTAACTTAGTGATGCAGTGTGTGAATTAGGTTGTTCTTGGAGAGTAATAGGGAAACTTTCAGCAATATATCATGATATGGGAGAAGATGGGGGATGTGGTTTTCATTTTCATAAGGTAGTGTAGTCATATATATAGTTGTAGGTGGTGAAATCCAAGTTGGTGGATCTTAAAGTGGAGGTCTGGAGAGTCCGAGTTATTTATGGAGGGGCCCCTAATGGTTGGTTTGAGGATAAACTACCAAAAGTATTGTTTTGAGGGAGTCATTTAATTCCTTTAGAGATGTATGAGATGGTTCTCATTGTGTTTTATATTTCTCCATTATTGGTACATGCATGCATTAAAAATTTATACAGAGTTGTGAGTGTTCTGTTTTGGTGGCCATTTATGTAGTGTGTAGTTGTGGAGTTTTTGTCTCGATGTAGGGTCTACCAGAAGGTAAAGGTCGAGCAACATGTTCACAGTAGTTTTCTTCGGACGTTACATGTTTATTTAGTGAAAGTGGGAGGAAATATTGATAGAATTTGTTACCAGTTTACCTCGAGCTATAGGAGAATATGTATCTATATGGGTAGTATAGAATAATTTGAAAAAATCAACCCACATTATAGTTATCTAGGAGTCGATCTCAGTGAAGGTTTTATGGAGGTAGTATCTGGATGAGGTTCTGAGACTCCATAAAGTCTTAAGGATAGTCATATCAGACTGAGATGATCATTTTAACTCAAGGGAATGGGGAGGTCCCCATAATGATTCTGTTTCTTAGATATTCCTTAGAACTACATTCCTTCTATAGAAAGATGACCAGATAGACCAGACCATCCATACTCATGAAGATATGTTGATCTCTTGTGTTCTAGATTGTAGAGGATCATGGATGTGGATCCTTACCTAGGAAGTGTTCACTTACAACAGTATTTTTTACTCTACCAATGGTATGTAACCATTTGAAGCCTTGTATGGATAAACATTCCACTCTCTATTGTGCTGGAGTAGGGTCGGTGATTCAGAAATTCTTTGGCTAGAATTGGTACAAAACACGATAGAGATGGGTTGGGTGATTCATGAGAGGATTAATATAGAACATGATCATTGGAAATCATATCCAATAATAGGAGACATTTATAGAATTATGTTTGGGATCATGTGTTTCTAAAGGTGACTCCCAGTAATGGGAATTGAAGGTTTGGTCTTAGGAGTAACCTTTCTCCCTATTTTGTTGGTGATTTCAATGGGTTCTCTTATTATGGATTTGTGGAATTATAAGTAGTATTTCCCCCATAGATGATATGGATACGTGATTCTTTTTACATGTCAGAGCTTCGTAGTTATCTTTATGATGACCCTCGAAACATCAATTTGGGTGAGATCGATTTTAAAATTATGTGACCTTCAAGGAGTAGACTGTAGAGTTCTAAGACCACTAAGAGAAGGTGTTTCAAAGGAAAGAGAACACATTTTCTCAAGTCATGTGGTGACATGGTGGTGTGTAGGAGAGTACATGGGAACATGAGTCACATATATGTACTCAGTACCATGAGATGTTTTTTGTTTAGTTATTATCTTGTAATGTTGTTCGTTTTATGGTTGTAGAACCATTCTATTTATGAGATGGATTTATATTATTGTTTGATGATGAATACTCTCTTTTGAGAGGTATCTCACATGGGAGTGTGTTTAAGAGATCGTAGTGGTTATTGTATTGGTTTGGGATCATTCCACTAGTGATGCGATTGAGCTCCTGTTGAGGCGAGATCCCCGAGATGTATATCTCTGGGTGGTTGTTTGGATGACCACTTTAGGTTTTCTCTCTAGGTAGGTTTCATATTATCAAGAACAATAATATTTTGTGAGGAATACAATTTAAGGATTCATATCTGCATGGATCGACCAATTGGGTGCTTTCAAAGATCGAAGTTCTTGGGTGTTTCTTGAAATATGATTAGAGAAATTCGATTATCTGAATGATAGGAAGAGGGGATTACATGTTATGTATTCACATTAAAGGTCATAAAATTATATTTAATGTTTTTTCAGGGTGTGAAATATGGATTCACAATGTGAAAATTTTTAGGGTTAAAAAAAATAAAAGTCATAGGTGATTCATTTTTCGACAGAACTCGACGTTGAGGCATTACAAGATGTTAAAGGGGGTTACAGGTTGTGTAATGTCCCAACCCCATATGTTTGATGTGTTTTCCAAATGCGTGGGTTTTTTCAAAACCTACAGCTTCAGTGGAACTCCCTAGACCCTAGGTGACCCAACAACCATCTCTTTAGTGTTTTAGGGATTCCTTCATCAAGGAACAATCCCTAGATCCCATCTATGATCTATAGTGATCTGTCTTCGATATAAGGTATGAGCTACCTCTTTTATTTAGGGTTCTTCAATCCATTTTCTTATGTTTCTACTTTTCATGTGATGGAATGAGATCTCTCATATTATAATGGATTTTTCATGGATCTTGGTTGGTGCTGATGTTTAGTGTCATCCTCGGGTTGATGTAGTTGTTTCGGGATAGGTGATCAAGATCTGTTACTTTGATCTGTTATAGTGAAAATAATAGCAATGAACTTTTGAGGTATGGGATTATATGATTCTCTATTAATTTATGCGAAATTGTAGAGTTATCTGGTTTTAGAACTCTGGATCACTATTAAATTAACCTAATAATTGTATGAACCAGATTAATGAAATGGGTATCGATCATATGTTGTTTATTTCTACCCTGATAATGGTTTTCCACTTGATTTTCTAGATGGTGTGAAATCTATTCCTTTATTTATTTTTCATTTCAATCTTGATGAAGATTTTTAAATTATGTAAAGCTTTAATTAATTGTAAATTAATCGGATAAAAGATAAAGAGGATTGTTTAATGAATCTAGTTGTTGTAGTTATTGTAATTTCATGATAATAAAATTGATGCATGTGATCATTTTTAATTAAATTTGTTGATGAACCAATATAATCTTGATGTTTTTTGATAAAATAATTAAATTCACATTAGATTAATTATTTAATTAATTTGGGGACATATTGTGATATCTTGTGTCTTAGGATTCCCATAGTAGGAACCAATGAATAATGAATCATATAATTCAATATGAAATAAGAACGGATTTTTTGATAATATTAATTCCTTATAGGTATTGAGTTTTCAAATTAATTATAAATACCACATGCATGTGTTTTGGATCCATGAGAGATCATTGTATGTGAAGTTTTAATTCCTTTATTTGGGTCTGTGATCCCAGTTCAATTTTTGATCATGATGTTTAAGATGTTTTATAGATACATTATTTTTGGTTTTGGGGGAAGGGAGGCCCAGATATGATGTGAGCCTAGGATGGTTGGGCCTAGAAGGATGTTACGGTATGTGGGGGTAGGGATTCCCAATATTTGTGGTAGTATTTGACTCCTAGAGTTTCCAGATGCATCATTTTATGAATGTGGGTGTCGGGGAGGACACATGGGATGATGGAACTGGTTGATTCTAGGCATACCAGTTGTTGTGAATATCGATATTGTTGAAAATATTTTTTATCTATATTACCTTCCCCAATACTTGAGTTATATGGTATTTCTTACCCTACTTCAAAAATAGGCGATGAATCATGGGGTATGCCATGTTATTTCTATGTTTATCTTATTGAGGATGGATGGGTGTACGCTCCTACTATAGCTGGAAATGACTTGACATGTATCTCATTTACTAACTGCATTGAGAACCTTGTATTCATTATAATAGAATTGTTTTATAGAATTCTTTGGAATATGGAAAACGGTAATATTAATAAATAAATGAATAAATTAAGTTTAACCCATGGGGATGTAGCTTAGTAGGATGAAATGATATGATTATTGTTTTTGAGGATCCATGGATTTGGTTGGGTTATTACTGGAGGTCATGGAACTTTTTTGTGATTATAATGTAATGAAATGTGGGAAATCCTAATGGTTAATAAATGAAAAAATAACTAATTTGGATAAAATCAAACTGATAAAAATGGATAAAGTAATTTATTGTATCTCATTAAATTGTTCAGTTCTTATAGGATATCTAGCCTTAGTAGTGGTATTCATGAGTCTAAGATATGTTAGCTACAATTTATTATATGAATAGGTTTTCCCCATAGTATAGTTGTGAGCTATATTATATCCTGTACTTTTTGTGTTTTGATATGCTACTCCACCATATCGGTTAGGGAAACTAACAACCCCAGGATTCTGATCCCTAGGGGGTTTTTTCCCCAGCATCCTGATGAGAGGATGGATGGGTGACTACCCCATTTTTCCCCACTCTCTTCTACTGGTAGTTACTTGTGATGGTATGTACGATGATAAGTTTTACCCATATATCATTGTAGAGAACTATAATGGGTTGTGTTTTTAATGTAAATTTATTCTGGATATAGTTTTCTATGGACTACTATAGCTATTACATGTATAGGCTTTGATGGCTTGAAGATCCTTAAATGGTCTATGGGATGTTATGTCTTGAGGTATAATACCCAGCGTATAACAGATGTTATCTGAGATGTGGGGGATCTCAAAAAATACATAGTTACATTGGTTATGTAAATGTGGTGGTGTGATTCATGAGGTGAATGTTGATGAACAATGTGTGTGTTATCGTGCTTCTACTAGGTGCCTACGACAAGCCTTTTTTGAAAGAGATGCTTATGATGTGCGATGTTGGGGTAAAATGAAAAACCAGTGGGGAAGTGGTAGCGGGGTACCCTTGATATTCCTTATTATATTATATACTATTGTATGTGATACTTGTTGAGAGTAGACTTGGGGAGGTTGGGAACATAGTATACCAGTTTAAGTGATGAGTTAGATTCACATGGTCATTATTTTTTATCATGATTTTATAAATTTTGAAAGAGAGGCTCTAAGGAATATCCTACTGAGTATATTGTTATATTCACCCTATGTTATATATACTATTTTTTATAATCAATTGGAGAAGGTTAGAGATCAGGCTGGTTACTACAAGCTTGTGGGTTTACAGGGGCTGTTTGGGGTTTATGGTAACTATTGTTTTACATTATTTTGGTACTTGTATTTTTCCCTTTCAGTTGTAGTAGTCTATTCCTAACCTTAGAAACATGTACTTGGGTTTCATTTATTTTTCATTCTAAGTAGGATTTGGGTGGTTTCTATCTTATCTCACTCTTTTTCTGGTTTTAACTAAGAGGGTAATGTCTCCCATCTATGTGTTTGTTATACCCTTGGTGCTAGTTTCCATCTCAGGGCCAACTATAGGTGGGACTCAGGGGCCATTATCTATCTTCTCACATTTCCATCTTAGGATGGGTACACTTTGTGGGGAGGGGGTCACGAAATAATCATATTAATAGAATAATTTAATGTTTATATATTCTTTCACCTCCTCCAACTCATCTATAACTACCTCATCATAATAGAATGGGTTCCATTAGTATATATAAGTGATATTATATTGATGGAATAATAATTATCTTCATTTTTTAATATATTGGATAATTGTAATTCCCTATGATTTTAAAATACAGACATTATATTCAATAGATTATATGAGACGAAACACAAACATTATAAGATAATGTAAATACCGGACACTTTAACTTATGTTTACATTAAAAAAATTTAATCCCATTGATATCTTGCAATATAGGAAACCCCAAGATTAAAGGAACTATAAAATATTATAAAATCATAACCTAAATGTTATGTTGGAGGGTATGAATAAGGATAACTAAATTATGAAAAGTATATGATTTACATTTTTTGAAAATAAATTCAATTTTTTTCTATTTATCACAAACAAAATAAGAATCATTTGAAATAAGAATAAATGTTTTATGAAGAAATATATTTTTCATAAAGGTTGTTTAGTTATGCATAACTCAAATAATTTAAAATTAAATTTTAACAATTCAAAAAAATCTTTTTAAATAGATGAACTTAATTTTTGAAATATTCATGTCCAAAATATATTATGCAAATGTTTTAATAATTTTCTATATAGATCAATTTTTGATGAAGAGTGAAAAATACTGATTTAAATTGAAATCTTCCTTTAAAATTGAATTATATAAGAATATAAATTTTATTTTAAATTTTCAATTAAACATTAGGATAGTTTTATTAAAATAGATCTAATTTAGGTTTTTCTAATATATTTCATATTAAACACTGATATTTAATATTTTTAAAATATTTAATGTCTTTCATTGGAAAATCATTTTTCACTCCCCTACGGTAAAAATTTTAAATTAGATTCTACAACTTATTTTAATTGAAATGGGAAAAATTGATTCTATATTGGATATCAAAACATCAAATTAATCTTTTAACATAATGAACTATGAAAATTATAGAAATTAATTACATCTATTAAGAAGAAAACATGATTAACTAGGGTTAAAATATGATGATAAAATTTGAAAATGCCCTAAAACGTATTAAAATAAAATTTTAATGACTTATTTATACCTAATCACCTTTAATTTTCAATAATGATCAATTTTAATAGAATGTTTCATGATAAAAACATGAGAATCAATTTTTAAAAAAATAATCCATGTGTTACCTCTCCCCCGCTTATAAAAGTCCACAACACTCTCGAATTATTCACACTCAAAAGTCAATTTTATGATTCCAAATCTATAAAAATTATTTCTATAATTCCCTCCAAATGTCTTATATTTAAATTTAGTCATATAACTATCCTAGAAAGTTTTTTGGTGGAAACCAAAAGAAGACTTCTTAAAAAGAGGTAACATTCTTAATCGAGTGTTTTTATTTTTTTCCTTTTCCTCCTCCTTAAAATAATATTAAACCATGATTATATGTTAAAATTAATATAGTTAATATAATGAGATTATATTATGTTAAATTAATGACCTATATCAATATTCATTCTTTGAAATTTGAAACAAAACCATCGATCGTGGGAATGATAGACTACAACCTCATGAACTAATGTAATTTATTTCCCATTAACACCATTAATGGATGGATATAATGATCAATTTAATATATTTATATAATAATAATGACATTAGTATACTTATATAATTTTTATATCTCATATAACTTCTTACTTTTGATTCCATGCGGTGATAGGATGACATCACTCATGTGTATGACATACTGCTGCCACATGACGTGATTTGATTATTTTTTATCTTACTCTTTAAATGATTGGTAGTAAGTAAAAGTATATAAATATATGTTATATTTATGAACTTAAAATACTTATGGAAATAAAATATGAAAACTAACTTTTTACCTTATAATATTCAAGAAAACTATAATGTCACTCATGCGTATGTCTCGACTATCACCTCTACGTGGTTGTTTGAAATCATTTTCTTTTTATTTTTACAAGGATATTAATAAAGATGAATTTTATTAATATTAATTAAATATAATGAAATATATTTATTTTATAGAGGTGAATAAAAATTTGTTTTCCTTTTATTCTATCCTTATAGAAAAATGAAGATAATATTAATGCATACATACGACCAACCATCTACAAAAAATGTGTAATAAATTTTTTATCTATATACATTATATATTTATATAAATAAAGATATAATAGATATATATTATATTTATATAATTTTTTACTATCTAGATATGATTTAACAAATATTAATGTGAAATTACCAACATTACCCAACCTAAACATACAGTAAAGACTAATCAATTATCCCACAAAATAGTGATTATAAACATGAATTTTTAATAAAGGGGTGAAAAGAATATAAGTAAATCATATATGTAATGTAATTTATTATTATGTTTCAACAATATATTTATAATTATCATATATTTACTATACCTTATATGTTAACATATTTGATTGAAATCAGACTTGAGGTAAGGGTTTCATCATTCACTTTTACTTATATGAAACATATTCCATATGATTTATTTATTTATTTAATGTTGTGTATATACTTTAACTTTGATATTTTATATCATGAGACTCTTTATATTAACTATATTTAATGATTATTTTGAGTTTATTTCTTTTATAGGCCATATAATTTATAATTTACCAAAGTGGTAAGGGTATATTTCACAATCTCATCATTGATCAAGATTTTATATGTTCAGTTCTCCCATAAGGGTAATTATATGGTATTTATATAATTAACCAAATCCATTTTCATCTCATCCATCTATTGATGAAAATTTATGTAATTATTCTATTTTCCACTGGTACATAAAATGATTGTTTGTAATAAAAATCTAACATTATTTATCTTTTTTTCTCGAAATAGAATTTAATTGAAAATCCATTTTTCCTAAAAAAATTCAAAAATGTTTTTAAAAATATAAATTGTATTTACTGAATAATGTGTAACTGAAATTTTACATTTTAAAATTATTATTTTAAATCAATATTATTGTCATTTTCCAAACCGGACATGTTTTCCTTTTTTTAAAATTTGAATAGAATTTTAATCTAATATGTATGGAATGTACAGAATTTTACAAATTCTTTACCACTAAATGTGTTTAATATTAATTTATATGTTTGAATGTTTATTTTAAAATAAAGAAATTTTTAAAATATTTTGTGAACTATTAATTTTAAAAAGTTTATTTTTAAATTAGATGGGTTATTTTACACAAGAATATTTTAATGTACTTTGTATAGATTTTCTATTCATAAATATAAAAAATATTTATTCTACATATGACACACTAGGAATATATTTTAATTATTCCATAGTTTTTATTAATCTAGATGATTTAGGATCTTTTTGAATCACAATGTACGATATTATTACTATTCCCTATATTACTCTATATGGTTTATGATTTGTATATTAACTAGGGTAATTATTAACATTTCATATGTTTTTTTTCAATATGAATGATTATTTTGATTATGTTTCACCCATTTCATATTAGTAATGCATTGGAATTATTATATGACAGGTGGGTTACAAATTTATATAGCCCGTGGATTAGTCGATCGGTCGCATGGGTCATAATAGTTAGCCTAATTTAATATTGTTTAACCCATTGTTTTAAAAAATATTTTGAAAGGATGTGATCATATTTTTATGATTTCCAACATTATGCATTACTTCATTATGAAATCAATTATTTAGGTCCATGTGATTATGTATCTAGTTATAATAACTATGTAAAAGTTTCTGTATCACGTCATTATGTATAAGAAATTATTTTATCATTATTTATTCCATCCTTATTATTCTATATGTTCTAGTTATTTATTAAATCTAATGTGATTAAGTTATTTTTATTTCTATATTGCTTATAACTTATTTATTCATGATATATTCTACTATACACATAACCTTACAGAGAATCCAAAATAACAATTTTCTTATGTTTTATTTCCCATTAAACATGAGGATGTGTTTTATGATTGAAATGTAGGATATTACAAGAGTAATAATGGAGTTCTAAAAGAAAATAATTTTTTTATTTTATGTTTTAAAATGAAATTTTAATTTAAGGAAATATTCTATTTTACCATGATTACAAAATAGTTCAGTCCATTGGGATGTAATTTATTATATCCAGTTCCAATGTAATAATATAGACACTCGATTATGGTGATTGGAGTTTGAATATCTATAGTTTGAATCATAGAAATTTTTCTAGAAAAATTATGAACTTGATTTAGGAAAAAAATTATGGAACATAATCATATGATAGAATTTGAGGATAATAATATAATAACATACTAATATTTTTGAAGGATTGGGATTATGTGGTTTTCTCCAAAGTACATCATCATATGGATACTAAACATTGACATGATTATGGAACAAATGTAACTCAGAGTAATAACTTTTAAATATGTACTTTAGACTGGACTCGAGAATTACATGATACGTGAAAATGGGCCTTACATTCCACCTAGTTTTATAGTCATGTGGGACACTCTAGTTTTAATTTAGATTTTATTTACAATACATTATGATGGATTTGATCCAATTTTTTTTAATTGAAAACATTTCAAAAGAGACCATGTTATTTAATATAAACCATGCATAAAAATTTCAATTCATACTAAGTGTTTCCCTAGTTTTGGGATTATACATTAGGTTGCATAATGTTAGGATATAATATAGTGTATTCCATTATTTAGAAATGGTTCCTTTTATAAGTAATATGAAACATATAATAGAATGTACTATATGTAGGGATTCATCTCTAGTAAAAGATAATAAAACTGGAGATAGAGCTATAGTTGGAATTGATCAAATTATAACAATATTAGGAAATATGAATTAGGTTATGATTAATAACATTTCTCATAAATATAGTCATGCTAATCTAAAACATTTTGTAACAATTTTAGATATCTTTATAAATCAACAGCCTCCATCATTTAATGGGGAAAAATCCCTTTATAGATATGTAGTGTAATAGTTCCCTGAAGAATATATTTCTTGATTAGGGTAGTAATGAAATGGAGAATATTTTCATGGATCTTTATTATCCCCAATTATATGGACATTAATGAGAGTAATTTATACAAAATATTATGTATGTAAGAGAAATAACAATCATAGAATAGAGTGATTTTATGTTACTCTTATTAGAAATGTATTTTACTTATGATCAACGTAAGAATATGGAGAGAAAATTCTTGAGTCTATGAGAAATGGATATTGAAAATGGTTTTATCTATGAATCCAAATTTCCAAGGTTATCAAGTAATGTGTCATAATATATATGTAATTCAAAATTAAATATTTTATTTTTATTGGATGGGATTAATCTAATCCTTCTATCGAAACTATTCTCCAATACCATCCTTTCATATGAGGACACAATATCATGTGTTATCAAGACAAATAAATAATTATGAAAGTCTAATGGATTTAGGGAAAATAAAGAGAAAAATAGGATGATATAGAAAATTTCAAATAATTGGAATAATGTAAATAAGGATTTCCCACATGTTTTAATTTTGGGAAGAAACACCTGGATACATTCTTCAAATGGAATGGGAGTTTTCTACAATTATGGAGTTAAATTCCCCTATTATCATGGTTTAAAGGGATAAAATTTTTTTTTTAATGTTTATGGATTTAATTGTATGGAGATGAGTCAATATGAAAAAGAATATCCCTAGCATAAATGGAATATACCATAGGAGAAGACAAGGGATCATGAATGATATTATGTTGTTAAGAAAATTGAATTAGAATTATTAATATTTTCATGTACTTGGATTAAAAGATTATATTGTAGAAGTAATTTAGAAAATATATTATCAATATAAGAATCATGAAACATATGAATATTGTAATGATTTAGTATTTATTTAAGGATTTATAAATATATATTAAAAGGTAACGATGACTCAAAAAATTAATACATTGGAAAGTTTATCATTTTCAAAATCACATGATTGAGGGATGATAAAACTTAATATATGATCAATGTTGAAATAATAATGATAATGGGACATTTATGTGATAATAAAAGTGGTATTGAAAATGGTGATTACATTAATGTTTTAGGTTATCATTTATGGAGATTAATACATTTTTTGAAATATAAGATATATTATCTGAGATTTTATAAATATTTAATTTAATTTTTAAACATGAATGTTTTCATTAAGGATATATGGTGATAAAGGTATTTAATTTTTTTTATTTGACATTAAGGTATATATTTTGATGTTTGGCGAATATAATGTTGATTTAGTGACATTCCTTCTAAATTTTTTGATTGTAAATTTTTGCAAACATATTCTAGATGAATTATGTTTTTAACAATTTTTGAAATGAATTATGTTAATCATTTAAAGTTACTATTGAGGAATTATAGATTAATGTATTCAATAACTTTTGATAACAACTTTTATTTTATCTATGGTAAGGTGAATATATTTTTATTCTATTAAAGTATTATATTATTTAAAAAAGTCTTACTTTATTGTTGAACACATGAAACATTTTTTTTAGAGTGCTCAACATTAAAGAAAAAAATAAGATTTTGGGGGAAATTTTTTAAAGGATGAAATTCTACTTATCAGGTAAAGTTTTTAGTCTAGAAAGAAAATGAATTCCTAAAATATAGGAAAATTATATTTAAATAAATTTTTTTATCGAATAACTTTATTCTTATTTAAACAACTTTTTTTCATCTATACCAGATTTATGAAATGGTTTTCATAAAACTTTTAAAATAATTCTCTCTCTTGAGATCAATGATCTATAATGCTCTCCATAATTATTTATGCTTTTCTTGAATGTACATATCTTCATGATCCTATAATGTTCTCTTAGATGGAATCCTTGTAATGTGGTAATATGTATATCCTTTTTAATTACCTTTATATACTATCTAGAGGATTTTATATTAATACATTTTTACATTGTTGGTAACCAAAATAAATATTTTCAAATGTCAAGCCCTTAATTTCTGAGATCAATATTAAATTATGAGGATGGAATTTATTTAATGGGGTATAATGTAACACACTAGGATTATGAAATATGAACTCTATATTAGATATCATTTATCATACAACACAACAATATTAGAAGTTATTGTAATAACCTGTCATTTTGGATACATTTCTTATTAAATAAATTTAATTTATTTGATAGCATGTGAAATACCCAAACCAGAGTTTAAGACATGATTAAAATAGTATATTTGTTTTGTATTAACTCTTAATATAGAAGGTATGAATAAGACTAAATAAATTATGAAAATAATATGCTTTACACATGTGTAAAACAATTTTTTTTTCAAATTGTTATACGCAAAATAAGAATCATATGAGTGAAAAAGAAATGTTTTCTTGAAAAATAATGTTATACTTAAAAAAATTTATAAAGGTTCTGGACGCAGTGAAAGCTCATGGGTGGATATCCCCACATAGATTTTTTCATGAACAATGATCAAGCTAGGATAAATATGACGATAAATTCCTGAATCCATGGATTGAATCACAGAAATAGAAAAAGAAGAAGAATAGTCCCGGAACCACAATCGAGGATCGTCACAGGATGATTGTAATTAATTTAATTAATTGATAAGAAGTACCTTTTGGATTTTCTTTCTTCATTGATATTCTTGATCACATTCTGATTTGATTCGTCGTTGCATCGTAGAATCCATGGGTAGACTTCTTTTAGTGGTGATCCACACGTGCACCATGTATCTCTATACGTCGCCAAATGATTCTCTGGGTGCAAGCGTAGAGGAACCTTTGCTTGCATCATCCTCCATAGATCATTTTGATCTGATGGAGGAGGATTTATCTCAGTCTTGAGAGCATTCTTGTAAGATGGAGTTCTTTCTATCTTGATAGAATTCACTAGAATTGTTGTACACATCGATTCTCTTAGGAAAGGAGTTGGGGTTGTGAGGATATTTATAATCAGGATTAAGGTTGTAAAGTTATGAAATAAATAAACGCATTATGCATTTTATTTATTTCATTAACTCTTTTAAAAACACCATGGCGAGTCATTAATTACTTGAAATGTGCCCACACTGATTATAATAAATATCATTTAATAAAATTACATTATTTCCTCAAAATCATTACTGAAAAAACTACACGGCGTGTAATCATGAATACATGGCATGTACTTGTTTTTCATTGAAAACTACATGGTGTGTACATTCAATGTACTCAGCATGTATATCTTGTTTTCATTTATTCATTTCCTTTCCAAAATGAAAACTACACGACATGTACATTCAATAAGACACTTCGTGTACTTATTTTCAAAATAAAAACTACACAGCATGTAATCATTAATACACGTTCTGTACTTGTTTCCATTTTATTCTTCCTCAAACTTTAAAATGATTTAGGCTTCCTTTAATAATTATTAATCCACGTAAGAGAATAATCTTTATTATACTTGAGATACTTGAATACACATAGTCTCTGATCCTTTACGCATCTTTCTCATTGGAATTAGGTCAGCTTGCCTAAAGTCTAAGATTACTGTCTAGCAACGGGTCAAGGCACCCAAGAGAAAAAAGTTGACACCGCATTGATGTGTCACCTCATAAAAATTCTTACTATGTAATTTAATCACTTTATCTCAATATCTCATCAAGAAGGTTTCATGGTTGTGTTATAAACCTATATGCTTGATCTGTTATTCATTGACTTCCAAAAATAAACTCATCGTAACACCATGGCGATGGAATTTGTTCGATAGTTCTATTTCAAAAAAAGGGCCCAAGGTATTTACTTACATAAACACGGAAGGGAAAAATTCTTCCTCAACTTATCCATTTACAACATGTCATTCGTGATGCACCCAAAATACCCTACTTCCCGCCAACTGTCTTCGTGATAGTTTTTGTAAAAAAATCTCAGTGTGTTTGTCATGATATGAGTTAATGATAATCTTCCAGTCTAAGTACCAATACACACGCTCATAGATTGCAATGTCTGATGACTACAAGAAATGCAGAATTACTAATGGTGGGTCTATTCTCATAATCTCTCATCTTGGAGATTACCAAGTGTGAACTCTATGAGAGAGAGTCTCATCATCTTACAAGTACCCACACATGACAGTCTGTATACTATGTGTCCTATCATAGTATGTCATCCAAACATATATCTTAATTTAAGAATATAGTTACAGCATTTCAAGGTTATCATCATAGCGGGGATCTGCCATGACCTTATCAATGTAACAAATATTCTAGGACATTATTATTTTGTAATAATGCAGTACAATGGAAAATATATAATAAGTCTACATTCATGTAGTCAAATTACAAAACAGTTGGTTCTCAGGACACGAACCCTAACAAACTCCCACTTGTACTAGAGCAGACTGCCTATGACTTTTAGTACGGTAGACCTCGCATGATGATCATCTTTTCATTAAGTCAAATATTTATTCAATGGGTCTGCCACATTGTCTTTCATAGAAATAATGCTCAATGCATCTTCACCTCTCTGAGACAAATCCCTCAAGATATGATACTTTTGAATTATGTGCATTGTCCACTGATGTGACCTTGGCACTCTTTCAAGTACAACCGCTACAGTATTATCACAATAGAGTGTGATAGGATATTTACTGCAAGGTACTAAATACAACTCTTGGATGAAGCTTCGAATCCATACTGCTTCTTTAGCTACCTCAAAAGCTGTGATATACTCAGACTCTACTGTAGAATCTATGACTATACCTTTCTTTGAGCTCATCCATTTCACTGCACCTCCATTCAAACTTAATTTGTTTCCAGTCTGTGACTTTATGTCATCTTGATCAGTTTGGAAACTAGCATCTTCATGTCCTCTGATGACTAGTTCCTCATATCCTCCATAAACCTGGAACATTTCCTTAGTACACCTTAGATACTTATGGATAGTCTTGACTGCCATCCAACGACGGTCTCCTGAATCAACTTGATATATACCTACCACACATAATTTGTAATCATCATCTATCCTTGTACATATCATGACATACATGACTGACCCAATCGTGAATGTGTAAGGGATACTTGAGATTTTCATTCTTTATTCATGTTTCTGAGGACACATTTTCTTGGAATGATGAATTCCATGTGATACTAGAAAAATCCTCTCTTGGACTGTTTCATACTGAATCTATTCAATATCTTGTCAATGTATATACTCTGAATTAGGCCCAGCATTCTCTTGGATCTATCACGATGGATCTTGATCCCAAGAATATATGCTCCGTCACCCAAGTCTTTCATAGAGAATAATTTATCCAACCATTCCTTAACAAATTGTAAGATAGGTACTTCATTTCCAATTAGTAATATTTCATCAACATATATTATTAGGAAAAAACTGCACTTCCACTAAACATTTTGTAAAAACATGGATCACATTAATTCGTACCAAATCCAAATTCTATTACGGCTTCACCAAAGGAAATGTTCCATGACCTTGATGCTTGCTTTAATCCATAAATGGATTTATGCAACTTTCATTTATTTTTGGAATCCTTTGGAGTCACAAACCCTTCATGTTGTGTCATGTAGACATATTCTTGGAGGTTCCCATTAAGGAATATTGTTTTGACATCCATTTTACATATTTCATAGTCATGGTATGTGGAAATGGCCAATAATATTATGATAGATTTTAGCATCGCAACTGGTGAAAAGGTTTCATCATAGTCAATTCCTTGATGTTGTCTAAAACCTTATGCAACCAATCATGCCTTATAGGTGCTGACTTTCCCCTCCATGTCCTGTTTCTTCTTGAATACAAATTTATTACCAATAGTCTTTACATCAACTCTAGGATCTACCAAATTCCAGAATTGTTTCTGGTACATGGATTCCATTTCATAATTCATGGCTTCTTGACAAATTGCAACGTATGTGCCTTCAACTACATTCTTGTATGAAAGAGGATAAACATTTTCAACCAATAATGAGTCACCATCCTTGGTGACAAGAAATCTTTATCATTTTGGATCTCTCACCTCTATCGTGCTCTTATTAAGTTATTGTGTCTCTGGAACAAATTGGTCATCCACGAGGCTTTGAGGAATCAGTTCGTGTACCAAATCTTGTATATATTGAGCCTCGACTTCATTGAAGTCTATCTCGCTCCAACTATCTCTTTTGGAGATGTTCTCCGACTCAAGGAATATGGCATGTCTTTCCACTATTACCTTTTTATCTGAGGGGTTGTATAGGTAATATCCGCTTGTTTTTTTGGGATATCCTATAAAGATACACTTTTTTCCTCTGGGTGAAAGCTTTTTACCTGAATAGGCATTAACAGATGCTTCGCTACCCCACCCATGTAAATTTGATAACATGGATTTTCCTCCACTCCATAATTCATATGAAATACCATTTATAAATTTAGATGGTACTTGGTTTAGTATGTGTGAAACTGTTATTAATGCATATCCCCAAAAGGATAATGTAAGACTCACATGACTCATCATAGATCTCACCATGTCCAACATGGTGCGGTTCCTCTTTCACTTACACCATTCCACTGAGGTGTGTAGGAGAAGTGAGTTGAGATTGCATCCCAAAATCCCATAAGAGATCAATGAAGTCCTAATTAAGTTATTCTCCTCCTCTATCTAAGCAATGTTTATTAATCTTCTTACCATGCTGGTTCATAACTTCATTTTTGTATTCTTTGAACCAATCAAAAGAATCTGACTTTTACCTCATTAAGTAAACATATCCATATCAACTAAAATCATCAGTAATAGTTATGAAGTACAAGAACCCTCCCCTTGCTTCAACTAGAAATGGTCCACACACATCTGTGTGAACTAATTTTAGATTCTCTTTATCCATTTCACCTTTCCCACTAAATGAGGCTTCGTTCATTTTTCCTTGTAAACACGCATGACACACACCAAGTGGTTTTAGTTCGAAAGAATATAAATACCCATCTTGATGTAATTTTGTCAAACATTTCTCATTGACATGACCTACCCTGTGATGCCAAAGTTGGTTGTGGTATGAGTCATGCAGATTAACGTTGTCATCAACTTCCATTACTTGGTATGTTTTGTCTAACACATAATTGCTTTTATATAAATGTGCCCTACCAACAAAAATTATATCTTTATAAAATTAGAAACATTCATTTCTAAACATGATGACGAATCCATCAGTATATAATATGGATAATTAAATAATGTTTTTGGTTTCAGAGGGTACATAATATCATCCATTCAATACCAAGACCATCTCAGTAGGCAATGTGAGGTGGTGGTCTCATACAGCTAATACAACGAGTATAGCTCCGGTGGCTGCTCGCAGATCCACCTCACCTCGGGCGATCTTTCTGAATCTAATTGGTTCTTATATTTGGATACATATGTAAGCACCACAAGCAGTATCTAATAAAAATTTAGTATAAATAGAGAGATTTCATTTGATAATAAACGCACCTGAAGCTTCCCCTTTCTACCTTGGCTGGGCGCAATTTTTCTTCCAGTGGCCCTTCTTGCCACATGTGAAACAAACAGCCTCATGTTCTCTTGCATCCCCATTGATCTTCCTTTTCTTGGAAGGCATTGAAGAAGCCTTGGTCTTAATGATATTTTCCTTCCCTTTCCTTTTATTCAACATTAGGACATACAGTTTTTCATGCTTCATATCATTGTCCACTTGGAGAATAAGGATAAGAAGATCAGATAGAGACATCTCAATCTTGTTCATGTTGAAATTTACAACAATGTTAGAGAAGCTCTGGGGATGTGATGCGATAATGAGATCAGTACCCAGTTCTTCTGGGATTTTAAACCCTATAACCTCTAAGATCTCAATGTATCCAATGAGCTTGACTATATGAGGCCCATCTAGGGCACCCTCTCCATGCATGCTCTAGAATAGAGCCTTGGAGATCTCAAACCTTTCATATCTTTCTCATTCCTGGTATAGACCACGGAGGTGCTCAAGCATTCTATAGGAACCCATGTCTTCATGAGACTTCATTAGCTCACTATACATTGATGATAACATCAAACATTGAATGTCGAGTGCATCGTTCAAATGATGATCATAAACCAAGAAATCTTTATCACTCGCCCCTTGGATAGGAGAATCCGGAAGTGAGGACTCCAACATGTAAAACATTTGTTCAAGGTGTAGGATAACCCGAAGGCACCTATACCATTCTTGAATGGTTCTGTTAGTGAGGATATTGTCTTTATAAAGAATTGATTGCAAAGAAAAGGTGGTTGAAGAGTTTGTCATTTTGATTCTACAAATTAAAAGAGCATATTTATTAGTACTTTCTCGATTATAATTTATGAGAAATAATAAATTTTTATTAAGTATCCCACTATTTTATCAAGTCCCAATGCCCATAACCATTGAACTCAGAATGTCCAATTTCTTTGACATTCTAGTGGCTTGGATCCATATTCCCCTTTGTATAACACCAATAAGGGTTGGTCAAGCTATTAGAAGGAATTTAGGTTGGTAGGTCCTTTCCAACTGTGAGCATACAGTTCCTTGATTTGTTGAGTGGAGTCCCCAATCCGGAAATCCTCAATTGGATTTCCTCAAAACTTGCCTCCATTTCACAACAAGTCTAGAAAGGGATACTATGCTGGATGTAAAATGTTTATGTCAACCCGAAACTTTCATAAGAGCTTCCTTTATAAAATTATGTGTCCCAAAAAGGGTTTTTCAAACAAATAGTTTTATTAATTATTTCCTGTAATATAGAAATGGAAGGCTTGGTCTGAATGAATATAGTATCTGAGTGATTTTATGCTTTATGCATATTTTTCATTATCACATGCTTGTAAATATTAAGTGATGCTTTCTTAAGTGATAAGGCATGTTATGATAATGTTTATGCATAGTTTGGTTTTTATTTTATTCCATATTTGCCTGCTTGTTTATCTCATTAATTCAATGATCATGAAAACACATACATAATAAATAAACCATGCAATTAGACATAAATAAAATAAGATGGAATGATCATGAGATTATGTTGGTCAGCTTATCTAGTGGTTTTGATAAGCTAACCCTGACCTAGGGAAAAACACATTGAACTTAATAGTTCATGTTTTGCATCCCCCACCTGTCCACCTTTGAATTGTCTTGTGTTGGTTTTCGCCTCATATATTTGTTTTGAACCATCTCCTCTGGCTTGGGAGATCCTCCATTACATGGGGTTTATATTAAAGAAACCACGTGCACATGTGCCCAACATTTTATTGTAAGAAGACTCGCAGGCCAACGAATTTAAATTAAATAAATTTAAATAAAACCATACCCACATAAAGGATATTTGGTCTAGCTCAGGATCATCTATATCATGCAATGACAATTACGCATATTTAGTATTCAAATTCTTTTAATCGATCTTTTATTTAAGATAAGTCATGCTTGAATGAAAATAAGTATGATATTATAATTAATTGATTCTTTATCATAAATTATTTTCGGAATTTCCTTGAGAATCTTCTAATCTATATTCCTTGTATGGGTCTTTTTACTTTGGAGGAAACCTGGTGAAATTCCATTTTTAGAAAGTACACAGTGTGTATGCTATATTACACATCATGTATTTGTTTTCACCCATTATCCAAAGTACACAGTGGGGTATTTGGTGTGTTATTTATAATTTGATGTTTTGGAGTACACGGGGTGCAGATTAATCTATCACGGCATGTACTTACTTGTTATGTGGTTACCGTCCTGGCAATCTCGTGTACATGGTACATGGCTTCTCCTTGTACATGGTTTCACCTAGGTCGGATCAAACTACCCAACATGTTGATTCAACATACATGTCGTGTATTCTAGTTTCCATTTTCTATTTATTTCTAGTCAACACAGTGTAATAAATACATAGGTATACTCAATTCACTTGGAATGGTTTGGTGGACTAGAACGGGTTCGTTGAACCTAAGTACGCAGCGTGTATTTTTCACTACACGCCGTGTATTCTTCTGTTGTACAGAAAGAATAAGTGACTCCTCCAAATGAGTTCCTCGTGTTTATTTGATTAAAAATAAATATTAAAAGGTCATTTTTGTGATGTGAATCAAGAAACATAGGGGGAAGAACATATATCATTCATTATGATTTATTGAAAGATTTATCATGAATTAAATTAAATAAAAATGCGTAAATTATCAACAAAAACTAAATAACTATAATCAATGTTGTAACATTTATTTGATATCAATTGAAGGATTCAGGTGCAGTAGAAGCTCATGGATGGATGTTCCCACTTGGATTTTTGTCACGAACAATGATCAATCCGGGATCAATATGATGATAAATACTGGACTCCACAGATCGAATAATAGAAATAGACAAAGATGAAGAATAGTCCTGAAACCACAACCGAGGATCTTCACAGGTTGATTATAATTAATTTAATTAATTGAAAATAAGTACATTTGGGATGATCTTTCTTCATTGATATTCTTGATCATGTTCTCATGTGATTTGTCGTTGCATCATAGAATCCAAGGGTAGAATTCCAATAGCGGTGATCCACATGTGCAAAATGTATCTCTAGATGTCACCAAAGGATTATATGGGTGCTAGCATGGAGAAACCTTTTCTTGCGTCGTCTACCATAGATCATTTTGATCCAATGGATGAGGATCTCTCTAGGCCTTGAGAGCGTTCTTGGAAGACAGAGTTCTTTTGGTCATGAGAGAATTATTCAGAATTGTTGTGCACAACAATTCTCTTAGGAAAGGAGTTTGGGATGTGAGGATATTTATAATTGGGTTTGAGGTTGTAAAGTTGTGACAATAAATAAATGTGTTACGTGTTTTATTTATTTCATTAACTCTTTTGAAAACCCCATGTCTAGTCATTAATTCCTTGACATGCACCCACACTAATTATAATAAATTTCATTTAATAAAATGTTATTATTTCCTCAAAATCCCGACTATAAAAACTACAGGGCATGTAATCATAAATTCACGAAATGTACTTTTTTTCATTGAAAAATACATAGCGTGTATATTAAATGTACATGGCGTGTATATATTGTTTTAATTTATTTGTTTCTTTTCCAAAATTAAAACTACACGGTGTGTACATTCAATAATACAAGACATGTACTTGTTTTCAAAATAAAATCTACACAGTGTGTAATCATTAATATGCGGCGTGTAATTGTTTTCATTTTATTCTTACTCCAACACTAAAACTGTTTTGGTTTCCTTGAATAATTATTAAACCACATATAGGAATAATAATTATTCTACTTGAGATACTTGAATATACTTAGTGAATTAACCCATAGGCCTCTTTCTTGTTGGAATTAGACGGGCTTTCCTAAAGACAATGATTATTGTCCGGCAACGGGTCAAGTCACCCAAGGGAAAGAAGTTGAAGACGCATTGACATGTCACCTCATACGAATGCTTACTATGTAAATTAATCCCTTTGTCTTAGTATCTAATGAAGCAGTTTTCATGGCAGTTCCATAAACCTATATGATTGATCTGTCATTCTTTGACTTCCAGAAATAAACACATCGTGACACCATGTCCATGGAATTTGTTAGATGGTTCTATTTCATTAAAAGGGCCCGAGATATTTACTTCCATAAATATGGAAGGGTCAAATTCTTCCTCAACTTATCCATTAACAACTTTTCATTCGTGATGCACCCAACGTACCCTACATCCCCCCAATTGTATTTATGATGGTTTTCATTAGCAAATATAAGTGCACGAGTCAGGACATGAGTTAAGGACAATCATACATTCTAAGGACCATTACACACGCTTGTAGATAGAAATATATGATGACACCTAGAAATGAGGAATTTCTACTGGTGGGTCTTTTCACATAATATCCCTTATTGGAGATTACCAAGTGCGAACTACATGAAAGATAGTCTCGTCTTCTTATGATTACTCACACATGATAGTCAGTATACTATGTTTCATATCATAGTATGTCATCGAACTGTAGAAATTTATTTATGAATATTTTTATAGCATTTCAAGATTCTTATCATTGTGAGGATCTTCCACTACCTTATCAATGAAACAATATTCCATGAAATTATTATTTTATAGTCATACAGGATAATGAACAATATATAATAAGTGTACATTCATGTAATCAAAGTACAAAGAAGTTTGTTCTCGGGACACCAACCCTAATAGTTTAGTCATGATTTTCATAGATAATATGAAATTAAGTATTAACACATTAATAAAATTTATTTTAACAAATTAATATGATATTTTAAATCATCATGTTAAAACTAGCATAGATCAATTTATTTATAATTTTATAATTTTTTTTGAAGAATAGTGAATATATACTGATTTTTATTGAAGACTGCATTTTTTAAAATTATTTTCAAAGATAAAGTATATAAAAAATAAATTTTAAGGAAAAAATATTTCATTTATATTAAAATTGGACCAAATTAGTTCATTGAATCAATTTTATATTGAATTTTTTTAAAAAATATTTTTAAACTTTTGAATATTTTTCTTTGTAAACCCTGTATTTTTGACATGCCTATGGGTTTAATTTTAAATTAGCTTCTAACAGTTATATGAATTTAATATGAAAAAATGGATTCCATATTTGGAATCAGAATAGTTTATGTTATATAATATGATAAAATGAATATTTTACTATAATGAATAGTGGAATCAAGGAAAATTAATTACCCCTATTAAGGCCAAAACAGGTTTATCGAGGGTTAAACTAATAAGATATGGGTTTAAAATCTTCAAAGCCAATAAAAATATCATTTTAGGACCATAAATAAACATTATAACCTTTGTGGATAGATAATTTACCATTTCATTCTTTTCCATGAGAAAAAAACGAGTATCACTTTTTCATTTCAAAAATTCTATGTATTTCACCTTCTCTACATATAAGAGGACGCCCAATCCCCTCTTATATTAGAAAATATCCCCTAGTTTCAGAAAATACCAATCCAAATAAACTCTTAAATTCCATAAAAAAATATGAGATTCCTTTTATTAATTATAAATTCAACCTATGAAGGTTTTTTGTGAGAACCAAAATAGTCCTCTGAAGAAGAGGCACCACTCTTAAATAAGAATTTTTATTTTATTTCTCTTTTCTCCTACTTCAAGTAATATTAAACATGGATTATATAATAACCTGAAAATATAACATATACTGAGATGTTACTTTTTTAAATACATTACTTATATCCCTCTCTATTTCCATCAAATGGGAAACCAAACCATCGATCATGTGGATGGCGAACTACTACTTTGTGAACCGTTGTAATTTGATTTAGATAAATACCTTTCAAGATAGGATATAATGATGGATTTAACATATGAATTTTTTATATATGACATAATTATACAGACATAATAAATATATCAGATATACCTTATTATATTCCATTCTGTGGGGGGATACATTAATATCACTTGTGATTAAGATGGACTACTTCCTCCCAATGTGATGTGGTTCATTTTACACATATACATTTCATTGAAGGTAAAAGTGGTAATGTTAATAAATATATGTGTTATTTATAACATAAAAATAATTACGGATATGTAATATCTCATTTACTTCTCAACATCCAATCCAATGAAAAATATAATGTCGTTTGTGTGGACGTGTAGACTACCACCTTTATATGGAGATATGGTGTTTTTCATTTTACATTTAGATGGATGGTAATACATGTTGATTTTGATAATATAAATTCTATATAAATCATAATAATTATTTTTAATGTTGAATTATTATTTATTTTCTCTTTTTTATATCCATTGGGAAAAATGTAAGTGAAGTCCATGGGTACTTCTGGCCTTCCATCTCCATAAACAGTATAATAAATTTTTCTACCATTAACTTTTGTATATTATTCTAAATACCTATATAATTGATATATATAATATTTATATTATGTTTCATATTTTGGATAATATTTTACCATGATCAATATAAAATTACTGAAATTACCTTTAACGTTTTGTTACTTCTTTCAGATATTTCTCAACATTCCTTTCATTTCCATATTTATTTGGGTGCGTTTTGAGACTTATGAGGATAGAGAGCAGTTTCTAGAGAAAATGAAAAAAAAGTTATGGATTTATGTTTTTGGGTATTAAAATATTGTTGTAATAAATGTGAAAAAAGATTTATATTAATTCATTTGGGTTCTATGTTGACCCAATGGGGTTTTCTAATATATTATTTGTGGAATCTTCCTAAAGGGAATTTTCACATCCTTAACAGGTTACATGACTTGAAACCTTCATAGTGATGTTATTGTAATCTTGTATAAATCACGAAATGTTTATAAGATATGAAACTACTTCATGTCATGAAAAATTTGATTAGTGTTTATTTTAACCAAGTAGAGTCCTTTTTAGTATATACGTCTTTCATGGATTTCATGTTGAAAACCATGGATTCACGTCATAAAATGTGGGCATCCTATTGGTTTTTATGCACTACACATAGGATTATTTTTCATTTTGCATCAGGATCCTCTCTTGAACCCTAGGATCTATCACAGGTAATTTTGGGGATCAATCATCCTTCCAGATCATTTCCATCAGTGATTGATCTTCATTATCATTGAAATGCATTTATCAAGGAAAGTGACCTTTCATATTCATCATTGTTGTAGTTTTAAATAGATTCATTTATCTATATTTTTAGATACATTGGTATTATGGTGTTAATTATTCTTGATCTAGTATAGATTATTTTTGTGATCTTACATTGAAGGATGATAATTTATTGGTTATAGTGCGACCCGTGAGTTTCTTGAGGTAACATTTTTTATCATCTATGCCAACAGTTTTTCTCATTTAATTGATTCTAAGAAGTAAATACTGAATCTCGGGCCTCCTTTTTGTCTAAGAAATTTTCTATGTTGGTGGATTCTATTTTTGGAATG
Organism: Viscum album; assembly: GCA_963277665.1. Taxonomy (NCBI): domain Eukaryota; kingdom Viridiplantae; phylum Streptophyta; class Magnoliopsida; order Santalales; family Viscaceae; genus Viscum; species Viscum album. The sequence goes on along the minus strand of OY728150.1, from coordinate 610,641,428 downwards.
TTCTCTCTGAGTTTTAGTTTGTTAGTTCCATCTCTAGGCTATGATGGATGAACTATATTACTCATTTTATATATATTATTTTGTAAATTAATTCGAATAATTGAATTGTGTGTGTGTAAACAGGTTCTTAAGAAAATGATTGTACTCTCTTTTTGAAAAGGAAAAGTTATTTTTAAATAATTGTGAAATTGATTTATGAAATGGTTTTCAAAGAATGGTTTTGATGAATTGGTTTGTAAAATGGATCACATGGGAAGGTTTAGGTACTTAGGTTGAATATTTGGTAATATACTTCATCTGTTGATATTGTATGGGGGTCACTCATGGGATATACCTATTCTACCTAAGACCATTATTATATGAAAAAGTTAGGTTCTATAGGAATATTAAATTCATGTGGTGTTATTATTATCTGAATATTTGATACGTATATATACAGAACTAATTCCCCTGATTATATATGTCTGGGTATAAGTATTTCGACTATCCCGACATAGATTGACCCTTGGAAAGGTTTCTTTGTTCTGTAAATATTAATAATCTGGATATGATAGCATATGTGATATATGATTTGACTGTTTCAATGTATATGATATTATTTGCAACCTATTTTTGTGGATTAATAGGAACTATGAAAGATGGGGAATTATTTACATTTTTTATATAAAACTAGGTTACTGTTTATTATTCCTTTTTCCTTAGAGATGAGAATGTTCAGATTATTGTACAGAGACATGATATGGAACAAAATGGTGGGATCCTATGAAACCAATTTAGATCATACCATGTAGACAACTTTGGTTGTGTGTTGGCCTTGTTATGTCTTTCAATGTAGGGATATGTATGTTTCATTGTTGGGGGGGGGGAGTTTTTCTAAGCTATCAGATAGAGAATATGTTTTGGTTTTAGTTTTCCTTTTCTGTTCGACTTGTAACATGGGGATTGTTTAGAAAATTTTGTTTTTTATTAATTATACTATTCAGTTTTCTTATATTACATTTTTTATTATTTTAATATTTAATTGTTCCTTCTTTTCAGGTATATATATGTTATTTTTTATTTATTAGGTTGGAAAAAAATCGTTCCCTCTTGTTGTTGTTGATTCCCAGGTGAAAGTATACAACCCTTAGGGATTAATAACAACCTTAGGGTTTGTTAATATTAGCTTTGTGTATTAGTTTATAAGTAAATTCAAGTTGGGTTCATAATATTTTAGAATCAAAGAATGGTTTTGTTTAGTTTTTAGATGTTTGTAGACAGGAGATAGTATTGTTGGATCACAAGATGCGGATTATAGTGAGTACCTAACAAGCTATTTCCATGAAGAGACACAATTTACCATGGGATGTTAGGATACAGGTCATCTATTTTGAGTTATTGATCTTAATAATAGTTTTTATTTATGGATTTTAGATTAAATTGATATTATCCTATTATCTTATCACTTATTCTATTTTATTGCATAGTGGTTTTCCTCAAAGGCATCTTTGATGGGTTCCACAGGAGAATGAATCTGATGTTCTTCAAGGGATTATTCATTTTTATTAGAATCATATCAGGGATACTGTGTGAGTAGTTCATATTGAAGACCAAATTTTACCACAAGTCCAGAAAATAGTTTTTCTGGTACAAACATGAGTTACATGTGAAAGGGATCACTCATAGGAGTTCTTATGCAATTAGTCACTATCCTTTAATGTTATGAATGATCCTTATGAGGTATAGTACTGAATAGAAATGATTAACTAGATCTTTAAATTCTGAGATATACTTAATAATATCAAGGTAAATTCATAGATTTTATACTCAAGGGCCTCACTAAGAGATATTCGGATTCCATGTTATAGGATGATAGACACATCATATTAGACTGGGAGGGTTTCAAGACCCACTTCATTCTTCACCGTTTATATATTCAAAAATGAGGGAGAAGTCTTTGTATTTCATATCCTTAGAGTCACAAATGATGGAGAAGTATCTGAAGTTCATATCCTTACTGTAAGGATGGTGTTAGGTATCAGTATCAATGTACACTAATAATTTTATGGAACTACTTCAGTTTTCACTAACAATAGTAAAGAATGATCCTATAACATCTCAGAAGTACCTACAAGGTTTGGGACTGGAAATTAGATCATTGTTTTTTGTGACAAATCTTTCAACTATTCTAGAGGTAGTAGATATAGAAATGATGGAAGATATGAATATGGTGGGCATGGTGGGTTATTCTTCCATTTTATTTCAACCTAGAGGTATCTTCAGTGGATGGTGGGGTAGGATGAGTTAGTGGAATTATCATTATAGGAGTGGTTGTGGTGGTTATCAGTAATAGGCCTCCTCTAAACCATTAGATACTAGAAAAAATTCTACAGGTAAATTTATAACATTACGGAATGGTTGGGAAAACATGAAATTATTGTTCAAAACATGTGGATATGTTTAATAACTATGTGCTATATGGCCACATATATATTTTGTGTTAGACTATGTATATAACTCATTACAGTCATGAATAATTAGTTCTATAGTTTACTATGGGGCATCCAGATTCTATAATTTCTATAAGGCTCCATTCATAGGCCTACGGAGTGAATCACTTTCACGAAGTGGATTATTTTCTGATGGAGGTAGATATAGTTCTATCAATAGAGATACGTACCATCCTTATTGCATTTTTAGTAGTAATTAATCTATTTGATATGTGTTCCTAAATCTTCTATATATCTACCTATTTTGTGGATATTTATAAACATACAAAGAAAATCATTTCCTTTTTCATTGTGTTAGTGAAACCACTTATAAAGAGGATGGATTATGGATTTTAGTGTCCTTGTGCATTATCGATAGTTGATGTGGTGTTGGTCTGTGATTTCCTCCTTAATGATCTAGATCTTTTTGACATCATCATAGGGATAGATTGAGTTATCACTCATCCGGATAAGGTTGATTGTTTCCATTAGATTGTTTCATTTATTTCAATTGATGGGATATCATGGGTGTTTTAGGGAGATTAGAATATGAGGTCTGGTCATATAGGACCTTCCCACCCAGAGCATTGGAGTTATTAATAATTTTTGTAATTAATCTAGATTAAATTACTTTTTTGGGTAATCTTTACTATATCTCAAGGGATTTTACCAATTTTTTCCAAATTATTTCTATCATATTACTCTAGATAGGTAGGTTGCATTTATGATTTTTTAGGTTACATGTACACAACCAATCTCAATACCCTCTAATCATATGGCTCCAGTAGAGCTGGAAGAGCCGAAGACTCAGCTAAATGATATAATGATGAATAGTTTCATTGTCCCTAGAGTTTCACCTTAAGAAACCCCTAGGATATTTTCTAATAAGGAATATGGTTCAATATGATATTGTGTAGACTTTCAGAGTGTTATCCAAGTAATGGTTTAGAATATATAGTCTTTTCCCCATGTGGATATTTTTTTTGACCAATTAAGGTGGGGTAGTTTTCGAATATTGATCTTGAGTTTTCAGGATTCTGATATACCTATGTTTTTTTGGATTAGGTATGGCCCTTACTAATATCATGTGATTCCATTTGGTATGACTAACTCTCCATTTATTTTCATCGATTTTATGAACCAAATATTCCATGAGTACCTCAAATCATTTGTGGTATTGTACGTATACTATATTTTGGTTGATTCAAGATCCTATAAATAATATGAGAACCATTTGAGTTTGGTTTTGGAAATAGTAAAGAGTAAAAATTTTTATAGAATGATTTTGAAATTCTATTTCTACAACCAAGAAGTGATGTTCATGGGAAACTGGATTTCTGAGAACGGATTATCAGTTGATCATTGGAAGGTGAAGGTTTTATTGACTTGGGATGACACATAAAACATCTATGATATTTATTTCCCATGTATTCTTACTAGGGAATACAATTTATTTTTCAAGTATTTATTTATGTTTACATCACATTTTACTCCACTTACTAAGAAACATGTGAAATTTATTTGAGATTTAAAGGGTGAGTCTTAATTTGAAGATCCAAAATAATTTTTTGACATCAACTCCTATTGTGATAATTCTTGAGCCTTGTAAGGGATATGAAGTATTTTGTAATGCTTCTAGTATTGGAATAAACTTCATGATTGTGTATTAAGAACACACGTTGGATTACAACTCTCACCAGATTTGACCACATCAAAAGAATTATCCCAATCATGATTTAGAGATTATTTCGAATATGCATGCATTTAATTATTTGAAAAACTTTTTGGGGGGGGGGATATTCATATTATTTTAAAATTCTATGAGTCTAAGATATATGATTTAATTGAATTAATTTATTCTTAGTCTAATTAAGTGGGTAGAATACCTTCCATAACTTTACATCGACATTGACTCCACATGGGGAAGTGGAATGTCATTGCTAATGATCTAATTTGGAATGTAACATTGCATTCTATTTTCGAATAAAAGGAGGTGCAGAACCTTATGAGGATACTCACTCAGTTTCACTTGGATGAGATAAAGGAAATTTCAGTTTTGTTTTTATACATATGTTTGTTTATAATAAATTCTTTGTGAGTTTATTGTATAGGATCAACAACAAGATAATGCGTTGAGGGGAATTCGAGAAAACCTATATATAGGGGAGACTGTTTCTAGATCATATATCCCTTTAAATGTTATTCTCCATTTTGGGGAGCAGTTTTCCATTCCATTATCTATGGAAAGCTATGTTTTTTTTAAAATTTCATAGTTTTTTCATGGTTTATTACCCTTTAAAATACAAATATATAATATGAAATGGCGTGATGATTTTTGGTGGTTGAGTAAGATGTTTTAAATTTCAAATTAAGAGTCTTGTGGTAACACCTTATAATAGTCAATGCCATAGCCTACGAAACCTTCTAGGTTTCTCCTACCTCTGTCTATGACATTTTGGGAATGGGATGATGTGTCCATGGATGTTTCTGTTAGTTTATCCTAGACTCACAAAGGGAAGAATTATATCTAGGTGTGGATTGATTAATGGACCAAGTCATCTCACATCATTTTGATCAAGGAAACCAATAAATTTTAAAACATGGGAAATCATTATACATAGTATTTCTTGAGGTTTTATGGGATTACCTTTTAAATTAGTTGAGAAAGAGATCATAGGTCTACCACTTGAGTCTATAAGATTCCATAGCATGTGATGGGGAATTAGGCCATGTTATGTATAACCTACCAATTAGAGTAAGATATCCAAATAGAAAATGTTATTCAGATCTATGATAATATTCTAAATGATTACGTATTGTATTTTGGTGGATCATGGGATGTCCATCATGTATAATTTTATTTTCATTATAAAAATTGTTATTAATAGTCAATCAAAATGGATCACATTGACGATTAGTATGGTAACCTGTGCAGGTAACCTCTTTGTTTAGTATAGGTGTATAATCCATCTTTTGTTCGGCTGAGTCGCATTCATGATATGTTTGGGGGTATTTAGGGTATACACCAACATTTTTTACAATATAGAGTTAGGAGAAATCATATATGAAACATTAGTGTCATCATTTGGATTTTTCAATTGGGGACTGAGTTTTATTAAAAAAATTGTTCTGTTGGGCCATCATTGGATATGAAAATCCAGAAATTGGATTTAATATATGTTATACCATTTGTGGTCATTTAGAAGATTTTTAAGGATACTTATAGGATGAAATTTATAGTTTAGTTAAACTATATTCATGTTGTTTTCCACATATCTCAGAACACGAATTAAAATACTAATCACTCTCTTAATAAGAGTTGGGAATAAATTAATTTAGATAAAAAATATTATTTTATAGATAAATTAATGGTGATCATTGAGTCTCTAGTAAATTTCATGACTGGGATTTCAATTAAAAGTTTAAGAGTATTATGGAGACACATATCATATTCTTATGAGACAAGGGAATATAAGTCATAGATGGGGAATAATGGAATAAACTCATTCTATACTCCATTAATCCTTACATAATCATGGGGATGGAAAGTCTTATGGTATGTATTTTTAACGTCTAGGTTTTTTTAAGTATTTATCATCAATCCTTTAATTTATTTCTTTGTTAGACTATGTTTTGGGATTTTTGAGAACGGTGGATGGTTTCATGGAATATAAACAAATGTTTAAGGATATATATTATTTATAATTAATGGATTTTGGGTATGAATGTAAAAAAAATTATGATGATATCCATTGGAATCTTGGTTTACTCAAGGGTTATTTATAAATATTTATGTGGAATCTTCCTACCAGGAATTTTTATTTCATGAACTGGTAACACGATATGAAACCATTATTGAGATGATGCCATGAACTAGTAAAAATCATGAAACGATTGAATTCCATGAATGTGGTTCTCATAGTGAAAATTTAGGTTGGTATTTTTTAACCGAGGTGAACCCTTTTTCAAAATATTCAACTTATGTGGATTTAATATTGTGATCTTGGGATTCATGTCGTGAAATGTGTTTGAGTAGTGGATTTTTATGGATTGCACATCTAATTCATTTTCATTTAGCTATAGTATCAAATCTAAAAAACAATGAGTTTTCCAAATTAATTTTGGGGATCTTTATTCCTTTCAGATCATTAAATTTTTTGATTGATCATTGTTGTGGTTGTGATGAATCTCTCTCTGTATGTAATCTTTTTCAATTTCATTTATGTCAGTTGCATCAGCACCATTGTGTTGTTTTTCTAATATCTTTTTCATATAGTGTTGATAATTCTTTATCCATTATAGATCCATTGTGTGATCTTCCTTATGAGTCATACCTTTGTGTCGGTTATGGTGTGACATGCATGTTTCTTTAGGTATGTGTTGTTTTATATTTTACACTAAAATTTTTTATATTTTAATTCATTATAATATGTATGGACTAATTCTGGGGGATCCATTTTAGTCTTAGTATTATTCTCTATTGTTGGATCATGTTCTAGGAATTTGTGACCCAAAATTAAGGAAGGTTGTTCCATCTCTAGCATATATTGGATGAAATTTATATCTTTGGAAAAATAAATTGTTTTATACTTTAATATGTATGATTTAATTTTATGTGTAGAAATTGGTTTTTGAGATATGATGGTTATCCCATTATTTTGGTAAAATAAATACTATTTTCAAGGTATTGGGAAATGGATTTTGGAAATGGATTTCAAATCATGGTCTTAGTGAATTGGTTTGGAAAATGTATCACCTACGAATCCTTTATTATTTATGTGGATGGATTTGTAATAGGCCTTGTCTATTGATATTATTAGGGGGATCACTCATAGAATGTTCTTAATGAACCTAGGTCCATTATTCTAGGGACATTTTGGACCTATTGAGAGTTTGACTTGTTGTTTTGTTCATCTAATAACACGATTCTATATATAAATATATATATATAGGCATAATGAACATGAATTTCATTGAATGATATTGATAGCCTGACTCCTAGTGATCGTTGGAATGATTTTACTAAGCTTTGGTTTTTACTACTTTTGATTTATTATAATATGCGATATATTCACTAACAATACTGATTTATGTGAAATTATTTCAAACCAATTTAACTTAATTATTTTCAATGATAATAAAATGGTTTTTAGCATGTTTTTTATATAAAAACTATTTAACTGATTATTATTCTTTGTTACGTTAAATTTGATCATGTTCCGATTGTTTTACAAAGACTTCATATAGAATAACTTGGTGGGATCACACGAAACATATTTATATCACTCTCTATGAACCCCTTTGGTAGTGTGTAGACCTTATTATGTGTTTAGATTTAGAGAAATTTAATGTTTTATAGTTTGGTGGCGTGTTTTCTATCAGTTGACTCCATGTAGCTGGTGGGTAGATAGTAAGAGTATTCCCACACTATCACAGGGAGTTTCTATTTTAGTTTTATTTATCCTTTACTATTGGAATTCTACATTAGGCATTTTTTAGCATAATTAAAGTTATAATAGTTCTATAATTTCATTTTTTATTATATATATTTTATGTTTTACACTTTCTTTGTTACTTAATATCATATATATGTATATGTCTTGTTGTCTCCTTTAAGATTGGTGAAATCATTCCATCTGGTTATTATTAATGACCATGTGCTAGTGGTCTTACATTGGGGACAAGGAAATCCCTTTGGGAAGGTGACATTTCAGGTCAAGTACAATATTTGAGGTTTTTCGGGATGGGCTCATCACATTACCAACCTAAAACATACAGGGAAAAGTAAGCAATTATCACTTGAAATAATGATTTTAACAAATAATTGTAATTAAATGGGTGATAAAAGGATATAAGTAAATCATATATAGAATTATATATATGTTTATGGTTCTTCAATATTTATACAATAAACAATATGTATTATAAAGTAGGTTCAAACATGTACGAAGGAAATCAGACCTGATTTAAGGGTTTCTCATCTCACTTTTACATTCATTAGAAACATTCTATATCCACCAATTATTTATCTTGTGTGGTGTATTTAATTCCACTTTGATATGTGTTATCATGAATTTATTTATATCCATGGTATTAAAATTTTTAGTTGTTGTTATTTATTAAATGGATCTTATGAATCAAAATTTAACAATGTGAAAATGCTTACTTTAATAATCTTATCATTATTTAGGATTGTTTATCTTTAAGTCTCCTTTGGGAATAATTATTTGGTATTTATATCAAAAAAATATGTTTTAATTCATTTATATTTCATTTAATGATTCTATTTTCATATCTTTGGTAATGAAAATAATTGATATTTTTTAGAAAAATGAAACATAATTTCTCTTCTCGATCGACAATTCTCTTTCATCAAAATCAGTATTTTATAAATATGTTCTCTAATTTTTTAACATTGTCCAAATGATTTATGAAAGACATTTTTACCCATTTTTCAATTTTCAAAAATTGTTTTTAAAGGAATCATTGTGTCGTTTTCCAAACAAGTCCACTTTGGATTTTACCAAAAATGTATGTGGAATATTTATTCTACTTATTCGAATTGAAAATAAATTTTGACCACCATGAACACTGAATGTTTTAATTATTCATTTATATTTTTAAAGGATATTTCCAATGAAATTTATTTTAAAAATGTTTTTTGAACATATAATTTTAAAATGGTTAATTTTAAAGTAGAAAGGTTATTCTCCTCAAGATTATTTCAATGATCTTTATATGGAATTTATATTCATCAAAATCAAAACCCTTTATATACATATGGTCCACTAGGAATATGATGTAATTATATAATACATATTAATTATATGGATGGTTTATGATAAGTTTTAATTGATACATATTATTTTATTTGAATTTATCATATTATTTTGGATAGTTTATGATTATGATTATGGATTGGGATAAGTATTATCATTTCACATATTCTTTTTTCAATATGAATATTTATTGTTATTATGTTTAAACCCTTTCATATGAAAATTTATTTTGAGTTACTAAGTGAAATGTAGGGCCATAATTAGAAATCCCCTTGATGAATTAGCAGGTCTCATTGGACAAATCTATTGGTGGAATTAGATGGGTGTTTACCGATAATTTTATACTGTCTTGTGAAAGGTCACTATAACGTGTTTATAATGTCTAACATTATTAATTCCATAAATATAAAATCATTTATTGATGTCTATGTGATTATTTTATTAGTTAGAATATCCATGAATTTTTTTCAGCTCAACTGTTTCAGTATATGTCCTTATTTAATCATTATTTATTCCAACCATATTATTTTTGGTGTTAAGGTTATTCATTAAATAGAATGTATTTTAGTTATTTACCTTTCCATATTGACTAAAAAATATTAATTCAACATATATTATACTATGAACATACCCATAATGAAACTCCAAACTCACCCACTTATTAGGTTTTATTTTCCCTTAAATACCAAGTTGTATTTTTATGATTGATATTCAAGATACGATGAGATGAATAATGATGATATAAATGAAAATACTTTGTGTATTCTATGTTTTAAAATGTAATTTAAATTTCATGTATGTATATATTTTACTATGACTTATAAACTATTCGATCCATTAGAATGTGATTTCTTGTAGGTAGTGATAATATAGTAAAGAGGTCATCGTCTTCAGGTAACCAGATTCTGGGAATTTAACAAAATGAAATTGCAGCCCATATGTATGTGTGGAATAATGCCTCAATAATGGTATGAATTTCATATTTCACCACTCACATTAATATATGGTTATATAGATGTATTTAATAATTATATAGGATATATATGACATAGTTATGAATATTTATTGGTATACTATTATCTAATATCCTTCCCTCCCATCCGTTGGACAATGGAAACATCGCCTATGTATGCATGCCGACAATCACCTCTATGAATGACATAATACATTTTATATTACTACCTTACATGGAATGAAGTAATAGTGAATATAATAAATAAATAAGAAAAATATTACATTATTAAAATTTGATAACCTTTACCATGAAATAAGTACTAAAACCACAAAATTAAATGTTTCATGGAAAACTAAACAAGTAAAAATTAAATAGTTAATTTAAAAACAACTTGTTAAAAAAATGTAATAAGAAATTATAATTGAAATGAATCTAGTAACATAAATATAAATATGTTTTTAAAATGTATGTATAATATATTTAAATTTATTATAGACGATTTTAGATCATGTTGAACTATGTAAATGAGGTAGGTAATGATTTTCCATCTCCATTTTCTTCTTCAGGACATGTTTTGATATTTTGCATATATATTCAATTATAAGGTGTCCATACATACCTTTTACTTATCATATAATGAATTAAAAATAATTTATTTTATTTAATATTCCATTTATTATCATTTCCATTCATGGTGTGTGGATTCATATGTTACAAAGGATATATGGGATTATGTTGCAATAACACTTTTTTTGGATTGATTGTTCTTCAATATCAATTTTGATCATTTTATATTAAATAATCTACTTAACCATGTATGATTTAATTTCCTCATTTTATTTATATTTTATTCTTGTAGAAGCTTAATTTCCCCTTTTTAGTGCTCATAAATACAGAAATAATATTTTTAATAAAATCTTACATAATTTTTTCTTTTAGTGAGAGAATCAATTTATTTCATGTCTATATTATTTATAATATTTCAATAATATTTTTTTCCATGATAAAATGTTATTTAAAATTCAGTTATATTAATATTATGATTTCATTATATTTTAAAAAAATGAATCATTATAATTTTTTCTGCTAGTGTTTTATTTTCATTTTTACCAAGGTGTTAATTTTCTAACATTTATTGAATGAATATATATTCACACTCATATTTAAATTTTTTCTCTATAAATAATTCTTTTCAAATTTGATTAGTTTTCAATGGGAGTAATTTTCCCATTATTATTTTAATTTTTTGTTTTTATTTTTTAACAAATGGGAATGATATTTCTTTTTTTTATGTATAACTCTGAAACTTTTTTAAATGTATTTTTATTCAATTTCAACATCATTTATTGATTTTTATGCATCTCTTAGGATATGATTCTATGATTTTATCCACATTTTTTATTTGTATATCTTATAATAATGTTTTAATAAATTCTGAAGAAAATCATTTCATTCCAACGTGCTAATTATGTTTTGGTAAAATATTTAATGTTTTATGATATAGTAATGAAAATATGTCAGGTTTTCATTGTGAGATGAGTTGGTATCATATTATATTTTCCTCCATTTCACTAGATAAATATTTATATTTCATGAGATAATATATATGGTACTAGGGAGTGAACCCAATCTACTATGTAACTCTATGAACCAAGGATAAAAAGGGACTCAGTAGTGAACCCAATCAACTATGGGACTCTATCCATTATGTGATAATGGTCTTGGAAGGGAGACTGGAAAAAATAAATTCCTATATATATATATCATACTCTTATAAATTATTCTTATCATTATTGAATGGTCTCAGGGATCAACTTCAATTAATCATGTTTTTACACACATGTGACTCATATCTTTTATCCCAAAGACATATTAAGTGACTCATGATTTATGAATTATTACATATCATATATGATTTTAAAATGATAAGAACGTGTACTATTATTATAGTTTAATATCAAAATTCTATTTGTAGGCTAACTTAAAATTTTTGATTTATATCCATCTTGTGTAACCTTACTGTGCATCTGATCACACACATTATAATGATTTTATTTCCCCAGGTAACGAAGAAAAAAATTATAGAGGATATATCTAAGAGTCATACATTGTGAGAAGTAATTTGTGGGAAATATTAAATATAATCCATGAAAGAAGGTGAATATTTATGCATTCATTGATAACACTAAACCTTTATACATTTGGGGGATTAATTATTGTGAAATATATTATGTTTTCATCTAAAATGATGGAATGTATATTTATATTATTCATGGGTTCCATTAGTTGGTGGGAAAAAAATTATTTAGTTGTTTTTATTGATTTTATTAAAATAAATAGTAGATTAGTACTTAAAGAATCCTATAGTAAAAGTGAAATTGGTTTTCACACCCAAAATTTCAATTTATTTTTATTTTTATTATTTTTCGGCTCTGCGCTCACGCGTCAAGGATCAGGCTGGGTCCTGGTTTAAAATATCCAACATTTAATGTTTTTTATGGGTTTCAGACCTGTGCACATGCACTTCATGGTTATATGTAACCGCACAGTCACCCTAGGTGCTTGTGCAGGTGCCCAAGTGGATAACATTAAGGCACACAATTTGTGTGTGTGTTTTTTAAGCTGAGCGATGAGCGTGCAGTTACCCAATTTTCAGAATTAGATAATTAAATGGATTAAGTTTTAAACAGAATGGTTGTTAATAGTAATAATATTATGTTGTTATTTTCAATCATATTATTATTATTATTTGTAATAATATTATTCTTATTAAAAAATGAAAAAACTAAAGGGGTCAAACCCTAGCTACCCATGCCCCCACCCCTTCCCCGTTCCCTATGTAAGCTGACCCCACCCCTCCAGATCGTCCACCTACATGCACCCAATTCCCCGAACCCATGGAATTCTCTCACTCTTGCCATTTCATCACAGTCCCACCCTGACCACGGCCTAGACAATGCACTCAGCTCCAACCTCCCTGCTCGGCCCATCCGCACACTCCCGGGACCCCTCACCCCCTGTCGTCTCTAGTACCTACCGCACAGCCGACCCAGCCAGCCTCCCCCTGCATCTGGCCACCTATGGTGCTCTCTAACCTCACGCATTGTGCCGAATGACCTTTCCCTGAAACCCTGACATCCATTTAGACCACATTCGGGCCAGCTACCTCCTCACTGGAGCTCCGACCTCACTTCGCCAATAACTCCTCACTCCAACGTCCTACCCATGGCTGACCTCCCTCTCTACAGTGCATCTGTTGCCCATTTTACACTCGCATGTGCACCCCATGAATAACCAACCTCATGGTGGAAACCTTCGTACTGGCCACCTGTGTTCCAGCAACCTCTACATTGGCCTCCCGGCCTCCAACCTCTTTTCCAAGGCTAGCGGCACGTTCGACCCTCCCTTCTCTCCTTGTTTTGTCCAGTGGTGTATCCGAACCCTCATGTGCATGGCCAACCCACTTTCCTATTTCTCAGGTATATTTATTTATTTATTCAATTTAATTTCCTTTATTTATTGGTTCTTATTTAATTTGGATAATCGTAATTCCATCACAGGTTGTGTTTCGTGTATTTTTCTCACTGTTTAGCATACTCTTATGGTATATATGGATGGTTCTTCCATCCTTCAAAGTTTTTCAAATTTGCACTTGTTTGAGGAAGGAAAATTTGAGTTTTTCCTCTCTAATGTATTCCATTAATAGTTACATTCTCTAAAATGTTATATTTTAATTTATTCTCTGTCTTAGTTTACATCAAATTGATCTTCTTGTGTGTTTATATAAATTTTATAAATTTTTAAAATTATTATCTTATTCATATAAAGAGGGGTCCCTTTGATCAAGTGTACGTATGTTATTTGATAAAAAACTATAGTTCTTTAATGTAAAATTCAGGATTTTTATGAAATTATTAGCATCGATTATGTTTGTGTTGGTATTGGTTATTTTTTAATTTAGTTTGGTGTATAATTTTGTTATTGGGGTAACTTGTTAATTTTGTAAAGGTGTTACAAAAATGGGCCCTTTGGTGTTTAATGTTGTAGTGTGTTATTATCAAATAATGTAAGCGGTTGGTTTTAGTATCAAAGAAAGTGACAGTTTTGTGGAAATAGTATTGGTTATTTTCTTCAACTGTAGGTGTGTCATTTTATGTTGACATATCCATGGGTGCACTAGGTGTAGACAAGGATGTGCCTTCAAATGAAAATATCACTTTAAATAGTGTTTTCTTAAAACCTTTTTATTCTAAAGGGTTTTTGATTTCTAAATTAGATTTGGTACTTTGTGTGGATTTTATGAGAGGGTCGAAATGAGATCTCAAAGGGTGTGCCTGTTTAGCCCTTAGTGTCAATTACAGAAAATGTTTGGCTCGAGAGGACATTAGGTCATTTTTTGTGTTTTTATTTAAATGTTAAAAAAAATTACAAAAAAAATTCATGGGAGACTTTGGACTTAAAATCCCTTTTGGCTCTTTTAACTCATGGGTGAATTTTGGGTTATCTTTTAGAATGGGTTGTGTTGGAATGTTGTGTGTGTTCCATGTTGGAGTTTTAAAATGTTTTTTATAAAACTGTTTCTATATGAACATGATTTAACATCTCATTTGGCACTTTGTTTTTTAATTTGAATGATTGAACATGTATATGAGGCTTTATTATCATGTGTAAACCTTTATGGGTGAATGTATAGGAAGCATTCGTGTTTGGAGAAGGTAAGTGTGGTGAGATGAGTCATGCGTGCAAAGGCCTTCCTATATACACAGTATTGTTATAACCACAATGGGTTCTTGCGTATCTTTTAGTTTATTGAGTGATGGTTTCTTATCAACACCAATTATATGGGTTGGTACCCATGGGTAGGTGTATAGGGCGGATGGGGAGTGTTGCTAGTTTCTATTATTGTGAGGGTGGCCAGTTGGTTATAGACATATGTGTTTCACTATATGCCGGTAGGTGGTTCCAAACCGAGTACATCCTGGGGTCTTCTAGTGATTTTTAGGATCAACTATGGTTTCTTAATTAATTTCATTGTTTTTTACTTTATGTTGTACTAGTTTGATCCAGCTTGTTTTGTTTCACGTATTTCCTTTGTAGCACAATCTTGATCTATTTTCCTCTATTTTGCAAATGAAATGGAAAATGGTTTTGAAAATGGTATATAGTTTTTGTTTGATTTTCAAATGGAAAATGTATGTTTATTATTTTAAAATGTGAAAATACTACTATTATATTTTTATTTCATACTTGTGTTATTGTTCTGTTTGTGGAAAGGGAATACTTGGATTGCATGGTTATATTTGGAATCCCTACTGAGTATCTTGATGCTCACAAATATCATATTCTTTTAGTTTTAGGTTCAGTTCTGTTTAGGTTCTTGGTTTAGCTTCTTAGTGTTAGATCAGGCTTGAGTCTAAGTTGGGTGGTTACCAAGAAGGTCACAATGAGGAATGTTCAGTTTTACATTTTTTCTGCCTCTATTTTTTTATCTTTAGTTTTGATTTTCTATTTATCTTTTTTTTTCATGGGCCAAATCATTCCCAATGGATAAATTTTGATTCCTAGCACTGTTTTCCAACCTGTGGGGATTTGGAACGCCCATCGGGCATTGTTGCGGACCACCTTAGGTGACTAGTTTAGGGTCGACCCGGGTTGTTTGTGATAAAATGGTATCAGAGGAGGCCCTTCTTTTTTGGGGTGTCTGATAGGTAGAGAATAGGAATTTCGAGACTGTAGAGCTAGGAACGTGATAGAGATCATGAACCCTCACTCATTCAAAACCTCGCATCACCAGCGGTTGTCCAGGAACTGAGTCCTTGACTTATTCTGGTTTGTTTTATATTGAGGGATGACAACGGAGGCAAGCTGATGTTACATTGTGATTTCACATGGAGTAGTGACCCATGTGGAGTCCATGTACATGGTTTAAGTTCCTCATAGTTATTGATTCGTGTTTAGGGAATGGACCACTACCACGTGATCAGGTTCAGCGTGACTACTATTCCCTCACTCTAGTAGTTTGATGAATGATATGTGTTTTATAGGTTATGATTGGTGTGATTGCACTTTTGAAAATTAAAAATGGGTTTTTAGATGATAATTATATATTTTATATGTATATAGATTCGTGAAATTAATTTTAAAACTGAAATCTCTTGGTCTAAAAATCTTGTGTTTTATTGGAATTAGTAGAGAAATGGTTCGGGTGCTACCTCAGGTACTCTCTATGAACATTTTAACATTTTAGGTAATGAATGGGAAGTTCATTTTGGTTCATATCAATAAAATAAGATAAATAAATGTGAAACATTTAATGGTATTATTTGGGTGTGTACATGGAATTAAACGATTGATCATGTATTTATAAAGTGATTTTAAAAAGGGGAAATGATTATAGAAATTGAATTTGGTTTGGAAAATTTCCTTGAAAGAAAGAGTTTTTTAAATCTAAAATGTAAAAAAGGATTTTAAAAATAGAATTTTTTTGTGTTTGAATTTTTTGGTTTTTGAGATGGGTGTTTTTAGATGAAGGGGATTTCAATGATATTTCTTTGACATGGTATTGGTTTTGACTTTTTGTTTTATATGTTTTTTAGAAAATGTCGTCCAAAAAAGGTCACTAGGGTTTCTAATAAGTTAGGCCCAGTTTTTGGTCTTTCTAGGGAATTGCCTATCCTTAATAGTGATCATGGTCCATTAGAGCTAGTAGACTAGCTTAAAGAGGTTTAACGCGTCTTTAGGGAATTGGGAACTCCTAATGAAGTTATAGTGCGGGACATTTTGGGTTTGGTTGAAGGTAGAGATCTGGATGAATGGGAGTTGGTTCCCACACCATAAATGCTGGTTGGGATGACGTAAGATGTCTTTAAATCTATCTCCATTCGATGGTTTATATGTGAAGAGGTGATGAAGAAGAAAAGAGAAGAGCTAATGCACATTCAACAAGGAAAATGGACGGTGGAATCTTATATTGACCATTATAAGGAACTTGTGTCCCTTTTTCTAGAGGTATCATCAAAAGATTTGATTAAGAATTCTCTCTTCATAAGTGCTATTCATTGAGAGATCAAGGAGCGGGTCCTCCCATCAATGGACCATTGTTTGAAGAAGCTATTAGATGACGTGTTCTTAGAGGAATTTGAATTCAAATAACAGATGGTCAGTAATCCAACGTATCTAGTCACTCATGAAGGTTCCCAATATGGTGAGCTTGCTATGTCTAGGGGGAATGTTCTTATAGAGTCCGCTGTAGTGATTCTGGCTTCTAGTTCATTTGAACATTCAATGGTATGCCACCAGTGTGGCCGGTTTGGGAACGTGAAACCATCATGTCACATCTGTTAGTATACATACTGTCGTTGCAGATTTCATGGTCATCTAGAGAAGTTATGTAGGAAGTATCAATTGAAGAAGATATTGTGACCAGAGAAATTCTAGTGCCTGTATTTGAGGCAGAATATGTTTCATCCATCAGATCCCAAGCCATAGGTCTTATGGTGATGTCGGCGCATAGTTAGGAGTTATAGGAGGTGTGAAGCCTCAATTTGTGGTTTTGTGATCTGTGTTAGTAGTGGAACATTTAAAGACTTTTAGTCCTTGTTTTTTGCTGTTAAATTTTGACATTGTTGTATGTTCAATGTTTTGTCATGATGTTATGATGGACTCATCTAATATTAATCCAAGCAGTCCAGGTTGTGTGATTGTGGTTCTCAAAATCATGAATTTTTATTAGAAATGTGTTTAACGCTTGTATGGAATGATCTCGATTTGGCTATGTTCGTTTGGAGATTTAAGTGTCTTTGGAGAATTTTATGTTTCTTGTTGTTCTTGGATTCCTTATTTGGGTTAATTTATTCTTAGAGGTTTTTCTCTAGTATTGGGGGTTTGGGGTCAAGGTGGAGAGCTACAAGATTCAGTGGGGGTGTTGTTCACACGTGCTATAAAAGTTAGTTTGTATTGGTTGGGAGTTCACAAATCCCCCCCCACCTTCTGGGGTGGTGTGTTTGGGTGTTATGTTTCCACGCTAGTTGAATTCTTGTGGTGGGGGAGAACCCTCTCGTGTTCTCTTGTTCTCCGGTGTTGTGGTTTCTTTTTTTGTTTCAATTAAACATGGACTCAATTTTGGTTAACCTTTGGCTTCGTGACATTCTAGATGAAGAATATTTCAATGGTGGGGAGAATTATCACACCCCGACGATTTAATTCTTTTTTATTTTTATTATTTCTGGGCTCTACGTTCTCACGTCAAGGATGAGGCTGGGTATTGGTTTTAAATATCTGACATTTAATGTTTTTGTTGGGTTTCAGAAATATTCATAGGAACTTCATGGTTAGCGATAACTGCATGGTCTCCTCACGTTCTTGTGAGGGTTCCCAAGTGGACAGCGTTGAGGTGCACAATTTTCGTGCACATTTTTTTATGCTATGCGATGAGCGCATGGTTACCCGATTTTCAGAATTAGATAATTAAATGGATTATATTTCAAAAATAATGTTTATTAATAATAATAATTTTATGTTGTTATTTTTATAATTTTATTTTTATTGTTATTATTTTGTTATTATTATTATTTGTTAAAAAAAATATTATTATTATTACAAAATTAAAAAACTATAAAGGCGTTAAACTCTAGTAACCCGCGGCCCCCCATTCCCCATTTCCTGCACGAGTCACCCCCACCCCTCCCCTTCGTCCACTTACATGCACCCGAAGCCTCACCTCCTATCCTTCTCCCGTGCCAGCCACGCCATCATGGTCCCACCCGACCTCACCCTTGACGGCGCATATGGCTTCTGCCTCCCTTCTTACCCCCTCTGCACTCTCACAGGACCCCACACCCCCTAACATCTTCGGTACCCATCGCCCAGACAACCCAACCAGCCTCCTCCCACATCCGGCCTCCTTCGGCACTCCCGACCCACACGCATGGTCCCGGCCAGCCTCGCCCAACCGCTACGATTTCCGGCCAGAACTCGCTCGGGCCAACCGACTCCTTTCCAGAGCTCTGACCTCACTGCGCCAGCACCCTGCCGTTCAGGCATCCCACCCACGACCGGCCTCCCTCTGGCCGGAACATCCACAACATGTTTTCCTCTCACGTGCATACCTCACGGCCGACCTCCCTGACACCGGCCACCTTTGTACGGGCCACATGTGCACTGGCCATCTCTGCATTGACCTATTGGCCTCCGACCTCTTTCCCCTAGCCTGTAGCATGTTCGACCCTCCCCTCTCTACTTGTTTTGGCCAATGGTGCATCTGATCCCTTGGGCGCATGACCAAACTGCTTCCCTCATTCTCAGGAATAATTAATTAGTTAATTATTTATTTATTTTCCTTTCCTTTAATTATTTGTTTTTATTTAATTGGAAAATTGTTACTCCATCACGAGATGTGTTTTCTGTATTTTTCTTATTGTTTAGCGAGTGTGGATGCTCTGTAGGGATTGTTCTTACTTTTTTCTAAGTTTTTCACTTCTGTTCTTTCTTGAGGTAGGTGAATCTGATTTTTTCCTTTCTAATGAATTTCTTTGAAACAAACATTATAAAAATAATTACATTTTAATTGATTCACAGTCTTAGTTTTCATCAAATTGATATGATTTGGTGTTTATTAATATTTTAAAGTTATTAGAACGATTATAAAATGCATATAAACAGTGGTATCTTTGATCATGTGTACATAGCATATTTGGAAAAATGCTATAATTCTTAAAAGTAGACTTTAGGGTTTTTCTGTAATGTTTATATTTGATTATGTAGTGTGTTGGAATTGGTTATTTGTGAATTCATTTTTGTGTATAATTGTTGTATTTGTGTAAAATTTTAATTGGGTTAAGGTGTTATAAAAGGGGGCTCTTTGGGTTTTAATGTGGCAGTGTGTTCTTTTTAAATAAAGTAATTTATAGATTTTAGTTTCAATGAAAGTGAATGTTTTGTGGAAATTGTGTTGTTTTTTTTCTTGAAATGCAGGTGTGTCTTTGGATGTCGACACATCCATGGGTGCAATAGGTGCAGAAATAGTTGTGCCTTCAAATGAAAATGACATTTAAAATAGTGTTTTCTTAAAACCATTTTTTTATAAATTGTTTTATCTTTCTAAATAAGATTTTGTATTTTGTGTGGCTTTTATGAAAGGGTCGGAATGAGATCTTAAAGGGTGTTCTCGTTTGTCCCTTAGTGTCTGTTTCAGAAAATGTTAAGATAGAGAGGTTGTTTTGTAATTTTTTGTGTTTTTATTCAACGGTTTGTATGTTTTTACAAAAAAAAATCATGAGAGATTTTGGAATTAAAATACCATTTGGCTCTTCTAACTCATGGGTGAATTTTTTTGTTAACTATTAGAACGGGATGTGTTGGAAAGTTGTGTGTGTGCCTGGTTCGAGTTTTAAATGGTTTTTTTAGAAAATGGTTTCGATATGAACATGATGTGATGACCCATTTGAAACATTGTTTAATGTGAATGATTGAACATGTATATGAGGCAGTTGTGTCTAGTGTATCCAATTATGGGTGAATGTATAGGAAGTGTCCGTGTTTGGGAGAAGAATGTGACATGAGATGAGTCATGTGTGTGAGGGCCTTCCTACGTACACAATATTATTATAACCACCATGGGTTCCTAGTAATTTTATAGTCAATCTAGTGATGGTTTCTTATCATCCACGATTAGACGGGTTGGTACCCACTGGTAGAGGTATTGGCCAGATGGGGAGTACCGCTGGTTTCTATTTCTGTGAGGGAGGATAGTTGGTTATAAACATAAGGGTTTCACCATATTCCAGTAGGTGGTTCCGAACCTAGTTTTTATAGGCGTCTTATAGGGATATATAGGATCAACCATGGTTACTTAATTAAGTCCATTGATTGTTTATTTATGTGGTACTATTTTTTTCCATCTTGTTTTCTTTCACCTGTTTCCCTTGTAGCACATTATTGATCTGTTTGCCTTGGTTTTGTATATGAAATGTAAAATCATTTTAAAAATGGTATATAGCATGTGTTGGATATTCAAATCGAAATGTATATTGATTATTTTAAAATGTCAAAACCCTACTTTTATATTTGTATTTCAAACTTGTGTTATTGTGCAATTTTTGGAAAGGGAATAGTTAGATTCTGTGGTTATATATGGAATCCCTATAGAGAATCTTAGAGCTCATTGCTACCGTATTCTTATAGTTATAGTTTCAGTTCTGTTAAGGTTCTTGGTTCAGCTACTCAGTATTGGAGCAGGCTTGAGTCTGAATTGTGTGGTGACCTAGAAGGTTAGAAGGAGATATTCTCTATTTTAATTTCTTTCCAGTACTAAGTTTTTTATCATCAGTTTTTCTTATCTATTTATATTTGGTTCATGGACCAAACCATTCACAAAAATTAAATTTTGATGCCCTATAGTGGTTTTCAGCCCGTGGGGATTGGGAACACCCCTCAAGCCATGTCGTAGACTGGATCGTGTGACCGGATTCGGGTTGACCTGGGTAGGTTCGTGACATAGACCGAACCTATAATATAAAGGGTTCAAGAAGGTGTCATAATTTAATATATCTTATGAATGAATTTCTTTTTTATATGTTTTTATACAGTATTTATTATTTCTTTATATAAATGAAAACATTTTTTCTATAATTAAACACCTTGAACAAGAATCAAATTAAAAAAAGTAACACCTATTTTGAATTTATAAACATTAAATATATTGTTTATATATTTTTCTACCCACTTTTATTAAGACTATGACATCAAAACCTCATATGCAAGCTAGATAACTATCAATGAATAATATTAAAGGTGCCCTGATTTCATCTCATTTATATTACTCCTCTCTAATAAATAATTATTAGAATGAATTTTCAATATGTCATATTATTCTCACTACAATTTAATTTGATGTGATTTTTGCCATGGATTGGATCCCTCTTTATTGATTCCATACCAGTCTCTAGTGAAGGGAAGTCACATTTGACATCTCAAATCAACCGATTATCATCTTTCATTTGGAGGATAAAAACTAAATCCCATTAAAATTAAAATACTTTTAAGGGTCCTATTACCTACACATGAAGAGTTTCAAGTATATATGGTGGGTTTTAAAGTCAAACATGACTAAATATTTAGTGTACAAAATATATTGATGTATTTATAAAGGTGTTTACTAATATTATCTCCAATCATAATGTTAGGTTTTCAATAGAATGCATACCAGATGCAACACATGTATTGAAGGAATCCATTTAAAATTACCTTAACTGTGTTATAGGAATTGAAGAAGTTACTCCATTAAAATATATAAAAATTATTCAAACAACCTAGTGTGTCACCCTAGGGTCTTACTATTCATTTTTTAAAGAAAAAATATATATTAATGAGTCTATGTATTGATTATTTGGAACATGGAACGTTAATTATTCAGAGTATTTATCCTCTACCTGATATTGACTATGTGGTTGATTAATTAGCTAGATCTCAATACATCTCAAATATAGACCTTTGATATTAAAATAAACAATTACGGGTGTTTCCGACGCTTTCATCGGGGCGCGGGCGCATCCGTCCGTCCGTGGAGGAGGACGCGCGGCTTTGTTGCCCCGCATTCCCCTTTCCAAAGGTGGGCGGCATTCGTTCCTTGTTCAGGTACGTCTGCTCCTTGATCAAAACGGGATGATGGGATGTCGGTTCTTCCCTCCGTGGATTCCTCCTCAGAGCTCATTACCTAGTCCAGGTCTCCCTCATAGATTTCATACGTAGTTCGTGAAACTCTTCCCAGTGCCATGTTTCCATGGATGCTGGTTAATTACGCTGCTTCTTTCAGGACATTCCAAAGGGTCCGGTCATGGCAGCAACCTTCAGTGGGGGGAGTAGTCACGTTGAGGCATCAGTAGCGTGTCTGGATGCTGGGGAACCTGGCATGTCTGTCTGTTGTCCCTGGTCACAGGGCTTCTCAAGGGCGTGGAAGCCCGAGGCATCCCACATCGAACGTGGGGAATTATATGCCATAAACACATATCTGAGGTTTTCCTCAACTTCCCGTGTTTAACACAGGGTATGCCACGAGTTTCATGTCCAGCGGAGACGGATCAACCCGATCAGAGCATTAGCTAGGATAGATCGGACTGAGGGATTTCGCTTGGAGGGATGCCGATACCGGGGCCAGCCCATGGGCGGCTGTGAAGAGGAGCATACCGACATGGTCTCACTGAGATATGACGGCCCGGACGAGAATCGGGATGGGTGATAGGTGGATGAATGGAGTGGAGGGGGAGCAAAATGGGACCATCGTAGGGGCGATGGCGAGGTTGGGCTTGAGCCTTGGAGAGGCTTCCTACATATCCCCGTGGTAGGGAATCAAAGTCCGCGTAGTTTGGGATGGTGCTGGTAAACCGACATGATGA
This sequence comes from Viscum album, assembly GCA_963277665.1. Classification (NCBI taxonomy): domain Eukaryota; kingdom Viridiplantae; phylum Streptophyta; class Magnoliopsida; order Santalales; family Viscaceae; genus Viscum; species Viscum album. The sequence goes on along the minus strand of OY728150.1, from coordinate 610,617,835 downwards.
TGGACCTTGGCCTGATGAATGTCGTCAGCGAACCAACGTGAAGGTGGACCTCGGTCCGATGAGTGGTGGGCTTGAACCTCCGAAAGGCTTCCTACGTACCATGCCTTGACATGGATCAAAGACTTCGTAGTTTAAAGGGTTTCATCGGCAAACCGACGTGGAAGTAGACCCGTGGGTCCACTAGTGGTGGGCTTGAACCTCATGAAGGCTTCCTATGTACCATGCCTTGACATGGATCAAAGACCTCGCAGTTCATAGGATTGATGGATTACAGTTTAACGTCATGCAGGACGATAGTGAACCCTGACGTGAATAAACGACGAGCGATGGGTGTCGGCGAACCGACGTAAATGAGGGACCCTGGTCCAATGGGAGATGGGCTTGAACCTCTGGGAGGATTCCTACGTACCATGCCATGACATGGATCAAAGTCCCCGTAGTTCGGATCAAAAATGGGGATTTGCCACACCGACAAGGAGACGCTCTCGGCCAATGATTGTTGGGCTTGAACCTCAGGGAGGCTTCCTACGTACCATGCCTTGACACGGATAAAAGTCCTCATAGTTCGGATTAGGGAATACAGTGTAACTTCATGCAGGACGGGGGTGAACCGACGTGAATGAGGTCGGAACGACCGGATGGTGGGTTGACTTCAACCCCAGGAAGGCTTCCTACGTACCATGCCTTGACATGGATCAAAGACCTCATAGTTCATATGGGGGCCTTGTCGGCAAACCGAAGTAAAGGTGGAACTTGGTCCTATGAGTGGTGGGTTTGAACCTGTGGAAGGCTTCCTACGTACCAGGCCTTGACATGGATCAAAGACCTCGTAGTTCAGGTGGGAATGGGTGTGCAGTTTAATGTCATGCAGGACGAAGGGAGGAGCATACAGTTTAACGTCATGCTGGACGAGGGTGAAACTCGACGTGAATGAACGACCGAGCAATGTGGCTTGAACCTCATGGAGGCCTCCTACGTACCATGCCTTGACATGGATCAAAGACCCCGTAGTTTAAATAGGATGAGTCGCAACGGCTTACCATTGGACCGGAAGGTAGTTTAACGTTGTGATGGACGTGAATGGGACCCGACGTGAATAGACGACGGCTGGGATTGAACCTCATGGAGGCTTCCTACGTACCATGCCTTGACATGGATCAAAGTCCCCGTAGTTCGCTATGGGTTCGTCGGTGAACCGACATGAAATTAGACCCGGGGGTCCACTATTGGTGGGCTTGAACCTCGTGAAGGCTTCCTACGTACCATGCCTTGACATGGATCAAAGACCTCGTAGTTAAGGTTTCGGAACGCAGTTTAACGTCGTGCTGGACGTGGGTAGAACTCGACGTGAATTGGATGATGGGAGGGCTTGAACCTCATGGAGGCTTCCTACGTACCATGCCTTGACATGGATCAAAGTCCCTGTAGTTCGCTATGGGTGGGGGTCAGGGTCGATGCTCACTCTAAGCCCACGTGATTCATGCTCGGTGTGAGAAACAAGAGGTTGCAAGGACCTGATGATCACGTCGCGAAGGATGCGTCCGTGAGAAGCGAAGAGGGGCTTACGCGTTAGGCGGCCCATGGTGTTGGGACTTACTTCAGGATGGAGGCCCATGGTGCGACAAAGTGCAGAAAAAATGGAGCTTGGTCCAACGATAGGGGGGGTGCCTCGTTCCCTATCACGCCCTCCACTGACCTTGGTAGTGGGGAAGTACGGAGATGCAGAGGTGTAGCTATCCGTTGGGGCACGAGGTCGAGTCACAGTTTAACGTCATGTGTTGAGGACGTGGTGCTGGTCAGTTTAACGTCCTGCATCTCGGACGAGGTGGGTTCACTCCACACCCCTAGGACTTACATAACCGGTACCCTCTGGTCCTTGGGGAAGGGAAGGTACCAGTAAGGCCATGGTCAAAGGGGGTTGGGGAACGAACCATCGAGGGGTCCACGTTAGCGTGGCTATGCAAAGAAGCAATAGCCTTTAGCGTGCCTATGCGAAGAAGCATTAGGCAAAGCAACGCCACGGGTGGTGTTGTCCATGGGACTTTTAATTCACATCCTACAAACCTGGAGGGTCGCACGGGAAGAGGAATCGCTAAGCCAAGGAGTGTGCTTCGCGAAGTGGAGTGCCTTGGCCTTAGCATGGGGCGTAGGTGTGAGTGGAAGGTGCTTCGCGAAGTGGAACAGTGTTTGCGTAGTACTGCCTCACGAAAGAGAGGTGCCTCGTGAAGTAGGGTCCTGCAAAGCAGTGTGCTTCGCGATGTGTAGCGATCCTGCCTTAGCATAGGGATCACTAGTATGGGTTGGGTGTTTCTCAAAGCATAAGTGCTCCGCGGCTGCCCGGGTTCCCTGGGGAATCCCCTTCCTTCGCGAATGCCCTTGAGCTTTGCGAAGGGCGTCCCTCTCAGAAGAGGGGATCAAAATGAGACAAAGCAGAGGCATCTCGCGAAGCAGGAATACCTCGCGGAGCTCATGATTCCCGGGGCAAAGAGTGCTTCGCGATTCGGGAGAGGAGAAACCGAAAGGTCGGATTGTCAGTCCCCGGGACTCAGGGGGAGTCCAGTATTTATAGGGAAGGGGTACCATGAAGCATAACTCGCGCGCCGCCTCTGGTGCTTCGTGGCGGCTCGCGAACGTCAAATGCGTTTGCAGAGAATCACCGCCTCTGGTGCTTCGCGACGGCTCGCGAACGTCAAATGCATTCACGGAGAATCACCACCTCCGGTGCTTTGTGGCGGCTCGTGAACGTCAAATGTGTTCGCGGAGAATCACCGCCTCCGGTGCTTCGCAGCCGCTCGCGGCGCATGATGGTCGGGGCGCTTCGCAGCGGATTACCACCTCTGGAGCATCTCAAGACCACGCTGCCCGCGGTGCTTGGCGGCGGTGCTTCACGGCGTTGCTTCGCGGCGCTGCTTCGCGAGGCAGCCTGTCAGCCTTCTTTTTCATCCATCCCTTTCATGCAATATTTTGGCCCCAATAAATTCCCCCCTCAGACTTGGAGCCGCGGAGGGTGAAGGGTCAAAGTCTGAGGGAAAATCGCCAAAATTGTCGGTGGTTCGCGATGCCGCAACGCGAAGGGGCCCCGCGGTGCTCACCGGGGCCACAGATCCAGACCCGCCGCGATGCTCCGCGCGGGTGGGGCGCGCCGCGATGCTCCGGGGTCGCCGCCTATAAATAGGGGGTCGACCTCTTTTGTCTTCACGTGCCTTCCTTGTCTTTTTGTGCTCTCGATTTCGCGAAGCTCCACGTACTCTGTGACAGCCCTCCGCGAATCGAGCATCGCAGCGAACCGCGGGTCTCTGGCTCCGCATTCCCGCCAAGCGAACCTCTGCTTGTCAGCCTTGGACAAACTTAGCGACTTGGTCTCACGACCGATATTCGTGATCCGGCTTCGCGATTCAGCTTCGCGGTCGAGCTTCGCGATCCAGCTGAAAAAAATTCTTTCTGAGGGCCAGAGTTAAAATGCCCCATCAAGAGGCTGTATTGGGGGTGCTTGTAGATGCTGCTCGTCGGGATGAGATGGCCAACTGTCCAGGCCTGGGGGAGATGGTCCGAATCCACTCGAACCACACTTCTTTGATAGATATTCTATAGGAGGGTCAGAAGGATTATCCGCAATGCAAGAAACTACCATTGTACGGCTTCGGGCTGAGGGATGACGTCTTTATCCCTGAGGCGAGTAGAGATGAACCAGCTTGCTGGTTCAGGAGCATACCATGCCATCACCCATGGTTCAGGGCGGCCGATGGTCACGCACAAGAGAACTTCACACCCATCACCGTTGACTGTCTCTACAACCATGTGAATGACATTGACGGGAAGCCACTGCAGCCGGAGACTTCCCCTCCCCTCTACCATACCATGCTGAAGGCGGCTTTGCAGGATTCGAAGAAGGGATGGTCTGATGAGTGGGACCTGCGCCAGGGCGGCAACTTTACGGATTACTGGGCCTGGGCCTACTGGGTAGGTGCCTCATGTGAGGAGTTTGGGGCCGAGCTGAGGAGAGTGGAGTTGTATGAGGTGGCATTGGACTCCCAATTCCACATTTACCAACCAAAGCAACTGATGCCGGAATTGCTGAGCAGATGGTCGTCTAGGACCAACACTTTTCACCTGCATCACGGGGAGGTGGGCATCAGCCTGTGGGATGTCCACTAGATTTCTGGGGTTCCGATATTGGGTGCCATGTATGACAAATTCCTCCCCGTCATCAGCGCGTGGGAGGACACGGAGAAAATGTCGTGACTGGCATCGGCACTGATGGCACTTGTCCCTGGAGAGGACAAAGAGGCAGTGAGGGATGTCCATTTTAGGAGATGGTTCAAACGCTTCCTGAATTTCCCAGAGAATCGAGAGTTCCCTCCGAGGCCTCGAACTTTTCCGAGAGCGGCCCAACGGGGCAAGGGGCACTCGTATTGGTGGGTCTTGGAGGACAGCCAATGGAAGACTTGGGGTTTCAGTGTCAGTGCTGAACAACAGCCGATAGTCAGGCTGGAGGCAGTCATCGCAGCTCTCATCTGTGGTTGGATCCTACCGGTGAGAGATACAAGCATGGGAGTGCGGCCCATCTCATTTATCATGGCGTCGATGTTGGCCATGGGGCAGCGGATCAATTTGGGGATTCTGATGCTCGCCAAACTGTACAGAATGTTGCGGCATATTAGCGAGGGCATAAAGCCGCCAAGGATATGCGGGCCCTTCCACCTACTGTATGGGTGGATCGCAGCGCATATCAGGGGGATTTACGAGTATCCAAACCCCATTTCGCCGCCGGGATCGAACTTCCGCCCCTCCATCCTGAACGCGGTCGGGAGCATCCTATTCAAACTAGCTGTTCCGATGATACTGAATCGGGTGTGGAGGGCAGGCGAGTTTAATTTCCACCCCTTCCCCTTGCCGACAGGGATACTTACTGATGACGGGCGGGGAACGGAAGAACATCGGGCCTACCTCATGTCCTTTCGAGGTGGAGTTTTGGTGGAACGGATAGATCGTGAGCCACTCTGTGAACCGTACACCCCGCATCGATTTTCGAGGCAGTTCCGGTGCCTCCAGCGGTTGACCCCGCAGGTCTACTGGGAGGTGCATCATGAGGAGCACCCGTGTGTCATGAGGCAGTTGTGGCTCATGTTCACACAGGAAGATGGGAAGATGCAGATTGAATTACCTCCATCCACCGCTGCTTTCAGATTGGTGAAGGAGTACGCCATCAGTTGGGAGGCTGACTACCCAGGGGAGATGCTGAAGCAACCAACTATCCAGGTCGGTGACGGTGGGCCTCCTCTATCTCGAGGTCAAGGTCGGAGGGCAGCTAGGGCCGCTCGCGGTAGCGGGGCTGCCATGGCAACAGGACCCGCACCGGCCGAGGGTATGACAACAGTGGTGGATCCGGTGAGTCCGGAAGAGCAGGGCCATCCGGAGGGGCATCCACTGAGGGGATTTCGTAGGATATCCACTCAGGCTCCGAGGAAGCATTTGCGTCATATTGACATGGCAGAGGATGTCATCTTCCCAGAAGCTTGGGACATTTGGGATGTCAACCGGCAATTCCTTAGCCCACACGAGATATGGGCCCACCTGAATCGCCTCGGGATGGAGTTACCGGGCATAGGCCCAATTCGGGCTGGATTCACGGCGTCTCCGGTGGAGGCAGAACAGTACCTGGACGAGCTAGAGGATTATGTCCACTCCAGAGGTGTCCCTTGCCCAATGACAGATCGGGTGAGGGTACTATTGAATCAGACGCCCCCCCCCCCCCCACAGTTATCAGCTGCCGATCTGAGGGAGCGCTTCCCCTTTCTGGAGGAATCTGAGGACTCCTCTCAGGAGGATGAGGCTGGAGGAGGGAGTCCGTTGGAGGAGGGAAAGGTCAGGGACCGAGGCTCAAAATCCGAAGACTTCGTGGAGGCTCTCGAGGTAGCATTCCGAGCTTCTCTCATTACGATCTGTTCTTGGGTCACTATGGACTTCTCACCAATGTTTGAGCCATGCAGGAGGAACTTGTTCGCAGGCCTCATTCTCGCTCCTTGGCGGGTGATGATGCGGGACCTTTAGAACCCGCGCCTATGGCTGCGTCCAGTTCCGCATCTGGTGGGACCAGGGTGCCCGAGGTGGCTCCTCCGGAATCTCCAGACCTGCCAATAGTATACGGAGGGCCTCGTCCCGGGGTCCCATCAGTACCAGCTCAAGAGCAGCGCTAGGAGGTCAATCTCCATAAGTCTCCTCTACCGATCTCCTTGTTGTCACATGTAGGCCATGTCAACTAACTTTTGTGTCCCTCTCTGTCATGCAGTTCTCCAACTGGCGTGGGCTGCTGCGGCAAGACTGGTCGGGATGTCTGGTGGCGTCCCTCCTAGGGGCATGCTGGTGATGGTGGCGATAGTCCCCCCATCTCCTCATGCTGCGACTCACACCATCACTGGCAGGACCATCAGCAGGGTTGTACCCGAAGTCATTGAGGTGGACTCTGAGGAAGAGGATCAACAGGTCGGTCCCAGTCCTGTCACGCCTGCTTCGGCGCCAGGTGTCGTACTGGATTCAACACCAGATGTTGATCCTGCCGAGGATTTCTTGCGGGCGTATCCCACGTACGAGCCTGCCAATCGCACGGACTGGGACGAAACGACCTCCGACGAGGAAGACAGTAGCATAGTCCATCGCCGGTCATGGAAGCAGATCGCGTGCTTTATCAAGGACACCCCCAAGCACAATGGCTGGCCGAAATAGATAGACTCCACTCACGGTTGCGCGAACTGTGTGCTGGGGGAGTGGATGCCCAACGTCCTCATGCACTCATCTGAGATCTTATGGCTAAGAAGATCCGGGAGCATGATCGTGAGCTCAACGTGGGCTGGCAGCGGAGGAAGGCGACCAGCATCAAGAAGCTCCAGGAGACTGAAGGCGAGGTCCAACAGATGCAGACCCAGGCAGACGAACTTTCAGCCTCTCTTGATGCACAGTCTGAGCTAGTCTCACGGTTGAAGGCCCAGCTGGCAGAGGCAGAAGAGGAGATGAGGCCGACCTCTGGAAAGATGGCTGCCGTTCAAGCTGACATAGAGAGGGACAAAACCAGGATTGACGAACTGCGCCCCGCCGCTGCTGAGGAGGAGCGGGAGCTGATTCAGCGGCAGCAAGCCTTGGATGCCAGAAGTCAACGGGTGGTGGAGCTGCAACGCTCTTTTGACGTGGTCAACCCGTCCATGGGGGGAGTCAACCCCCGGGTATTGTAACAAACCCAAAACCCTTTTATTGTTACTTTCTTGCTTCAATTTTTTCCTTTCTTTGTTTTTAATGATGTAACGCGCACGATTTTTACTGTTTGAATTGCCTTGTTACATCCCTACAATGTTTGCGGGACGTTCAGCGACAATTCTCCATGCCAGTCCAGATTCCTGAAAAATGGGGGAGGCTTGATTGGAGGAGGAACTTCAAGGATAGCCGAATTACCATTTCTCCAGCGTGCTCTTATGCACGAACGGGGCAACGCCAGGGGCGCTGAAATCGGTCTAAACATATGAAAATGGGAAGTGTGAATCACGATACCCAAAATCCGGAACACTGTGGGGGTGGCATGACAATAAGGGACAACCGTTAACCGTGGTAGAGAAACGGTATCCTTATTGTGTTAGTCTGTAATGGGGACAACAAATGAGGGTCGACCGTTGACCGTGTTCGAAACACGGGACCATGTCACAAATGTTGTTGATCAATCCTTAGGGACGTTGGCCCAGGACAGTTGGAGGACCATAGGTCAGACATCCATACTGTTAGGTGGTCCTTCCAGACATGACCCGTCTTCCGGAACATTGGCCCAGGACGGTAGGTGAGCCGATGCGGCATGAGACCAGACCGTTAGGGGGTTCCTTCAGACATGAAAGGGGATGGGGGTCCGAATGAGGGGTACGCAAAGCGTAAAATATGGAGTGATGGTTTGTCTGAACAGAATCCAACACTTAGGTAGTTACACCACCGTGGTGGGAGTATGCCATATGGGTGCATCAGTTTGATCATGGATCATTCCCTATTTCAGACAGGGCCTCTCTGGCGAGGGGATCTGTCACTTCCCAATGGGATCGTGGGGCATCCTGAACTTGTTCAGGGTAGAACCGCAGTTTAGTGCCATGCGCTGAGGACACATAGACTCCTGTAGTTTAACAACATATGACAGGACGTGGAGCAAAAGGAAAGATCCCAGGGGGCGTGTGGCACAGTAGATATGAAACCGACGTGGATGAGGACTTGGATTCCAAATCATACCACATACCCTCGGAGGAAACTTTTCAGGTCGAGGGACCAAGAGTGAGGATTGGGCTGGGCCCAAAGCAGAGTGGTCAGGCGTTCCTACGTACCCGATGAGGATGGGAATCAATCCATACGTAGTTCTGGAAGCACAGTTTAACGTCATGTGGGACGATGAGAAGCCTGGACGCGTTGGTACACATCCTGCCAAAACTACTAAGCCCACGTGAGTCGTGCTCGGTGTGGGAAACAAGCAGTAGTGGTGGGAATTTCCTGACACAAAAAAGGGGTAGGTTAGGGAAAAAGGATGCTCAGTGAATACCGGCCCAATGACACTAGCACGATCATTTGGCACACCTAGATGCGTGAAGAGAAAGAGCCGGGTATGAAGGAATTCCACTTGAACATGAGGAAGTGGAAATTTGTGAATCATAGCGCTCGCGATTCAGACCACGATGATGGCGGCGTGACGATGGAGGATAACTGTTGACCATGTTCGCAACACAGCATCCTGTCGCGTTAGCCTAGAATGGGGACAGACAAATGAGGGTTGACCGTTGACCATGTTCGAGACACGGGACCATGTCACAAATGTGGTCAGATATCCGTAGGGACATTGGCCCAAAACTATTGGAGGGCCCTTGGGTCCAGCATTCATGGAGAGCCCTTAAGCCTAGTATCCATGTCGTCTGAGGGTCCTTTTGGATGTGGAAGAGGATGAGGATCCAAATAGCGAGTTCACGAAGCTTGGTCATGGGACGAGGGAAATGTCCCCATGAAAATCCCACACTTCGGACTCTTCGTCGAAACACATCTGAATACGACAACGAGACGTATTAGATAGGGGGAGCATATTCCTTTCCCATGGGGATATCTTAGTTTATGGTCGTAGAATTCAGACCATAGGATGGGTAAGGGGAGAAGAAGATACATGGCAAGGTGGTTACAAGACCCGACGTGAATGAGGACCTAAGCCCTACTTACCATGCATTCTCTGGGGAACTGCTCGAGTTGAGGGACCGAACACACAGGTTAGGCTGGGCCCGCGGGGAAGTGCACGGGCGCTCCTACATATCTCATAAGAATGAGAATCAAGTCATACGTAGTTCTGGAAGGTGGCATAGTAGGGTACTAGTGCCAGGGGAAAAGGTGAGTGTGGGCGTATCCCTTGCACTAAAAGAAGCGGAATTTGATTAATCTTGTTTGTTCTTTAAGGTGAATGGTTTTTTTTTTGTGAAGTGACAGGCCTAGAGTAGTAGGTTGTGGTGTCTCCACAAGGATCAAGCCGCGATGGGCGTTGACAAATGGCATGGCACGTGACCAATACCCAACGTGATGTCCTCTACAACGAGGTCACCACAATGTAGTTCTGTTTTTTGTCGTGTGGCCAAGACGATAATGTCACAGTTTATGATCGTATGATAGGACCATGCATGCATTTTATCATCATGCAGCGCAGACGTAGCAGAGACGATGCTAGGCGGGGAATGTGCGCAGTTTCATGAGACACAATCAATGGAGACATGATCCCACATCACACTGTATGCCATTCGGAGAGGGATACCTTAGGCCGAGGGGCCTATACAGAGGTAAGTGGTGAAATAGGGGGAAAGACTGGCTCCCTAATTGGGTTGTACCCGAAGACAGGGCGTCTGGGAGTTCCTACGTATCCCATGAGGATGGGAATCAAGCTGAACGTAGTCCTGAAAGGATCTTATTTTATGGTCTTAGAGCTTGTACCATGGGATCCCCAAAGGACGCCATATTGCAGCTTTGTCCCCCTAACATGCAAAGGTGCACTGAGGGATAGCGCCAAAAGTGTCAAGATTCCACCTGGACATGATGGGGTGAAAAATGATGTGAATCATGCAACCAACATTCGAGGACTGAAGGGGTTGACGTGATGACAGAGGATTACTGCTGACCATGTTCACAACACAGCATCCTATCGCGTTATCCTGAAATGGGGACAAACAAATGAGCATCGACCGCTGACCGTATTCGCAATGCGGTATTTTATCAATTTGTTGTCCAAAACCCTCAGGGGCGTTGGCCTGTAACGGTAGGAGATCCCTTGGGCGTATTATCCAGGCCGTTATTAGGGGCCCCTCCGGGTGTGAAAGGTAATCGAAGCCCGAATGGAGGGGAACATGAAGCTTGGCAAGTGGAAGGAACTTGATCAAGTTGAATCTGACACTCTTGGTCCTAAACTAGAGTACTCTTAACACATGGTTTGGTAGCTGTATGGAGTCGAGGGACTCAACTTGAGGGTGATTGATAGATGGTGGATTCTCGGGAGAAGGGGGCATGGTACCCAAAGCCTTGTATCATGCCTACATATCCCCCTCCTGGGGAGGAATAGACCAAATGGCCTAAGTGACCGGGAGATCAGGAGATCTCGAAGAGGTGGGGCTGGACCCAAAGCCTAGACATTCAGGTGGTTCTACGTATCCCATAAGGATGGGAATCAAGCCATACGTAGTTCTTGAAGGGTGCCTTTTAATGTCATGCTGGACAAGGAATAGGAGGGATGACCCTCAGAACGGGGTGCGCGTGGTGCCGCCATTGCAAGCCCGATGTGAAAGAGGAGATAATCCCACACTACGCCACGCAGTCCCGTAGTCGGGGTCCTAAAGGCAGGACCAGAGAGGTGGATTAGCTGAACTCAAGATGGACCCAAAGACAAGGGGTCTGGGCATTTCTACGTATCCCATTAAGATGGTAATCACACTGAACGTAGTTCCAGATGACAATCTTAGTTTATGGTCTTAGATCTCGGACCGTGGATGGTGACAACTTCCCGAGTAAGCACAGATGTCAACCCGATCCCTAAGCCCACGTGAGCTAAACTCGGTGTGGGAAACAAGGGCGGGAATCCTCATCGCAATACTTGGGGCGAGTCAAACGGGAGTTGGTAGAGAGCCCCAAAGGACACCTTCGACACGGCTTGTTTCCCCAACGCACAGATGTGCACCGAGGAAAAGTACCAATGGTTCCGAGACTCTACTTGGACACGGTGAATTGATGAAGGGTGTGAATTGTGCACCCGACATTTTGGGCTTAATGAGTTGGCGTGGCGATGGAGGAACACTGTTAACCATGGTGGAAACGCAGCATCTATATCGTGTTAGCCTGAGGTGGGAACAACAAACGAGCATCTACCGCTGACCATATTCGCAACGCGGGATTTTATCGACTTGTTGTCCGAAACACTCGGGGGCATTGGCCCGTAACGGTAGGAGAGCCCTTGGGCTTAGTATCCAGGCCATTCTTGGGGGTCCCTCTAGGTGTGAAGGATGATGAAATCCCTGATGCAGGGATACAAAAAGCCTGGAAATCAGGTGCAGACGTGTCCGAGTAAAGCTTATCATTCTAGGTAATGAACCAGAGTACTCCTAGGCACATTGGTGAACTACCGCGAAGGGATCAACAAAACAGCTCAGTAGGGAGAGGTACATGGCGGTCATTACGAGACCAACTTGAATGAGGACATAATCCCACACCACACCATATAATCCCCTCATGGAGGAAGGGTAGTCCAAGGGGCCAAAACGGGATGAAAATTCCCGAGGGACGGGGCTGGACCAGAATCCTAGACATTCCGGTGGTCCTACGTATCCCATGAGGATGGGAATCAAGCCACACGTAGTTCACCAAATGTATTTTAACGTCATACTGGATGAGGAGGGGAGTAATATACCCCTAAACAAGGGAGGTGTACGGTATGGCGAAGAAGCCGACGTGAACGAGGACGTAGTCCTACATCACACCATACGATCCTATAAGATAGGACCCGGGCCGTGGCACAGAAAGGCCAAGGGTCCTGATGGTTAGGCATTGGTCAGGAAGGCCAAACCTGCTTGTAGTTTAATGTCTTGCAATGAGGACAAGGGTCAGGGACCTAAGAAGGACAAGGGGCCTGAGGCTGGGCCTCGGTCAGGAAGGCCTGACTGGCTTGCAGTTTAACGTCATGCAAAGAGGACAAGGGTCGGGGACCCGAGGAGGCCAAGGGGCCTGAGGCTGGGCCTCGGTCAAGAAGGCCTAAATGTCTTGTAGTTTAACGTCTTGCAAAGGGGACAAGGGTTGGGGACTCGAGGAGGCCAAGGGGCATGAGGCTGGGCCTCGGTCAGGAAGTCCTGACTGGCTTGCAGTTTAACGTCTTGCAAAGAGGACAAGGGTCGGGGACCCGAGGAGGCCAAGGGGCCTGAGGCTGGGCCTCGGTCAGGAAGGCCTGACTGGCTTGCAGTTTAACGTCTTGCAAAGAGTACAAGGGTCGGGGACCTGAGGAGGCCAAAGGGCCTGAGGCTGGGCCTCGTAAAGGGAGCGTACGACATGGTACATGAACCCAACGTGAATGAGGACGTAGTCCTACACCACACCGTAAACCCTGGGTAAGAGGGGCCCTAGGCCAGGGGGCTCGAAAAGGCATTGGGTCCTAAGGTCAAGCATCAGTCAGGAAGGCCTGACTGGTTTGCAGTTTAAATTCTTACATGAGGACGAGGGTCGGGGACCCGAGAAGGCCAAGAGTCCTGAGGCTGGGCCTCGTGAAGGGAGGGTGTATGGCACGGTACATGATCCCGACGTGAATGAGGACGTAGTCCTACGCCACACCGTACACCCCTACGTGGAATCAGGGCCGTGGGCCCGATCGCTAGCACCACCCGGAAAGAAATTTGTCACTTCGGGATGGGGTAGAATGAATCACTGCACTCGATGTCTGGGATACCTTAGGGTGGACCCGAAGATCCAGGACACTGTAGACCATGTTCGAAACACAGTTTTCATATAGTGACCTGATATGGAAGCAATAAATGAGCGTCGACCGCCGACCAAATTCGCAACGCGGGACTTGTATCGGCTTGTTGCTTGAAAACCCTCGGGGGCGTTGGCCCGTATCGGTAATAGAGCCCTTGGGCTTAGTATCCAGGCCGTTCTTGGGGGTCCCTCCGGGTGTGAAAGATGATGGAGTCCCAGTCAAGGAGCGGGTTAAGCATAGCTGTATCCATCCACGAAAGAGGAAAACATCTCCAGGGGGGATGTACAGCCGGGTCGAGCCTTGCTCGATGCGTGTTGGGGTAAAAGTGTGCACCCTGCCATGTCTTGACCTGAGGGGAAGATTTTGGATTTTGGGCTGGGCCAACGAACGAAATGTCCGGGCAGTCCTACGTATCCCATTAGGATGGGAATCAATCCATACGTAGTTCTTGAAGGCCATGCAGTTTAGCGTCGTGCGGTGAGGATGTGGGAGGATAGAAGAACAGGAGTGGGAACATGGTGTGACCCTTACAATCCTTGTGCGAGCGGGGGTTGTATGATCGGGGCTAAGGAAGCCTACTCCCTGCTACACAAAGATCCTCCAAGGAAACTACCCCTAGGGGGGATAGTGGAAGAGAAATGCTTGGGGCTGGGCTCAAGATGAGGTGTCTGAGCGTTCCTACGTATCCCATTAGGATGGGAATCAAGCCACACTTAGTTCTTGAAGGCCATGCAGTTTAGCGTTGTGCGGTGAGGATGTGGGAGGATAGAAGAATAGGAGTGGGCACATGGTGTGACCCTTATAATCCTTGTGCGAGCGGGGTTTGTATGAGCGGGGCTAAGGAAGCCTACTCCCTGCTACACAAAGATCCTCCAAGGAAACTACCCCTAGGGGGGGATAGTGGAAGAGAAATGCTTGGGTCTGGGCTCAAGATGAGGTGTCTGAGCATTCCTACGTATCCCCTTTGGATGGGAATCAAGCCACACATAGTTCTTGAAATGCAGTTTAACGTCATGCGGGACGATGAGAATCTCATTTGGGGATATGTAAGGTACGGCAAGTAACACGACATGAATGAGGACGTAGTCCCACACCATACCGTACAATCCTGTGAGAGGGTAAGTCGGGGAAAAAACGAGGGGCCTGGGGCTAGACCGCGGTCAGGGAGACCTAACCAGCTTGTGGTTTAACATCTCACAGTGAAGATGGGGCCAGGGGCCCAAGGAGGCCAAGGGGCCTGAGGCTGAGCCTCAGTCAGGAAGGCCTGAATGGCTTGCAGTTTAACATCTTGCATGACGAAGATGCAGTTTAAGGTCATGCAGGACTTTACAGATTAGGGTCATGTTGGACCATCCTGCAGTTTAGGGTCATGCAGGACCCTCTTTCCCTAAGCAAAGTATCTCTTGAGGAATTTGGAATTGGTGGGAGGGGTTATACGCTCTCCATCTGTGGTCACCAAGGAGTATGCTCCATTGGGGTAAACCTTATGGATGATATAAGGCCCTTCTCATTTGGGTTCTAATTTGGGCGGTTTCCTACCGGGAATCATTGGCGCTCAAAAGGCCAATACCAGGTCGCCCTGTAGAAAAGATCAGAGATGAGCCTTCTTGTCGAAGGCCCTCGCTATCTTATCCTGATGCCTTTCCAGATTGTGTAGGGCACAAATCCGGTTCTCGTCCAGTGCTTCTAATTCGTCTAGATGGATCTCAGCTACCTCATCTGATGTCTGGTGATCATAAACTGCAGTGTGTAGCGACGACAGCTGGATCTCAATGGGTAGGACGACCTCATCTCCATAGACTAGGGAATACGGGGTCACCTGGGTAGAGTTGCGAGTCGTCGTCCGGTAAGCCCAGAGGGCGTTGGGGAGCTTTTCCGGCCAACTTTTCTTGTTCTGACCAACCATCTTCTGCAGAATATTAGAGAGGGTCTTGTTGAACGCCTCGATCTGTCCGTTTACCTGCACGTGGTAGCGGGAGGTATGGTTCGACCAGATGTTGTACTTGGTGTACAATTTCTTTAATTTAGCTGCTCGGAAGTTGGTGCCGTTATCAGTGAGTACGGCGTGAGGTACCCCAAACCGGTAGATAATATTGGAGCTCACGAAGTCAACGATGGAATGGGCCTTGACCTCTTTGAGTGGAACTGCCTCTGCCCACTTGGAGAAGAAGTCTGTAGCAGTCAGGATGAACCTACACTGGCGGGCTGTTGCAGGTGGATACGGTCCCACTACATCAAGTCCCCATACTGCAAATGGCCAAGAATACTTGGTGGGGTGGAGGGGCTCCGGCGGCTGATGTAGGAAGCTGGCGTGAACTTGGCATGCATGGAATCTCTTGGAATACCCACTAAAATCGTGGATCATAGAGGGCTAAAAGTACCCTAACCTCCGGATTTGGTGGGACAGCTTCGGCCCAGCTTGATGGGCGCCACAGGAACCGGCGTGAACCTCTTGCATAACTTGAGGTATCTCTATTCCTTGGATGCAACGGAGGAGGAAACCATCAAAACTCCGCTTATAGAGGATCTATTCAAGACTGGGGCCGCTCTGGAGGGTAAATTGCAGCACGCGTCATCGGATTCGCTCGCGCTCGGCCCGGTCGTCCGGGAGGCGACCATTTTGGAGATACTCGAAAAAAGGTGCCCTCCAGTCGAGAGTGGCTTCAATCACTGCGTCTGACGAACCCGAGACCCCTGACGTTGAGGGTCCGGCAGTGAGATGACTTACCCGCAGGCCATCATTGTCCTCTTGGGTGATGGGGGAAATGACCCTCCGGTGTGCCAAATGTATGATCAAATCATCTTGCCCGGGTTCTGCAAGCGATGCGGCTAAACCAGCCAGGGCGTCTGCTTGGCCGTTCTGTGACCATGGGACATGGGTAACCTCTGGTCGAGAAGAGAATTGGGCCATTAGGCGGAGGGTGTACTCCAGAAACGGTGCAAGCTCTGGCTTCCTTAAAACGTAGTCTCCATTAACCTATTTGATTACCAGCTTGGAATCTCCCTTCACATGTAGATGGGGAACATGGATCTCAAGGGCCAGCTCGAGGCTGGTGATGAGAGCCTGGTACTCTGCCTCATTGTTCGTACAACCTTCTGACAACAGGAATGAGTATGGCAGGACGGCCTGCGCTGGGGTAATGAAGAAAATACCCAGGCCCACTCTATTGAACTTGGGATCGTTGAGCCTCCTATCAGTGGGGCTCCGGGAGGCACCGTCGAAATGCATTTGCCAACACGGGACAGCATGATCGACTGAGAGGATCGTCTCATCAGGGAAATCCAGGTCCAGGGATTGATCCACATAGGTTGGATGGGCAGCTAAAAATTCTGCCAACGCCTGTCCCTTAATGGCCTTCTGAGGTACGAACCTGATATCAAACTGATGGAGAATCACTACCCACCGTGCTAGTCGGCCAGTCAGCATAGGGCGGTTCAGGATGTACTTCAGTGGGTCTACCCGGGAGACCAATTTCACCTCATGGTGCTGCAGGTAATGTCGCAACTTCTGCACGGTGAAGACGAGCGCAAGGCAGCTCTTTTCGATGGTGGAGTATCTCACCTCTGTATCGAGAAGCATGCGGCTGAGATAGTAGAGATTGTTATCAGTACCCTCGTTATTCTTCTAGGCGAGCAGCGCACCGAGGGACTTCTCCAGGGCAGTCACATAAAGGACAAGCGGCTTTTCGGAGACGAGTGGCATCAAGACCGGAGGTTGGAGCAGATACTGCTTGATTTTCTCAATGGAGATCCGACACTCCTCATCCCATTCGTAGGCGGCGCCCTTCTTCATGAGCTGGGAAAAGGGCTTACACTTGCCGGCCAGATTCGCGATGAATCGGCGTATATAGGTTATGTGGCCTTGGAGGCCTCGAAGCTCCCGAATGTTGCTCGGAGGAGGCATTTGGCTGATGGCCTTGATCTTCACTAGGTCGATCTTGATACCTTGGTATCTGAAAACAAAGCCCAGAAACTTCCCAGAGGTGACCTCGAAGGCACACTTCAGCGGGTTCATCTTCAGGTGGCAGGAATGGAGGAAACCGAACTCTTTCTCAAGATCTTTGAGATGGTCTTGGCGCTGACATGATTTGAATACGATGTCATCCACGTAGCATTCTACCAATGTCCCGAGGATCGGCTTGAATATGCGATGCATGGCCCTTTGATAAGTGGCACCAGCATTTTTCAACCCGAATGGCATAACTCGGTAGCAAAAGGTACCTTGGGGATCCCTGAAGGTAGTGGACTCCTCATCTTCAGGGGCCATCTGGATCTGGTTGTACCCGGAATACCCATCCATAAAAGAGAGAGCCTGGAACCTGGCCGTGGCGTCAATCAATAACTCTGTCACTGGGAGTGGGAATTCATCCTTTGGGCAGTAGCGATTGAGATCGCAGAAGTCGATGCAGACTCTAATGTGCCCATTCTTCTTCCTGACTGGCACAATATTGGCAAGCCACTTGGGGTACTGGACCTCCTTAACGAAGTTGGCTTTGATTGTCTTATCAACTTCAGCCTCAACCATAGCACCATGAGAAGGGTGCATTTTCCTGGGGGGCTGCTTAAACCCATAGTGTTTTGCCGGGAGGCCCAGACGGTGAATGGCTACCTGGGGATCTAGTCCTGGAATTTCATTGTAACTCTAGGCAAACAAGTCATAGTGTTGTTTGAGGAAGTCTACGTACTGCTGCCGCTCCTCGAGGGACATGGCTGCACTGATCAATGTGGGTCTCGGATCTGCCTCGCTACCAAGGTTCACATGTACCAGTTCATCGACCGTGGTAGAGACGCCTTCTTCAAAGGCGGGGGGAGCATCCTCCAGGTCTTCCTCCCCACCCATGGGGGGACTTCCTGCGACGGAAGATACTTCTGGGCTATCACAGCCTGAGGGGCAGCTGGTGCCGGCTCGGGCAGCAGTGGTCATCATATCAATAGATTCACTTTCCATTGAGACCATAGCAATGAAGGCAGTCATCCCTATCCCATCTAGCCTTCAGCCTAAGGGGCCCCGTTTGATGACATCAAAGCAGTGGTGACGTGTCGGCCTGAGTTGGTTAATTCCAACCCGACGGAAGAGACACGTATGGCGCACCGCCGTTGTCATGAGCTTGACGTCACGGTACCGTACAGGGGTAAGAAGTTCTGGGATGACCTGAGCCTGGTTGATGTAGGAGTACGAGGTGATTTTCCGTCGTCGCTTGGACACGGGAACATGACTTCCTTGCGTACCCGAAACAACAAAACATTGCCCCATGTCGGGGGTCGTGGCTTCCAACCGGTGGATCGGGAGGATGTAGGCGTCATCCATGCTTGCCCAGGGATCACTTGTGACTGGGGCGGGTTCATCCTCACTTACTAGGATCTGTTTATCCATGATTTTTTAATAACCCACATCCAGATAGCGGGCCTCACAAGAAGCAAAAGGGGACGCATCTCCTTAGAGCACGCCTACTCGGCCGTTGAGTGAGTACTTGAGGCACTGGTGGTACGAAGAAGGGACCGCTGCATGCAGATGGAGCCATGGCCTACCCATCAATGCGTTGTAGGCAGTGTCCTGAGAGACGACCATGAACTCAGTGCTAGCAATTAAGCCACTGAACTTAGTCTTCAGGCGGATCTTGCCGACTGGGGTTTGCTCGGTCCTGTCATACCCCTGGATCCTGAGGTCAGAGGGAGTCAAATCACCTTCAGACAGACCCAGCTTTTTCAACGTCCGAGTCAGAATTAGATTGATTTCGGAACCCGTGTCAACGAGGCAGCGGCGGACTTCCATGTCATTGAAGTGGCCAGTGATGTACAGCGGGCGAATGTGCCCCTGTATAGGAGGGTCCTCATCTTCACCGGAGAAAGAGATAACCACCTGACATTCAGTGTTTTCAATCGTCTCGGCATGGAAGGCTTCTGCAGCTGCTACCTCCATCTCAAACTGGAGGGGGCTCCTTAGGGCCTCGGCAAGTGCCTCGCACATTTCGGATGATAGATGAAGGGCCTCAAGGATGGAGAGCCTCGCCGGAATGCTGGCCAGGTGCTTCAGGACATCATACTTTTGTGCCAAACGCGAACCTCTACTTACAGGAGGCCGTTCGGCACTTGGAGGCATAGCGGGTCCTGCTGGTTGAACCGGCGATCGGCTAGTACTGGGTACATCCTACTGCCTACTAGTTGAAGCCTGGAGAGTAGTCGTCAGACTAGGATTGGATGGCGGAGGCTGGCCTGTAGTCGGGCGAGACTGACTATGATATGAACGAGGCAGCTCTCCCCGATCCAGTAGCACGAACGGCGGTGGAGGTAGAGCCGAGGGCGTTAGATGGGGTTGCGCGTGCTGAGATCTGCGCTGAGTCTGCTGCCTGGTTTCAGTAGCGTGCACGGCTTGGCCAAAAGTGCCCGCTGACGTACCTCGATGACTGACGCGGTTGCGATTCTGCTGACGTTGACGTCAGCTGGGAACGTTGGGGAGGTCCGCCTGGCGCCCCCCCCCCCCCTATTCGGGGGTCATATAGGGCTTTATCGGCTCCACGGTGTTAACCGAAGCGTACCCCTGGCTGTCGCTCGAGGAGTCATCCACCGCTGGGCGGATTCTGGGAGGAATCCCCATTTCAGGGGGCATAAAATCGCCGAGACTGCGGGATGACGATGGCACCGGCGGTGCGTGATGCTTCTTCTTGCGTCGCCGCTGCTTGCCCTTTTGGGAAGAGGTTGACTGCGAAGACGATGCGGAGGCACCGGCTACTTCTTTTGACGGTTCTGACTGCTTCAGGCGCACCCGGATGATACCATGGGCATGGACGACAGTCTTTCGAGCCATCCAGTCGTCGTATTTCTGGGATTCGCGGCTGAGGACCGGCTGCCACTCGCCTTCGCTGTCGCCGCCGATCTCTGATCCTGCAAAGACACCCGCCACTTGCGCCGGTGCCGGGCCCAACTTGACTAAGTTGTTTTTGACCTGTTCTTGAATCCAGTCTTTAAACACATAGCATTGCTTGAGGGTATGCCCCAGAATCTGATGATAAGGGTAGTAGTTGGGGTCATTGGTGAGATTTGCCTCTGCCGGCCTTCTGCACTCGGGAAGGCACAAGATCCCTTGCTCTCGAGCACTTCGGAAATAGCCAGGGACCTGATTTTCGTTAAACGAATAAGTCTGGTGCCTTCATTCCGGATAGGGGGCCCTGGGGGCCTGGCCCTGACAAGGGGCCGGAGGGGCCTGCCGAGGAGGTGTCGCCTGATTTTCTCACTTAGGTGGCGGTGGCGCATTGCGCGGAGGAACCTGTCGGTTCTGAGGCGGTCGCTGCTGGGAAGGAGCATGTGCTTGAGGTGGAGGACCTCTGCGGGGTTGCAGGGGTGGTGCCACCGGCAGTAACTCCAGCTGCCTCGGGGCTTCTATTTGGGAAACCGTGGCAGGTTCAGCCCTGGCGGTCCTCCTGGCTGGGATAATAGGGGGAAACAAACGCGCCTGACTAGCCTGTTGCAGGGCTTCCTCGAGGTGCTGAGCCTTATCTGAGAAATCTCTGAACCCTCCAAGGTAGTTCTGAGTGATCAGGGAGGGTACCAGCCCTGTCTTGATGTTCCCCACACACATCGTCAATAATTTCTCCTGAGTCAATGGAATATCGAGGGAATACGTAAGTCCCTTCCACAGGGCGATGAAATCTGCGACTCGCTCGTCAGGCCTCTGCTTGCACTTGAAGAGGTCTGCAATGCTGGTCTTCCACATGGTGGAGCTGAACTGGTACAGGAACTGTTGGTGGAGGTCCTCCCAACCGGTCACTGATCCGATAAGGAGCTGGTTGTACCAGACGAATGCCGGACCTTCCAATTTCTGTACGAAACACCGGAGTTTGGTGGCTTCTTGCTGAGCCGGGGTCCCCAGCATGGGGCCACACCCGGAAGAAAAATGAGCCAAGTGCTGGGGCGGGTCCCCTGTCCCGTTGAAGGGCAAGAAAGTGGGGTTCCCAAAACCTGGAGGTGCGGGAATATCATCCACCCACGCGGGATAAGGCTTGCCATCCGGTGGGACCGCCACCTGCCGCGTTTCTAACGCTTCAAGGCGGGTTGTGAGCACCGCAATAAGATCATCCGGGCGGGGGTCCTTGCCTTGACGGGGATCCCTAACCACAAGTGCATTACCAGGTTCTTCAACACGGTAGATGGCTTCGGCCGCTCATGGGTCAACTAGCTGGACGACCTACGGGGCGACTGGGGGAACCCTTACTGGATTCTTCTGATTGCCCCGCCACTCGGGGGGATTTGGCGAGACATATCGTGCCCTCTTTCCATACGTTCCGGATTCCGCCCTGTCTATGGCAGTAGCATGACCGGGGTTGCCCGGTGGCATCTCACTGGGGGGAAATTGTTCCTTCCCCTACTGCCCCGGCCTGGGATCACCATAGTCGGGTCGCCGCTCCGCGGCGCGCTCAGCCAAGGGTTCGTCAACCAGCCTCTTCTGCTCAGCATGTTGCTAGCGTAACGCAGCCTTCTCGGGATCTTCATCCATTTTCTGCATAGAGGAGGACAGTTCGGAGTTCTTGACAGTTCTGACATGCTCCTTACCCTTACCGGTGTTTCGACCGAGTACCAGTGACTCGGTGGGTACGGGGAGGCCTAGCAGGTTCCTCTACTGACGGGTAACTCTCCCAGATGGGTCCAGCAGTGGCGGTACTCCCTCGGAGGGTAAGTCTCCATCAAGGAATTCGAGCTCGTCTTCCTTGTCCACGATGTCATCCATGTGGACTGTGACGCCTCTCGAGGGCATGTCCTCGATGTTGCATAGCAAATCGGGCTGCCGTCGGATAGGTTCAAAGAGGAGAGCGGCATAGTGTCCCCAACCACGGACTTGAACATGGGGGGTGGCTTCCCTGACGATTCTGCGGAGTGATTTAAAACTCTGAACGCATTTCCGTTGAAGGGCGCTTTGGTGGCCTGGCGACTTAGGGTGCTGGGCCACAAGGAGTGCGGCCGCATCGATCAGGCAGCACTGCTCGCCGATTTCTTCGAAGTTCTCCCAACTTCTGGGGTACACCACCCGTTCGTAACAGAGGCAGAAGTGTGTCTCCCATAGGGTTCGACAAAATCACCCCACTTCTTCAGGGGTAAGAGACTCCGGTATGCGAAAGTTCAGCGCTTCCGTCGGCCAGAACTTCTCTGGGAAGTAATCCGCTTCAAGAATACTCTAGAAGCTCATGGGCTTGAACTCAGGGTCTGGCCCTGTATTGCCCCACTCGTCAACCGGGGGATGCTGAGGGACCGGTAGTGGTAGCGAGGCAGACCTCTGGGATAGAAAACTCGGCAGTGGGGAATACGGTGAATGAGCTGACTGGCCGCTGAATTCCGGGCCATACTCTGAAGAGCAAGGTGACCTGGCCACGATGTCACGGTACGATGGTCTGATAACAACAGCTTCCGGTACAGGAGTCGCGACCACCGGTGATAGGTCATGTCGTCGTTCTACTGTCGCCGACCCCCAAAATAGCTCTTCGTGATCTCTGGTAGAGGTAGAGGGCGCTTCTGGTGACGATGGAGATTATTGCGCGGTCGAGACCTGCAGAACTCCCAAGATCTCTTCCTCCTGGATGTACCTGCGGAGAGGGACGAGAATCTGGTGGACCTCATATTCCGGGAGGATGAGGCTGACGCGTCTGGTTCCTGCCCCAGTCCTTGATGCGGAGGAGCGGGGAGAAGATTCCATCACTGAGTCACACTCCGCTTCAGAGTCGGAGAAGCGGGAAGGTTTGATCTCCACCCGGGCTTTCCTAGGACTCTTCTTGTGGTGGCGACGACCTGCTCTCCTGCCCCGGGGTGGCTCTTCGGGATAGTGTTGATCCCTATCAGGCAGCCTCGGGATAGCGCTGGCGCCGTGGCGGAGAGGGCCCCCACTTGAGATGGTCGAGGTGCGAGGGGAACCGGGGCAAATGTCGAAGGGTACATGGGGAGGACCTCCATGAACAACACCCGTGTAGGCGGAGCCTCTGTTGGAATTGGCAGGAGCATGGGGAGGACCTCCATGGTCGCTGCGGGCGGAGCAAGGCTGACCTTTACTCCTCGAGTTACTGGGGCGAGGAGGACCTTCGCCGGTTGCGAAGAGGACGTAGGGAGGGCCCCCACATTGGAGAAGGACCGGATGGACGGCTCCTTCAGATTGGCGGTCAGGGGCAGGAGGATGGACTCCGTACCCTGTACAGTGGGCGCGGGAAAGATTTTTGTGCTGAGCGTCACTGCCGCAGGGCAGGTCTTCGTTCGAGATGGGGGTAGAATGAGGCATGCCTCCATGACGGACCTCGGAGCGGGGAAGGCCCACACTCTGTGGAGTAGAGGTATGGGGAGGATCTCTGTACGGGGTGACATCACCGCGGGTTAGTTCATGGCGATCACCACTTGGGCCTGCAACCTGGAGAGTCAACCCAGCCTGCCCGTGGGGCGGTTGGGGTCTCGATCCTGGTCGGGCAAAAGAGTGCCCCTGCTCAGTGTATGCAGGGGATTCATGATGCACATCCATGGTGGCTCGGGCTACTGTAGTTGTCGACGTCGACGCACCTAGGTGGGCGTCCTCATCCCGGGACCGACGTTGACGTCGGGTCAGGTGAGCCGGTGCAGGTGGTGCAGGGGCATGGCCTGCCTGCTCTACCCGTGGGGCCGGATGGCGGCGCTGACACAGCCGAGCGGTAGCTCTCACCTGGAGCCCTTGGGTAGGGATTCTGAGTGGCCTGAGCTGGACGGCGCCCGCCTCTTCGGCGTAGGGTGAGGAGTCGTCAAGGCGCTCCGGGGACAGGCTCCCGAAACGGTTGAACGTTGGGGTGGGGAGCAGGGGCTCCCTGCGCGGCCTGTTAGGGCGGCATTGATGGCGGGGCCTGGATGCCTCCAGGTCCAGGCGGGCCATATCCCTGGTTGGGATGACCCCTTCCTCCTCGTACCTGTGCACGAGGTTGTTGATCACCCTTCGTTGGATGACCTCTGATGGGGAAAGGGGATGTGGGAGCCCCGTATTCCGCGATGTGGCGGCCGTTGTGGCGGTAGCGGCGCCATGTGGGGTGGATGTGGCGATGTTGCCCCTGCCCCTGCGTAGGCTAGCGAGCGGTTATCGCGTCTCTATAACAACAACCTGGTTCCTGAGAAACGAAGGGATCAACTCATCAGCACTGAGAGGGAAAGGGATTGACAATCAGTGCCCCAGCTTCCTTCCATTCTCCACGTCTATAAGAAGGATCCACGCCAACACGCTGCAGAATGGAGTGCCCCACATTCTACTGCTCCGACTTCCGGTGAGTTTCACGACAGGCCCGCTATTTGCTTGGCTAGACCAGGCACCAGATATCTGGATCCGGTGACATGTCAATCTACTGGTGTCTCGAACACTACTAATCTCCATATTGAGGAGAAGAATTTCACGTCGGGTTCACCATTTCTGTTTCCGACGCTTTTTCCGGGGCGCGCGCGCATCCGTCCGTCCACGGAGGAGGACGTGCGGCTTTGTTGCCCCGCATTCCTGCTTTCCAAAGGCGGGCGGCATTCGTTCCTTGTTCAGGTACGTCTGCTCCTTGATCGAAATGGGATGATGAGATGTCGGTTCTTCCCTCTGTGGATTCCTCCTCGGAGCTCATTACCTAGTTCGGGTCTCCCTTATAGATTTCATATGTAGTTCATGAAACTCTTCCCAGTGCAATGCTTCCATGGACTCCGGATAATTACGCAGCTTCTGTCAGGACATTCCAAAGGGTCCGATTAGGGCAGCAACCTTCAGTCGGGGGAGTAGTCACGTTGAGGCATCAGTAGCATGTCTGGATGCTGGGGAACCTGGCATGTCTGTATGTTGTCCCTGGTCATAGGGCTTCTCGAGGGCGTGTAAGCCCAAGGCATCCCACATCGAACGCGGGGAATTATATGCCATAAACACATATCTGAGGTTTTCATCAGCTTCCCGTGTTTAGCACAGGGTATGCCGCGAGTTTAACGCCCAGCGGAGACAGATCAGCCCGATCAGAGCATTAGCTAAGATAGATCGGACTGAGGGATTTCCCTTGGAGGATGCCGATACCGGGGCCAACCAATGGACGGATGTGAAGAGGAGCATACCAACATGGTCTCACCGAGATATGACGGTCCGGACGAGAATCGGGATGGGTGATAGGTGGGTGAATGGAGTGGAGGGGGATCGAAATGGGACCATCGTAGGGGCAACGGTGAGGTTGGGTTTGAGCCTTAAAGAGGCTTCCTACGTATCCCCGTGGCATGGAATCAAAGTCTGCGTAGTTCGGGATGGTGTCGGTAAACTGACATGAAGATGGACCTTGGCCCGATGAATGTCGTCAGCGAACCAACGTGAAGGTGGACCTCGGTCCGATGAGTGGTGGGCTTGAAGCTCCGAAAGGCTTCCTACGTACCATGCCTTGACATGGATCAAAGACTTAGTAGTTCAAAGGGTTTCATCGGCGAACCGACATGGAAGTAGACCCGTCGGTCCACTAGTGGTGGGATTGAACCTCGTGAAGGCTTCCTACGTACAATGCCTTGACATGGATCAAAGACCTCGCAGTTCGTAGGATTGATGGAATACAGTTTAACGTCATGCGGGACGATAGTGAACCCTGACAAGAATAAACGACGGGCGATGGGTGTTAGTGAACCGACTTAAATGAGGGACCTTAGTCCAATGGGAGATGGGCTTGATCCTCTGGGACGATTCCTACGTACCATGCCTTGACATGGATCAAAGTCCTCGTAGTTCGGACTAAAATGGGGACTTGGCACACCGATAAGGAGACAGTCTCGGCCAATGATTGTTGGGATTGAACCTCAGGGAGGATTCCTACGTACCATGCCTTGACACGGATCAAAGTCCTCGTAGTTCGGATTGGGGAATACAGTTTAACGTCATGCGGGACGGGGGTGAACCGATGTGAATGAGGTCGGAATGACTGGATGGTGGGTTGACTGTTGTACCCCACTCTCATGGATTTTAATGATCACAATCACTCTCATCGTGATCTAATATTGTTTCAAGTGTTTTTGATGATAGGAAATAGGGTGCCTAGAAGCTGGCCCAAGAAGAATTCAAAATGGACTGTTTAAGTCCACCGGCCAGCCGGTGTGAGACCACCGGCCAGCCGGTAAGGGCACCGGCCAGCCGGATCCAGCCCATCGGCCAACCGGTGGACCAGGCAGAAGGCCTTGCCCTCTGCCAGGTGCCACCGGTCATCCGGTGTCTGGCCACCGGCGAACCGGTGGGTCCAGACAGAATGGCATGCCTTCTGTCCAGACCACCGTCCAGCCGGTGGCCTCCTCACCGGCCAGCCGGTGGAACTCCTTCAAATAGTGAGACCTACTCTCTCACCACCGGCCAGCCGGTGGCCTTCTCACCGGCCAGCCGGTGGCTCCTGGGCAGAAGCACTCTCCACCTTCCAAGGCACCGGCCAGCCGGTGGACAAGCACCGGTCAGCCGGTAAGCAAAGTCAAACTAGCCGTTGGAGCTTGACCAGACTTGTCTACTTGATCCCCAACGGCTCCGAAAGCCCTCCAACGGCCATATTGAAGTATTTGGGAGTATTTCTCCTATAAATAGATGTCCATGGATGCCGGGAAGACCACCGATCATATACCGAAGCATACCAAAGCTATTTTGATCATTTGAGGCTCCTACGACAATTCTCAAAGGCCACTTGAGATCCAATTGCCATCCGTGAAGCTTGGGCTGCCTCTACATCAACTACACTCACCTCTTGGCGCTCAAGGCTTCCTCTAGTTTGTTCTAACTTATTTACTTCAATTGTTTTGTTCTTAATTGGGTTTGTATTAAAACAAACCACCCTTTTTCTTCCTTCTTTCAATTTGGGTTTCTTGCTACAACCATAATAAAAAAGAAAGCTGTAAGAAGGTGATCTAGCCTACCTTAAAACGGCTAGTGGGTTTCTTGCTATAACCATTAAAAAGCAAGCGGTTGTATAAATCTCCGAACGGTTGAGTTGGGAGCGGAGTCGTAGGCTTGAGTTTAAAGCCGAACTCCGTTATCAATTGTGTCTTGCCATTTTACTTTCTGCTGCATTTAAATTTGTTTTAAATTGTTAATTAATTTTAAAAAGTCAATTCACCCCCCCTCTTGCCATCACCTCCGACCCAACATTTGGTATCAGAGGGAGCGTTTGTGTAATACCTTAACCGGTTACAAACGAAAAATCCATAGTGATGGCTTCTTTCTCACAAGCACCCGAAGGGTATTCCATGACTCGGGCTCCATACTTCGATGGAACCGATTACACATATTGGAAAACACGAATGATTACTTTTCTTAGAAGTATTGGCTATCCTATATATAGAATTGTTATGCAAGGATACACTCTTTCTAGTAAGGATGAATCTAAATGGACCCCCGAAGACATTGCCAATTTTGATCTTGATGGCAAAGCCATGAATGCTCTTCATTGTGGGTTAGACCGTAATGAGTTTAATCGTATTTCTACTTTCACCACCTCACACGAAATTTGGAAACTTTTGGAAGTGACCCATGAGGGCACTAACAAAGTCAAAGACACTAGGTTAGATATGTATCGTCAAGACTTTGAGAGTTTCACAATGCACCCACACGAGTCAATCACCGAAATGTTTACTCGTTTTACTGATGTTTGCAATGGGAGAATGTCCCATGGTGATGATGTTTCAGCAGAAACAATGGTCAAGAAAATTCTTTGGGTCCTACCAAGCTCTTGGGAACCAAAGGTGACGGCAATCCAAGAAGCGAAAGATGTCAAGAAGATTCCGGTTGAAGAACTCATAGGGTCACTCATGACTTATGAGATTACCATGAAGAGGCAAGCCGATAAAGAAGGAAAGATCTTCAAGGAGAAAAAGAACATAGCTTTCAAGGCAAAGGAAGAAAGCTACTCCGATGATAGTGAATCCGAGATGGCTCAACTAGCAAGGAAAATGAGCAAGTTCATGAAGAAAAAGAAGAAATTTCAAAAGGCACGAAAGGAAGAGCCAAAGGCGGAGAAAGAAATCACTTGCTTTGAATGTGGAAAGAAAGGCCACATCAAACCGGAGTGCCCCATTTTCAAGAAAAGGTTAAAAGAAAAGAAAAACAAGAAGGCCTTCAAAGCATCAACATGGAGTGCAAGTGATGACTCCATGTCTTCAAGCGACTCAAGCGATGAAGGTGGAAAATGCCTAATGGCATTTGATGAGGTATCCTCTTCTCACTCTTCTTCTCACTCTTCTTCCTCATCTTCTTCTTTTGATAATAATATGTCTTATGAAGAACTCCAAAATGCAAGAGATCAATTAGAGGATGGTTTTCACGAACTTACCTCTAAATTTTTGACCTTGAAAAAGAAAAACAAAACTCTTATTTCCGAAAAAGACAAACTTCTCAAAGAGAATGAGGAGCTTGCCCTTAAAGTCAAAAATATTCCAAATGTAGATTTTTTAAATTCTACCATTAAGGATTTGAAGGAATCTCTTGCCAAGTTCACCCAAGGTGAACAAAACTTAACTAAATTGCTAGGTTCTCAGCGTTCGGCTAGAACCACACATGGACTTGGCTATAACAAGCAATCCACCTTTTCTAGGGCACCCACTACTTTTGTAAGGGGGAGCTCTCAATACAAATTTTGTAATTATTGTAAAAAGACCGGTCACATGATTTATGAATGTGATTGTAAAAATGCTAGGTATGGATGACCCAAATCCATTACCTACTCGGATGAGTATCATAGAAGGAATCCCTCTAGAACATTATGGGTTCAAAAGTCTCTTTTTGCTAATCTTTCCGGACCCAAACTTATATGGGTACCAAAATCTCTTCTTTCTTGATTTTGTAGGATAAACGCCAAAAGAGTAGGACCTCTAAAGGGTCGTGGTATCTTGACAGCGGTTTCTCAAGGCACATGTGTGGCGATCCCTCCGAGTTCAACTCACTTGAAGAATTCGATGGAGGATATGTCACCTTTGGTGATAACTCAAAAAGCAAGATCATCGGAATAGGTACCATTGGTTTTGGTAGCTCCTATTTTATTAAAGATGTTTTATTAGTTAAAGGTTTAAAGCATAATTTAATTAGCATTAGTCAACTTTGTGATAGTGGTTTTCAGTCAATTTTCAAAATGATTTATGCAATGTGTTAGATTTTCAAAACAAGTTGATATTTTCTGCTTCCCGTTTTCAAAATGTTTACATTATTGATTTAAAATCTCTAGCTAGCCAAAATGTTAAATGTTTAAGTGCTCTTGACAATGAGTCTTGTCTTTGGCATAGAAGATTGGGGCATTGTAGCTCTCATTCACTTCTAAAGCTTAATAAGAACAAGCTCATTCGTGACCTTCCTAAACTTAAATTTAAGAAAGATTTGATTTGTGAGCCATGCCAACTTGGTAAGCAACACAAGTCTTCTTTCAAATCTAAGAAGGAAGTGTCCACCTCAAAATCTCTTGAACTCCTTCATCTTGATCTTTTTGGTCCTACTCCCGTAGCAAGCTTAGGTGGAAAATCCTATACCTTAGTTATTGTTGATGACTTTTCTCGTTTTACTTGGGTTTTCTTTTTAGCCCATAAGAATGATGCTTGTAAAACCTTTTTGAAATTCTCTAGGAAAGTAGAAAACGAAAAAGGATATAAAATCATATCTCTTCGTAGTGATCATGGTGGTGAATTCGAGAACAAAGAATTCGATGAATTGTGTTCCTCTCAAGGATACAATCACACCTTCTCTGCCCCTAGGACTCCTCAACAAAATGGAGTGGTTGAAAGGAGAAACCGAACTCTCCAAGATATCGCTCGAACCCTCCTTAGTGAATTCGACCTCCCTCAATATTTTTGGGCCGAGGCGGTAAACACTGCTTGTTATACTATTAATAGAGTCCTTGTAAGACCCCTTCTTAAGAAAACCCCCTATGAACTTTGGAAAGGAAAATTTCCCAAAGTTGGTTATTTTAAAGTGTTTGGGTGTAAATGCTTTATCCTTAACACAAAAGATAACCTAGGGAAATTTGATGCCAAATCCGATGAAGGTATTTTTCTTGGGTACTCCAACTCAAGCAAAGCCTATCGTGTCTTCAATAAACGTTCAAAAACCATCGAAGAATCATCTCATGTCAAATTTGATGAAACTCTTCCAAAACCTCACCCGGTCATTGAGGATGTTGAAGATAAGCTTGATAAGCTTCATTTGAATGATTCCTCTTCTCCTCCCAAGGAGGATGACCATCTAGAACCCTCTTAACCTTCTTCACCTTCCACCTTGCCTAAGGTTTGGAAGCCTTCTAGAGACCATCCTTTAGAAAATTTCATAGGTGACCTTCAAGCCGGTACTCGAACTATAAGATCTATCCTCAATGAAGTTGAACATCAAGCCTTCATTTCTCACCTAGAACCTCAAACCGTTAATGATGCTATTAATGATGAGAATTGGGTTCTTGCAATGCAAGAGGAACTAAATCAATTCTCTAGAAATGATGTTTGGACTCTTGTTGAAAGACCCAATGATCATCCAATTATTGGCACTAAATGGGTTTTTAGGAACAAACTTGATGATCAAGGAAACATAACCCGGAACAAGGCTCGCCTAGTAGCTAAGGGCTATAATCAAGAAGAAGGAATCGATTATGGTGAAACCTTTGCCCACGTTGCTAGGTTAGAATCCATTAGGATCTTGTTGGCATTCGCCGCCCACTTAAATTTTAAGCTTTTTCAAATGGATGTTAAAAGTGCTTTTTTAAATGGTTTTATTTCTGAAAAAATCTTTGTTGAACAACCTCCCGGTTTTGAAGATCCAAAATTTCCAAATCATGTTTTTATGTTAACCAAGGCTCTTTATGGCTTAAAGCAAGCCCCTCGGGCTTGGTATGAGCGGTTAACAAAATTTCTTTTAGAAAATGATTTTAAAATGGGTCAAGCCGATTGTACCCTCTTTTTAAAACACACTTCAAAAGATCTTTTAATAGTCCAAATTTATGTTGATGATGTTATCTTTGGTTCTACCAAAGAATCTCTTTGTACTGATTTTTCAGATTTAATGAGAAAAGAATTTGAAATGAGTTTTATGGGAGAATTGAAATTTTTTCTTGGTTTTCAAATCCTTTAAAATTCAAAAGGTATTTCTCTAAGCCAAAGAAAATACACAAACGAGCTTCTAAGTCGTTTTGGTATGGATCAAATAAAGGAAATTAGTACACCCATGAGTACTTCATGTAAGCTTACGTTAGACGAAGCCGGGAAACCGGTGGATAACAAGCTTTATAGGAGTACGATCGGGAGTCTACTTTACCTAACTGCGACCCGTCCTGACATCATGTTTAGTGTTTGCCTTTGTGCTCGTTTTCAAGCCAATCCTAAAGAATCCCATCTTAAATCGGTCAAAAGAATTTTTAAGTATTTAAAAGGATCCAAAAATCTTGGTTTATTTTATCCCTCAAATACTTCTTTTGAACTATCTTCTTATTCGGATGCTGATTTTGGCGGATGTCAATTAGATCGTAAGAGTACTAGTGGAACCTGTCATCTGCTAGGCAAGTCCCTTGTTTCGTGGAGTAGCAAGAAGAAAAATTGTGTTGCTCTTTCTTCTGCCGAGGCCGAGTATGTAGCCATTGGTAATTGTTGTGCCCAAATTATTTGGATGCAACACACTCTCTTGGATTATGGTCTTTCCTATGATCATGTCCCTATTCGGTGTGACAACACTAGTTCCATTAGTATCTCTAAGAATCCAATACAAAATTCTAGGAAAAAGCACATAGACATAAGGCATCATTTCCTTCGTGACCATTTTCAAAAAGGAGATATCACTTTGGACTTCATTCCTACTGATTTCCAATTAGCTGATATTTTTACCAAACCGCTCCCGGTTGACCGTTTTGATTTTATTAAAGGGGAGTTAGGAATGATTCGTCAATGAGCACTACTAAATATTTGACTCTTTTTGGCTTGCATTTATCTCCTTTTAAGTTATTTAAACTCTTTTTATTTTATTTTATTTTTTTGTGAATTTCAATACCACCGGTCAACCGGTGGTACATCACCGGTTAACCGGTGGTGTCGGGTTTCTGTTTTTTGGGCCGACCCGAGGAAGGGTTAAAATTAATTTTAAAACCCTTCCTCCCTCATTTCTCTCTTCTCTCTCGGGCGGATCCTCCTAAAACCGCAGCTCCTCCAAACCCTAGCCTCCCTTCTTGGTTTTTTCCCTCTCAAAACTCCTTTGTTCTCTCAATCTCTCTCTTTTTAGCTCCTTTTGCCATCATGGGACCTCGATCCACTCGCAAAGGCAAGGGAATCTCTCAAGAAGCCCCTCCTCCTCCTTCCATCCCTCAACTCCCGGACATTTGGCATGACAAAGTCATTTTGTCGGGTAGAGTAATTGATTATTCTTGGCTATCTACTGCTCGTCTTGAGCTTTTTTCAATTATTGAGTATCACCATTGGCATTCATTTTTTGAGCCCCCCGAAAAGGATGTCATTTATCCTCTTCTTGTCAAAGAGTTCTATGCTCATTTGACATGGTTCGTTTCTGATGACATTGATACCATCTCCTCCACTGCTCTTGGGCAACCCATCACTATCACCTCTTTGGAGATTGCCAGGATGCTGGGGGTTCCTCATGTTGGACCCCATGCTTTTGCTCAGGGGGAGTTTCCTCGGGACCGTGAGTTTGATATAGCCGTAGCCCTTGAGCATCTCACAGGGCAGCCCACAAATCCCATTGTCAAGCTCTCCCAGCTCTCTCCTAACCATCGTATTATTGAGCGCCTCATTCAAACTTCCCTTGCGCCCCGTATCGGGGATCATGATAATGTCAAATTCATTGATATTTATCTTCTCTCATTTATCACCCGAGGCATACATTTCAATTTGGTCCGGTTTCTGTTCTGGGCCATGACTTATGTGGCTGAGCACCCGCGCCGGTCCAAAACTCTACCCTACGGACGCCTCTTGACTAAAATCTTTTCCTTTCTTGATGTGCCTCTTCATGCTACTTCCTTCGAGCAGCCAACGAAGGATAGCATAGTGAATTTTATGATGGTGCAACGGATGAACATCTGTTGGCACCCTTGGCGTCAGGAATGGATTGTCGACAAGGACGGTCTTCTCAAGGCCTACTCTCCTCAGACTCATTCCCATCCTCCTGCCAATTCCATGCCTCCTGCTATTGCCACTGCCTATCCTCTTTCAGACAGTGAGGATAGTGATGATGATGAAGAGGAAGGAAGTGGTGACAGCGAAGGTGAGGCTGATGCTGCTGCTGATGAGGAGGCTGGAGAGGGTGATGATGCACCTGAGCCTGCTGAGGCTGTGCCCCCTCCTGCTGATGATGGTGGCTTGCCGGTGACGGCTGATCAGTTCCTACGCTTCCAGGATCAGATTGAGACCCAGCTCGACCTTCAGTTCTCTTACTTCAGCTCTCAGTTTGATCAGCTCCACTCACGGATCGATTCTCTTGATCGTCGCTTTGAGGCGGTCCAGGCTCCTCCGGCTCCTCCAACCATCAGGCGTCGCCGTCACTCTCGGCCCTCTAGGAGTGAATAGAGCCGTTCTTGTTTTTTTTTTGGCTTGTATTTGTATTTGTTTTTTGAACTTCCTATGTATCGTTTCATCTTTTATGGAATTCAAGTTATCTTATCTATCCATCCTTTTTGTCATTACTTATTAGTATTTTTCTTTCATACTTTTCCTCCTATTTTGATAATCCCAAAGGGGGAGAAAACCTCTCTATTACATATTACATAGTTATTTATTAAAATGCTCTTTTTACAAGTTCCATATTAAGTTATTGATGTCATCCAAATCTGTTTTAAATGGTTAAGTTATTGTTTTCCATTGATTTCTTTAAAAAAATGGCATTTGGTTGCAATTTCAAAAAAATGACCATTTCTCAGTATTTCAATGCTTTCATGATCATTATATTTGGCACGTCTCTACGTTTTCCAAGTTCAAATTGTTTATTTAAGTCTTCAATTGACATACCCTTTTTTAAAGCTTTCATACCCTTTTTTAAAGATTTTTTTTTGTGATTGTGATCATCAAAATAGGGGGAGATTGTTGTACCCCACTATCTTGGATTTTAATGATCACAATCACTCTCATCGTGATCTAATATTGTTTCAAGTGTTTTTGATGATAGGAAATAGGGTGCCTAGAAGCTGGCCCAAGAAGAATTCAAAATGGACTGTTTAAGTCCACCGGCCAGCCGGTGTGAGACCACCGGCCAGCCGGTAAGGGCACCGGCCAGCCGGATCCAGCCCATCGGCTAGCCGGTGGACCAGTCAGAAGGCCTTGCCCTCTGCCAGGTGCCACCGGTCAGCCGGTGTCTGGCCACCGGCCAACCGGTGGGTCTAGACAGAATGGCATGCCTTCTGTCCAGACCACCGGCCAGCCGGTGGCCTCCTCACCGGCCAGCCGGTGGAACTCCTTCAAATAGTGAGACCTACTGTCTCACCACCGGCCAGCCGGTGGCCTTCTCACCGGCCAGCCGGTGGCTCCTGGGCAGAAGCACTCTCCACCTTCCAAGGCACCGGCCAGCCGGTGGACAAGCACCGGTCAGCCGGTAAGCAAAGTCAAACTAGCCGTTGGAGCTTGACCAGACTTGTCTACTTGATCCCCAACGGCTCCGAAAGCCCTCCAACGGCCATATTGAAGTATTTGGGAGTATTTCTCCTATAAATAGACGTCCATGGATGCCGGGAAGACCACCGATCATATACCGAAGCATACCAAAGATATTTTGATCATTTGAGGCTCCTACGACAATTCTCAAAGGCCACTTGAGATCCAATTGCCATCCTTGAAGCTTGGGCTGCCTCTACATCAACTACACTCACCTCTTGGCGCTCAAGGCTTCCTCTAGTTTGTTCTAACTTATTTACTTCAATTGTTTTGTTCTTAATTGGGTTTGTATTAAAACAAACCACCCTTTTTCTTCCTTCTTTCAATTTGGGTTTCTTGCTACAACCATAATAAAAAAGCAAGTTGTAAGAAGGTGATTTAGCCTACCTTAAAACGGCTAGTGGGTTTCTTGCTATAACCATTAAAAAGCAAGCGGTCGTATAAATCTCCCAACGGTTGAGTTGGGAGCGGAGACGTAGGCTTGAGTTTAAAGCCGAACTCCGTTATCAATTGTGTCTTGCCATTTTACTTTCCGCTGCATTTAAATTTGTTTTAAATTGTTAATTAATTTTAAAAAGGCAATTCACCCCCCCTCTTTCCATCACCTCCGACCCAACATTGACTTGAACCTCAGGAAGGCTTCCTACGTACCATGCCTTGACATGGATCAAAGACCTCGTAGTTCATATGGGGGCCTTGTCGGTGAACCGACGTAAAGGTGGACCTTGGTCCTATGAGTGTTGGGCTTGAACCTGTGGAAGGCTTCCTACGTACCATGCCTTGACATGGATCAACGACCTCGTAGTTCAGGTGGGAATGAGTGTGCGGTTTAATGTCATGCAGGACGAAGGGAGGAGCATACAGTTTAACGTCATGCTGGATGAGGGTGAAACTCGACGTGAATGAACGACTGAGAAATGTGTCTTGAACCTCATGGAGGCCTCCTACGTACCATGCCTTGACATGGATCAAAGACCCCATATTTAAAATAGGATGAGTCGCAACGGCTTACCATTGCACCAGAACGCAGTTTAACGTCGTGCTGGACGTGAATGGGACCCGACGTGAATAGATGATAGGTGGGCTTGAACCTCATGGAGGCTTCCTACGTACCATGCCTTGACATGGATCAAAGTCCCCGTAGTTCGCTATGGGTTCGTCGCTAAACCGACGTGAAAGTAGACCCGGGGGTCCACTATTGGTGGGCTTGAATCTCATGAAGGCTTCCTACGTACCATGCCTTGACATGGATCAAAGACCTCGTAGTTCAGGTTTGGGAACGAAGTTTAACGTCGTGATGGACATGGGTAGAACTCGACGTGAATTGGATGATGGGTGGGCTTGAACCTCATGGAGGCTTCCTACGTACCATGCCTTGACATGGATCAAAGTCCTCGTAGTTCACTATGGGTGGGGGTCAGGGTCGGTGCTCACTCTAAGACCACGTGAGTCATGCTCGGTGTGAGAAACAAGAGGTTGCAAGGACCTGACGATCAGGTCGCGAAGGATGCGTCCGTGAGAAGCGAAGAGGGGCTTACACGTTAGGCAGCCCATAGTGTTGGGACTTACTCCAGGATGGAGGCCCATGGTGCGACAAAGCGCATAAAAAATGGACCTTGGTCCAATGATAGGGGGGTGCCTCGTTCTCTATCACGCCCTCCACTGACCTTGGTAGTGGGGAAGTACGGAGATGTAGAGGTGCATGTAGAGACCAGAAGCCTGAAGTACATGGACATTACATTACTTTTGCGGAATACTTAGTACATAACAAAAACACACACACAAGGATCGTAATAGTTTAGTGTCTTTGGAAACTCGGAACGTAATCTTCTAATCGTGGTGAAAGATCTTCAATATCTCCCATAAAGATCTTCCCTTTTTTTTTTACCTAAAACCTTTCTTTATATCCTGGGGAAAAGAAAACATAAAAGGGTGAGCTCAAATGCTCAGTAAGGGTAAACAAAAGAAAAATCAATCACATCATATTCATAAGAACATAACTTTTGGAAATCTTAACCTGCAAAAGAGAGCATAATTTCATAACATGGGATAAATCATAGTAGTGAAATGAAATCCCAATAATCATAACTTAAAACATTAAACTTTGTGGCATACACACATAATCATAGAAAATCATTTCTTGTTAGTCAAGACTCATTGCCAAGACTATCTTAGTGGACAAAGTCCCTTTCTGAATCGAGTAACCCTCGTTTCAGTCCTGTTTCACTGAACCGGTATAACCTACCATTTCAGCCATGTCTATCTCATGAGATATAAAATCTTTACCCAATTCATTGGAGGGAGATATAGGTCCCACCCATCTCTTAATGATACCATTCTTATGTGTGGCACAAAATCATAAACCATACATCATAGCATAACCCATGTAATAAAAATGGGATTCTTAAACAACATGACATCATAAAACAATTCATATAAGATAAAGGAATTCATAAACATATTTCCATCACAACATAATCAAATTGTAATAATAGGGATAAAAACAGAACCCTTTATTATCTTAGATGGAAAATAATTTTGATAAAACACTTGAACTCCATTCTTGAGGAAAATATCCTTTCTTCTTTAAAAATATTTTTCCTTTCTTAAAATGTCATATGACTTTAAAAGAAAAGAATTTGATTAAAAATAAACTTGAAAACTTGTAAAGGAAGCTTCTTGGAAATAATGTTTTAAAAATCCATTCATGCCGTATAAGTTAAAAAAAACATTCTTCGTACTTTTGTCGGAAAAGTCAGAAAGTACCTCGTACGAAAAAAAACAAAAGATTCCTTTCATATTCTTTACTAAAAACTCACCTAAGGGTAAAATTGGATTTAAACTATTGTAAGTGGATGGAAAAAATATTACATATTGAGGGAACATGGATGTGGACGATAAAATACACCCCAGTAAATACTTACGAATAAACAATCTCGGATAAAAATGAGATTGTGGTATTTTCCCTTACCTTAGGTCCGATTTGCTTCGTATGTGTCCGAACCTCCTGTATAATGATTTAAATAATGTAATTGACTTATTACAGAATCATATTCATTGTTATGATATCATATATGGTTCACTTATGAAATTATATTACCCGTTCTTTTGTAAATTCCATGTTAAAGAAGCGTTTTGGGTAAAATCGTTTCATTTATCGTAGGTGTTTTGACTTGTTGTTCTTGAAATTATTATTACTTATATCATGATTTACTTACTTCCAGAAAATATGATTTATATATCATATATATTCAGTATATATATATATACATAATAGATATATAAATGAAATGAAAAACACCGTTCATGGAGACGGTAGTCCGTACGTACGCATGAACGCTGTTTTCCTTTCCTTATTGTCTTGAATGGAAGTAAGTAGATGACATATATATATACATATACATAAATCCAGTAGCTTTATAATGTCATGTATTTCATTATTATTTCTTATATATACGTTATAATCATTCTTAAATGGTTAACACGGAGAATGAATCTCATCGCGTCGTGGAGACGGTAGTCCGTACGTACGCACGAGCGATGATATCATTTCCATAAATATTGAATTGAATTGGAGTGGATTATAAAATATATCAGAATCAATATGATGTTGTAATAACTATGTATAGTTATTCTTTACACCATTATACCCATCCATGTAAGGTGGTGGTGGAAAATAGATTACACCACGGTGTGGAGACGGTATTCCGTACGTACGCACGCGCGGTGATTTCTTTTTCCGTAGGATGGATAGATGGTGAAATAGGGTTGTTTCATACATAAAATAACATATCCGTATATGAGTGATACTGATGTTATTACTTCATAATGAAACAACCTAAGAAGAAGAAGTGGAAGAAGAAATAAAGATGAAAGAATTGGTAACGGTAATTACCTCTTCTTTGAAGCGCCTCTTCGAGACCTCCTCTTAGGGCACTAAAATAGGTCTTTGAGGAAGACCAGAACCTCTAGGATGATGCTAGGGAAGTGTAGAAGTGATTTTGGTAGGGGTTGGCCGAGCTTGAGTGCTCAAATTGGTGTGAGGAGGAGGGGGAGGAGGTGTCTTTTTATAAGGGAGGAGAGGGGCACCTTAGGAATATCTCAAAATATTATTTTATATTAAAGTCAAAATCGGTTTATAATGGTTCCAAAGGGACTTATTTCGAAGTTAAAGTGTTGATGGGTCTAAATCCTATCATCCAATAGGATTTAGACAAGTTTAGGGTATTATTTTAACCTTATCAATTAGATTTAACTCTAAGTTAAATAATTTAACTTTTACCGTGTCTTTTTGTTTTCTTTCTCTATATGGTTAATACACTTACTATAACATGCCAAACGAACCAAAAATTGTTTATTATTAATACATATATCTTTATCTAAGTCATTTGGCCGATCCTTAGCTTTTTAGGAATAAAATAACAATTAATAATATAATATTTGATTTAAAAACTATTTTGTGTCAATTTTGACACTATTTGATATATGATTTTTGGGAAAGTCATAACAGAATTATATGTTCGAACCAAGTTTATTAAATCAACACTAATATATCATAGTAACCTATAAAATTAGTGTAATTCATAAAATGTCTCAAATTAAATTCATTTGAGCATTTATAACATCAATTATGTTAATATTTCCTTAAAAGGGTAATTACTGCATCATCGTTGTGTCATAAATAAATTAATTTATTTAAAGTCTAAAAATTATAAATAAAATATCATTATGTAGTAAATCTTTTTATCTTTCTAATGAATATTTATAGTCGAATTTATCTTATGTATAACCCCATATTAAAAATGTTTTAGGTATTAAACTTTGATTTTAACTATTTTAACTATTCATTAAATAAAATAATATTAAATGTCATAATCTAATCCATGTGGACCTAAAGGTCATATTATATTCATAAGGTTGTTTTTGGTCTAATTAAACTTATCCAATAGAATTAGGACATGTGTTAGGGTAATAGTAATATCATATTTTCCCTTAGTTACCCTATTTATTATTAACTGTGGTAAAAAAAATAAAAAGTTACTATTCACCAAAAATTATTTTCATCTCATTGA
The DNA here is from genome assembly GCA_963277665.1 of Viscum album. NCBI lineage: Eukaryota > Viridiplantae > Streptophyta > Magnoliopsida > Santalales > Viscaceae > Viscum > Viscum album. Next base: position 610,578,202 of record OY728150.1, on the reverse strand, counting down.
ACCACATTTTAGTCCTTGATATTAACCGTGTCTGTCGGATTTTCAAAATTCCATTCACAGAAGCGGTAAAATTATGTTTTATGCAAAATTCAGTTTTTAACCTACCACTTAGTGGTTTCACTATTCATCAAAAATTGAAAGTTTTCAGAAAAATGCCAAAATTTCATCCTAAGCTATATTTCATATTCCGAATTCAAAAATGAAGTCTATTTTACCAAATTCATAACATAGAAATTGCATTAATTAATTTTATAATTAAATCCCGCTGTTAAAACAAATAGCGTGTTTTTAAGAAACAATATCTATCGAAAGATTGACACTTGATTATGTCTGGTTTAAATGTGAAATTACATCCAATGAACAAAAATATATTTTAAATATACTTTAAAACCACTCAAATTAATAATTTATCACTATTAATTATTTCGATTAAAAAAGTTGTTTTTAATTATAATTTAGTAATTTTCACTATTCATCAGAATATGAAAGTTATCCGAAAAGTACCAAAATTTCACCTTAGGCTAAACTCGATACTCCGAATCCAAAAATGAAGTCCATTTTGAAAAATAAAATTTACAGAATTTCAAAAAGTGGTTATTACTATTCATACCGGCTAGTTTTAATAATATCTTAATAGCATATCGTTGTTTAGCGAAACTTGGGGTTGCGTACAACACACGCTATCGTGGAAGGTCACGATTGCGTGTAATTCAAGCCAGGTCAAAGATGTGTGTTGTGAAAGCTCCTTTTGGTGTAGCGTATAACACAAGACATTAATGAAATTAAAAAGAATATTTTTCATAAAATTTCGGGGTGTTACATTCTACCCCCCTTAAAATGAATTTCGCCCTCGAAATTCATCGGCCTTATAAATTGTTTACTATTCGAAAGTTTCTTTAATAGAAACCCTCATCGTAAAAAGGAATATCAAAACCAATCTTTAAAAACAAAAGTATGAAACGTAACGGTTACCCAAATAAACTAATCACTGGGTTTCCACATATGTGAAAATATGGATATGGAAGAGAAATCTAACCATCATGTTCTGATGGAGAGTGGTAGAGAACATGGCTATAGAAAAGCTAGCAATCACAAAGCCATAAATTTGTGATGATCTAAGGTACCATCTGATTCATCAGATATAAGAGCACTAAGACAACATTTTTGGTTTTCAAGATCATTTCCCTAAAGTTGATGAAATTGGAATTAGAAGAAATACTTTCGTGATTTTGGTATAGTCTCACCGTTTGTCGTTCTTTGGACAATTTCCACTTCATCTCTTAACGAAATGAAGTTGAATTTCTCATTCGTGATTTAGCAGATCATGTGATAGAATGATGGGTCATTCCATCTATCTCAAACAAAAGGTTAGAAAAGTTATCAAAAAATACATAAGTCCATATATAGTGATATTAATCATATATGGTTCCTAAAATGAACTTATACTTCACATATCATACTGCTTAATATAATAAAACTAGTTTCTACTAAACAGTGACTTCCTGTAGGCTAGTGGTAGGTGATAAAGGCCAGTCACACTTCGGTTGTGGGTTCGATTCCCACAGCCTTGTCCGACACGATGGGTTGTCGCCCGTCCTGCAGGTTGTCCTTTTTCTAAAACTACATTACTATAACATCACATAAATAATATCAAAAAAAAAGTTCTATACTTAAACAATACTAACTTACGGTTAACATAATCCATTACAATCTTTAGGCTTATCTAAAATACTTCGGTCCAAGCTCATAGTATAAAGAAAATGATTACTTGAAATGTCTCCAACCAAGCATGTGAATACCATCATTTATCCCCCATATATCTTGTTGGTCACATTCCAATCATGTGAATACCTTAATGATGTATTCTCTTGAAAAAAATGAATACCCATTAAACCTTAGTGAAAACATGAATGCTGTCAAAAGTTAACTCTTTCCACATACCAAAATCAAAAAATTCTATACACTCAAACCATGATATAACCTTCTCCTTATATCAGTCATGAGCTCATGAATACTATCAAACATTTAATTTTCTCCTTATCCCTTAATTATGCGCATATCATCTACTTTCCAAAATATGTGAATCACTTTTCATGGTTACCGGTACCTTAAAATTATTGAAAACCACAATAGTCCAATACATAAATATTTCAGTACACCATAAAAGTACCTCAACAACATTATTCTTGAATACCAATACAGAAACACTTCAGTCCATCCACTTAAATGATTGTCCTGGAATAAGTCCTTACTTGATTTAGAAGTAACTTTTTAGGTCAGGGCATTGAGTTGGGTAATGCCCATGTTCTCCACAAATAATACATTGAACTCCATAACAGTCTGTCACTCTATGACCCTTTTCTCCACACTGATAACATCGGTCCCTCCATTTGAGGTATTCCTCAAGGTTCTTCTTCCCTTCTTTAGAAATCTCAATCTTCCTTTCTTTATGCTCCTTAACATGCGAACATGCATAATAGTTTATCTTCCTCTTCTTTGATGAATTAGTCATACCACTAAATTTCACCTTGTTAATCATATATCGCGATGACTGATTCAGCATAATCACAATATCTTTCTCTCTAGGAATTACACAATTTTGTTGCTCATAGTCACCAATTTGTCCATTGGATTCAATGTTAACCAAATTCCTTCTGGTTCCCTCCATTAACTAAAACACAAAAAGAATTCTGTGAGAGGAAAAAATCATGCTAGGGAAAACAACATTATAAAAGGGGAGTACCCTTAATATCTAACATCTTAGGTTAAATTATAAGATCGTTAGCGCAATTCTAGTACTATAACCTATACGTATACTTAACCTTAGAGACATCCCTAGACATACCGTAGAAATATCTCTAGGGATCTCACTAACGTTTTCGCATCCTAGTTTCCAAAGGTTGACTAAACCTTTCCTCTGATACCAACTGTAGAGACTCGAAGCCTAACGTACATGGACATTACATTACTTTTGAGGAATACTTAGTACATAACAAAAACACACACACAAGGATCATAATAGTTTAGTGTCTTTGGAAACTCGGAACGTAATCTTCTAATCGTGGTGAAAGATCTTCAATATCTCCCATAAAGATCTTCCCTTTTTTTTTACTTAAAACCTTTCTTTATATCCTGGGGAAAAGAAAACATAAAAGGGTGAGCTCAATTTCTCAGTAAGGGTAAACAAAAGAAAAATCAATCACATCATATTCATAAGAACATAACTTTTGGAAATCTTAACCTGCAAAAGAGAGCATAATTTCATAACATGGGATAAATCATAGTAGTGAAATGAAATCCCAATAATCATAACATAAAACATTAAACTTTGTGGCATACACACATAATCATAGAAAATAATTTCTTGTTAGTCAAGACTCATTTCCAAGACTATCTTAGTGGACAAAGTCCCTTTCTGAATCGAGTAACCCTCGTTTCAGTCCTGTTTCACTGAACCGGTATAACCTACCATTTCAGCCATGTCTATCTCATGAGATATAAAATCTTTACCCAATGCATTGGAGGGAGATATAGGTCCCACCCATCTCTTAATGATACCATTCTTATGTGTTCCACAAAATCATAAACCATACATCATAGCATAACCCATGTAATAAAAATGGGATTCTTAAACAACATGACATCATAAAACAATTCATATAAGATAAAGGAATTCATAAACATATTTCCATCACAACATAATCAAATTGTAATAATAGGGATAAAAACATAACCCTTTATTATCTTAGATGGAAAATAATTTTGATAAAACACTTGAACTCCATTCTTGAGGAAAATATCCTTTCTTCTTTAAAAATATTTTTCCTTTCTTAAAATGTCATATGACTTTAAAAGAAAAGAATTTGATTAAAAATAAACTTGAAAACTTGTAAAGGAAGCTTCTTGGAAATAATGTTTTAAAAATCCATTCATGCCGTATAAGTTAAAAAAAACATTCTTCGTACTTTTGTCGGAAAAGTCAAAAAGTACCTCGTAAGGAAAAAAACAAAAGATTCCTTTCATATTCTTTACTAAAAACTCACCTAAGGGTAAAATTGGATTTAAACTATTGTAAGTGGATGGAAACAATATTACATATTGAGGGAACATGGATGTGGATGATAAAATACACCCCAGTAAATACTTACGAATAAACAATCTCGGATAAAAATGAGATTGTGGTATTTTCCTTTACCTTAGGTCCGATTTGCTTCGTATGTGTCTGAACCTCCTGTATAATGATTTAAATAATGTCATTGACTTATTACATAATCATATTCATTGTTATGATATCATATATGGTTCACTTATGACATTATATTACCCGTTATTTTGTAAATTCCATGTTAAAAAAGCGTTTTGGGTAAAATCGTTTCATTTATCGTAGGTGTTTTGACTTGTTGTTCTTGACATTATTATTACTTATATAATGATTTACTTACTTCCAGAAAATATGATTTATATATCATATATATTCAGTATATATATATACATAATAGATATATAAATGAAATGAAAAACACCGTTCATGGAGACGGTAGTCCGTACGTACGCATGAACGCTGTTTTCCTTTCCTTATTATCTTGAATGAAGTAAGTAGATGACATATATATATACATATACATAAATCCAGTAGCTTTATAATGTCATATATTTCATTATTATTTATTATATATACGTTATAATCATTCTTAAATGGTTAACACGGAGAATGAATCTCATCGCGTCGTGGAGACGGTAGTCCGTACGTACGCACGAGCGATGATATCATTTCCATAAATATTGAATTGAATTGGAGTGGATTATAAAATATATCAGAATCAATATGATGTTGTAATAACTATGTATAATTATTCTTTACACCATTATACCCATCCATGTAAGGTGGTGGTGGAAAATAGATTACACCACGGCGTGGAGACGGTATTCCGTACGTACGCACGCGCGGTGATTTCTTTTTCCGTAGGATGGATAGATGGTGAAATAGGGTTGTTTCATACTTAAAATAACATATCCGTATATGAGTGATACTGTTGTTATTACTTCATAATGAAACCACCTAAGAAGAAGAAGTGGAAGAAGAAATAAAGATGAAAGAATTGGTAACGGTAATTACCTCTTCTTTGAAGCGCCTCTTCGAGACCTCCTCTTATGGCACTAAAATAGGTCTTTGAGGAAGACCAGAACCTCTAGGATGATGCTAGGGAAGTGTAGAAGTGATTTTGGCAGGGGTTGGCCGAGCTTGAGTGCTCAAATTGGTGTGAGGAGGAGGGGGAGGAGGTGTCTTTTTATAAGGGAGGAGAGGGGCACCTTAGGAATATCTCAAAATATTATTTTATATTAAAGTCAAAATCGGTTTATAATGGTTCCAAAAGGACTTATTTCGAAGTTAAAGTGTTTATGGGTCGAAATCCTATCATCCAATAGGATTTAGACAAGTTTAGGGTATTATTTTAACCTTATCAATTAGATTTAACTCTAAGTTAAATAATTTAACTTTTACCGTGTCTTTTTGTTTTCTTTCACTATATGGTTAATACACTTACTATAACATGCCAAACGAACCAAAAATTGTTTATTATTAATACATATATCCTTATCTAAGTCATTTGGCCGATCCTTAGCTTTTTAGGAATAAAATAACAATTAATAATATAATATTTGATTTAAAAACTATTTTGTGTCAATTTTGACACTATTTGATATATGATTTTTGTGAAAGTCATAACAGAATTATATGTTCGAAACAAGTTGATTAAATCAACACTAATATATCATAGTAACCTATAAAATTAGTGTAATTCATAAAAAGTCTCAAATTAAATTCATTTGAGCATTTATAACATCAATTATGTTAATATTTCCTTAAAAGGGTAATTACTGCATCATCGTTGTGTCATAAATAAATTAATTTATTTAAAGTCTAAAAATTATAAATAAAATATCATTATGTATGAAATCGTTTTAGCTTTCTAATGAATATTTATAGTCGAATTTATCTTATGTATAACCCCATATTAAAAATGTTTTAGTTATTAAACTTTGATTTTAACTATTTTAACTATTCATTAAATAAAATAATATTAAATGTCATAATCTAATCCATGTGGACCTAAATGGTCATATTATATTCATAAGGTTGTTTTTTGTCGAATTAAACTTATCCAATAGAATTAGGACATGTGTTAGGGTAATAGTAATATCATATTTACCCTTAGTTACCCTATTTACTATTAACTGTGGTAAAAAAAATTAAAAAGTTACTATTCACCAAAAATTATTTTCATCTCATTGAACCACATTTTAGTCCTTGATATTAACCGTGTCTGTCGGATTTTCAAAATTCCATTCACAGAAGCGGTAAAATTATGTTTTATGCAAAATTCAGTTTTTAACCTACCACTTAGTGGTTTCACTATTCATCAAAAATTGAAAGTTTTCAGAAAAATGCCAAAATTTCATCCTAAGCTATATTTCATATTCCGAATTCAAAAATGAAGTCTATTTTACCAAATTCATAACATAGAAATTGCATTAATTAATTTTATAATTAAATCCCGCTTTTAAAACAAATAGCGTGTTTTTAAGAAACAATATCTATCAAAAGATTTACCTTTGATTATGTCTGGTTTAAATGTGAAATTACATCCAATGACCAAAAATATATTCTAAATATACTTTAAAACCACTCAAATTAATAATTTATCACTATTAATTATTTCGATTAAAAAAGTTGTTTTTAATTATAATTTAGTAATTTTCACTATTCATCAGAATATGAAAGTTATCCGAAAAGTACCAAAATTTTACCTTAGGCTAAACTCGATACTCCGAATCCAAAAATGAAGTCCATTTTGAAAAATAAAATTTACAGAATTTCAAAAAGTGGTTATTACTATTCACACCGGCTAGTTTTAATAATATCTTAATAGCATATCATTGTTTAGCGAAACATGGTGTTGCGTACAACACACGCTATCGTGGAAGGTCACGATTGCGTGTAATTCAAGCCAGGTCAAAGATGTGTGTTGTGAAAGCTTCTTTTGGTGTAGCGTATAACACAAGACATTAATGAAATTAAAAAGAATATTTTTCATAAAATTTCGGGGTGTTACAGTGCATCTATCCATTGGGGCACGAGGTCGAGTCATATTTTAATGTCATGTGTTGAGGATGTAGTGCTTGGCAGTTTAACTTCCTGCAGCTCGGATGAGGTGGGTTCACTCCACGCCCCTAGTACTTACATAACCAGTACCCTCTGGTCCATGGGGAAGGGAAGGTACCTATAGCATCCCGCCTTTTTATCACATAAACTTTTATTACATTTTACAAAACCGAGGATCTTTAAGGTTTAGTGTCTTGGAAACCAGAAACTTAAAACATGAAACAACAAAAAAAAATTATTCTTAAACACTTGAAAGGCTTCTCCTTATGGTCATCCTAGGTTCATTACTGCATCTCAGAACCTGGGGACATACATCAAAGGAAAGGGTGAGCAGAAGGCCCAATAAGGAAAACAGACAAACATTTTACATGTGAACTTGAGATACTTCAATAAGGTCATGAAAAGAACTTTAAGGCATGAGAAAGAAATCATGAGATATATCATAATAAAAGTAACATTTTTCATAACATGAAGATGTGGCTACATCATTTAACATAGACAATCATGAACATATCACCAAGGTCCATCCCCAAGGTGTCATTTGAAAATTACCAAGGTTATTCACCAAGGTATCGTGAAAATTGTAATCTCTAGTGGTTACATCATTACCCAATGCATTGGAGCGCTATCAGGGCGCACCCTTAAATTTGCCTTTATTATCATGTGAGCCACATATATCATCATCAAACATTTCATAAATAACCCATATAGCATAAAATAAATGGGTTTCGTATCATAATCATAACGTTTTAAAAAACTGATTTAAAGACATGATCTTTACGTCACTTTAAACCCACGGAAGGGGAGAGCGGGTCTCATGTATGTAAATCCCAGAATTTAAAATATAACATTTTGATATATATGTGAATAAACCTATAAAAATATGAGCTTTGAGTATTCACTTTATAACATAAAATAATTTTTAGAAAAGAGAGAGGCATTTTGAGACGAAAATTCTGCAGCATAACGGCTATGTTTCGGGGTTTTAGAAAACATTGAAAAGAGAGGGGACATGGGTCCAACATTCATAAATGACCCATAAAATAGTAGAGGGACAGAATATAAGGGATTTAAGAATATCGTAATGAAATTTGAAAATATACAATATGAAATGAAGAACATTAAAGGAAGAAAAAAATAAGATTTCTCTTATGAAAATTCGGCAGCCTAAGAGCATTACATAAACTTCAACCAAAAATGAATTGATGAGATCAAATAGGGTATCTCATCATATGAACATAAAAAAATCAGTATGATAGATATATAGATCATAACCCAACATAATAAAAAGGAACTTTCAATACTTGACATGGAATTAGAACTTTGAAAAGGGAGAACGGTGCAAGGGCCACTTAAAAATTTAGCAGCCTAACGACGCCACATAAACTTCAAAATACTGAAGTGAAGAGATCAAATGGGGTCTCTCATCATATGGTCATAAAAGATCAGTATGATAGATATAGAGATCATAACCCAACATAACCAAAAAGGAAATTGAAAGAATTGACATGAAAGTAGAACTTCAAAACGAGAAGGGTGAAGAACCACTTAAAAATTCGGCAGCCTAACGGTGCCACTTAAAACTTCAAAATACTGAATTGAAGAGATCAAATGGGGTCTCTCATCATATGGTAATAAAAGATCAGTATGATAGATATAGAGATCATACCCCAACATAACAAAAAGTAACTTGAAATAATTGACATGAAAGTAGAATTTCAAAACGAGAAGGGTAAAGAACCACTTAAAAATTCGGTAGCCTAACGGAGCCACTTAAAACTTCAAAATACTGAATTGAAGAGATCAAATGCGGTCTCTCATCATATGATCATAAAAGATCAGTATGATAGATATATAGATCATAACCCAACATAACCAAAAAGTAAATTGAAAGAATTGACATGAAAGTAGAACTTCAAAATGAGAATGGTGAAGGACCACTTAAAAATTCGGCAGCCTAACGGCGCCACTTAAAACTTCGAAATACTGAATTGAAAAGATCAAATGGGGTCTCTCATCATATGATCATAAAAGATCAGTATGATAGATATAGAGATCAGAACCCAAAATAACCAAAAAAAAATTGAAAGAATTGACATGAAAGTAGAACTTCAAAATGAGAATGGTGAAGGACCACTTAAAAATTCGGCAGCCTAACGGCGCCACTTAAAACTTCAAAATACTGAATTGAAGAGATCAAATGGGGTCTCTCATAATATGATCATAAAAGATCAGTATGATAAATTTAGAGACCATACCCTAACATAATAAATAGTAACATGAAATACTTTACATGAAAATAGACCTTGAAAAATGAGAAGGGAGAAAGAATCCGTTACAAAAATTTCGGCAGCCTAACGGCGCCACTTTAAACTTCATAAAACGAAATAATGAGAGTAAGAGGGGATCTCTCATTATATGAACATAAAAAGGGAAGTAAGTGGAGTATAAAATAACATCCTCCAACAAAATAACATGGATCATAAAAGAAATGACATAAAAGAGATCACTTGAAAAGAAAGAGAGGGGTCAGATCCCTTACCTTAAAATGTAACTCTTAAACCTCAAAGGATGGGACCTTGAGGGCTTGGGGGCAGCTTGGGAGGACTCCATGGGAGGTAATGAGACCAGAACGTCTTTGGGGAAGAGTGGGGAGTCGAATGGATGAGAGGAGGGCTTGGTATTTATAGGGAAAGTGAGGGGACAAGGCATTAATGGTCAAGGGACACCTCAAAAGTGGTTTTCTCAAAAGCATGGGCCCTCCCATGGTACTTCCCATAAAGTTAGGCCACATGGGGACCCCCACACAATAATTAATCACCCATTGCTGGCCAACCCTTAAAAAATCTCATGAAATCATCATGACACAGCTATGATGTCATTAAACATACCGAAACCCTAAAACTGTATTTTCACTATTCACTGAAAATTCAACTTTCTCAGAAAGATCCCAAAATTTCACCTTAATCAAATATCAATGCTCTGATTTCAAAAATGAACTCCATTTTATAAAAATAATTTTCTAAATATTTTTAATTTATTTTTTAAATAAATACACTATTCAACAAAAATTAATTTTTTCAGAAAAAACCACAAAAATTACCATAACATAATATCGGTGCTCTGAGTTCAAAAATGAAATCCATTTTATAAAAATAATTTTCTAAATATTTTTAATTTAATTTTTAATTAAAAAACACTATTCACCCGAAAAAACTAATACATGAATAATAATTTATGAAACCGTTATTTAACCATTTTATTGAATCACATTACTTAATCAAGGTGCCTAGATTATTTTAAAACATTCTTTAAGTGATATTATAATCCATTTGGTCATATTACTAATCCTAATCATAAAATCACTATTCATAATTTACTATTCATCAAAAATCAAGTTGATCTTATTAGACTCCAAATTTCGTACTGAACATAATTGTAGAAGACCATTTTTTGAAAATCATTACACATTTTTAATTATTTAAGGTTTACATAAACATTTTTAAAATAACCTTTTTCTAAAATTCATCAAAAATATGCATACTATATTTATCCGGTCATTTGAAAATTCATAACTTCATCATAAGAAGAAATCGCAATTTTTATTTAAAATAAAGGATTACACAAGGTAGTTACAGTCTCCTTACATAGCCTCTTATCACACCAGCAGAGGACCTAAGTGTAAGGTGTGCTAAGGTGAGAGAGTCCGAGGGAGGCTCGGCCAACATTGCCCGAGTAGTAATTTCAATCAGTTTGAACTTCTCGCAAAGGTGATTCCGTTCTAGCTTCACATGATGAAGTTCGGCATGGGTTTGGTCCAGAGCAAAGCCCAATGGTGCTACCTCCTTCCCAAGTTCTTTTAGATGGACTTCGATCGGTCCAATACTACTAGGTGAGGCCATCGAATCTTCTTTCTATAATAATTAACCAAGATTACTTGTATTTAGAGACAATAATCAAAACATTTTGTTCACAGTGGTCATATTGACCGATGGTCATATAACAGTCAGAACCCAATGGTAACATTTTAATTATAATCATGTTTATCAAATAAAACATATTTGTTGAGTATAAAAATAAAATAAAATAACACATGACATTAGGAAACAAGATTTATTCAAAATTTCGGGTCGTTACAATCTTCCCCCCTTAAGAAATTGCGTCCTCGCAATTTTAAAAAATTGGTTTTTGAAATTTCATTGAAAGTCCCACATCAAAAAAAGAGTATGTGACACCATTAATTTAAAAGAAAGAAAAGGAAGTACAAAGTCCACCCGAGTTTATTCATACTAGGATTCCATGTAGGAAACATGGACATGGAGGAGAAAACAAAGGGTCACGTCCTAAAGGAGAGTGATAGAAAACATGATTAGGAGGAATTTAACCACCAAAAAATCCCAAAATTATGATGTGTGCAAGCGGTCTTTGATTACCTAGTACGAAACATAAACCAACAATGTTTTTGTTTTACGTTCCTTTTCATAACTTTTAGGAATTCATTTACAACATAGAACAAAAACATAAGGAAATATATCTACCTTCATGTAGAGTTTCATCCTTTAATAAGTTTCTACCCAAAACTAATCTTTTCTCTAAACTATGAGCATTCAAAACTAATTGGTCTCATCAAAACACAAGAATCATCTTCTAGAGAATCACATAATCCACAAAAGATTAACTATCTATTTCTTTTATCTTTAAACATTATCCCAAAAACCAAAAGGGTAACGTAAAACAACTCTTCAAAAAGAAAGAATCCCATAGGAATGGAAACTACTTTAAAATCTTCAAAGCTCCATGGTTCTACCCAAAGTTCATCATAGTCCATTCCATAAATAACGGTCCTTAAAATTCCTCAAAATAAACCAAACTAAGATTGAAACCCACATACAAGAAGGATTTGATAACATAGTCTTCCAAAATAACCATCATTGTTCATCTCCAAACAACATCAACCACTCCTAACATCTTATAACAAATGTATCTAACCTAAACATATTTAACCCAAGATAGGTTAATCATTCCCATAAGTAACCTAAATTACTATAAGTCCACCTTAAATTAATCGATTCTTCTAATATAATTCAAACTTACTCCTCAATGAAAATACCATTGTAATCTATTTACCTTGATCATATAGGGTCCCCAAAATAGTGAACGTCTTCCAAAATAGAAATCATATTTTAATCCCCTAATCATCTCTGTCATATTAATACAGAAATTGTAGCATTTCCTATCACATTGGTTGTTGAGACATGTTCTTCCATTTCCCGCCATTAACTATGAAAAGAAACTATAATTAGGGGCTTAAATACTTAGCCAACAATCATGAAAAGAAACGTAAAGCATATAAGGATAACTTGTAGTTGAAAAGTATACCCTAACTTGTGATCCCCTAGGTTCCCATCTAGGTTATCCATGATCATATATTCTTATGTGAATCCTCATTTTATTTTATCTTTGTTCCTTTAACAATGGTTCATACTAAGCTTATGAATTTACCAAAGCATATCCCCCGGGAGTGTCGTAACCAAGAGTGCAGCAAGACCCGTTGTCGTGTACCAGTTCCTGTTTGAGTCTAGCTCAAAGCGGTGTTTTTGGGTTTTACCCCTATGTACATCTGTGCCAGAGCCACCTCTACCTGCTCGTATCCAGACAGGAATGTATTTGCTTGGAAACCCCTTACTCAATACTCACCAAAATACCAGGAAGATTTCATATATTTTAACTTTTCTATAGGCTTCTTCCTAAAGTTTTCATATCCTAATTTCCACAAATAACTAAACCATCCTTTGATACCAACTATAGCATCCCGCCTTTTTATCACATAAACTTTTATTACATTTTACAAAACCGAGGATCTTTAAGGTTTAGTGTCTTGGAAACCAGGAACTTAAAACATGAAACAACAAAAAAAAAATTCTTCTTAAAAACTTGAAAGGCTTCTCCTTATGTTCATCCTAGGTTCATTACTGCATCACAGAACCTGGGGACATACATCAAAGGAAAGGGTTAGCAGAAGGGCCAATAAGGAAAACAAGACAAACATTTTACATGTGAACTTGAGATACTTCAATAAGGTCATGTAAAGAACTTTAAGGCATGAGAAAGAAATCATGAGATATATCATAATAAAAGTAACATTTTTCATAACATGAAGATGTGGCTACATCATTTAACATAGAAAATCATGAAAATATCACCAAGGTCCATCCCAAAGGTGTCATTTGAAAATTACCAAGGTTATTCACCAAGGTATCGTGAAAATTGTAATCTCTAGTGGTTACATCATTACCCAATGCATTGGAGCGCTATCAGGGCGCACCCTTAAATTTGCATTTATTATCATGTGAGCCACATATATCATCATAAAAAATTTCATAAATAACCCATATAGCATAAAATAAATGGGTTTCATATCATAATAATAACATTTTAAAAAACTGATTTAAAGACATGATCTTTACGTCACTTTAAACCCACAGAAGGGGAGAGCGGGTCTCATGTATGTAAATCATAGAATTTAAAATAGAAAAGTTTGATATATATGTGAATACAACTGTATAAATATGATCTTTGAGTATTCACTTTATAACATAAAATAATTTTTAGAAAAGAGAGAGGCATTTTGAGACGAAAATTCTGCAGCATAACGGCTATGTTTCGGGGTTTTAGAAAACATTTAAAAGAGAGGGGACATGGGTCCAACATTAATAAATGACCCATAAAACAGTATAGGGATATAATATAAGTGATTTAAGAACATGGTATTGAAATTTGAAAATATACCATATGAAATGAAGAACATGAAAGGAAGAAAAAAATAAGATTTCTCTTATGAAAATTCGGCAGCCTAACAGCATTACATAAACTTCAACCAAAAATGAATTGATGAGATAAAATAGGGTATCACATCATATGAACATAACAAAATCAGTATGATAGATATAGATATAATAACCCAACATAATAAAAAGGAACTTTCAATACTTGACATGGAATTAGAACTTTGAAAAGGGAGAACGGTGCAAGGGCCACTTAAAAATTTAGCATCCTAACGACGCCACTTAAACTTCAAAATACTGAATTGAAGAGATCAAATGGGGTCTCTCATCATATGGTCATAAAAGATCAGTATGATAGATATAGAGATCATAACCCAACATAACCAAAATGGAAATTGAAAGAATTGACATGAAAGTAGAACTTCAAAACGAGAAGGGTGAAGAACCACTTAAAAATTCAGCAGCCTAACGGCGCCACTTAAAACTTCAAAATACTGAATTGAAGAGATAAAATGGGGTCTCTCATCATATGGTCATAAAAGATCAATATGATAGATATAGATATCATACCCCAACATAACAAAAAGGAACTTGAAATAATTGACATGAAAGTAGAACTTCAAAACGAGAAGGGTAAAGAACCACTTAAAAATTCGGTAGCCTAACAGCGCCACTTAAAACTTCAAAATACTGAATTGAAGAGATCAAATGGGCTCTCTCATCATATGATAATAAAAGATCAGTATGATAGATATAGAGATCATAACACAACATAACCAAAAAGTTAATTGAATGAATTGACATGAAAGTAGAACTTCAAAATGAGAATGGTGAAGGACCACTTAAAAATTCGGCAGCCTAACGACGCCACTTAAAACTTCAAAATACTGAATTGAAGAGATCAAATGGGGTCTCTCATCATATGATCATAAAATATCAATATGATAGATATAGAGATCATAACCCAACATAACCAAAAAGTAAATTGAAAGAATTGACATGAAAGTAGAACTTCAAAATGAGAATGGTGAAGGACCACTTAAAAATTCGGCAGCCTAATGGCGCCACTTAAAACTTTAAAATATTGAATTGAAGAGATCAAATGGGGTCTCTCATAATATGATCATAAAAGATCAGTATGATAAATTATATACCATACCCCAACATAATAAAAAGTAACATGAAATACTTTACATGAAAATAGACCTTGAAAAATGAGAAGGGATAAAGAATCCGTTACAAATATTTCGGCAGCCTAACGGCGCCACTTAAAACTTCATAAAACGAAATAATGAGAGTAAGAGGGGATCTCTCATTATATGAACATAAAAAGGGATGTAAGTGGAGTATAAAAGAAAATCATCCAACATAAGAACATGGATCATAAAAGGAATGACATAAAATAGATCACTTGAAAAGAAAGAGAGGGGTCGGATCCCTTACCTTAAAATGTAACTCTTAAACCTAAAAGGATGGGACCTTGAGGGCTTGGGGGAACCTTGGGAGGACTCCTTGGGAGGTAATAACACCCGAACTTCGTTGGTGATGAGTGGGGAGTCGAATGGATGAGAGAGGCTTCGTATTTATAAGGAAAGTGAGGGGACAAGACATTAATGGCCAAAGGACACCTCAAAAGTGGTTTTCTCAAAAGCATGGGCCCTCCCATGGTACTTCCCATAAAGTTAGGCCACATGGAGACCCCCACACAATAATTCATCACCCATATCCGGCCAACCCTTAAAAAATCTCATGAAATCATCATGACACAGTTATGATGTCATTAAACATACCGAAACCCTAAAACTGTATTTTCACTATTCACTGAAAATTCAACTTTCTCAGAAAGATCCCAAAATTTCACCTTAATCAAATATCAATGCTCTGATTTCAAAAATGAACTCCATTTTATAAAATTAATTTTCTAAATATTTTTAATTTATTTTTTAAATAAATACACTATTCACCAAAAATTCATTTTTTTAGAAAAAAACCACAAAAATTACCATAACATAATATCGATGCTCTGAGTTCAAAAATGAAATCCATTTTATAAAAATAATTTTCTAAATATTTTTAATTTAATTTTTAATTAAAAAACACTATTCACCCGAAAAAACTAATACTTGAATAATAATTTATGAAACCGTTATTTAACCATTTTATTGAATCACATTACTTAATCAAGGTGCCTAGATTATTTTAAAACTTTCTTTAAGTGAGATTATAATCCATTTGGTAATATTACTAATCCTAATCATAAAATCACTATTCATAATTTACTATTCATCAAAAATCAAGTGGATCTTATTAGACTCCAAATTTCGTACTGAACATAATTGTAGAAGACCATTTTTTGAAAATCATTACACATTTTTAATTATTTAAGGTTTACATAAACATTTTTAAAATAACCTTTTTCTAAAATTCATCAAAAATATGGATACTATATTTATCCGGTCATTTGAAAATTCATAACTTCATCATAAGAAGAAATCCCAATTTTTATTTAAAACAAAGGATTACACAAGGTAGTTACAGTCTCCTTACATAGCCTCTTATCACACCAGCATAGGACCTAAGTGTAAGGTGTGCTAAGGTGAGAGAGTCCGATGGTGGCTCAGCCAACATTGCCCGAGTAGTAATTTCAATCAGTTTGGACTTCTCGCGAAGGCGATTCCGTTCAAGCTTCACATGATGAGGTTCGGCTTGGGTTTGGTCCAGAGTAAAGCCCAATGGTGCTACCTCCTTCCCAAGTTCTGTTAGATGGGCTTCGATCGGTCCAAGACTACTAGGTGAGGCCATCAAATCTTCTTTCTATAATAATTAACCAATATTACTTGTATTTAGAGACAATAATCAAAATATTTTGTTTACAGCGGTCATATTGACCGATGGTCATATAACAGTCAGAACCCAATGGTCTCATTTTAATTATAATCATGTTTATCAAATAAAACATATTTGTTGAGGATAAAAATCAAATAAAATAACACATGAAATTAGGAAACAAGATTTATTCAAAATTTCTGGCCGTTACAGTACCAGTAAGGCCATGGTCAAAGGGGGTTGTGGAACGAACCATCGAGGGGTCCACGTTAGCGTGGCTATGAGAAGAAGCAATATCCGTTAGCGTGCCTATGGGAAGAAGCATTAGGCAAAGCAACGCCACGGGTGGTGTTGTCCATGGGACATTGAATTCACATCGTGCAAACCTGGAGGGTCGCACGGGAAGAGGAATTGCTAAGCAAAGGAGTGTGCTTCGCGAAGTGGAGTGCCTTGGCCTTAGCATGGGGCGTAGGTGTGAGTGGAAGGTGCTTCATGAAGTGGAACAGTGTTCACGTAGTACTGCCTCGCGAAGGAGAGGTGCCTCACAAAGCAGGGTCCTGCAAAGCAGTGTGCTTCGCGATGTGTAGTGATCCTGCCTTAGCATAGGGATCACTAGTATGGGTTTGGTGTCTCGCGAAGCATAAGTGCTCAGCGGCTGCCCGGGTTCCCTTGGGAGTCCCCTTCCTTCGTGAATGCCCTTGATCTTCACGAAGGGCTTCCCTCTCGGAAGAGGGGCTCAAAACGAGACAAAGCAAAGGCGTCTCGCGAAGTAGGAATACCTCGCGGAGCTCATGATTCCTGGGGCAAAGATTTCTTCGCGATTTGGGAGAGGAGAAGCCGAAAGGTTTGATTGTCCGTCCTCAGGACTCAGGGGGAGTCCAATATTTATAGGGAAGGGGCGCCGTGAAGCAGAACTCGCGCGCCACCTCCGGTGCTTCGCGGCAGCTCACGAACGTCAAATGCATTCGTGGAGAATCACCGCCTCCGGTGCTTCATGGCGGCTCACGAACTTCAAATGCGTTCATGGAGAATCACTACCTCTGGTGCTTCGCGGCGGCTCGCGAACGTCAAATGTGTTCACGGAGAATCACCGCCTCCGGTGCTTCGCGGCGGCTCGCGAACATCAAATGTGTTCGTGGAGAATCACGGCCTCCCGTGCTTCGCGGCAGCTCGCGAACGTCAAATGAGTTCACGGAGAATCACTGTCTCTGGTGCTTCGCGGCGGCGCGCGATGGTCAGGGCGCTTTGCGGCGGATTACCGCCTCTGGAGCATCGTGAGACCGCGCTGCCCGCGGTGCTTGGCGGCAGTGCTTCACGGCGTTGCTTCGCGGCGCTGCTTCGCGAGGCAGCCTTCCAGCCTTCTTTTTCATCCATCCCTTTCGTGCAATATTTTGGCACCAACAACGGGTTTAAAGATTGGATATAGATAAGGAATTCCTTTAAATGTGGTATTTAAAGTGTTAATTTATAAGGATTACATTCAAACTAAGAATTCCCCCCCCCCACAATCTTCATGCATCTAATGAATTAGGACTTTATATATTATCTTGATAATTATGTGATAGTCATTATAGATTATATTCCCATATATTCATAGTGCATGTAAATGTACTATGATTATTTGATGATTATGTTGAATACCATGAGGTATGTGAAGTTATATATAAAATTTAGCAATTATAAATTACAATAACAAAAGGTATCACACTTGGGTTATATAATTATAAGTGAGGGTATATATATGGATTAAATAAAGATAAAGGTTATTTGAGAATATACTTTATTTACCATGGTGAATGATATCTACAGATTTTTATATTATCTTGATACTATTGAATATTTTTGTAAAATTTATAATGACTATCAAGTCCACAAACCATGATGTCAAAAATGGAGAAAATATCCACTGTAGAAATTAATGAGACGAAAATTTCATAGATCTAAATAGTGGTTTGTTGAATAGACATAGGATTACAGAACATTGTAGTGGATTATGTTCTATGATATATCATAATTCATTCGAAATGATACTGGGATTTTTCCTCATTAAAAATAACTTGTTTTTAGTGTATGGCTCACATCAATTAAAAATTCAACAAAAAATTACATGAATAATGATTTGGAGATATATTTAGTGGTTATTTATTTGAATATATATACTAATTATATTTATGGTAAAAGGTATAGAATATATACTTATTATATAATCATGAAATATATATTAACACCCAATGAGTTAGATATGTTCCAATGATGTTGGTTTGAGTTTATTAAATATTATGATTCCTTGATAAATTACCACCTTGGGAATGTGAACAATGTGGTTGATTCATACTTCCATAAACATCATACTATTTTTTTCATTTTTTTATTGAAATAGTTCCAATACTAATGTATTTGTAGAATCTACGCATAAAAATCACATGGAAAGGTGATAAATCCTATATTTCTCATATAAATATTTAACCATCCATATATCTGACAAATATAGAGGTCTAAAAGTAATATATAGTTCTAAAAATAATGTATGGAATGATATAGGGTTCATCCATGACAATGATGGAATGATGACATTCCAAAATATGATATAATTCCATTTAATATGAGAATCGAAGAAGGAACTGTTGGACGAATCTCATAAATCATAATTTTTTATCCATACATGAATGAAAATGATGTATAAAGATGTAAATGAGTACTTAAGGCAGGATAACATAAATAAGGTTATATAAAAAGTGTCTCTTGATTCATGGTATGATAATAATTTATCGATGAATGTTAAATGTCTAAGGGGATGATGAAAAAATTAGCCATACTAATATGAAAATATAAATAATTCAGCTTTGATTTCATCATAAGACTCACAATGATATCAAAAGGCCTAAAAAACATTTGTATTTTAGTCAATTTACTTAAGAAATAATCATATTTAATTTCTATCAAAGAACAATTCCCACTCCAACAACATGAAACGATATATATCAAGGAATTGGTAATATTAAATGGAGTACAAATATTAGTTGTATCTGATCAATATCTTAGGATTCAGTCAAATTTTTGGGAAAGTATTAAACAAGAAAAGAATTTAAAATTGAACATCAACACTAAATATTATCCTCATATGGATATTCAGTCTAAGAGGAACATTCAATCCCTAGAAGAAAAGCTGAGAGCATTCCCTTTGGAATTCACATGTGGTAGTAATCAACACAATTACCTAGTTGAATTTTCTTACAACAATTGATTTCAATCAAGAATTAAGATGTGTACTTATGATTACATCTATGGAAATAAGTGAATAACACATGCATTCTGTGACTACTTTTTTGAACATATTTTCTTAAGACATGAGATCACTGAGGAAATTCCATAAAATGATATAACCATCAAATAATACACATTGTTAGTTTAGAATGGAAAAAATGATTAAAATACTATTTCCCTTGGAATTTGGGGATGACCTCCTTGATTGAAGGTTCAAAAATTACAATCAGTTTCTAATGTGTTTCTTCATAGAACAGGAAACATCCAATGATTCCACATCTATTTGGACCTACTTTCCAAAGGTAGGTGCTCATTAGTTCGTGGACTGACGAGGCTTAGAAATTTGCATTGGTCGAGAGGATGGGAGGTCGGACTCATCACACCTTTTTGAGGGGAATTATTGTCTATTCCGGGACTCTCTTTATAGATTTAAGTTAGGTTCGTGAATCATTATTACATTACCAAGTATAAAATGAGGTTTCCTTTAGATATGAAAATAAATGATTGATATGTAGGAAATTTAGAGAATATTTTATATGTATTCAAGTTTCTTCATTGATAGAGAATCATTTGTATTTATTAGAGATTCTTAATCAATGGTATCCTTCGACACATTTATATAGAAGTCTCTTGGTCATTATGATGACCATGCTGGTTTTAAAGCCACTCTGTGGGGCACTTGAAGTTTATTGTCATTCAGAAGGACATGTATTACTTGAGAGTTGGGATCGAACCCGAAGATGGGCTACCTATGTATCCTTTTTTTAGAAAAGGAATCATAACCCACGTAGTTCGAGTAAGGGTGTCTGATGTTTATGATTGATGGCTCAAATAAGGATTTCATAATTACTTTTACACTCTAAGCTCACGTGAGTCTTGCTCGGTGTGAGAAACAACATGTATTGGTAAAAACTAGACAATTATGCCATGAAAGATGCAATCATAAGAATTTATTTGAGACTTATGTATGTATGACTACCCAGATAAATGAAGATTAGGATTTACTTCAGGGAAGAAATCTAGGAACAGGGTCCATAAAGGTATATGTATTTCATGGAGATTTTAATACTCTAACTTGGGGATTACTCCTGAAAAGGAGGCCAAAATTAAGAGAGGACTTTTGATTGTGTTTTTCTCTTGAGAAGGAATCCCAGATCAATGGTAAATTAAGACTGGTTAAGAGAAATTAAGACTAGAGATTACTCTTGAAAAGGAGGCCCAGGTTAAGAGACTTGAAAAATTAAAGTACTTGGGGCTTACTCCTAATGAAGATGCCCAGATTTGAGAATTATGATTGGGGATTATTCCTGAAATGGAAGCCCTGGTTAATGAGGACTTGGGACTTACTCCTAAAGAGGATGCCCAGATTTGAGAATTATGACTAGGGCTTATTCCTGAAAAGGAGGCCCAGGTTAAGGGGTTCTCTCATCTTAAAGGATGAGGTTGAATGAATGAAATCTCAATCTTTAGTGACATAAAGATGTGTTAATCACTCGGTTTTGAGAGATATTCCACAGAGTTCCTTTCAGATAAGGAAGTAAAATCATGAAATCATGCCATAACTGGCTTTGAAGAGTGTCTTGAAGACTTAATTTTGAATAGGAGAGGTGGAATGGCTTAAGAGGGGTGAAATTGGCAAGAAGGGAACCCAAAAAGGAAGGGGCGCGCAAGTGCTGGAAGGCGTGCAGGTACTGCGTAGACGCGCAAGTCCTGGTCGTGCAGGTATACCTGCGCGACACATGGGTACTTTTTTGACGGTTAACTAGCAGGGTAATACTTGAGTGACTCTTGGTTAAAGCCTTTAGAATCATCTTGAGGGTCTTCCAGAAGAGTGGCGCGCAAGTTCTATTGAAGGAGTTAGGCGGCGCGAAAGTGTGGCCATTTTCCTTAAGGGCTGGCCACTAAGGGGCGCAAGTGGTGATGAGTTTCAAAACATAGGCCTTCCTAACCCTCTTTAGATCTTCTGTTCTAGGTAAAATAATTACTTTATAAGTGTTTCGGAAGCTTTGAGAAGAGACTAGGGCGTTGGGAGCTCAAATATGGATTCTGGAATAATTTCTCCCCCAATATTGGGGGCCCACAGGGTCTATTTATAGACTGGAGAAGACCCCGGGTGGTTATCAATTAGGGCGCGCAAGGGTACTTGCACGACCATTGTAAAACTTGCGCGATCCTTGTAGAATGTTCTTCTTATTCCTTTCTTTGTCAATTTTTGATGTTTGTCCAAAGGATGAATCTTCTTTGTTCAAGGTATTTCCCTTTTCATTCATTTTGACTCTGTGATGGAAAGGAGCATCAACAAAAGTCCCCAATCAGAGTTGGATCTGGAGAGAAAATAGGATTTGACTCTGAGGTGAGAAGAAATAAGAAATCTGGCAGTTTAAGGTCATGCATGTCGGACTAAAAAGGCTAATGATTAAGGTTGAAATAGCTTTTACCGAAATGGATTAAAATTGACTCAACTCTTTGAAAATTTATCTAAAAACATATTACAATTCTCAAGTATGACGGAAAATAAGTAAACTATGACTTAAGAATATTTGGATCTGAGGAATGATATGAAAAAGAGCTAAAAGGCATTAAAAGAAGTAGTTCCCAAGATTGAAGTTACCATTATTTAACAAACCCATTAGGGGGTTGAAATATACAGGGCCACCTAAGGGAATTTTCTACATAGTCAAATAAATAGTATCTTTTGGCTAACAAGTCTATTATGTAGACTGTTTATGCAAGGCCGCCTATGGGCACGTGCTGCATAGTCAGGAAAAAGAACTCTCATAAATTTACATTTCTACTACTAAAATACAGTGAATGTTTATGGAGATTCAAAATTTCCAAAGTATAGAGTTTGTTATATAGAAAGAGTTACTTGAATATGGAGAAGATATTTCCAAACAAGATTATCGAAGAATTGGATGGATATTACTCCTACGAAGGTCTGACCCAAACGTAGGGAAGGAGAATATAAGCCATAGACTTGAATACTTTCAGATCATGAAAAAGGATATGGGACAAATATGTTAAGCATGGATATATTTGCAGATCCCTACATACTATCATTTAAGAACAATAAGGACAAAAGAGGCTTTCTTCCCAAGAATTAAGTTACCATTATTTAACAAACCCGTTAGGGGGTTGAATTATGATGTGCCACCTAAGGGCATTGGCTTCATAGTCAAATAATAAGATCTTTTGGGTGACAAGTCTGTTATATAGACTGTTTATGCAAGGCCGCCTAAGGGCACGTGCTGCATAGTCAGGTAAAAGAACTCTCAGAAATTTGACATTTTTGTGACTAAAAGTCAAGAAAAGGGTTATGAAAAATATTTAAGGTTAGGATTATGACACATAAAGATGGGTATTTTACAATGTATACAAAGATACACAGATCAATGCTAACCATAATCATGTTGTGGCTGGGTCCTGAATGGAAATGTTGGACTTCACTACGTATCCCATAATGATTGGAATCAAGCCGTGCGTAGTTCTTAAACTACAGTTTAACGTCGTGTGGGACAAAAGGATTAGAGATCTTAGATTAGGATCATATATATTGGACCATTATAAGAAATACACAGTGTGTGTTTTTAGGGGGCCTTTTCAGCCAGGGGACTGAAAGTGGAATTTGGGGTTAGGCCCAAAGACTTGGGACTGGATTCGAGGGACACTCGAACATTCCTACATATACCATAAGGATGGGAATCAAGCCCACGTAGTTCTAGAAATACCCTTTGTAAAAGTTTGGTTCGTACATGTGAAGGGTGAAAGGGGACTTTAGTACAATGATGGTTTAACCCAAGATAAAAGTTTTTGGCATTGCCATGTATGCACGTAGTCTTTGAAATGAAACATGGTTGAAAAATCAATATAAATAATGGTTCCCTCTCAGGTGAGGGTATCAAAGAAAATTGTGGTTTATTGTCATAATGGAAAAAAGTTTTGTATAGTTTAACGTCGTATAACAAGCACGAAAGTGAACCAATTTAAAGATATTGATTCTTGGGGTGGTTTCACGAATCGACATCGTATGAGATGGAGGTGAACCGATTTGAAGAGATTGGTTTTGGGCTTGAACCATGGGAGGTTTCCTACGTACCCTGCCTAGAAGGCAAGGATCAAAGTCCGCGTATATCAATTAATGAATGAATTAATGATCAAGTTGTTCTTGGGGAAAAAGACTTAAAAAATTATGTTGTTGGGACTTACACATGGTTAGTAGCCTAGAGAGAGTGTTATGGTTGATGTTTTCTCTAAGATCATGTGATCCATACTCGGTGTGAGAAACAAGAGGTAACAACAACCTTAAAGATGCATAGTTTAATGTCATGTAGGACATATAAAGGGACTATGCAGTTTAATGTCTTGTAGTTAGGATTATTGGTGCTGCACAGTTTAGTGTCATGTAGTATGGACAAAGTACAGTTTAATGTCATTTAGGACGTATCATGTACTTTCTATACCGTTTAGCATCATGTAGTTAGGACGATGGGGAAATAATAGTTTAACGTCATGTTAGAAGAAAGGGGGACTGTGCAGTTTAATGTCATGCAGTGAGGACAAAAGAGTACACCATTTAACGTCATGTTGGACACATTGGGAATTTTTTTTACCGTTTAACGTAACGTTGGACAAAAAAGGGACGATACAGTTTAGCGTCATGTTAGACGAATGTGCGAATAGTTTATGGTCATATTCATGGACTGTGGATGGTGCATTTTAACGTCTTGCGGGATGGTGGTGCATTTTAAGGTCATACCGGACCATGGATGATATATTTTGTGTTTATACAAAATACTTCTTCAAAAATCTGGCATTATTTGGAGTAGTGATGAGTTCTCCATCCATCTATATTAATGAATAACCTCCATTGGAGTAGACCCTATGTATTGAGTAAGGTACTTCCCATTTTGGATCATGTTTGGGAGGTTTCTTTCCTGGTATCATTGTATTTTTGAGAATTAATACCAATTCTCCCTCAGTGAATGAATGAAGGTGAACGTTTTTGTTAAAAGTCTGTGCTATTCGATTCTGATAGACTTCAAAGTCATGCAATGTTCACAATCTTTTCTCATCTAAACATTCCAATTCATTCAATAGATTTTGAGATTGTTCATCTGTAGACGATTGACCACAAATGGAAACTCTAAGCAAGGGTAGTTGAACATCAATTGGAAAGACTGCTTCCTTTCCATATACAAATGAATATGGAGTTGACCGCGTTGTAGTGTGGGTGGTAGTCGGATAAGCCCATAAAGCATGAAAGAGTTTTTCAGGTCATGAATTATTATCTTTATCCACCATCTTTTGAAGTATATTTTAAAGAGTCTTGTTGAAGGCTTCTATCTGGCCATTGGCCGCTGCATGATACCGAGATGAATCGTTGGATTTGATGTTGTATTCTTGATATAACTTCTTCACCTCGGATGAATAGAAGTCTGTTCCATTGTCCATCAATATGGTTTGAGGGACACCAAATCTGGTAATGATGTTAGACTTGATGACGCTAACAACGAACATAGAAATGACTTCCTTGAGAGGTATTTCCTCTACCCATTTGGAAAAGAAGTCAGTAGCAGTAAGAATGTACTTAAACTGCTTGGCTGTAGCTGAAGGGTAAGGTCCCACCACATCCATTACCCATGTGGAAAATGGCCATGAGTATTTAGCTATATGAAGCAACTCTGGAGGATGATGAATGAATTTGGTATGTACTTGGAACGAATGACACTTCTTTGTGAAATCAATACAATCTTGTATCATTGAAGGCCAAATGTATCCAAGCCTTCGAATATGATCAGACAGTCTATGTCCAGACTGGTGGGCACCACAGACTCCTGCATGCACTTCTTTCATGACAGCCATTATGTCTTCCCCATCAATTCATCTGAAGAGAACTCCATAAAAACCACGTTTGTAGAGAATTTTCTATTTGTGATCTGGGCTATCGTAAAGAGTAAAATTGACCACACATCGCTGGATTTGTTCATTCTCGGCTCTATCAGGTGGAAGTGTTCCACATTGAAGGTATTCCATGATAGGTGACATCCATCATGTAGTATGAACATACGGTTCAGTAATGGGACTAATTTCATTAAATTCCTCTGTTCTGATTCAAACATAATGTGAAATCAAACCCCGGTAGGTAATACGGATGGTTTTCTCCTCTTGATTTGGATTTTCTAGAGCTGTGGATATATTAGCCAGTGCATCAGCTTGATCATTTTGTGATCTTGGGACATAAGAAAATGTCAGTTACAAAGGGAATTCCACCATTAACTCTCTGACGTAATCATACAAAGGCATTAGTTCTTCTTTTTTGATGGCATAATCCCCATTAACTTGTTTGATTACTAGGTCTGAATCACCTTTCACATTTAAGTGATTCAATTGTACGTGAAGCGCTAATTCCAACCCTGTAATGAGAGATTGGTATTCTACTTCATTATTGGTACCACCTTCCCACAATTAGAATGAATAAGGTAACAATTCCTTTTTTGGAGAAATGAGCACAATTCTTAAGCCAACTTTGTTGAATTTAGGATTTTCCATTTTCCTCCCTGTTGGACTTTTAGAAGCACCATTAAAATAAATTTCCCATGCCTAAGGAATTTCATGAATAGGGAAGACTTCCTAATCAGGGAGTTCAATATCTGAAGATGTGTCATCCCCTGAAGGGTGTTCAGCCAGAAAATCAGCCAGAGCTAGGCCCTTTATTGCCTTTTGAGACACATACTGAATGTCGAATTGCTGTAAAATAACTTCCCACCTTGCCAGATGTCCTATAATCATTGGACGACTAAGGATGAATTTGAGCAGGTTATTGCGAGATTCCAATTGGACCTCATGATGTTGCAGGTAGTGTCTCAACATCTGAACTGCAATGATTAATGTCAGGAAGCACTTCTCAATACTTGAATACTGAGTTTCTGCTTCAAGCATAGTCCGACTGAGATAGTAGAGGCTGTTTTCATTCCCAGTATCATTCTTTTGATAAATAAAGGCACCCAATGATCACTCTAGAGATATCACGTAGATGATAAGTGGTCTTACTTCAAAAAGTGGCATGAGTACCAGTGGACTCAAGAGGTAATTCTTGAGAATATCGAATGCTTCTTGACATTCTTCAGTCCATTGGTAAGTGAATCCCTTCTTCATCAATTTGGTGAAGGGTAATCTTTTTCCTGCCAAATTGGAGATGAAAGGACGAATATAGGCTATGTGTCCTTGAAGTCCTCTTAATTATTTCAAATTTTGAGGAGGTGACATACCAAGGATTGACTTGATCTCCTCAGAATCGACTTCAATAACACGATGGCGTACAACAAAGACGAGAAATTTTCCTGAGGTTACCACAAAAGAAAATTTTAAGTGGTTCATCTTAAAATTATGTTGTCGAAGCTTGTGTAATATGACTTCTAAATCAGCTAAGTTATTAGAACGTTTTTTAGATTCAACCACCAAATCGTCTACATAGCATTCAACAAACTTCCCTAAGAAGGGTTTGAAGATACGATGCATGGCATGCTGATATGTTGCACCTGCATTCTTTAAGCCAAAGGGCATTACCTGGTAGCAAAACACACCCTGAGGGGCTCTGAAGGCTGTAGATTTCTCATCCTCTGGGGCCATTTGGATCTGATTATATCCGAAATATCCATCCATGAAGGAAAGTGCTTCATAGCCAGCTGTTGCATCAATTAAAAGTTCTGTAATCGGAACTGGGAAATCATCCTTAGGACAATGCTGATTAAGTTCTATTAAATCAATGAAAACTATAATTTTTCCGTTATTCTTCTTTACAGGGACAATATTAACCAACCACTTGGGATAATAAACTTCTTTGACGATGTTAGCTTTGATAATCTTATCCACTTCAGCTTCAATTTTGGAAGCATAATTTGGGTTTGTTCTTCTTATGGCTTTCTTAAATCCTCGATGTTCTTCTGATAAACCCAAATGATGAGTAGCAACATCAGCATCATGCCTGGGCATTTCTGTATAGTTCCAAGCAAATATATCTCTATTTTTCTTTAGAAAAGAAATATACATCTCTTGCTCTTCAAGATTCATGGCCGCACTAATTAAAGTGGGGCATGGATCTTCTTTTGTTCCCATATTGATTTCTCTGAGTTCATCCACAGTAGTAGAGATACCCTCTTCAGATGCTGGAGGATCATCTCTGAGATCTTCCTCTTCTTCTTCATCATGTGTTATTTCTTCCAATTCTACTTGAATAGTAGATGATAAAGCAGAATTTTCATGATCAGATGAGATGTCAAAATTTTCATATCTCAAAGAAGAAGCTTCCATTTTCGACCTGATTAATGATGAAGGGTCTTCTATGGGTAATAAAGAGGAGATGATGGATGGAGGATCGACATCATTGTTCACGTCCGATGTTTCTATAACTTCTTCTGGCCTGGTTGGTGAAGTATAGACTTGTTGGATTTCAACAGATGAAATGAAGACGTCACTATTTGTGCTTTCATCATTGCTTGGTGGGTTACCAATTCCTCCGATGTTATCTGGATCGATTGTTGTAATTGACATTATGGATCTTTCTATAAGAGTATTTTGATTTGGGTCTATCTTGTCAATTTGACTGATATGCAACACATAATCTATACTCACATGTGTAAATGGATTTACTGTAATCTTCCCCAAACCATATGGAGAATTAACTTTGGTAATCTCCTTTGTTGTGGATTTCTCCCTTCCCTTCATGTGATAGAATTTACCCTCAATGTATTGGGACTTACATGTCTTGAATGGGGCCTTATCACTATACAATGTCCCAACTTGACCATCGAAACAATATTTGAGACATTGATGGTATGATGAAGGGATATCCGCATGTTGATGTAGCCAGGGTCTTCCAAGAAAGATGTTGAAAGCTGAGTCTTGATCAACAACCATAAAATCCAAATTGGACACAAGATCTCCAAACTGAGTTCTAAGTGTAACTTTTCCCCATGGTTCTTGTTCATTTTTATCATATCCTTGTAACAACATGTTAGAAAGAGAAAATTTAGATTCTGTGAGGCCCAATCGACGAAGTGTACGAATGGGCATGAGGTTGACTCATGAACCATTGTCAATGAAAGCTCTTCGCACGTCTACGCCATTGACCTTTCTAGATAAGTACAAAGGTATAATATGTCCATTCACAAAATCATTTTCATCCTTATCAATAAAAGATATTATTGCATGGAATTTTTCAGGATTATTCTCTATGTGATAGACTTCTGCTGCAGCAATTTCAGTTTCAAACTCCCGAGGACTTGACAAAGCCTCGATGAGTGCTCCCCGAAGATCTTTTGAAAGATTCAGAGCATCCAGAATTGATAACATGGCTGGTACATGGGCCATGTGTTTCAATACATCATAATTTTGATCCAGAGGTTTGCGTTTTCCAATAGGAATATGTGGGTTAGCAGGTACCTTGGAAGTAGATGATTTGGAAGTTGATGCATCTTGTATTGGGATAGGAGTTGGCAATATTCCTAGTTTTGGAAGATTAGACCGATTTGATCCATTTACATGCTGAGAGTAATAATATGGAACCTTAAACCCGTCTTCCAAAATAACTGTGCCAGGACTGAATTTTTTATTGGTAGAAGAACTTGCTTGTTCTTGCTGAGCTCACTGAAGGGCTCTACCATGAGTTTCTACTGCGTACATAGTTCTAGCAGGGGTAGAATTGGAATAGTGGCTTCTGAAAGATCCATGTTTTCCCCTATATCTGAGCCTCTAGAACTTCCTCTGATTCACCTATTTGATATAGGGAATTAAGGTTCATCGAAATCGAAACTACTACTGGCATATGAATTTGTTAATTGAATCATATTAAAAGAACCGAAGATTAACTCTTCGTCTGATGAAGACTCTGCCTAATTAGCCTGTTTAGGATGTGCTGTTTGGTGGGGCGGTGCCCGTGTCTTTGAAGTAGATGGCATGAAGTCTGCCAGAGTCAAAGGAAACTTAGGCTTTGATACATACTCATCTTCTTCTGATTATTTTTTTCATTGAATCATGATGTTCCTTTGAGGACATTCCCTCTGACGAAGAGGGTTTTGCCACAACATTATTAGAAGAAGACAAAATTGGTTTCATTAATTCTGTTCGCAAAAAATCTTGAGTTTGGTTGATTGCCTTTCTGACCATACAATCATCATACTTCTGTGCATTTTTGTTTTTGACTTCTTTCCATTCGCCTTCCTCCTCTATAACTGTAGCAGTAACACATGATACATGAGCTGAATAACCTTTTAGTTTGAATTGTCTCGAGTCGACCATATTTTGCAGGAGTTCTTTGAAGACAAAACAATCCTAGATGGGATGCCCCAACATTTGATGAAAAGGGCCATAATTGGGGTGGTCTTCATCTCTTTTCTTATTTGGACTCTTAGGACTTGGAAATTGAACCAGATTATTTTCCAAATCCGAAATGAAGTAACCAGGAACTTGTTCATTTCGGTAAGAGTATGTTTTGATCTTCAGATCCTCAAATTGTTTTTATCTTTAATATCTTTTATCATCTAGATGAAACGGCCTTTGTTGTTGGCACTCAGGAGGTGGAGCCCTTCGAGAAGATGAAAGTTTTGAAGTAAAAACAGGTACAGGTGCTTGTTTAATCATAACTATAGTAGTTTCTGCTTTACCCATTCTCCTTCCTGGAGCTAATGGAATTACACGAGATTTAGCCTTAGCTTGTATAAAGGAATCTTCAATCTAATGAGTGATTGAAGTAAGGTCTCGAAACCCTCCTGTGTATTTGACATGGATTAATGGCGTGCATAATTCGTCATGCAGATTTTCCACACAGATTGTCAACAATTCTTCTTGAGGGAGAGCTAATCTTTGGGAATATGTTAATCCTTTCCAGTGAGCAATGAAATCTTTGACCCTTTCATTCTACCTTTTCTTACAGTTTGTAAGATAAAAAACTATTGTATTTGGAAAATTTGAGTTGAACTGAAGAAGGAATTATTGATGGAGATCTTCCCATCCAGTAATTGACTGGGATTGCAAACTTGTATACCAGACAAAGGCTGGTCCTTGCAAGGTCCGTACGAAGCATCTGAGTTTTACTGCTTCTTGCTGCTCCGGAGTTCCCATCATAGGATCACAACAAGATACGTAATGTGTTAAATGGTGTTCAGGGTCGCCTGATCCATTTAAAATAGGGAATACATGGTTTCCAAAACTAGATATAGGAGAGATTGAATCTACCCATTCAGGGTAAACATTCTATTTTGGTTGAACCTATGCACGTTTCCCTTCCATAGTCTCTAACAGAGATTTTAATGGCTCAATGGTAGTTATTAACTTTTGAGAAACATCTGATTGAACTTGGACTTGGGTAGGTGCAATGACTGGAGCTTGGACAGATGTGGTGGTTGGTGCTGCAACTGATGGTAGCACTGCCAACTGTTGTTGCACTTGACCAGTAGGATTAGACATGTGAGGGTGTAATGATATAGGAGGATATTCTTGACCTATCTCAGTAGCAGAAACAAATTCCATTGGCTGACTGACTCCAGCACGCTTAAGAAGAAGACTACCCTGAAGTAGTTTTGCATTCAACCTCCTTAATTCCATCATTTCTTCCTCCTGTTGTGAAAATCTTTGCTTTAGTGAGAGCGATTGGCCTTCTCCAGAGGAAGGATATGTAACCTGATTCTTTCCCCTCCCTTTGTTGGATCCTTTTCAGAGAGGGGGAAGTGGGTTACTTGAAGGATTACCTATGTTCTGAGTAACCCTTTGATTTCCTGTAAGCACATGTTTTTCATTTGTGTTCGTGCGTATATCTTATTGAGCAGGAACATCTTCATATGAGTCTCCTGAGTGATCCTCATCTAGTGGATCGGAAATAACAACATTGATGAAATTGATTGATTCATAACACATCGCATCCCTTCTATCAGTATTTCTGTGATATTATCTTCTTCTATGGTCTGATGAGACATTGCCTTTTGTTGATTCGATCCCTCAGGAACTTCTTGACGAACCATAATTTGGAGGGAATCTCCTGATAATTTGGATTTTCGTTCCTCTTGAGGCTTCTTCCCCAATTGAGAAAAGACCGAATTTCTCTGAGGAGGGGATTGATGATTTAATAAAGACCCCAGTCCGGTGGACTGGGGCTGTTCCTGTTGTTCCCGCTCAAATCCACGAATCCTATTTGTTGATTCCAAGGGTTGGCTTAAAAGAGTCCCTTGTTTGGAAATCTGGGGTGGATCTTGACATGATATGTCTGAGACTTTCTTAAAATATCTCCTGATCATGGGCACCTTAGTCCGGAAATTAGTTGGATGAATTAACCTGTATCCACTTTTATCACCTGGTTCAAAAGACCATTGGATGATTTCCGACACTTCTGTCACTTGATGATGTGCTTGCACCATACGAGAGGCCTGTTCAATATTCACGTTTGCTTGATTTTGGATTAACTCAACAACTTGTTCTCTGTATTCTTGATTTTTAGAGGAACTAGTTAAGGCCTATTCTTGGGAAAGCTTTTGATTACAAACAAAGCCCATCGACTGTTGCTGACCATGGGCAATAACATTGCATGAGAACATTTTCGGTGGGCATTGCTGACTGGAGAGTACCGTGAAATGTAGTGCTCCATGAACACCCCATCCTCTGACATGAATATCTGATGGGGCATTGGAAATTAACTGACGCAATCTTCTTAGTGCGCACAGGCATGAATGCTGAAGGCCTCTCTACTGATTTTCAGCCTTCGGATATCGAGAGACTGATAGAGATTCCAAATCAATCTAACATTATAAACCTTCTATTATCATAACATGATTTTCATATTCATCATAAGATAATACTTTCTTTTTCAACTGACAAAGAGTTTTCCATATGTTGATATGAATATCCTGAATTCCATCTTCCGTAAACATTTCTACAATGTCATACTGAGAGTCAGCCAGAGGCCAAAACATGACTGGAACTTCACCTTTCATCTATTGTTTTCTCATGTTTATCATGTCCTCTTTATCATTTGATGAAGATTCTCCTACCTGTTTTGGCCAGAGCTGGTGCTTCCTTATTGCTTCATTGGATTCAACAGGATTGGTAGAGAAATCACTGTTTAAACTAGAGGATGCATGACATAGGGGTGGTTTGGAGAATGACCTATGTAAAGACCCGTAAAATTTAAGGGAAATTTTTTTCTTAATTTTCTTTGGAATTTTAGAAGAGCGCGGTTTCTGAAGGAACCTGATTCCGAGGCCCGGTGTGCCCGGAATCAGTTTCCGAAGTTTGGCTCGGGTATGTTCAGTGAACGAACGAGCAGGAATTTCTAACTTTTCAACCGGTTCCCGGAATCGAATTCTGAGGGCACCGATGAACTCGCAGCGCCAATATTCTCTTAAGGAGACCATTTATGAAGTTGCGTTTTATGCGGAATGAGAGTTAGTTTTGGGGGAAATAAAATGAAGTTAAATAAATTGTGGAAACACAATTTATTTTTTTATCCATGTTGGTTATATCCTCCCAAAGAGAGTTAGATGTGGGACCCACATCCACTTAACCTCCCTTGAGAGGATTAAGTGTGGTGGGGCCCACATGAACCCTAACTCCTCAACTCCCCTTTAAAATCCCAATAACTCCACTCAATTTAATTTTGACAACTTGAGTTTTAATTGAGATGAGTTATTGTTTTTAAAACTTTTGAAATTAAAAGAGGTGAAGTTGTGTAAATAAAATAAGGCTTAAGTTTATTTTATTTTGATTAGTTTTCTCTTGCCACCTTGAGAGAATTTGGGAATCATTCTTCATCTTCTTCAACCACGATGAAGAACACGAAGAACACTTTGGCTCCGACGAAGAACGCTGTCACCATAAGAAGAGAAAGACGCGTCGTCTCTTCTCTTCTTCGCAGCCGGTCTGTTTCCGAAGATCGACGACGCCGCTTCTTTCGATCTTCTTCCCGTGTCAACGAAAGGAGATGCCACTTCCTCCTCGGACTTTCTTTGTCAGCTTACGAAGCTTCACCAGCGACGTACCTCTTCAGACGCACCTCGACATCAATGGAATTGACATACGATTACCACGACGCCCGACCTCCGCAACGCTTGTCTTCTGTGTCTTATTGGCGTGCTCCGCTCTTGAAACCGAGGTAGGGGTTTTATTTATTTAATTGTTCGTGAATACCAACTTGGTGATGATTGTGGATTAAAACCCTTTTTGTTATCGAATAACGCGAGGGGGTCGGACCACACAAACACGGCCGACCCTCCTCCTTTTTTTCGTGATGGTTCCTTGATGTTGGTACGAGAAAACGTGGTGCCATCGCACCACGCGGTATATTGCGGATGATACGCGCGGCGCCGTCGCGCCGCGCCGTGGAAAGAAATTTCAAGGACATGACGCTGTCGCGCCGCGTCGAAGGAAACCAAGGACGCCGCTGCTGGATCGGGGCCGCAGCAGAGGGGCGCGGTGCCGTCGTACCGCGGCCGGTTCTGGGCCGCGGCTGTAGAAGTTGACCGGCGGCCAGCCGGGCCACCGGTGTCAGAAGCCGGAAGGGGACCGGCCTTTGCCGATCCCGTTGAGATGGAATCGGCCGGCCAGATCGGGCCGGCCGGAAGTGGGAAAGCCGGGGGAATTAAATTCCCCCTGCCAGCATAAAAACGGCCCCCCATAATGAGGCGGGCCGTGGTTTCACAAAAGGGGGGCAGGCGCCCCCCGTTTCTCAATCAGCTCGGCCGAAGCCTGAGTTGGCAGCGCGCTGCGTTGAGCCGGACTGGCGCGCCTGGCCGGTCTGCCAGGTCGGGCCGAGCCCAGCCGGGCCGGGCCGGGCCGCTCCGGGCCTTGCCGACCCTGTCCAGGGCGGGTCGACCCGGTTCGGGCCAGCCGGGGGGGGGGGGGGTCTCGGGCTGGGCCCGAAACCCCCGATACCGAACTACTTAGGTTCAAATGCCCATAACTCGGGCTACGGACCTCCAAATGACGCGCCGTCAAAGGCGATGCGATCCTTGGATCGAGGCGGTCATTTCGCTATATCGCACTCAAGGTTTCAGAATACTTTGAGTTCGGCCGGGTTGGTTCGTACACGAAACCAACCGGGCCCTCGGAGTGGAAACGCTCATATCTTGAGCTACAGACGTACGATTAACGTGCTGTCAGCTTTGTTGAGTTACTCTTAGTGAGAAGGATATATTGGCATACTCCACCTGAGGTTTGGACGTAGGTGGAGTACTGTCGGGTTGGTTTTTCCTTAAAAACCAACCGGGCCCCTGGAACGGAAAAGCCAATAACTCTCAGACCAGGCGTCTGATTGACGCGCCGTCTGTTGCGTTGAGTTCCTATTGACGATACAGAACTTTTGGATACATCAACTCTGGACATTATGACAGTTGATGTATCAGCCTCCCGGCTCGTGGAGCGGACCCTCCCGAATGAGCTTGCTGTGTGCGGAAACCCTAGAGCTGGCTACGACTGCTACTGTGACTACGACGACGACTGTGCAGAGATCCTCAGTGGATTCGACGACGACGACTACAACACTCAGTGATCCTGTGTGGATCAGTGCTACCGATCCTGTGTGGGTCTGATCCTGTGTGGGTCAGCGCTCAGCGGTCCTGTGTGAACCAGCGCCTACAGATCCTGTGTGGGTCTTTGCGGGGGTTAGTACCTATCGATCCTTTATGGGTCCGACGACTTAGATGGATCAGTGATCATCTCTATCATCTTTCGAAGAAGTATACCTATGTGAGCTGAATCCTATTTACCTTCCTGTGTGGATTGTGTTGTGATATCCTGTGTGGATTACATTTTGCTTTCCTGTGTGGAATATTTATACTTTCCTGTGTGGACTGAGTTGTACTTGAGCTCGGAGGTTGGAGCGTATTGGAATTGATGACTTAGGTATATGTATGGGAATATACCTAAGCAGTGTCGATTTTTACTTCGTGGTTGTATCTTTCTTTTTTGGTTTATTGTTTGTGGATTTTGGGAGACCTTTGGGGGTCTCGGGGTCCCTACTGAGTAACTTATACTCACCCCTGCATGGGCTATGCCCGCACTACGTTGTGTTGGTTGCAGACGGCGGATAGTGTTGATCGTGGTTGAGGCTCGCAGCGCAGGACGGTACCTGGAGGTGGACCACTGGGCGGGACGTGCTCAGAGCGGACGGCGGGACCCGAGGAGCAGTGGATCTATCTATACCCACCCTTGAGGTGGGATTTCCAGTGGACAGCTCGGTGTAGCGGCTTTTACTTTACAGTTGTTGTTTTC
This sequence comes from Viscum album, assembly GCA_963277665.1. Taxonomy (NCBI): domain Eukaryota; kingdom Viridiplantae; phylum Streptophyta; class Magnoliopsida; order Santalales; family Viscaceae; genus Viscum; species Viscum album. The sequence goes on along the minus strand of OY728150.1, from coordinate 610,541,908 downwards.
CCTTTCGAGTTGTACTTTACTTCCAGTTTGGGTTTGTATACTGGCCCATTTACTTTTCCGCACTTTCAGCTGTACTCTGTTTTTACTTATTGTTTACCTTTCTGCTTGCTTACTCTTTGGTGCTTGTTTACTTTACAAAGGCAATGCCTTCCCTTTTTACCGGGATTTATGCCTTGGTGCTAGTCGCCAGCCCCTGGCCTATGGAAGGCGGGCTTGGGGTAGTCACGACACGGGCCCCGAGGATGGGTCGTGACAAATTGGTATCAAAGGAGTTCGGTTCTACCGCGAACTCTGATCTTTTCTATGTAAAGCAATAGTGTTTAGCGTATTGAGTGTGGTTATCAGTCCAGGGAGTCCAGTGTTGGTGCGGCGGCCGACATATCCGTACACCAGGACCCTGACTTCTGATTTCTGACTTAATGCACGAAAACATTGATTGCGTGTGTGTTTCATGTTTTCATTGTGGTTACTTTGTATCAGCTCACCAGGTATACTGTTCTAACCATGGCGCACCAGTTTCCTTTTCAGGATGGCCCCACGACGGCAGGCAGCTTGGTTTCCGAGAGTCGAGCGTGACGACAACCCACCGAGCGATGATGCCTTGGTGCAGGGCCCTTTGTCAGCAGTGGCACCAGCGGTAGCTTTACCCGCCAAGCCCCCGATACTTCTAGCACCAGCCCATGACGATGCACGTTGCCTCATCACACTGCATGAGTTTCAGCGCCAGCGACCGCCCAGGATTTGTGGGGAGACGAACCCCCAGGCAGCCGAGGACTGGATGGAGGCAGTCGTACGAGTTTTCAGGCTAGTGAGGACACCAGCAGACCTCATGGTGATCCTCACTGCGAGCCTACAGCACGCAGCAGTGGGCCGATGGTGGAGCTTGATGCTCCAGGTGCACGATGAGGCATCTCTACTTTGAACGGACTTTGAGAGCCTCTTCCGCTCAGAGTTCGTCCCATCCACCCTCCGTGCGGTGCGTATTCAGGAGCTTCTTCAGCTGCGGCAGGGCAACATGACGATCGCTCAGTACTCGGCGAGATTTACCGATCTCTCACGCTACTCGACCGACATGGTACGTGACCCATTCTTCCGGGCCCGGACCATTGAGTAGGGTTTGAGACACGATATGAGGGCATCGCTGATATCCCTCAGCATACCGACTCAGACGGGAGTACTGGAGTGGGCCCTTCTTATTGAGAGTTTTCTTGCTGAGTCTACACCAGCGCCGAGACCCACCGCAGGGCGGCACGTGGTTGAGTCTTCTGCAGCAGGCAGTCGATGGATGACTCAGGGGTCCAGGAAGACCAGAACCTCAGGCAGACGACCTCAGGACACTGGCTCAGCAGTGCGGGGCACACAGCGCGGAGCCAGTCTTTCGAGAGGCAGACAGTGCTACTCGTGCGGCGGGCAGGGCCACATGGCTCGTGACTGCCCGACCCGCCGGGCCGAGGAGCAGCAGACGGTTGAGGGACCACCAAGGCAGAGGTAGAGGGTCGACCGTGGCGGTCTGCAGGGAGGAGGCGGACGAGGCAGGGGAGCTGGCCGAGCAACAGGTGGTGGGCGACGCTTTGAGGCTCTACCACCACCACCACCAGGAGGTCCACCCCGACCACAGGGAGCTGGCGGGCAGAGACAGGCACAACTCCAGGCAGCAGAGGCCTACAACCACGGCGCGCCCGAGATGATTCGAGGTACTATTTGTGTCTATTCCACCCTTGCTGCAGTACTTATAGACACATGATCGAGTCACTCTTTCATAGCCGCTTCCCTTGTTCGGAGCTCGGAGATTCCGACAGAGCTGTTGGCTCGATCTTTACGGCTAGAGACTCCTACGGGAGCAGACTCGACGATTACGCACTAGTGCCGGCAGTGTGAGCTTACTCTAGGAGGCGAGAGCTTTGGCTGGGATCTTCTTGTATCATCATTGAGGCCTTACGACGTCATCTTGGGCATGGATTGGTTATCTACGGTCCATGCACAGATTGACTGTTTTAGGCGCAAGGTGCGATGTGTACGCACCGATGGGAGTAGGTTCACCTTCACCAGCGAGAAGGGAGCCTTCACAGCACATGATGGATTTCCATGGAGGAGAGGACAGCCCATCACTCATCAGTTGGCTAGCCTCATCCTAGGAGCAGTTGACGTGCGGAGTCCTGGTTTTCCTGCAGTGGTGGATCAGTTTGCGGACGTCTTCCCCGACGACATTCTAGGGCTACCTCCTCGCAGAGAGGTATACTTTTATATTGTCCTGTATCCCGGGACAGCCCCGATATCGACTATAGCATATCGAATGGCCCCCACTGAGCTTCGAGAGCTACGGGTAAAGTTGGGGGACTTGCAGGGCAGGGGGTTCATCCGACCCAGTGTTTCACCCTGGGCTTCCCCGATTTTGTTCGCCAAGAAAGCGGACGGGAGCTTGCGACTGTGTGTCGACAATCATCGCCTGAACCAGGTGATAGTGAGGAACAAGTATCCGCTAGCAATGATTGATGACCTCTTCGATCAGCTCAAGGGAGCACGGTGGTTCTCGAAGATAGACCTCAGGTCAGGCTATCATCAGCTCAGAGTTAGAGATGAGGACGTGCAAAAGACAGCCATCAGATGTCGGTATGGCCACTATGAGTTCTTGGTTATGCCATTTGGCATAACCAATGCTCCAGCAGTGTTCATGGCCCTCATGAACAGTATCTTTCAGCCATACCTTGATCGATTTGTCATGGTCTTCATTGACGACATTTTGATTTACTCGACGACTGAGGAAGAGCACGCCTACCACTTACAGGTTGTACTAGACACACTCCGAGAGAACCAGCTTTGTGGTAATCTCTCGAAGTGTCAGTTCTGGATACGTGAGTTCCACTTCTTGGGACATGTCATCTATGAGGCAGGAGTTGCAGTGGATCCTGCAAAGATCGAGGCAGTGTTAGCTTGGGAGCCACCCAGGAGCGTGATGAAGGTTCGGAGATTCTTGGGATTAGCTTGATACTACTGGAGATTCGTGCCATACTTCTCTAGAGTTGCGGCACCACTCTCAGCTTTGAAGAAGAAGGGGAAACCCTTCATGTGGTCAGACAGATGTCAGCAGAGCTTCTAGGAGCTGAGACAGAGATTGACCAGCGCACCTATCGTGAGGTTTCCTGAGGAGGGAGTAGGGTACGTAGTCTACTGCGATGCATCAGGGACCGGACTCAGTTGTGTTCTGATGCAGGAGTGGGCAGTGATCACCTATGGATCACGACATTTGAAGCCGCATGAGCAGAACTACGCTACCCATGACCTGGAGTTAGCAGCAGTGGTTTTCGCTCTGAATACATGGCGACACTACCTGATGGGCGAGCGCTTCACAGTCTTTTCTGATCATCAGAGTCTCAGGTATATCTTCTCGCAGAAGGACCTGAACCTGAGACATCGGCGATGGCCCGAGTTCCTCCAGGACTATGACATTGAGATAGTCTATACTCCTGGGAAGGGGAATGTAGTAGTCGATTCCCTCAGCAGGAGGACGGGCATTCAGCTACTTGAGGAGGCGATGGAGCAGCTAGCCTTTTTGCAGATATCCTTCATGGATAGAGATGGAGCAGCCTTCCATCAGTCTCTCACAGTCACTTCTCCACTTCTATAGCAGGTCAGAGAGGCACAGCGAGGGGACACTGACTGTGAGATGCGGCCTGCACAGATATGCTTAGGACATGCACCTGATGGTTTATCCTTTGGAGCAGAGAACAACATCATTTTCAGAGGACATACCATGGTACCAGTTGTTTTAAGGGAGGCGGTGCTGAGAGAGTTTAACACTTCTCCTTTGGCGGTACATCCTGGAGTGGCGAAGATGTACCAATACCTCAGACGACAGCACTGGTGGCCGGGCATGAAGAAGGCTGTGGCAGAGTTTGTTTCTCGATGCCTCACCTCCCAACAGGTGAAGGCTGAGCACCAGGTACCAGCAGGCTTGGTACAGCCCTTGGAGGTTATAGAGTGGAAGTGGGACGACATATTTATGGACTTCGTGACTGGACTTCCATGCACTTCCAGAGGTCACGACTCCATTTGGGTGATTGTTGACCGACCCACCAAGTTGGCACACTTCTTACCCATCAGAGATCAGGGCTCAGTGGAGAGCTTGGGACATCTTTATGTTCAGGAGATTGTACGTCTTCACGGTGTGCCATCATATATTGTCTCTGATCGAGATGCTTGCTTTACTTCCCAGCTTTGGAAGGGATTGCAGGAGGCGTTCGGGATGCAGCTACGTCTGAGTACAGCCTTTCACCCTCAGACGGATGGTCAGACAGAGAGGACCATTCAGACTCTCGAGGACATGCTCTGCGCATGTGTCCTCGACTTTGGTCGTAGCAGGGAGGACCACCTACCCTTGGTGGAGTTTGCGTACAACAACAACTACCACTCCACCATCGGGATGGCACCGTACGAGGCGTTGTACGGCCGACCTTGTAGATCTCCTTTGTGCTGGACAGACCCTGGGGAGTCAGCACTTGTGGGACCAGAGATGGTCCAGGCCACGATAGAGAAGGTCCAGGTCATCCAGGAGCGTATGAGGACAGCTCAGAGCCGGCAGAAGTCATACGCTGACAGGAGGTGGAGGCCACTAGAGTTCGAGGATGGCGAGCATGTCGTCTTGCGGGTCTCACCTCGACGTGGTATACAGAGATTTGGCCGAGGCCGCAAGTTATCTCCGTGCTTCATCGGACCCTTCCAGGTCCTTAGTAGGATTGGCGAGGTGGCTTATTGCCTGGCTCTACCACCTCAGTTTTACCGGGTGCACGACGTCTTCCATGTGTCTCAGCTGAGGAGATACGTGCATGACCCGACGCACATCATTGACCATGGGGAGCTTGCCGTTGACGATGGGGCGAGTTTTACTGAGGTTCCTGTGGAGATCGAGGATCGATAGGAGCGGGTCCTACGTGGACGGTGGATTCCTCTAGTGCGCATCAGATGGTAGCACGGGAATCTCCAGGAGAGAACTTGGGAGCGGGAGGCTCAGATGCGTGCTCAATACCCTCATTTGTTTCCCTAGTTTTGATGTATCTTTAAGGGGACGTAAAGCCCTGAGGTGGGAGTAATGTAAAGACTTGTAAAATTCAAGGGAAATTTTTTCTTAATTTTCTTTGGAATTTTACAAGAGCGCGGTTTCTGACGGCACCTGATTCCGAGGCCCGGTGTGCCCGAAATCAGTTTCCAAAGTTTGGCTCGGGTACGTTCAGTGAACGAACGAGCGGGAATTTCTAACTTTTGAACCGGTGCCCGGAATCGAATTCCGAGGGCACCGCTGAACTCGCAGCGCCAATATTTACTTAAGGATACCTTTTCCGAAGTTGTGTTTTATTCGGAATGAGAGTTAGTTTTGGGGGAAATAAAATGAAGTTAAATAAATTGTGGAAACACAATTTATTTTTTTATCCATGTTGGTTATATACTCCCAAAGGGAGTTAGAGGTGGGACCCACATCCACTTAACCTCCCTTGAGAGGATTAAGTGTGGTGGGGCCCACACGAACCCTAACTCCTCAACTCCCCTTTAAACTCCCAATAACTACACTCAATTTAATTTTGACAACTTGAGTTTTAATTGAAATGAGTTATTGTTTTTCAAACTTTTGAAATTCAAAGAGGTGAAGTTGTGTAAATAAAATAAGGCTTAAGCTTATTTTATTTTGCTTAGTTTTATCTTGCCACCTTGAGAGAATTTGGGAAGCATTCTTCATCTTCTTCAACAACGATGAAGAACACGAACAACACTTAGGCTCCGACGAAGAATGTCGTCACCATAAGAAGAGAAAGACGTGTCGTCTCTTCTCTTCTTCGCAGCCGGTGTGTTTCCGAAGATCGACGACGCCGCTTCTTTCGATATTCTTCCCGTGTCAATGAAAGGAGATGCTACTTCCTCCTCGGACTTTCTTCGTCAGCTTACGAAGCTTCACCAGCGACGTACCTCTTCGAACGCACCTCGACGTCAACAGAATCAACGTACGATTACCGCGACGCCCGACCTCCACGACGCTTGTCTTCCGTGGCTTGTTGGCGTGCTCCGCTCTTGAAACCGAGGTAGGGGTTTTATTTATTTAATTGTTCGTGAATACCGACTTGGTGATGATCGTGGATTAAAACCCTTTTTGTTATCGAATAACGCGAGGGGGCCGGACTGCACAAACACGGCCGACCCTCCTCCTTTTTTTGTGATGGTTTCTTGAGGTTGGTACGAGAAAACGTGGTGATGTCACACCACGTGGTATATTGCGGAAGATACGCACGGCGCCGTCACGCCGCGCCGTGGAAAGAAATTTCAAGGACGCGACGCCGTCGCGCCGCGTCGAATGAAACCGAGGACGCCGCCGCCAGAGCGGGGCCACGGCGGAGGGGCGCGGTGTCGTCGCACCATGCCGGACGGAAAAGGCCGCGGCTTGTTCCGGGCCGCGGCGGTAGAAGTTGACCAGCAGCCAGCCGGGCCGCCGGTGTTAGAGGCCGGAAGGGGACCGGCCTTTGCAGGTCCCGTTGAGAAGGAACCGGCCGGCCAGGTCGGGCCGGCCGGAAGTGGGAAAGCCAGGGGAATTAAATTCCCCCGACCAGAATAAAAATGGACTCCCATAATGATGGGGGCTGCGGTTTCACAAAAGAGGGGCAGGCGCCCCCCGTTTCTCAATCAGCTCGGCCGAATGCCGAGCTGGCAGCGCGCCCAGCGCGCTGCCTTGAGCCGGACCGGCGCGCCTGGCCGGTTGGCCAGGCCGGGCCGCCCTGACCCTGTCCGGGGCGGGTCGACCCGGTTCGGGCCAGCCGGGGGGGGGGGGGGTCTCGGGCCGGGTCAGCCCGGTCCCGAAACCCCCGATATCGAACTACTTAGATTCAATTGTCCATAACTCGGGCTACGGACCTCCAAACGACACGCCGTCAGCGGCGATGAGATCCTTGGATTGAGGCGGTCGTTTCGGTATATTTCACTCAAGGTTTCGGAATACTTTGAGTTCGGTCGGGTTGGGTCGTACACGAAACCAACCGGGCCCTCGGAGCAGAAACGCTCATATCTTGAGCTACGGACGTCCGATTAACGTGCTGTCAGCTTTGTTGAGTTACACTTAGTGAGACAGATTTTTTGGCATACTCTGACCGAGGTTTGGATGTAGGTGGAGTACGGTCGGGTTGGTTTTGTCATAAAAACCAATCAGGCCCCTGGAACGGAAAAGTCAATAACTCTCAGACCGGGCGTCCGATTGACGCGCCGTCTGTTGCGTTGAGTTCCTGTTGACGATACGGAACTTTTGAATACATCAACTCTAGACTTTGTGACAGTTAATGTATAAGCCTCTCGGCTCGTGGAGCGGACCCTCCCGAACGAGCTTGCTGTGTGCGGAAACCCTAGAGCTCGTTGCGACTGCTACTGTGACTGCGACGACGACTGTGTAGAGATCCTCAGTGGATTCGACGACAATGACTACAGCACTCAGCGATCCTGTGTGGATCAGTGCTACCGATCCTGTGTGGGTCTGATCCTGTGTGGGTCAGTGCTCAGCAGTCCTGTGTGAACCAGCGCCTACAGATCCTGTGTGGGTCCGATCCTGTGTGGGTCTTTGTGGGGGTTAGTACCTATCGATCCTTTGTGGGTCCGACGACTTAGATGGATCAGTGATCATCACTATCATCATTCGAAGAAGTATACCTGTGTGAGCTGAATCCTATTTACCTTCCTCTATGGATTGTGTTTGATATCCTGTGTGGATTACGTTTTGCTTTCCTGTGTGGAATACGTATACTTTCCTGTGTGGACGGAGTTGTACTTGGACTCGGAGGTTGGAGCGTATTGGAATTGATGACTTAGGTATATGTATGGGCATATACCTAAGCAGTGTCAGTTGTTACTTCATGATTTTATCTTTCTTTTGTGGTTGACCCTTTGTCGATTTTGGGAGACCTTCGGGGGTCTCGGGGTCCCTACTGAGTAACTTATACTCACCCCTGCATGGGCTATGCCCGCACTACGTAGTGTTGGTTGCAGATGACAGACAACATTGATCGTGGTTGAGGCTCGCAGCGCAGGACGGTACCTAGAGGTGGACCACTGGGCAGGACGTGCTCGGAGAGGACGGCGGGACCCGAGGAGCAGTGGAGCTATCTGTACCCACCCTTCAGGTGGGATATCCAGTGGACAGCTTGGTGTAGCAGCTTTTACTTTATAGTTGATGTTTTCCCTTTCGATTTGTACTTTACTTTCATTTTGGGTTTGTATACTGGCCCACTTACTTTTCCGCACTTTCAGCTGTACTATGTTTTTACTTAGTGTTTATTTTTCCGCTTGCTTACTCTGTGGTGCTCGTTTACTTTACAAAGGCAATGCCTTCCCTTTTTACCGGGATTTACGCCTTGGTGCTAGTCGCCAGCCCCTGGCCTATGGAAGGCGGGCTTGGGGTAGTCACGGCACGGGCCCCGAGGACGGGTCATGACAACCTACACCCTGGGCTATCTTTCGATTAAGAAAGTATTTCACCTTCCAGTGATGAAACATCAATCATGAATGGTTTCTCATTTTCAATTGCATCAAGGTAAGAGGGATTTTTCGGAACTACATTGTCCACTAGAGCATTTTATGGGCAATGAGCATCACTACTGCAGAGAGGACTTTCTCAGAGAAATTCATCATCATGGGGAGGACCACCATAATGGGTTACAACAAAAGATGACATCTCTTGCTCATTGGTCTTCCGACCACACAGAGGGTTCCTATGGCTCTCATCTGAAGATGAAACTTCGATATCGACCAAATTGTCATGATGCAAGATTTCATGAAGAAGTGTTTGTTGAAGGCCTTCAGAATTAATGTTCCCACTATTGATAAATGAGGGAGTAGAATCTTGATCTCCAACAGATAACTGTCTGAGGGCTTCAAGAACACCAGCATCGAGCAAGGCCTTATTACAGATTGGCTCTTGATCTCCTGACTGTGCTGGGTGGGTATTTTTCTTAGATGCCTTATTACTCGCCTTGGAAACCACTTGTTGAAGAAAGTGGCTGCTCTGAGCAGGTGTATGTGCATGATCAGGAAATATGGCCAGGTTAGGCTAACAATATCCACTCAAATCAGGTGTATGTGCCAGACTTGGTTGTCCGTATGATATGGGGGAGTATGCCCCACAAACCTCTTGGACTGGAATAGATGTGTGTGTCTATTTTGGAGTGAACTGTTGATTTTTCACTCCACTGGTAGGGATAGATTTATGTGTCTTTCCCTGAGATGCCACTGAAGATGTTATAATAACCTGACAGGCATCCAGGATATGAGCAGGGATTTGCTTCTGCTCTTTTACCATTGATAGAAAATGCTTGGTGACTTCAGCTGCCGGAATGGGGATATACGTCCATTCTATGATTGGAGTAGGTGTATGTGGCTGCTCCAGTCCTTCTTTTCCTATTAGTGAATCCTGACAGTACCCAAGTGTGGGGGCAGAGAGTTGAGTCTACCTTTTATTTGTTACCGGAGCTTTTCGACTGACTTCTCCCTATGCTACCAAGCGAGACTGTTGGTAAGCTTGATTAGTATTAGCAGGTGTATGTGCCTGCTAATTGCACTTCGCCGAACATGGTTGACGTGCTCCATCATATGTAGTCAGAAATAACTTCTGACTAGCTGATGATGTATAAACAGGTGTATGGTCCTGCCTATAGTACTCCACCATGATTTCCTGGCGGGATTGGTGTGATGCTTCCAGACGAGTCTGCTATAATGAAGAATTAAAACGGGAAGGTGTGTGTCCCCGCTCGTTGCCTACCACCAAGATAGATTGGTGGACTTCTCTTGAGATGGTAGAGATGAGAAACTGCTCACTGTTAACAGTATTTCGCCTCTGGCGATTCGTCTTGCCTTCTCGGGTTCGAGGATCCTGAGCCAAACACCTGAAGTCGATACCCTCATCAGGTTGAGGGCGCACTGCCACACGAGTCTGGCGGCGATTGTTGATAGGAGACCTCAGGAAGTACTCCCGCTTCTTTGAATTAAGTCCCTGAGGGACCTCCTCATTATCCTCCCCATAATATGGGATTGAATAGTGATTGCGTTCTGGGGATAACGACCCGAAACGGTTGGCGACGGTGGTTAGAACCGCATGCTTCATGATCACTGGTCGTCATTGTTCGGACGACCAGTGTGAGTTGATCACTTGGAGGGCTTGTCGAGCAGCCTCCAGAGTTGGGATGGTACCGTGTTGATGGTACTCCTCAGCCAGTACATTTGATACCTAGCGTGGAAGACAATGAGTAGGTGATGTAATCCTTAGATCGTATGACGATCCAGTAGGAGTAGCAATAGTGGCATGTGCAGTAGCAGCATTCACTAGTGTGAACATGAGAGCAGCCATTTTGGAAATGCAGAGGATCCTGGAAAAGAGTTTTTGTTTGATATAACAGACGTAATCAAGATAAATTCAGCCACTATATCTTTTGGATGAACACGTATGTCGATGATTATTTTTTTGTCCCTCTCATTGAGTTTTAAATAGGGGCCTAACAAATAGGTAAAACATCATTTTAAATTGGTTAAGGATTCACGTCAGGTACACCATTTTTTGTTTCCCTCAGAATTTGGGGATGACCTCATTGATTGAAGGTTCAAACATTCCAATTAGTTTCTAACGGGTTTTTTTTGTAGAACCGGAAACATCCAATGATTCCTCATTTATTTGGACATATATTCCAAAGGTATGTGCTCATTAGTTTGTAGACTGATCAGGCATAGGAATTTCCATTGGTCGAGAGTATGGGAGGTCGGACTCATCACACCTTTTTAGGGGAATTACTATCTATTCCAGGACTCTCTTTATAGATTTAAGTTATGTTCATGAATCCTTATTACATTAACAAGTATAAAATGAGGTTTCCTTTAGATCTAAAAATCAATGATTGATATGTAGGAAAATTAGAGAATATTTTATATGTATTAGAGGTTCTTTATTGATAGAGAATCATCTGTATTTGTTAGAGATTCTTAATCAATGGTATCCTTTGACACATTTATATAGAAGTCTCTTGGTCATTATGATGACCATGCTGGTTTTAAAGCTACACAGTGGGGCACTATAAGTTTATTGTCATTTAGAAGGACATGTATTATTTCAGAGTTGGGATCGAACCCGCAAATGGGCTACCTACGTATCCTTTGTCTAGAAAAGGAATCAGAACCCACGAAGTTCGAGTAAGGGAGTATGATGTTTATGATTGATGGATCAAAGAAGGATGTCATAATTACTTTTACACTCTAACCCACGTGAGTCATGATCGGTGTGAGAAATAAGAGGTATTGGTAAAAATCCGACAATTGTACCATGAAAGATGCAATCATAAGAAATAATGTGGGACTTATGTATGTATGAATGCCTAGATAAATGATGATTAGGATTTACTTCAGGGATGAAATTGTGGAAAAGTTTCTATAAAGGTATATGTACTTCATGGAGATTTTAATACTCTAACTTGGGGCTTACTCTTGAAAAGGAGGCCCAAATTAGGAGAGGAATTGTGATTTAGTTTTACTCCTGAGAAGGAATCCCAGATCAAAGGTAAATTTGGACTGGTTAAGATAAATTAAGACTATGGCTTACTCTTGAAAAAGAGGCCCAGGTTAAGAGACTTGAAAAATTAAGGGACTTTGGGCTTACTCCTAAGGAGGATGCCCAGATTTGAGAATTATGATTGGGGCTTATTCCTGAAAATGAAGCCTAGGTTAATGAGGACTTGTGGTATACTCCTAAGGAGGATGCCCAGATTTGAGAATTATTTCTGGGGCTTATTCTTGAAAAGGAGGCCTAGGTTAAGGGTTTCTCTCATCTTAAAGGATGAGGTTGAATGAATGAAATCTCAATATTTAGTGACATAAAGATGTGTAAATCACTAGTTTTTGAGAGATATTCCATAGAGTTCCTTTCAGATAAGGAATCCAAATCAAAAAATCATGCCATAAATGGCTTTGGAGAGTGTCTTGAAGACTTAATCTTGAATAGAAGAGGTGGAATGGCATAAGAGGGGTGAAATGGGCAAGAAGGCCCCCAAAAAGGCAGGGGCGCCCATGTACTATGAGGCGTGCAGGTACTGCGTAGACGCACAAGTCCTGGTCACGTAGGTATACCTGCGTGACACATGGGTACTTGCGCGATGGTTAACCAGCAGGGTAATACTTGAACGAATCTTGGTTAAAGCCTTTAGAATCATCTTAAGGTTCTTCCAGAAGAGTGGCGCGCAAGTTCTATTGAAGGAGTTAGGTGGCGCGCAAGTGTGGCCATTTTCCTTAAGGGATGGCCACTCAGGCGCACAAGTGTTGATGAGTTTCAACACTTAGGCCTTCTTCCCCCACTTTAGATCTTCTGTTATAGGTAAAACAAATTAACTTGGAAGTGTTTCGGAAGCATTGAGAAGAGATTAGGGCGCCGAGAGCTCAAATCTGGATTCTGGAAAAATTCCTCCCCCAAAATGGGGGGCCCACATGGTCTATTTATAGGATGGAGAAGACCCCGAGTGGTTATCATTTAGGGCGTGCAAGTGTACTTGCGCGACCATGGAGGCATGGAAGTGTACTTGCGCGACCATTACAGCGTGCAAGTGTACTTGCGCGACCATTGTAAAACTTGCGCGATCCATGTAGAATGTTCTTCTTATTCCTTCCTTTGTCAATTTTTGATATTTTTCCAAAGGATGAATCTCATTTGTTTAAGGTATTTCCCTTTTCATTCATTTAGACACTGTGACGGAAAGGAGCGTTAACAAATAATAAATGCATTCTAGATTACAATGATTATGATTTGGGATTACTTTAGATATCATCATGGAATTAGGTTATGATATTTTTGGAATGGAATCCTAGTCCCTATATATATCCTTACCTTTAAAATTATTGACCGTATTTTGATTTTATTTTATATAATATTTCCTCCATTAAACGTATTTTATGATTATGTTTTTTTATTTATATATTTTGATAAATTATATACCTTATTCTCAATAATTACTAATATTATAGGTTGTATGGGCGAAGAATGATCTTTCTTATGAGGAACCACTGTTAGAGATTTTTGATCAAATAGAACAATTTTTTTAAACCATACCACCCAGTTGATCTATGTCTTTTGGGGAAACCATATATTTCAGGAAGCTACGTGGAATATCAAGGATATAGTGAGTAAGAATTATCATCATCATTTTAGTTGATTAATGTAATAGGGAGGGAAAATGTTTATGAAATGGTGTACAATATATCACCCCATGATTTAATAATATAGTATCCCCAAAAATCAATTCGATGTGTTCGATAACATAACATGAACATAAACCGAAGTATAAGTGAATAATTTTTTACTACTACACAAAATTGTGGAAATTACTAGATTATTAAATGAAATTGATAAATTAAATAATTTGTAAAATAAAATGGATCCAATTCACTTATGAAAAAATAACAAATTCTTAAGGTAATAATGTAATTTTTTTTAAAAATTATACTATTTTGATAAATTTAATTTTTTGTCTAATGATAAAAATAAATTATTAACATAAAATTCTATTAATACATTATAAGATAAATAATTAATATTCATATAATGATTAAGTATTTATATAGAATACTAATATAATAATTCATGGATAAACTAAATCATTCTTTTTGAATATATTATTTTCACTGTATATTATATATATATTCTTTTAATATAAAATTTATAACCATTAGAATTTTATTATAATAAATTAACATCATATTTCAGTGGAAATTTATCATTTGGTGTCTTTTTTAGAATTTTCTTAAATTATTGATTTTTTTTGAATGGTTAAAAATATGATTTTTAGAAATATCATGACATTTATGAATTAATTATTATATTATAAAGGAATAAAAATATATATAATAAATTTTTTAAAATATTATGTTCTAATGTTCTAAAAAAATTAAAAATATGATGTTCATTTATGAAATCTATTCTTGATTTATTGAAACATAAGTTATATTTTCTTATAACATAAAAATATGTCAGTCCATTTAATTTAAATATATATTCTCATAAATTAATTTGGACTTTTTTTACGTCCTAATAAACTATTTAATTTCATTTTAATCAAATTAAAATACTTGGAACAATTCAATAAATTATTTTATTGAAAATTATTTATTATGAATAAAACAATATATTTTAAAAACTATTTGTATTGAGTTTTTCATAGTTATGTTAAAATTAAATTTTTACCACATCATTAAATTTAATATATTAACATGTAATCCATATTTCCAATCATATAATCCTTATTTGGTTATGGGGATAATTTTTTTTAATCCATAAAAATTAATTTATCATGGTAAAAATTTATTTCATATAGTATGGATAAAATGGATTTGATGGGATAAAATGATGGGATATGCATATAAATAACACTATACCCTATAATTAAAGAGATAGGTTTTTAATTGTTCAACCTTACAATATTTTTTTTAGAATTTGGCCTTTGTTTCATCTTATTTCTCTTGAAAATGAATATATACTATTTTAATGTTAATAGTAATTTCAAGGATCACCCTAATCTCGCTTATAAAAGAGAACCCCATCTCTTCCCATATTCATAGACATTTGAACTACATTTTATCCATTATATCCAAAAATAACATCCCAAATCTTCTATACACATCCTAATGTTTTTCCCCACAAAAATGCCAACCCATTAAATAATAATGGGAGATCTATAGGGGATTCTCAATAAAGTAGTAATCATCATAAAAAAATTATTTCAAGTTTATTTCTTCTTCCAAATTCACCAAATTATCTATAATGACAAAAAAATAGAAAAATCTGTATCATTTTTATGCTTAAATTATATTATGTTTATGTAATAATCATTATATCTCCACATTCCATATAAAGTAAATTGAAAATACAAATCATTTCTATGTAAATGTTTTCACCTCTATAAAGTGATAAATTTCATTTTTCATCACTGTATGACATAGAATATTATATTAATGGATTTAATTAAAAATATATTATTTATGAAATAATTGTGATTCTATAATTACAAATTATTATCAAATTTATTTCCTTTAAAGTTGTTGGAAAATAAAAACAACGATTGTTTGTATGCATATACTATCTCTACCATGAAATGCATAACCCATTTTACAAAAAAACCTTACATGGATGGTTATAAACCCGTATATAGTACGTAAATATAATATTTCTTAATTTATATATTTATGTACCCATAATAATGGAATAATGACTATAATAATTGAATCAAAACAAGCATATAAATAGAACAGTTAACACCCAAATGCAGACATAATACATAATTATTAAAAAATCGTTGATAAGAAATTAAAAATGAATGGTGTCTAGTATGATATATAAAACTATGGATAAATTTATTTTATAATAAACATAAATTTATTTTTAAGTAGTTTATATCATATTTAATGAAGAGTAAGACTAAGGTAAGGGGTTTCCTCTCAATTTACTTCTTTGAGAAATATTATTATATTATGAACCTATATTGTTTTTGTAAGGTGCGTATAATGACCATAAAAATATTATATAATTAATCTCACTGTAGTTATGGTGTATAAAGTTCAATTTAATTCCATTTAATTCATTGATTTTGATTCAAATTCTAACAAATATGTAAGGGTTTATGTTTCCATCACACTTTCCTTAGGGTTATTTATGATTCAATTTCCGTTATTGGAAATTGTGTGTTCATTATTTACTAAAATACATATATTATATACTCCTTTGGTTTTTATATGTTTTTCGATTATTCTTTCCATTCCCCCACCATATTTGGTACTCAAAAGACATAGTGAATATTTTTCTGCTAATTAAGTCATATTTCTTATTTTATGTCATGAATATTTTTCTTACACTTCGATGTAAATTTAATTTTTTCATTAATTATATTTTATATAATCTAAACATGTTTAAATAAAATTTAAATTATTTTATACATTCTTTTCAAATCATAAAATTTATTCTTTTCTGTGTTTTCTAACAGGGTTATATTTAAATTTATATAAAATGTTAAAATCATATTTCTTCAATATTTATTGAATTTACACCACTTTATTAAATAAATGAAATTCATTATTATATATATTCCTTTCTATGATATTATTAAAATAAAATAATATTTTATTTTATTTTTTCTTTAACTTGTTGTTTTTTAATGGATATCAAAAGAAACATGTATTTCTAATTTTTTTTCACACTATAGGCATAATGTTTTTGTAAAATTATTTTTAATCTATATCAACATTCTATAATGATAGATATGAAAAACAAGGGATTGAATCTAATATAAAAACAAACAATATTTTTTGGATGGATTGTTATGATGTTTTAATGAAATTTTCGTGAAAAATATTTCGTTCCCATGGGATAATTAACATATGATGAAATGATGAATGTTTTTAGATATTTTTCACATTTTTATATGATTTTAATTATTTTTTGGTGGATCGTAAAATATATATATTCCTCTAATTAATTTTCTTAAGATTAAAATACCACAATATAATAATTAATATATTTTTCCATGAACCCAATCCAATAATAGACAATATGCACAATCATTTAAAATTGAACATGGAGTGAACCCAATAAAATATGGGTCTATGTCTACAATTCAATTATGGTATTGGATATGAGAGTTGTTAATGGAAATGATTTTATATTCATATGTTTATCCCACACTATTATTTCAAATTCTAATTCATATGGTATCATCTCATTACTTATGATTTATTAATTATATTTTCTATACTCATTCAACTCATGTCTTATTGGTCCCACTTTGTGTTGTGTTGTTTTTATTGTCAATGTATGAAGAGGATAAGGCAACATATAATGATGTATAAGTACCCCATGTTTAATAATGAGATGTTTGGATTTACCAAGAATGTAAATATAAATTATATGAAGATATAAATATCACATAAGAATTAATTGACATCCTTCAATCTGGTAATTTGGTTTTATGTTTGGAATTTGTTCGCCTGTAGGTATATCATGATAAATAATAAGTGTTCCAAAGTATATATGATTCTATTTAATAAACTATGGACTATAAATGATTGTAGATTTATACATTAGAGTAATTGTCAGATACTATAACATTTATTTGTGAATGATAGCTCTAATATTTTTGTTTTTATATATCCATTCATGGATAGTATTGATGAATTAGGTATTAGAGTGTCCAACTTTTTATTATCATATAATAATTTACGTATTGACAAATTTTATCATAATATGGTGCTACATAGTCTTCCACATATATAGATCTGGTTCAAATGACACTAGTGACAAGAATATTTCCATATTTTTTAAAATATACTTGGGTGAAAGTATTTTAATGATGAATTTGATTTTTGATAGCCTTTTATTAATTCAAAGTGAATCTAGAATATTTTTAATATAATAGTTAACAATTTTGGATTTTAGAGAAAAAACAGAATGTAATTATTCACATGGTCAATAAAATTTGGCAAAGAAACCAATTTTTGGGTTGTTTATATGTTTAATTAAATCGAATTTAATACATTGAATGAAATAATTATTTTTAAACCCTAATGACATGGTTTATTTTGGAATTTTTGAATTTATTTGGACTCTTGAGGAAAAATATGAATATA
Source organism: Viscum album (assembly GCA_963277665.1). Lineage (NCBI taxonomy): Eukaryota > Viridiplantae > Streptophyta > Magnoliopsida > Santalales > Viscaceae > Viscum > Viscum album. The sequence continues at coordinate 610,524,247 of OY728150.1, read as the reverse complement.
AATCTCATAATACTTTTACTTCTTAATGTAATTATTCAAATCATTACTTGTATCGTCATATTTATTTATCATAAGACGTTGATTAATCATTTATCCTTAAGATGAATATATGAATTCATAACAAATCCAATAAAATTAAAATGTTACTAAATGTCAATATTTTTCATCTGATCATATTTTTTTAAGACATAATATAAATCTTCATCATATGACTTTTTATTGATCATGATATTTATCTTCTGAATGAATTTTTGAGTTTAAATATGTATAAAAATTTAATTTTTGATAATTTATATTAATAAAAAATAAATAGATAATTAATCATGATTTTTTGTAATGTTCATTATGGGTAAAATATCATGATGAGAGAAATATCATGATTTAAGATAAGTTAACGATTAAACTAGGTGAGGGAGAAGTTTGATACATTGAGAGAGTTCCACATAATAGAATGAGGTTCCATGTCCCTATTCATGGAATCATATTCACAAAGATGGAATACTGTAATTGTTAAATGAAATATATTTTTTGAATAACTGAAATGAAGATGAATTCCCTTGATAACTTAAATTATTATAGGATTGAGATCTCATGAACACATTTCATGTGAATATAAAATTTTTTGGTTAAAAAAGAAGTAAATAATCGGAGTCTATTATATAATTTAAAATATTAGATTCACTAGTTTGTAATCCAATATTTAAATAGGTTTACATTGGATTAATTTATAATTATGTTCCTAGTCACCAAACAGAATTGAAGAATCATATCTAATATTTTATAGAGTACTTAATAGGGGGAAGACCCAACACTACTAGAACAATCATATATATATATATATATATTAGGTTAAAAAAATTATTTTTAACAAGATATAAAATGTCATTATTCCTCAATTATAAATAAATAAAGATGAAAAATTGATACATTATCTATTACAAACATTAATTAATCAAAGAGAGCGAAATAGGGATCTAGTGTTGCATGCTGAAGATTCATCTCAGAAATTGATGAGGAGAAGAAGAAGGTGTCCCTATGTTATTCTTAAACAATAAATAAGAATAAGTTAAGTGAATAAATTGTTTTGGAATACATATCTTGATCATGCACATACCTATGTTCTAATAAATCCAACCTATAACACTCTACTATAAAAGTTTAAATTTTTTTTCTAGCATAGAAGATTGAAAAATGTTATTCTTTCCATTATAATATTGAAATTGTAAGAATAAGATCAATAAAAGAGTCTCTGTGGGACTCAGAGAAACACTTGAGATATAACTTTAAGGAACTAAAAACCCATTATCTTCTAAAATGGGATAACAAGACCATATGTGATTCATACCTGGTATATCCCATGATAGTATCTGGATGATCATACTCATTATTGTATATCTTACTAGTAATAAATGATTTTCTATTTGTGTGTGACGGGGGTGGTAATGACAACCATACACTAGGTTCATATTAATCCTTAGAGAGTATAACATTTTTAATAAACAGTGGTTCCAAAATTTATTTCATTTATATTTTAAAACTATACATAAACCCAAGGATAGATAGATAGAAAGAGAGAGAGACCTGATCACTAGAAACCTTAAGTGGTAATTAAGGAATAAAAGGTAAATTGGTTTAAAAGTCACTGCACACTAATTCACTCCCATCTTAGTGTGGAAATAACCCAAAATTGAACTTAAATAGTTATGTCCAAACTCTATCGCACTTCAATTGAACTAGAATAAGTAAATATTATTTTTAGATTTTTTTTTCAATGTCCATACAATGTATATATTGGGAAAACCCGATAATATTAATATCAGAGAAAACATGGATGACATATCTTCTATGACCATGAGTAAAATTAAGAATATATAATAATATAAGTTTAGAAAGACCTCACCAAAGAGTGGATATTCTTCAATATTTTAGTGTAATAAAATTGAGAATATTTTTTCATAAATGAAAATTAATTAACTCTTAATTATTGTATTGATAAGAAGATCTCCCTATCAAAAAAATATGAAGGATAATAATGCATTAAATAAGAATATTTGGTTGTAAAATACAGCAAACTATAATTACCAAACAATTTTTCTCATGGTTTTTTTCATCTAAACATGGATAATGAGTTCACAAAATCAATTGTAAAAATTTTCTTTCTGATAGATAGTTTATAAATGGTTAACATCAAAATTGTTATAAATCCCTAGATAAATTGTGATGTCCACTAAAATATATCCTATATAATAACACCGAAAAAACTAAATCGCGTATTTGGTGTATTTTTCGAAGAATGAAATAGGAGACCCCCACAGTAAGGATGATCAGGAAAATATAATGAAGACATCTAAAGAAAGGTTGAAACAAATGTTAAGATCTCCAAACAAGTTATTGTCCAATGTTCAATAAACATTGAGCATAAAAGAAGATGCACCATCAATCCAAATGAGTGGCTCACTATAATTCATAAAGGGGAAGATGCCATGAAAGGTATTGAGTATACGACACATGAATTAAAATAAGTAAGTTATTTCAATTATAAATGACTATAGGTTAAATAAAATAGGATTAATGAGCTCAACTATATAATGAAATAAAATAATTTTTTTATAAAGATAAAATTAAAGAGATTAAAAAGGCATATAATGATTAACTAAAAATAGTGAGCAATGAGAATTTCATTTTTAATAGGAAATTCTTAGATATGAAAATTAAATTTATGAATATAGAATTAGTATAAGTAATTTATTTCCAAAAATTTATATAAAACGCCTATAAATCATAAACAATAATAGGGGAGTATTTTTATGAAATTAATATTTCTTCTAGAAATATAATTATTTGATCATTTAATGATAACTATAAAAAATAGAAAATGAAGGGTAAGATCAACCTCTAAAAGTAATATATATGTTAAACCTATCTTCATGTATAGTGTATGTTTGAAAAAATAGGTAAAACAATTGTATACAAAATAAAATTATACACGACACACCATTATAATCAAGGTGGATAGAGGAAGTTTATAATAATCTTTTCCCAAATGACTCATAGAAAATTTATGAAAACCATAAAAGAAAATTAGATGCTAGTTTTAGAAAATATGATCAACATAAGTCAAAAAGAATGAAACCATGGTTTTTTGGTTATCAAATTATTGTAAAATTTCTGGACACATGGAATTTGATATATGTCACAATCCAGAGGGACACCAGAATCCCATTTCAAGGGGTATCAAATCTCAAAATAAGAAATACCAAAATAATATTAAGTAACATCTATAAAAAAACAAGTTTTAAATCCATAGAAATATATGTGCAATTTATAACTGTAGTGTCCACACTGAAGAGGAATTACAGTATAAAACATCCAATCATGCAACTAAAATAAATATATAGTGAAGAACACACAATATTATGAATAGAGACATGACTGAATTTATAAATAATCATATGAAAAATGTTAAAATTAATATTTCCTTAAATTCCATGAAAAAGGATCACGTGTTATCCTTAAGTAAAAATTATTTGAAAAAAGTAAAGATCATAAAAGCCTATGATATCAATAAAAAATATTTTAATAAGAGGAATAGACTATTTCTTCTACAGAAATAGATGAAACATTTTGAAACATTAAACCAATACAAGAATGAGAGGATTTCAAATAATAAGATAGAATATAATGGAAGTACAGTAAAAGGGTGTAATGAAATGACAAATTTATTGAATAGAACATCAATAAATCCATGTTGAAATCATAAAAAGGGATGAGATTATTCATGAATTATATCTATAGATCTTCCTTGTTAATTTTAAAAATTAATTTGAATTTGAATCCCATTATAGGTGATGATATAAATATAAAGAGAAGATTCTACATGAATAAGAAACCAAATTTCATGAGAGGTTATCATATGGTGATGACCTAGGATCTCATAATGTCTTATGTTAGAGGTTTAAATTTTTTTGACATGACTAATTTAATTATGAATAAATTATTTCAACCGAGGAGACAAAACTAAAAATTTTGAAGAATCATATAGGTGATGCATGTGGCATTAAAGATTAGGATAAAAGGATAATCCTATGAAAATAAATTAGAAAATTACAAATTATTCCAAAAGGAAACCAATTTATGGAGAGTATTTTGGAAAATATAAAGATTCCATCTAAACATGAAAAACAATTGGAATGGGATAACTAGATTAGAAGAAATTATCAATATAATTTCTCCCATTGAAAAATATGGATTCTTCACCATAATACCTTATTATTTTCATGATCTTTATGTACTAAAATTACATGGAATTTATGATGACGGAACTTCTAAAATTGAGAACAAATAAAATTAATTAATCTATATTTACTCAACAAGGTCCAAAGAAGACCCCAACATTTCATAATTTTTTAAATGGTAATCCATGGAATATTAGGAGAGATGAAAAATAAGATTAATTTGATGAGGTTATTATAACTGGAAAATATTAAAAATGAAAGTAACCATCTTATAAGTAATTAAATACATGATATCCAAAATAAAATTTATAGAAGTGTATATTTTATAAGGAATAAACTATAAATGTTTAAATTTTTGTGATAATTACAAACTACTATAATCATAAAGAGTATATTATAATGAGATCAGTTTTTATGATGAAAATAATATGTCTGTTCCTTTGGTGGGAGGGGGATTTGATAAGCCTTTAGATTCATGAAATTTATAATAATCTTAACATTATAGGAGGATCTTGATATTGAATCATTATAAATTTATGAATTTCCATTCTAAAATTCTTGTCTATCAATGAAACAGTACTAACATTAAGAGGGAGAAACATAGTTTAATCAATGATAATAATTTAATTTCATCTAAACCGATCAATATATTTAAATAAAATCCATTTTGTTTCATTTGAATATTTTTAAATTTTTTATTAGGCGAGTGCATGAAATTTTAGTGAAAATATGTTTTAGGATATTTGTAAATACTGATATAAATAAGTTGTGACATCCTAAATAAACATGAATAGCCACTTATGATGAAAATGATTGAAAAAGGAAATAGTGTGTATCATAATTTATTCACAAAGGAACAACTTATAGTAGAAAAATTATTTTTTGTTCTACATATAGATTGGACCATGTAGACTAAGAGTGAAATTATTTACAGAACATTAATTTAGAATTAAGTGATACCATCCCCTCAAATGAATAATTTTTATTTTTTATAAATATAGGAAAAAAAATTAAATTATTAATCATTAAGGGGGAGATTAATAAGACAAATATTCATTCTGTTTTTTTTTGTTTTAAATGTTTGAAAAGTAGAAAACAATTTTGAAAGAAGTAGAAGAACCCCAATCATAATAATTAGATGAGTGGAGTTCCCAATATAAGAAATATGTTTTATATTTATCTATAAATAATACATGTAAAATAAAGGAAAACTATAAATATTGGATGTTGGCTTTAAGATTTGAATTTTTCAACTTTCTTGGATCAAATGTTAAATAATAAGTGTTTCCAATTCTATATGTTTCTATATAATAAATACTAAATAATGGATGATTTGAAATGTTTTTCTAGGATGAATTGACATAAACTAACATTTTCATTTGAAAAGGGGAGTTCTTCAATTTTATTTTACTATATATCCACTAACGAGTGGAAATAAATTTTCGGAGTATTCTAGTTTCTTCTATTAGTTTATTAATGAATCGTTCACCTAAAGAAAAGGATAATATAATGATGATGATTATCAGTCATTCAAGTAAATATCTTGTTCAATATTGACTAATGATAGTAATAGTTACATATTTATGATAATATACATGGATGAATTTATGTGAAGGAAAATATTGAGTTATGATATCCATGAAGTAATTAAATGGAATTATGGAGAAATAACTAAATATCTGAATGAAATAGTTTGGTAATTGGGGAAAAAATGGACAATACAACTTCACAAATTTGATATAGTTTGGTGGATTAATCATTATTAATCCACTAACTACATTCCATATGAATCCCCCATAAAGGAATGTTTATTTTTGGACTTAGTAAATCTTGATAGAGTATTGAAGAAGAAAATGAATTGGGAGATGATATGTTTTTTCCTTTTGAATGTAATTCTTTCGCGAATGAAATAGACATTCATACTTGTTTATAATATGTATTGGATTGATATTTTTTATTTTATCCACACATTTTAATTTGGGAAAAAATATGGAAAATGAAAAATTCATTAAATATATGTCTTTGTGAACAGAACATATGCCACTGAGCCAGAAAGTAAGGCTTTATCATAAGGATTTTTAGTAATCATAATAAATCAGTAAAAATATAATTTGTGAGGCTAACAATGTATGGAAAATTTATATTCTATAATTCTTATTCCATAGATAAAAAATGATAATTATTTATAGTGAGTATTTTGTGATTTTCTCCATTAATCATATAGCAGGTTCAAGATTCAGGATAAGATAAATATTGAACAAGGTGAGCATGACACTGGCTATGTTTCAAGATTTCAACATAAAATAATTTGGTTCCATGTAACTATGCATGGATTTATACACATGTTGATATAATATCATATGGGTTAGAAGAAGAAAATTTTGTGAAAGATTTAAATGAATGAGTTTTCCATTATAATTATTATTTATTTCTAAAGAAATATCATGTAGGGATTTTTTGGATTAAAAATTTATTAATAATTATAATATATAGATAGATTTAAAATATAATATTTTTTACTTTAATGGAAAATAATTCAATATGATTAAATTATGTAATTATTGAAACCGATTTTTGAGTTATTAGGAAAGAAAAGATGAAACATATAGAATATTTTAGAGTGTTATTAATATGGGGATTATTCAAAACCATTGTAACATTAAAATATATATTTTTCATGTTTAAATATGTTTGTGTACTCAACTAAAAAAATTTAAAATTTATAAACTTGAAAGAAATACTGAATAAAAAATATTATATAATAAATTTTGTGGGAAATAAATTATTGATATGGGGAAAAGAGGGAGCTATAGTTGCATGCTAAAGATTGATATAGTATATTGAGTAAGTGATAAAGAATGTGTCCTAGTTTAATCCATAAACACTAAAAAAGAATTAGGGTTAATTAATATGATGATTTAGAATAAATAAATTGATCAGACATAAGACAAAGTTCATAAAAGAGAGAAAACCACACTCTTCTGGAGAATCCTAGTGGAATGTGAGTATATACTGAAGATACATGAATATTGAGGTAGCTCGTCTTACTAATATGTTAAATGGAATAAGATCATTCTTATATTATAAGAGTTTATCAATAAAATATTAAATATTATGATTCAAAAATAAACAATCCCATTTTATTTTATGAACGTATAGTAATCCCTTACTTCATATTTTGTGGGATCTAGGATAGAAGGTTCTAAAACATACTCATGCATGTATCTTTTGTTGATAATAAATGATTATTTATTTTTGGGGGTATAATAAATTCCATACAATAAGAACACAGTTATCCATAGGAAGATTAAATTTATTAATGAATCCTAGTTCCATCTTTTGGTTCCTTCATATTGTATATATATATCCACTGAATGAGAGCTAAAGAGAGATCCAACAATTTAATAAGGGAAGAGGTAATTAAGGGAAAAGAAGCATTTGTAAAGATCCACCTATCATTAATTCACCCCCTCTAAATGTGGGAGTGTTCAAAAGTGTTCTTATCATGTATTTTTTTCCAAATTCTTATACCATGAGTCATGATTTATGAACTATGACTTGTTGGGTATGTTTTTAAAATGTTATTAACATGAACATTTATTATTTGTTAATACCCTTATGATTATTTTATAATAAACTATGATTATTGATTGATATATCACATTTTTACCCATACTATGATTATTAACACTCCCTTTCATATGATTCTAATTCCCTATGTTATGATTAAAGGAACTATGTTATATATATCTATCAAGGGTACACTGTGAGAAACCATTTGTGAGAGTATTGAAAATGATTCATGAAATAATTTTATCATTTAACTAGTCACTAATGAAAATAATATTTTTTTCTCTACTATGAATTAATATGAGATGTATTTATTTTTGATCTAAAATTATAGTTTTGGTGATGAAAATCATGTTATATAGGGCGTGGACAAAGTCATGGAAGTTTGGAATATTATGTTGTCCTAAAATTCATCAAACTTTATCAATGGAGTTTGGTTTCCATTGCTCCTAAATAGAGATCCATCACCATCATGACCAAAAATTTCTGTGATGGTGCCTTCACAAGTTTTATGAGCACCATAACTATGAACATATGTGATAGTGCCTCCAAGAGTGCAATGAGAACCATGAATGTGAGCATCATTGACAGTCCCTCCATGAGTCTGAAATAGCCCTACCACTTTGTGGAATCCTTTTTTTTTCACAGTGAGCACTGCAGGCAACATGAAACCATATCTCCTATAAATAGACAGCTCAAACCCCCTCATAACAGTTATTACCATGACCTTTGGCCTTTTGTTCTCCCATTTTATAATCTCCTAAGGATCATGATCCTAAGAGAAAATGGATCACCAAGTGTACATGAGCATCACACGTCGTGATTTCCTTTGTTCTTCATATCCCCTACTTGTGGTTGGGATGTCCTTTATAAAGTACTCCTACCTCCAGTAAAGAGGGATAACCTTTTGGATTCTTGAGGCTTCGTGGAGCATTAAACATTCATAGATAACTCTCATGATAATGTGCCCTATTCTAAGGTGACACCATCATCTCTAAGAGATTTTCATTTTCGGAGAAGCATCCCTTCATGAAGAACCTTTGCTTCATAAATAACATTTCCTTTGTGATGCACCCCTGCTTCAAGAATCTCCACTTAAAGATCCCGTTGGCTTCACAAATTCCTTTTTTATGGGGCCCTACAAGATTTTGAGAAGTTATTTTATGGTTTGATGTATGGTGTTTCATATTGGGTTGCCCAACATAATGCTTCTTCACATAGGTACAATAACAAAAATTTATTCTTAACACAAATACACAAACATAGACCCCATAATTGACCACTCCAGCCCAATTTACCCAAGAATTTCTCATTCCTTCCCTTCCATAAGTGTGGGTTGGTCATAGTAATGTAATATTAAGGGGTGAAAAGTGTGTCCTCTCCATCAATGTTGTGGTATATTAAACTGCCTAGCACCCACTTCCTCATCACATGAATTTAAACTATGGTAGTTGCATTCATGAAAATTATAAGAAGACCAGAAATAGATTAGTAAACAAATAACTCTCATACACTCTCTCACTTGGGGATTTGTCTCCATGTGAGTTTTGTGTAGTCTCCATGTATGCCCTGAGACACCTTAATAGGGTGTTCTATGCATGAATAACATGGAATGAGATCTTTTTATCATGGAATGTAATTATTATTGTATAACAAGATATCGTCCCCAGGCCTCCCTCTATGAGTATGTCCCTAACTCCATCTATCCGGTTTTCTTTGAAAATGTTCCCCACATCACCTCTTGTGGTTGCATCATTCATGACATCATATTCAGAACTAATACTAACTCTTTTTCCCACATTATGTATGACTCATGTGGGTTTACAGATTACCAGTGGCCATGACACCATGGTCTGTCTCCGTGCATGTCCACTAATACCTCTTCACTGAACAACTCATGGTTTTATCCCTATCTTTTAAAGAGGTTTCATAGGAATCCTCTATAATGTTCAAACCCATCTAAAGGTATAATTTTGTGCCCCCATACTAGGGGTGAAACTCCCTTCTATACCCTTAGTTTTATTCATATTATCCGTCATGGGTTACAAGAGTGTGTAAGACCCTCACACCCATGATAACTATAGATTCATTGATCCCTATCATCTAAATAGGGTATGTAGGAAAACAAATTTATGTTCAAGTATTACACCATCATATTCATGGTGTTCTAATACTATCCTTACATTATGAAGTTAAACAATATTGGTTATCTGAACTATTTGTACTTTGATTCTAGCTAATGGGATAAGTAGGAATCCTCTTTGAGGTTCAATCCCATCACCCACTTCCATCCAAATCCTTCCCTCGACCAGCTATGTGTTGGGAGGACCATTCCCTAACTCTGAGGTTTCAGATCCTTTTGGCCCTCATCCATAAGCTCCATTCTTATGTGCCACCTACTAATAGGTCTCATCGAACACAATTTCCCTACACCACCATCCTTATGAAGTTTTCATCCAATTCACTCCACCCACTTCACACAACCCTCCATCATTCACCCTTATTCATACATGGTCTAGCACATCCTGATGAGATCATGCAATATATATGAGCACCATTAGTGCCAATACCCCATCCATCATCCCATTGTTGCTTCTGGATGAACCATGGTAGCTATCCATGTGTAAGCTTCACAAAATCCACATTCATCCTACAAATAGTTACCCTCTTGTGATGGGAATTTAGCCAAGTGTAATCCCTAAATCACCCCCATTGAACTATATGTGTTTATATACTTGTCTTCTATGCAGGGTATGTAGGAGGACTCCCTGATGTTAAATCATAGCCAATGGTAATCTTTGGTGTCCCCCAAATTGGGTCCCACACTCTTTGATCCATCCTTAGTGTTGTTCAAATCAACTTTCATGATGTGATATCTTTCCTTTATGGGGCATGCCATCCTAGGTCTTTACACACTGAGCATTGTGATACACCCACCCTATAGACTGTGTGGGTTCTCCCTCATATGGATGTACCTATCATATCCTTCTTCATAAGGGTTCTTATTAGTCCAATACATCTCCTCATGCCATTAAAATCCAACATACCCCACGTTAAACCAGGTAAGACTAGGAAAACATCTGAGACATGCCTTCAACATAAGAAGATACCTCACAATTTATATTGGATGCCTTGAGATTCAACACCATTGAGAATCCCCCTAATTAGAGTGATTTTAGGTGTACTAATGTTCATATGTGCAGACATTCCAGTGATTCCCAACACGAGTAATCTACTAACCAAAGGTTTTTCCCTAACATGACCTATTATAATTCCATTATAGAAGTAACATAATTAATCAGTGTCCACAATGAGATAGAACCATGATAAGTTTCAGGAAAAATGTCTTAATCTATAAGGTAAACCCACAAATGGCAACAAATTATAATGAGGAATCCATTATGGTGAGACTAACATCCCAACATCCCGTTTTTATCAAGGGAAAAACATTTTAAGAAGTGATGAATGTATCCTAGCATTTGATAGAGTTATTGAGTGGTACAATGCATAGTCAATGAACGTCAACATAGACGTACAATGAGCCATGTTGTAAATCATCAGAAATAGAAAGGGTGAAACTGAAATGAATATATTCCCCTCCAAATGGGGATTAGTAGTAGTTTAGAAATCTGTAGATATGTGTGTTACTGGATCTATTTATCTAGTGCCAGGTCCCACCAAGAAAAGTTTGGGAATGAAGTGGAACTCACTTGGATTTGGGGAAGCTTATAATTGGGTATTCCGGTCTATGACATCATCAGCTTTGATCTCCCTATCCATCAAAGGAACACTGAACAATGTTGGTTCATTATTTATTTTATTCATACTATCTATTCTAATAGTTAAATCATTCTACTTTGCATGACATAAGATTCAAGAAAACAATCACTCCACCTACAGTAGATAGGGTAAGAGAAACATCAATGTAGAAAACACCCATGATTCGACCTCCACCGTGAAATCTTCCAAAACCACTAATACTTGGATCCCCTCCTTGTATCTCCAAAAAAATTTGTTCAGAGGAGTGTGATGGACATTCTCATTCGATGGTATGAACAAGAGGGGATGATTAACATAAGGGATATTCACCGACTAGACATGGAATCTTCTGTGTCACACAATCACTACGACCCCCATGGTCCACATAATGATCCACTACTCCCCACCCTGACATCAAACTATTTTGGGAGACTCTCCCAAAATGTTCATATGAATCAATCCACTATGCTGACAAGGTGAGGGATGTCAGAGGCATCCTTGCTAAGACTACCAACTGAGAGACGCCAAGTTTAACACCTACCATACTGCATCAATTCCACCTCAAGATCCATTAGATTGTGGAGGAGGTGGTTTACACCACAACACTATTGCCCCCATTTCGGTTGAGGTGATGACAATGTGGAAAATAGGCTTAGGATGATTCCTACTAGGAGGTATCTTCTTCTATAGCTCCAGTTTCCCCTTCCACCCCCGATGTATTCCATTAGGTCCCTACCACTATATAGTTGGCATTAACCATCACCCTATTATAATTGAGACCTCCGATACCTGATGGGTGGTCTATATTGAGTATTTCGATTACCAATGAATCTAACAGTCATCATAGGTTGACCCGTGATGATGAGATCTAGTACATAGGTCCTCCTCGTACTATCACCAGCCATAGTGTAGGTCCTCCCCGCTCTCGTACCAATCATGGAGGTCCTCCCCATGCTACCTATATTAGTCCACGAATATTCCCTACTATTTTTTAACATTCATCACAAAGTCCTCACCATGCCTATGATTCAATATATGAAGGACCTCCATGTATATTTGATCATCAACCTGAAGGTCCTTTGTAACGCCCCCGACCCTAGTTACCTAGAGTTAGGGAATTATTACATAACATTGGCATGATACATGGAATCATATCCCAAAAGACTGATCAGTTTAGTAGGCTTGGATGTTCTAGATACACTCATAAGTTCTACATTACATCATGAAATAAAAATATCGACAACATTTTTTCCCCTTTATAAACACACTTATATCCTTAGACTATCCCGATAGGTCAACCATAAAATACTTCTTCAAATCCTGGGAAAAATAAAATATTGAAAGGGGTGAGATCTAATGATCAGTAAGGATAACAATATAGTGGAAACTTTTATAAATAAGCATAAACTTCTAAGGAAATTTATTAGACTAAAAAAAGCCTTTTAAACATAAAATTCAGAATACTATAGAAAAGATAAAATCCAATAATACCATTTACTTATTCACATAGATATTCTACTAGTTGAATTATCACATGAAATATCAATACCGACTTTCATAATTATGGAATTCATAATGCCAGACTTCATAACAACATAGTCAAGGCATTTTTCCAAGACTACAAATATGATTTTGTTAAGGCCTTGTTCCAAGACACTAGTTTGTCTCATGAGACCTACTAATGCATCAAGGAGATATAGTGTGATCCACCTTTGACTTACTAAGTAAAATTCATTCCTCATATGAAAAGTATTAAACATAATATAAACATTCATATTAAAACTAGAATACAAAATGTCAATACATTATCCATAAACCATGAATGGTATAAAAATAATGCATCCATAGTCAAACATATCAAAAAACCTTCAATAGAGTATGAAAGATTTTTATCATAATAATTCAACCATGATCAAGAATAATATCCCATAAATGATGCATACATAGTTGAAAATTACCAGTAAAAATCATTGAGAGAAATATCCCTTCATCATGAAAACGTTTAAAAGTATCACTTTTTATAAAAAAGAGGTTTAAAATTGATTTTTGAATAAAAGTGTCCCATACCACATTGTAAAGTTTGAAAGGACCTAACATTTTAAAACATTCATGTCCATATAAAAAAAATCCTTAAAACCATTTTTACAACATGGAAATTAATGAGAATGATTTAGAAGAATAAAATTTTAAAACATTTAAAATGATATTTTAGTTAGAGTTCCTAACCAAATGAAAGACGCTTGAATAAAAATAATACGAGTAATAAAAACGTTATAATAACATGATAAAAAATGGATTCATGTTATACTATGTTAAATTACATTATATACACCATATAATAGTGAATTGGCATATAAAAACAATGAAGTCTCAATGGAATGTAAATTGTGATTAAATCTCTTATAAAGACCATATCCTTAGGTTAAGAATAAATCAACTACATAATTATGTGTGAAAATTATAAATACACTAAATATGACTGTATATTCAATATAAACCAATCATAGGACACTCACACATTTTCTTGTAAAAAAACCCAATTACTTGGATGATTAACTCAATGAATGGAAATTGAGTTATGATTACTCTTATCAAGTTCATATCAATGACTTGAGAAATTATAAGTGGGGCGATTTTGTGTATCCAAAGTATATACACACAAAGGGGAGTGAAAATTACTACATAAATAATAAATAGTGATCCCACACATAATATTGGAGTAAAAATAATCAATGAAGCATGCGTAAAATCCCAATGAGTGGAAATTGAAATTGGAAATTCACTTAACGATTTGGTAACTCAGGAAACATACACCCCATGAAAGAAGGATCCTCCAATGAAGATTTGAATATTGATAAATTAAATTATATTACACTATTAATACAATCATGGATAGTACATAAACACCACAATAGAAAATAGTGGCTAATATAGAATGAATCTCATGGGAATAAAAAGTGAGGTGAAAACCCCATATCAGGTTGTAATCAATCGAGTTGTATGAAAAACAATTAATAAAAATAAACTGATTCACAAAATACCATGAATTTAAAGATAATCATGATAATATATATCACATTTTAGTATACAATACACCACATTCAATACATAAGTTGTGGACAATGGAAATCTCACGAAATTAAAAGTGAGATAAGAAACCTCTTACCTCAAGTCCGACTTGTCTTGTATGTTCCTTGTTCTTCCTGAATAATAACCTTAAGATAATTTCAAGTTTATTAAGAACTTTTTTCCGTTTTATTATTCCTTTTATATCACTTAATACCTTTCTATAACAATTATTTAATTATTTTAGTTCATTTTGGTTATTTTATCGATGTTTAGAACTTCAGTAAAAAATGAACTTTTTATAATTACAATTTGTCAATGTGGTCAAAGATCCATTATCTCCAGAATGATATAAATGATTTAGATATCAGATATATATTATATATCCAGTATATATTTTTATTTATAATAGTACATATCATTTGGAGAGAAGAAATGAAATTCACTGTTCATGGAGATGGTAAGCTGTACGTACGCATGACCATTAATTTCTTTTGTATTTTGTATTTTATGGGAATTAGAACACAATTATATATAGTTATATTTTTATAATTCCAGTATAATATCATATATAATATAATTAACTCTATTATTTATATGTCCCACATAGGGCATTAACAATTCACATAACATAGAGGGGGGCGGTAGTCTGCACATCCTCAAATGAAATTATCACATTTACCCGTAGTGGAAACCATAAAGGTATTACATAAATAGAAAATACAAAAGAATAAATAAAACATAAACATAATCTATATCATATATAAATGAAGTTCTATCTTCATGTCCACAATGAGAGGCGGTAGGAGATTATTGAACAATCATCGTTTCCAGAGGCGTTAGTTTTCCATCCACTAAAATAGTGTGTTCTTTACCCATTAGATAGAGGTGTGTGTAAATTTAGTTCGAATACCTCTCATTAAAACATACTAGTATATTTATTATACTTTGTTTTATATAATAGAAAGTAATAAAATGATTTTAGGGGTTGAATAAGTAAAATAAAATAAAATAAGTTAAGAGAAACCATTACCTTTAATTTGGGTAACTCCGTTTGATTTGAAACCAAAGGACATATTGAAGAGACTTTTGCCTATGGTAAGGCCTCTAGGTGGAAGATAGAGATCATTATAGATTATTTGGGCAGGGGCCAGATGAGGAAAGGGACTTTAGAGGTGTGAGGAATGGGTTAGAAGTGGTGTCCTTTTATAAGGGAGAGGAGGGCCTCTATAAGAAAGATTGAAAATGTTATTCTATTATAAACATATCTTCGGTTTCAAAAGGTCCAAAATTCATTAAAGTCCAAGATAATATGACTCGTGTGCGAAATAAAGTCATCCAATAAGAATTGGACTGGTTTTTGAATTTTTTTAATTAATAATTATTTTTATTTAAATCAGTTATTAATAAGCTGAATAATGCATCATTATTATGTTATAAGTAATTTAATTTAATTTATGTATAATAATTATAATCAAAATACCATAATTCTGTAAATATTTTTATCTTTCGAATGAATATTTATAGTCTAAAAGATGACTTATATAGTCCCATGTAAAAATTGATATACTAAAAGATATTTGTTAATGTCATTTTTGTCGTTACTTTTATTTAATTAAAATAAAGTTTCATTATTATTCTTAAGTGGCTCTATGGGGTTCCAAAATCAACCTAATGATAACCATGGTTAGTCATGAATCATCCAATACGGACAAATGTTAAGGTAATTATGTGTTATTATAATATTTTTTACCTTAAATTACCCTATTTATCTTTAACCGTGATAAATAAATGTCAAAAGATACTATTCACCAAAAATTATATTCATATTATTGAACCACATTTTACTTACAAATAACAACCATGTATGTCAGATTTTCTAATTAAATTCATAGAAGTTGTAAAATATAATTTAAATGAAAAAGTCAGTTTTTTACTACTACTAAGTGGTTTTACTATTCATTAAAAATTGTTGTTTTTCATAAAAAAAATTAAAAAATTAAGCTTAAACAATATTTGATATTCCTAATTCAAAAATGATGTTATTTTACCAAATTCAAAACATAAAATTTTCATTAATTAATTTAAAATTAATTCTTGTTGTCAAAACAAATAGCGTGTTTAATGAAACAATAACTATCAAATGATTAACACTTATTTATATATAATTTCGAAGTGAAATTAATTCCAATGATCAAAATTGGATTAAATGGTAAAATTATATACTAATTATACCTAAAATCTATTCAAAAGTATAATTTAACACTATAAATTATTTTGATTAAAAATGTTTGTTTCAATTAATATTTAGTATTTTTACTATTCATCCAAATATTAAAGTTATCATAAAAACACCAAAAATTTATTGAAACTAAATTTTTATGTCCCAATTATAAGAAAGAAGTAAATTTTTTAAAATATAATATATAAAAGTCTCAACTGTTGTATTTATAAAATATTTTCCATTAAAAAGTGGTAATATTTTATTTTTTGAAAACTACTTCCTTTATCTTGAAAATTGAATTTGTTATTATATTATGTCTAATAAACACATAATATGGATATTAAAATTATATGGAATATATAGAAATCAAAATTCAGTTAATACTATTCATAACTTCTTTTGAACGGCTAGTTTGGTAAGTCGTCAAGCGCTCGAACTCGGTGTTGTGTGAGCTGCAATCTATTGAATTACATTAAAGAGATAATGTACAATGACACTTTGGGGTTTTATATTCTCCCCTCCTTCAATAAATTTCATCCTCGAAATTTAACATCAGGATTGAAAAATAGGGTTTTGACATTTCAAATTATCTTAGTTGAAATCCCACATAAAAATGGATTAATTAGGCCTCTATTTTAAAATAAATAAAGGTGAGGATGAAGGTTACCAAAAATAACACATACTATGGTTCCATGTAGAAAAACATGTATATAGAAGAGAAAACTAATTATCAAGTTCTGATGGAGAGTGATCAAGAATATTATAAGGTGAAAGATAATGATCTGAAAGCCAGAAACTTGTGATGGGTTGAAAGGTATTTGATTACCCATTAGGAAAATTAAATGAACAAAATTTTTGTTTTAAGTTACATTTCATAATGGTGATGAATTTATTTATGAGATTGAATAAGATTATAAGGCGATATACTAACTTTAATATTATAGTTTCATCCATTAATAAATTTCTACCATATACTCATGTTTTTTCTAAACAGTGAGTATTCAAGATGACTTGGTTACACCTAAAGCGCTACAATCAACTTATACAGAATCACATAATTCACAAAGGATGAACTATATATTTCCCTTTTTATTAATCATTAAACAATACCAAAATGGTTTCTACATGATTATATGATCCCCAAAAAGGAAAATCCATTATAGAATGAAATTCTACTCTTAATCTCCAAAATTTAAACAAACAATACTCAAAGTTCAAAAAATACCATTGAATGATCAATTGTCCTTAAAAACATTTAATATAATCCTAACTTATATTGAAACCCAAAAATCATAAGAATTTGATTACAAAGTCTTCCATGTTAAATTATATCTTCAAATAACGCCGACTACACTTAAAGTCATGTATTAAAAGTAATTAACCTAATCACATATTCTCTATGATAGGTTAATCATTTCCATAAATAACCCAAATCAATGTAAATACATAATATAAAAATTGAAAAATATCCACCATTAATCATCATATAAAATCCCATAGTATTCTATTTTCTTTTGGAATACAGTGTTCCCAATAGAGCGAATGTCTTCCAAAATAACATTTATCACTTAATCACCAAATAAGTTTCCTAAAATAAGGATATCAATTTGATAAAAACAATAATGTCCCAAATCAACTTAATAAAATCATTTAACTAAAAAGAATTATTCATACTAACCAGGGACATCACGTAGTCCATTGGAAGTTGATAAATCCCAATTGCACTCTAGTTGTGGGTTTGATTCCCACAGCTTTTTCTGACGTCACGTGTTTTCACATGGTATCTATGTTGTCCTTTTTCAAAAACTATATTTATAACATTCCCAAAATGAGGTATATTCCTCAAAAAAACCATAACATAATTTAACCCCAAATTTTATATCTTACCTCGCTATTTCATCCCAAAAATTAATAACTTGTAATTGCCTAAAATTAAAGGCTCATATAATCCCAAATGGTTCATTATAACTATACACACAAAATAAAAGATAATATTTGCTCAAATAGCATTTTCACATAACAAATTGCATGGTTACACATACAAGATAATAGTCTTCCATAGTAAACCCATACAATAACCATTTATCCATCCATATATTTCCACATAGGTTGTTTTTTTACAAAGAGGATATCCTATAGAATATTTCATTCACTCAGGTAATTCCTAGGTACCTTACATTTATGACAAATGACTATAATCAGATTCTTAAGACCATTTTTATTTTCTTCCATAGTTCTCTTCATTTTCCCTTGGAAATTATTTACTTTATGTCCTCCTTTCCCACACACAAAGCAATTCTTTGTTCCATTGAGACACATTCCTAGGTGTCTCCTTCCACATTTCCTTCATGATGGAAATTCAGTTATTTTTCCCAATGGTCTCCACTACTGGAGCTCTTATCATTCAACACCTTTCTCTTATTTGTGGAGTCTGGGAGTTGGTTAATATATATGTTGTTGATCATATTTTTGGAAAACTGATTTGGAATGAACAAAATATCTTTTACACCTATCAACATTCCATTTTATTTCTCATTTACACCATCATTCACACCATGTACATCGGGATAAAATTTCCTATGACTTATATTGAATCTAGACATTGAATAAAACCAAAAAGCATTGTTTCAGTAAAAATAGTCATAAAATCGTTTGGATAATATCATAACATCTTATTTTTTATTTGAAACATCATAGGATTAACCAAGGAAATTTATTATCATCTTATATTAAAATAATTTAAATTGTTTTGTAAAGAAAATGTAAATTATCCTAAGTATATCCCCTAATAGTGTCGTAACCAAGAGTACACCAAGGCATGTTTTCGTGTACCAAGATACCCCGGGTCAAGCCTGAAACTCTTTGTCAGAGCTTTCACTCTTAGGTACATCTATGTTAGAGCCACCTCTTCCTGCTCGTATCCAGACAGGGATGTATTACTTAGAAAACCCACATAAAATTTACATTACCAAATTTTGTGGATGTTCTTCTATAATAATCCTCAATGTATATCATAGGGTAGTGTTTCTTTATCATAGTTTTTCTCTAAATCTATCTTCAATGGTTTGTACTAAAATTACCCTGATACCAACTGTAACTCTCTGACCCTAGTTGCCTAGAGTTGGTCCATTATTACATAACATTGTAATGATACATGGAATCATTTCTTGAAAGACTGGTTAGTTTAGTAGCCTCATAAGTACTAGATACACTCATAAGTTTTACATTAAATCATGAAATAAAAACATCGACAATAGTTTGTACCCTTTATAAACACACTTATATACTTAGCCTATCCCTGCAGGTCAACCACAAATACATCTTCAAATCCTAGAGAAAATAAAACTTATAATGGGGCGAGCTCAGATGCTCAGTAAAGTAAACAATATAGTGGAAACTTTTATAAATAAGCATAAACATTTAAGGCAATGCATAAGACTAAAACAAAAGCCTTCTAAACTTAAACTTCAGCATAATATGTAAAATATAAAATCCAATAATTCCATTTACTTATTTAAATGGATAATCTAATAGTCAAATAATCACATGCAATATCATTATCCATTTTCATAATGATGGAATGCATAATTCTAGACTTCATAACCACATAGTCAAGGCTTTGTGCCAAGACTACAAATACGATTTTGTCAAGGCCTTGTGCCAAGACACTAGTTTGTCTCATCATACATGC
Organism: Viscum album; assembly: GCA_963277665.1. Classification (NCBI taxonomy): domain Eukaryota; kingdom Viridiplantae; phylum Streptophyta; class Magnoliopsida; order Santalales; family Viscaceae; genus Viscum; species Viscum album. Next base: position 610,503,702 of record OY728150.1, on the reverse strand, counting down.
TAATGCATTGAGGAGATATAGCAGGATCCACCCTATACATAATAAGTCCAATTCATTCCTCAAAATAAATGTTTTAAACATAACATAAACATTCATATTAAAACTAGCATATGAAATGTCAATACTTTATCCATATGCCTTGAATGATATAAAAATAACACATCCACAATCAAACATATCAAAAAAAATTTAATAGAGTATGAAATATTTTTATCATAATAAATCAAACTCGATCAAGAATAATATCCCATAAAATATTTTGACATAGTAGAAAATGATCAGTAAAAATCTTTGAGGGAAAATATCCCTTTCTCATGAAAACAATTAAATGCCTCACTATTTATTAAAAAGATGTTTAAAATAGATTATTTAATCAAAGTGTCCCATACCACTTTGAATATTTTTAAATGAATTAACATTTTCAAACATTCATTCTCATATAAATAGATCATTAAAACCATTTTTAAAACATGGACATTGATGAGATATATTTAGAAAAATAAAATTTTAAAACATTTAAAATGATTTTTTAGTTAGAGCTCCTAACCAAATGAGATATGCTTCAATAAAAATGATTGAGTTAATAAAAACATTATAATATCTTGATAACAAATGGATTCATGATATACTATGTCAAATTACATTATATACACCATATAAAATTGACTTGTCTAATAACAACAAAAAATTCTCAATGGAATGTAAATTGAGATGAAATCCCTTATAAATATTGTATGTTTATGTTAAGAATAAATAAATGAAAAAATTATGTGTGACAAATATAAATACACTAAATATGATTATAAACTCAATGTAAATCAATCAAAGGAAATTCACACATACTCTTGTAAAAACAAAACCAATGAACTGGATGTTTAACTAAATGAATAGAAATTTAGTTAAGATTACTCTTATCAAGTTCATATCAATGACTTGAGAAATTATCAATGGAGTGATTATGTGTATTAAAAGTATATCCACAAAAAATGGAGTTTAAATTACTACATAAATAATAAATAGAGATCAAAAAAATAATCTTGGATTAAAAATAATCAATGAAGCATGCGTAAAGCCCAATGAGTGGAAATTAAAATTTGAAATTCCCTTACCGATTTGGTAACTCGCGAAAAATACACCCCATGATAAAAGGATCATACAATGGAGATTTAAATATTGATAAATTATAGTATAATACACCATAAATAAAATCATGGGCAGTACATAGACCACTAAATAGGAAATAGTGGCTAATATAGCATGAATCTCATGAGAATAAAAAGTAATATGAAAACCCCTTATCACGTTGTAATCAATCGATTTGTATGAAAAAAAGATACTAAACTCCAAATGAATCACAGAATAACACGAATTTAAACAAAATCATGATAATATATATCAAATGGCAGTATAAAATACACCACATGCAATAAATATGTGGCGAACAATAGAAATCTCACAGGATTAAAACTGACATAAGAAACCCCTTACCTCAAGTCCGACTTGTCATGTTTGTTCCTTGTTCTTCCTGAATAATAAACATAAGTTAATTTATACTTTATTATGAACATTTTTCATGTTTATTATTCATTTTATATCTCTTATTAAATTTCTAGAACAATTGGTAAATTATTTGACTTCATATTGGATATTTTATCGTTGTTCGGAACATGAGTCAAAAATGAACTGTTATAATTACAAATTGTCATTATGGTCAAAGGAAAATTATATCCAGAATGATATACATGATTTAGATATCATATATACATATATATATATTATCCTTTATATATATGTATTTATAATAGTACAAAACATTTGGAGATAAGAAATGAAATGCACTGTTCATGGAGACGGTAAGCCGTACGTACGCATTACACTACTTTCATTTCTCTTTTGAATTTTATGGGAATTAAAACATAATGGTACGTAGGAATATTATAATCCCAGTTTAATATCATATAAAATTTAACTAACTCAATTCTTTATTTGTTACACATAAGGCATTAACAATTCATATCACTTTGACTGGGGAGGTAGTGCGAACTTTCTCAAATGAAATTATCACGTTTACCCGTAATGAAAACCATAAAGGTATGCTATAAATTGAAAATACAGAAGCATAATGAAAACATAAACATAATATACATCATATATAAATTCAGTTACATTTTAATGGCCACCATGAGAGGCGGTAGGAGATAATTGAACAATCATCGTTTCGTGAGGCGTCAGTTTACCATCCATGAAAACAGTGAGTTATTTACCCATTGGATGGATGTGTGTGTAAGTGTAGTTAGAATACCTCTCATAAAAACATCAAAATATATTGGGGATACTGGTGTTTTCATAAATTAATGGAATAAAAAGATTTTAGGGTTTAGAGAAGTAAAATAAAAGAAAATAAGTTAAGAGAAACCATTACCTTTAATTTGGGTAACTCCCTCGGGTTAGATACAAAAAGACTTCTTGAAGTGACTTTTTCCAAAGGTATGGATTCTAGGTGGAATATAGGGATCATGAGATATTATTTGGGTAGAGGTTGGACTATCCAAGGGATATGATAAGTGTGAGCAATGGGTTATAAGTGGTTCCCTTTTTTAGAGAGGAGGAGGACTTTAGGAATGTTTGAAAATGTTATTTTATTGTAAACATATCATCGGTTTCAAAAGGTCCAAAAACCATGTTCTAAATAAAATAATCCAATATGAATTGTACAGGTTTTGGATATTGTATTTATTTTAATAATATTATTTATTAAAAACATTTATTAATGAGATGAATAATACATCATTATTATTTCATAAATAATATAATTTATTTGATGTCTAAAAAATATAAAATATACTATAATGTAGGAAATAATTTTTGATTTCCAATTTATATTTATAGTAAAATAGATGACTTATATAACCCCATGTAAAAATTGATATACTAAATGATATTTGTTAATGTCATTTTTTCCTTTACATTAAGTTAATTAAAATAAAGTGTCATTATCACTCTTAAGTGGATCCATGGGTTCCCAAAATCAACCCAAGGATGGCCATGGTCATCCATGAATCATAAAATAAGGTTTGGACATGTTTTAAGGTAATGATTTGTTATTATAATATTCTTTTAACCATAAATTACCCTATTTACCTTGAACTGCGGTAAATAAATGTCAAAAGTTACTATTCACCAAAAATTAATTTCATCTTATTGAACCATAATGTACATACTAATAACAACCATGTATGTCAGATATTTTAAATTCAATTCCTAGAAGTGTTAAAATTTCATTTAAATGAAAATGTCAGTTTTTTAACTACTACTAAGTGGTTTTACTATTCATCAAAAATTGATGTTCTTCAGATAAATACCAAAAATTCATCCTAAGATATTTTATATATTTCAAATTCAATGATTATGTCTATTTTTCCATATTCAAAAGATAAAAGTTTCATTAATTAATTTAAAATTAATTCTTGTTGTTAATAAAAATATCGCGTTTTTAAGAAACAATAACTATAAAAAGATTGACACTTGTTTATGTATAAATTCAAAGTGAAATTAATTTCAATGAACTACATTGAATTAAAGATTAAAAATATAATTTAATTATACTTCTAATCCATTAAAATTTATTATTGAACACTATAAATTATTTTGATTAAAAAAGTTGTTTTCAAATAAAAATTTAGTATTTTTCACTATTCCCCAAATATGAAATTTATCATAAAAAACACCAAAAATTTGTCAAATCTATGTTTTTATGTCTCAATTCTAAATAAAAAGTTTATTTTGTCAAATTTAATATATAAATGGTTCAAATATTGGATTTAAAAAGGATTCGCCATTAAAAGGCAGTAAAATATAATTTTTGGAAAAATAATTCCTTTATCTGAAAAAATGAATTTGTTCTTATATTATGTCTAAGAAACACTTAATATGGATGTTAAAATTATATGGAATATATAATATTTAAAAATCAGTTAATACTATTCATATATTCTTTTGAATGGTTATTTTGGTTAGTCGTTGTGTGCTCGAACTCAGTGTTGTGTGAGCTGTAAGCTGTTGAATTACATTAAAGAGAAAATGTACTATGAAACCTTGGGGTGTTACATCCTCCTAGTGTCATTCCTACCTCAAAGAAGGTTCTCCCCATAACCTCTATTATCAAAGGGAAGTCCCTCGTCACACTATCACATATCATCATGGAAGTCCTCTTAATATTTTTATTAGATCCAGTGGTGGTACTCCATTATCTAGTTTCCATCGAAGAATTGGTCCTCTCCAATTCACTGATTGTCGATACAATGGTACTATATGTGTAAAGTTTGATTAGTAAGAAGGCCCTCCTCATTTTATCACTATCAATCAGTGTATAAATCCTCACCATGCTACATGCAGCTAACATGGAGGCCCTCTGCATGTCCTCACCCGCTCCAGTTGTGTTCCTCCCTACTCTATCACTCCCAACAGTGGAGGTTCTCCATATGCATCTAGTGACCATAACAGAGCTCCTCCCCGTACCCAAGCCCAGCATCACGAAGGTCCTACCCGTATCCTGTTAGATATTTTATCTGGTGCTCCTCACACACTATCTCACTAAAGTTGATGTCCTCCGAATTCTCACACCCATGATTGATGTCCTCCCCATGTTTTTACAATCAACCAGAGTGGAGGTCCTCCCCACTCTAGAAGATGTCTGAGCAGTGGTCATCCCCACTCAAATTACAACAGATACGAAGATCCATCATGTATCACATTCAGCTCAAGCAGAGGTAATACGTATTATAAGACAAACACACATGAATTTACTCCTCATACTAGAGATATAACCTTCCTTAAATGGTATTTCTATGGTAGAGGAACGAACAGTCACTATTGAGGGAAGAACTATGAGATACTCCATATCAATTTTAATCATATTCACTTTTCATATTCTGAAGAGAAATGAAACTCCCTGATGGAACATTCTCCCTTATCCTCTACATCATTGTCTAGGGTACGAAATAGGAATCTGAGCTTCATCCTTCTATAAAGAAAAATTCAATAGATTCCTAAAACCATCCTTTGGTACATGGAGGAGGAGGAAGATTTCGATCCTGTTTCTGACGCTTCCACCGGGGCGCGCGCGCATCCGTCTATCCGCGGAGGAGGACGCGCGGCTTTGTTGCCCCGCATTCCCGCTTTCCAAAGGCGGGTGGCATTCATTCCTTGTTCAGGTACGTCTGCTCCATGATCGAAACGGGATGATGGGATGTCGGTTCTTCCCTCTGTGGATTCCTCCTCGGTGCTCATTACCTAGTTCGGTTCTCCCTCATAGATTTCATACGTAGTTAGTGAAACTCTTCCCAGTGCCATGTTTCCATGGACGCCGTTTAATTACGCTGCTTCTGTCAGGACATTCCAAATGGTCCGGTCAGGGCAGCAACATTCAGTCAGGGGAGTAGTCACGTTGAGGCATCAGTGGCGTGTCTGGATGCTGGGGAACCTAGAATGTCTGTTTGTTGTCCCTGGTCACAGGGCTTATCAAGGGCATGGAAGCCCGAGGCATCCCACATCGAACGCGGGGAATTATATGCCATTAACACATATCTGAGGTTTTCCTCAGCTTCCCGTGTTTAACACAGGGTAGGCCGCGAGTTTAACGTCCAGTGGAGATGGATCAGCCCGATCAGAGCATTAGCTAGGATAGATCAGACTGAGGGATGTCCCTTGGAGGGATGCCGATACCAGGGCCAGCCCATGGGCGGCTGTGAAGAGGAGCATACCAACATGGTCTCACCGAGATATGATGGTACGGACGAGAATCGGGATGGGTGATGGATGGATGAATGAAGTGGAGGGGGGATGAAATGGGACCATCGTAGGGGTGACGGTGAAGTTGGGCTTGAGCCTTGGAGAGGCTTCCTACGTATCCCCGTGGCAGGGAATCAAATTCCACGTAGTTCGGGATGGTGCCGGTAAACCGACATGAAGATGAACCTTAGCCTGATGAATGTCGTCAGCGAACCAACGTGAAAGTGGACATTGGTCCGATGGGAATCGTCAGCGTGCCGACGTGAAGGTGGACCTTGATCCGACGAGTGGTGGGATTGAACCTCTGGAAGGCTTCCTACGTACCACGCCTTGACATGGATCAAATACCTCGTAGTTCAAGGGGTTTCATCGGTGAACCGACGTGAAAGTAGACCCGTGGGTCCACTAGCGGTGGTCTTGAACCACGGGAAGGTTTCCTACGTACCATGCCTTGACATAGATCAAAGTCCTCGTAGTTCATAGGATTGATGGAATACAGTTTAACGTCATGCGAGACGATAGTGAACCCTGACATGAATAAAAGACGAGCATTGAGTGTCGGTGAACCGACGTAAATGAGGGACCTTGGTCTCATGGGAGATGGGCTTGAACCTCTGGGAGGATTCCTACGTACCATGCCTTGACATGGATCAAAGTCCTCATAGTTCCGATTGGGGAATACAGTTTAACGTCATGCGGGACGGGGGTGAACCGACGTGAATGAGGTCAGAACGACTGGATGGTGGGTTAACTTGAACCTCAGGAAGGCTTCCTACGTACCATGCCTTGACATGGATCAAGGACCTCGTAGTTCATATGGGGGTCTTGTCGGCGAACAGATGTAAAGGTGGACCTTGGTCCTATGAGTGGTGGGCTTTAACCTGTGGAAGGCTTCCTACGTACCATGCCTTGACATGGATCAAAGTCCTCATAGTTCAGGTGGGAATGGGTGTGCAGTTTAATGTCATGCAGGACGAAGGGAGGAGCATACAGTTTAACGTCATGCTGGACGAGGGTGAAACTCGACGTGAATGAACGACCGAGCAATGTGGCTTGAACCTCATGGAGGCCTCCTACGTACCATGCCTTGACATGGATAAAAGACCTCTTAGTTCAAATAGGATGAATCGCAACGGCTTACCGTTGGACCGGAACGCAGTTTAACGTCGTGCTGGATGTGAATGGGACCCGACGTGAATAGACGACAGGTGGGCTTGAACCTCATGGAGGCTTCCTACGTACCATGCCTTGACATGGATCAAAGTCCCCGTAGTTCACTATGGGTTCGTCAGTGAACCGACATGAAAGTAGACCCGGGGGTCCACTATTGGTGGGCTTGAACCTCGTGAAGGCTTCCTACGTACCATGCCTTTACATGGATCAAAGACCTCGTAGTTCAGGATTGGGAAGGCAGTTTAACGTTGTGCTGGACATGGGTAGAACTCGACGTGAATGATGATGGGTGGGATTGAACCTCCTGGAGGCTTCCTATGTACCATGCCTTGACATGGATCAAAGTCCCCATAGTTCGATATGGGTGGGGTTCAGGGTCGGTGTTCACTCTAAGCCCACGTGAGTCATGCTCGGTGTGAGAAACAAAAGGTTGCAAGGACCTGATGATCACGTCGCGAAGGATGCATCTGTGAGAAGCGAAGAGGGGCTTACGCGTTAGGCGGCACATTGTGTTGGGACTTACTCCAGGATGGAGGCCCATGGTGTGACAAAGAACAGAAAAAATGGACCTTGGTCAAACGATAGGGGGGTGCCTCGTTCCCTATCACGCCCTCCACTGACCTTGGTAGTAGGGAAGTACGGAGATGCAGAGGTGCAGCTATCCGTTGGGGCACGAGGTCGAGTCACAGTTTAACATCATGTGTTGAGGACGTGGTGCTTGGCAGTTTATCGTCCTGCAGCTTGGACGAGGTGGGTTCACTCCACACCCCTAGGACTTACATAACCGGTACCCTCTGGTCGTTGGGGAAGGGAAGGTACCAGTAAGGCCATGGTCAAAGGGGGTTGTGTAATGAACCATCGAGGGGTCCACGTTAGCGTGGATATGCGAAGAAGCAATAAATGTTAGCGTGCCTATGCGAAGAAGCATTAGGAAAAGCAATGCCGCGGGTGGCGCCGTCCATGGGACTTTGAAATCACATCATGCAAACCTGGAGGGTTGCACGGGAAGAGGAGTCGCTAAGCAAAGGAGTGTGCTTCGCGAAGTGGAATGCCTGGGCCTTGGCATGGGGCATGGGTGTGGGGGAATGATGCTTCGTGAAGTGGAACAGTGTTCGCGGAGCACTGCCTCGCGAAGGAGAGGTGCCTCGCGAAGCAGGGTCCTCCAAAGCAGTGTGCTTCGCATTGTGTAGTGATCCTGCCTTAGCATAGGGATCACTAGTATGGGTTGGGTGTTTCGCGAAGCATAAGTTCTCTGCGGCTGCCCGGTTTCCCTTGGGAATCCCCTTCCTTCCTGAATGCCCTTGAGCTTCGCGAAGGGCGTCCCTCTCGGAAGAGGGGCTCAAAATGAGACAAAGCAGAGGCGTCTCACGAAGTAGGAATACCTCGCAGAGCTCATGATTCCTGGGGCAAAGAGTGCTTCGCGATTCGGGAGAGGAGAAGCTGAATGGTCGGATTGTCCGTCCTCGGGACTCAGGGGGAGTCATGTATTTATAGGGAAGGGGCGGCGCGAAGCAGAACTCGCGCGCCACCTCCGGTGCTTCGCGGCGGCTCGCGAACGTCAAATGAGTTCGCGGAGAATCACCACCTCTGGTGCTTTGCGGCGGCTCGTGAATGTAAAATGTGTTCGCGGAGAATCACCGCCTCTGGAGCTTCACGGCGGCTCGCGAACGTCAAATGCACCCACGAAGACTTACCACCTCTGGAGCTTCGCGGCAGCTCACGAACGTCAAATGCACTCACGAAGACTTACCGCCTCGGGAGCTTCGCGAGGTCGCGATGGTCGGGGCACTTCGCGGCGGTGCTTCGCAGCGGTGATTCGCGGCGGTGCTTCGCAGCGGTGCTTCGCGGCGGTGCTTCGCGAGGTAGCCTGCCAGCCTTCTTTTTCATCCATCCCTTTTGTGCAATATTTTGGTGCCAACAAATGCCCCCCCTCAGACTTGGAGCCGAGGAGGGTGAAGGGTCGATGTCTGAGGGAAAATCACCAAAATTGTCAGTGGTTCGTGATGCCGCAACGCGAAGGGGCCCCGCGGTGCTCACCGGGGCCACAGATCCGAGCGCGTCGTGATGCTCCGCGTGGGTGGGGTGTGCCTTGATGCTCCGGGGTCACCGCCTATAAATAGGGGGGTCAACCTATTTTGTCTTCACGTACCTTCCTTGTCTTTTTGTGCACTCGATTTCGTGAATATATGTGTACTCCGCGACAGCCCTCCGTGAATCGAGCTTCGTGGCGAACCGCGGGTCTCCGGTTCCGCGTTCGCGCCAAGCGAACCTCTGCATGTTGGCCTTGGCCAGACTTCGCGGCTTGGTCTCGCGACCGATCTTTGCGGTCCATCTTTGTGATTCAGCTTCGCGGTCGAGCTTCGCGATCCAGCTGAAAAAAATTCTTTCTGAGGGCCAGAGTTAAAATGGCCCATCAAGAGTCTGTATTGGGGGTGCTTGCAGATGCTGCTCGTCGGGATGAGATGGCCAACTATCCAAGACTGGGGGAGATGGTCCGAAGCCCCTCGGACCACACTTCTTTGACAGATCTTCTATCGGAGGGTCAGAAGGATTATCCGCAATGCAAGAAACTACCATTGTACGGCTTCGGGCTGAGGGATGACGTCTTTATCCCTTAGGAGAGTAGGGATGAACCAACTTGCTGGTTCAGGAGCATACCATGCCAGCATTCATGGTTCAGGGCGGCCGATGGCCACGCACAGGAGAACTTCACACCCGTCAATTCTAACAGTCTCTACAACCATGTGAACGACATTGTTGGGAAGCCACTGCAACTGGAGACTTCCCCTCCCCTCTACCGCACCATGCTGAAGGCGGATTTGTAGGATTCAAAGATGGGATGGTCCGATGAGTGGGACCTGTGCTAGGGCGGCAACTTTACAGATGACTGGGCCTGGGCCTACTGGGTAGGTGCCTCATTCGAGGAGTTGGGGGCCGATCTAAGGAGAGTGGGGTTGTATGAGGTGGCGTGGGCCTCCCAATTCCACATTTACCAACCAAAGAAACTGATGCCAGAACTGCTGAGCAGATGGTCATCTAGGACCAACACTTTTCACTTGCATCATGGGGAGGTGGGAATCAGCCTGTGGGATGTCCACCAGATTTCTGGGGTTCCAATCTTGGGGGCCATGTATGACGAATTCCTCCCCGTCATCAGCGTGTGGGAGGACACGGAGCAAATTCCACGACTGGCATCAGCGCTGATGGCACTCGTCCCTGGAGAGGACAAGGAGGCAGTGAGGGATGTCCATTTTAGGAGATGGTTCAAACGCTTCCTGAATTTCCCAGAGAATCGAGAGTTCCCTCTGAGGCCTCGAACTTGTCCGAGAGTGGTCCAACGGGGCAAGGGGCACTCGTACTGGCGGGTCTTGGAAGACAGCCAATGGGAGACATGGGGTTTCAGTGTCAGCACTGAACAACAGCCGATAGTCAGGCAGGCGGCATTCATTGCGGATCTCATCTGTGGCTGGATCCTACCGGTGAGAGATACAAGCATGGGGGTAGGGTCCAGCTCATTTATCATGGCTTCGATGTTGGCCATGGGGCAGCGGATCAATCTGGGGATTCCGATGATCGCCAAACTGTACAGAATGCTGCGGCATATTAGCGAGGGAAAGAAGCCTCCAAGGATATGCGGGCCCTTCCACCTCCTGTATGGGTGGATCACAGCGCATATCAATGGGATTTATGAGTATCCAAACCCCATTTCACCGCCTGGATCGAACTTTCGCCCCTCCATCCTGAACGCGGTCGGGAGCTTCCCGTTCAAACTGGCTATTCCGATGATACTGAATCGGGTGTGGAGGGCGGACGAGTTTAATTTCCACCCCTTCCCCTTGCCGATGGGGATACATACTGATGACGGGTGGGGAACGGAAGAACATCGGGCCTACCTCCTTGTCTTTCGAGGTGGAGTTTTGGTGGCACAGATAGATCATGAGCCACTCTGCGAACCATACACCCCACACCGGTTTGCGAGGGAATTCTGGTGCCTCCAGTGGCTGACCCCGCAGGTCTACTGGGAGGTGCATCACGAAGAGCACCCATGTGTGATGAGGCATCTGTGTCTATTGTTCACATAGGAAGATGGGAAGATACGGATTGCATTGCCTCCATCCACTGCTGCTTTCTGGTTGGTGAAGGAGTACGCCATCAGTTGGGAGGCCTCTTACCTAGGGGAGATGATGAAGCAACCAACTATCCAAGTCGGTGACGGTGGGCCTCCTCTATCTCGAGGTCGGGGTCGGAGGGCAACTAGGGTCGCTTGCGGTAACGGGGCTACCATGGCAGCGGGACCCGCACCGACTGAGGGTATGGCAGCAGCGGTGGATCCGGTGATTCCGGAAGAGCAGGGCCATCCGGAGGGGAAGCCACCAAGTGGATTTCGTAGGATATCCACTCAGGATCCAGGGAAGAATTTGCGTCATATTGATATGGCAGAGGATGCCGTCTTCCCGGATGCTTGGGACATTTGGGATGTCAACCAGCAATTCCTCATCCCACCCGAGATATGGGCCCACCTGAATCGCCTCGGGATGGAGTTACTGGGCATAGGCCCAATTCGGGCTGGATTCACGGCATCTCAGGCAGAGGCAGAATAGTACCTGGACGAGCTGGAGGATTACGTCCACTCCAGAGGTGTCCCTCGCCCAATGACAGACCGGGTGAGGGTACTGTTGAATCAGACGGTCCCCCCACAGTTATCGGCTGCCGATCTGAGGGAGCGCTTCCCCTTGCCGGAGGAATCCGAGGACTCCTCTCGGGAGGATGAGGCTGGAGGAGGGAGCCCGTTGGAGGAGGGCGAGGTCGGGGACCGAGGCTCAGAATCCGACGACTTCGTGGAGGCTCTCGAGGTAGCATTTCGAGCTTCTCTCCTTACGATCTGTTCTTGGGTCACTATGGACTTCTCACTAATGTTTGAGCCATGCAGGAGGAACTTGTTCGCATGCCTCGTTCTCGCTCCTTGGCGGGTGATGATGCGGGACCTTCAGAACCCGCCCCTATGGCTACGTCCAGTTCCGCATCTGGTGGGACCAGGGCACCCGAGGTGGCTCCTCCGGAATCTCCAGACCTGCCAATAGTATACGGAGGGCCTCGTCCTGGGGTCCCATTAGCACCAGCTCAAGAGCAGCGCCAGGAGGTCGATCTCTGTAAGTATCATCTACCGATCACCTTGTTGTCACATGTAGGCCATGTCAACTAATGTTTGTGTCCCTCTCTGTCATGCAGTTCTCCGACTAGCGTGGGCTGCTGCAGAAAGAATGGTCGGGATGTCTGGTGGCGTCCCTCCTAGGGGCATGCCGGTGATGGTGGCGACAGTCCCCCCATATCCTCAAGCTGCGACGCACTCCATCACTGGTGGGACCATCAGTAGGGCCGCACCCGAAGTCATTGAGGTGGACTCTGAGGAAGAGGATCAACCGGTCGGTCCCAGTCCTGTCGCGCCTGCTTCAGCGTCAGGTGTCGTACCGGATTCAACACCAGATGTGGATCCTGCCGAGGATTTCTTGCAGGCGTATCCCACGTACGAGCCTGCCAATCGCGCGGACTGGGACGAAATGGCCTCCGACGAGGAAGATAGCAGCATAGTCCGTCGCCGGTCGTGGAAGCTGATCGTGCACATTATCAAGGACACCCCTTAAGCACAATGGCTGGCCGAAATGGATAGACTCCGCTCGCAGTTGCGCGAACTGTGTGCTGGGGGAGTGGATGCCCAACGTCCTCACGCACTCATCCGAGATCTTATGGCTGAGAAGATCTGGGAGCATGATCACGGGCTCAGCATGGGCTAGCAGTGGAGGAATGCGACCAGCATCAAGAAGCTCTAGGAGGCTGAAGGCAAGGTCCAACAGATGCAGACCCGGGCAGGCGAGCTCTCAGCCTCTCTTGATGTACAATCTAAGCTGGTCTCACGGTTGAAGACCCAGCTGGCAGAGGCAAAATAGGAGATGAGGCAGACCTCTGGAAAGATGGCTGCCGTTCAAGCTGACATAGAGAGGGCCAAAACCAGGACTGACGAACTGCGTCCCGTCACTGCTGAGGAGGAGCGGGAGCTGATTCAGCGGCAACAAGCCTTGGATGCCACAAGCCAACGGGTGGCGGAGCTGCAACGCTCTTTTGATGAGGTCAACCCGTCCATGGGGGGAGTCAACCCCCGAGTATTGTAACAAACCCAAAAACCTTTTATTGGTACTTTTGTGCTTCAATTTTTTCCTTTCTTTGTTTTGAATGTCGTCGCACGCACGATTTCCACTGTTTGAATTGCATTGTTACATCCCTACAATATTTGGAGGACGTTCAGTGACAATTCTCCAAGCCAATCCAGATTCCCAAAAGATGGGGGAGGCTTGATCGGAGGAGGAACTTCCAGGATAGCCGAATTACCATTTCTCCAGTGTGCTCTTATGCACAAACAGGGCAATGCCAGGGGTGCTGAAATTGGTCCAAAAAGATGAAAATGGGAAGTGTGAATCACGATACCCAAAATCCGGAACACTGTGGGGGTGGAGTGACAATAAAGGACAACCATTAACCATGGCAGAGAAACGGTATCCTTACTGCATTAGCCTGTAATGGGGACAAAAAATGAGGGTTGACCGTTGACCATGTTTGAAACACGGGACCATGTCACAAATGTTGTTGATCAATCCTTCGGGACGTTGGCCCAGGACAGTTGGCGGACCATAGGTCAGACATGCATACTGTTAGGGGGTCCTTCCAGACATGACCCATCTTCCGGAATGTTGGCCCAGGACGGTAGGTGAGCCGATGCGGTATGAGACCAGGCCGTTAGGGGGTTCCTTCAGACATGAAAGGGGACGCGGGTCCGAATAAGGGTTACACAAAGCGTGGAATATGGAGTGATGGTTTCTCTGAACAGAATCCAACACTTAGGTAGTTACACCACCGTGGTGGGAGCACACCAGATGGGTGCATCGGTCTGATCATGGATCATTCCTTCTTTGGGACAGGGCCTCTCTGGTGAGGGGATCTGTCACTTCCCAATGGGATCCTGGGGAATCCTGAACTTGTTCAGGGTAGAACCGCAGTTTTGTGTCATGTGCTGAGGACACATGGACTCCTGTAGTTTGAATTCATACGATAGGACGCGGAGCAAAAGGAAAGATCCCAGGGGGCGTGTGGCGCGATAGATATGAAACTGACCCGAATGAGGACTTGGGGTCCAAATCATACCACATACCCTTGGAGGGATCTTTTCAGGTCGCGGGACCAAGAGTGAGGATTGGGATGGGCCCGAAGCAGAGTGGTCGGGCGTTCCTACGTATCCCATGAAGATGGGAATCAATCCATACGTAGTTCTGGAAGTGCAGTTTAACGTCATGTGGGACGATGAGAAGCCTGGCCATGTTGGTACACATCCTGCCAAAACTACTAAGCCCACGTGAGTCATGCTCGGTGTGGGAAACAAGCAGTAGTGGTGGGAATTTCCTGACACAAAAAAGGGGCAGGTTAGGGAAAAGGGATGCTCAGTGAATACCGGCCCAATGACGCTAGTACGATCATTTGGCGCACCTAGATGCGCGAAGAGAAAGAGCCGGGTATGAAGGAATTCCACTTGAACATGAGGAAGTGGAAATGTGTGAATCATAGTGCTCATGATTCAGACCACGATGATGGCGGCGTGACGATGGGGGATAACTGTTGACCATGTCCGCAACACAGCATCCTATTGTGTTAGCCTAGAATGGGGACAGACAAATGAGGGTTGACCATTGACCATGTTCGAAACATGGGACCATGTCACAAATGATGTCAGATATCCGTAGGGACGTTGGCCCAAAATGATTGGAGGTCCCTTAGGTCCAACATTCATGGAGATCCCTTAAGCCTAGTATCCATGTCATCCGAGGGTCCTTTTGGATGTGGAAGAGGATGAGGATCTAAATAGCGAGTTCACAAAGCTTGGTCATGGGACGAGGGGAATGTCCGTATGAAAATCCCACACTTCGGGCTCTTTGTCGAAACACATCTGAATACGACAACGAGACGTGTTAGAGAGAGGGAGTAGATTCCTTTCCCATGGGGAGATCATAGTTTAGGGTCGTAGAATTCGGACCATGGATGGGTAAGGAGAGCAGGGGATACATGGAAAGGCGGTTACAAAACCCGACATGAATGAGGACCTAAGCCCTATTTACCATGCATTCTCTGGGGAAGTTCTCGAGTCGAGGGACCGAACACACAGGTTAGGCTGGGCCCGCGTGGAAGTTCCCGGGCGCTCCTACGTATCTCATAAGAATGAGAATCAAGCCATACGTAGTTCTGGAAGGTGGCACAGTAGGGTACCAGTGCCAGGGGAAAAGGGGAGTTTGGGCGTAGCCCTTGCACTTAAAAGAAGAGGAATTTGATGAATCTTGTTTGTTCTTTAAGGTGAATGGTTTTTTTTGTGAAGCAACAGGCCTTGAGTAGTAGGCTGTGGTGTCGCCACAAGGATCAAGCCATGATGGGCGTTGACAAATGGAATGGCACGTGACCAATACCCAATGTGATGTCCTCTACAACGAGGTCACCACAATGCAGTGCCGTTTTTCGTCATGCGGTCAGGACGATAATGTCACAGTTTATGGTCGTATGATAGGACCATGCATGCATTTTATCGTCATGCAGCACAGACGTAGCAGAGACGATGCTAGGCGGGGATTGTGCGCAGTGTCATGAGACACAATCAATGGAGACATGATCCCACATCACACTGTACGCCATTCGGATAGGCAGACCTGAGGCCGAGGGGCCTATACAGAGGTAAGTGGTGAAATAGGGGGAAAGACTGGCTCCCTAATTGGGATGTACCCGAAGATAGGGCGTCCGGGAGGTCCTACGTATCCCATGAGGATGAGAATCAAGCTGAACGTAGTCCCGGCAGGATCTTAGTTTATGGTATTAGAGCTTGGACCATGGGAGCCCCTAAGCATGCCATATTGCAGCTTTGTCCCCCTAACATGCAAAGGTACACTGAGGGATAGCGCCAAAAGTGTCAAGATTCCACCTGGACATGATGGGGTGAAAAATGATGTGAATCATGCAACCAACATTCGAGGAATGAAGGGGTTAATGTGACAAAAGAGGATTACTTCTGACCATGTTTGCAACACAGCATCTTGTCGCGTTAGCCTGAAATGGGGACAAACAAATGAGCATCGACGGCTGACCGTATTCGCAACGCGGGATTTTATCAATTTTTTGTCCAAAACCCTCAGCGGCGTTGGCCCGTAACGGTAGGAGATACCTTGGGTGTAGTATCCAGGCCATTATTAGGGGCCCCTCCGGGTGTGAAAGGTATGGAAGCCCAAATGGAGGGGAACATGAAGCTTGGCAAGTGGAAGGAACTTGATCAAGTTGAATCTGACACTCTTGGTCCTAAACCAGAGTACTCTTAAAACATGGGTTGGTATCTGTATGGAGTCGAGGGACTCAACTTGAGGGTGATTGAGAGATGGTGAATTCTCGGGAGAAGGGGGCATGGTGCCCAAAGCCTTGTATCATACCTACGTATCCCCCTCCTGAGGAGGAATAGACCAAATGGCCTAGGTGACTGGGAGATCAGAAGATCTCGAAGAGGTGGGGCTGGACCCGAAGCCTTGAAATTCAGGTGGTCCTACGTATCCCATAAGGATGGGAATCAAGCCACACATAGTTCTTGAAGGGTTCCTTTTAATGTCATGCTGGACAAGGAATAGGAGGGCTGACCCACAGAACGGGGTGCGCGTGGAGCAGCCATTGCAAACCCGACATGAATGAGGACATAATCCCACACTACGCCACGCAGTCCCGTAGTTGGGGTCCTAAAGGCAGGACCAGAGAGGTGGATTAACTGAACTCAAGATGGACCCAAAGATAAGGGGTCTGGGCATTCCTATGTATCCCATTAAGATGGGAATCATGCTGAACGTAGTTCCAGATGAGAATCTTAGTTTATGGTCTTAGAGCTCGGACCGTGGATGGCGATAACTTCCCGAGTAAGCACATATGTCAACCCGACCCCTAAGCCCATGTGAGCTAAACTCGGTGTGGGAAACAAGGGGGGGGAATCCTCATCGCAATACTTGGGGTGAGTCAAATGGGAGTTGGTAGAGAGCCCCGAAGGACACCTTCGACATAGCTTGTTTCCCCAACGTGCAGATGTGCACGGAGGAAAAGTACCAAGGGTTCCGAGACTCTAATTGGACACGGTGAAGTGATGAAGGGTGTGAATTGTGCACCCGACATTTTGGGCTTAATGAGTTGGCGTGGATATGGAGGAACACTGTTAACCATGGTGGAAACGCAGCGTCCATATCGCATTAGCCTGAGGTGGGAACAACAAACGAGCATCGACCGCTGACCATATTCGCAACGCGGGATTTTATCGACTTGTTGTCTGAAACCCTCGGGGGCGTTGGCCCATAACGGTCATAGAGACCTTGGGCTTAGTATCCAGGCCATTCTTGTGGGTCCCTCCAGGTGTGAAGGATGATGAAAGCCCTGATGCAGGGATACACAAAGCTTGGAAAGCAGGTGCGGAAGTGTCCGAGTAAAACTTAGCATTCCAGGTAATAAACCAGAGTACTTCCAGGCACATTGGTGAACTGCCGCGAAGGGATCGACGAAACAGCTCAGTAGGGAGAGGTACATGGCGGTCATTACGAGACCGATGCGAATGAGGACATAATCCCACACCACACCATATAATCCCCTCATGGAGGAAGGGTAGGCAAAGGGGCCAAAATGGGATGAAATTTCCCGAGGGACGGGGCTGGACCCGAATCATAGACATTCAGGTGGTCCTACGTATCCCATGAGGATGGAAATCAAGCCACACGTAGTTCTCCAAATGTATTTTATCATCATACTGGACGAGGGGCCGGAGGGGCCTCGTAAAGGGAGGGTGTACGACATGGTACATGATCCTGGAGTGAATGAGGACGTAGTCCTACACCACACCGTACACCCCAGGTAAGAGATTGGGCGGAGAGGCCCGAGAAGGCCAAGGGGCCTAAGGTCAGGCATTAGTCAGGAAGGCCTGACTGGTTTGCAGTTTAAAGTCTTGCAAAGAGGACAAGGGTCGGGGACCCGAGGAGGCCAAGGGGCCTGAGGCTGGGCCTCATAAAGGGAGGGCGTACGACATGGTACATGATCCCGACGTGAATGAGGACGTAGTCCTACACCACACCGTACACCCTGGGGAATCGGGGACCTAGGCCAGGGGGCCCGAAAAGGCATTGGGGCCTAAGGTCAAGCATCAGTCAGGAAGGACTGACTGGTTTGCAGTTTAATGTCTTGCAAAGAGGGAAAGGGTCAGGGACCCGAGGAGGCCAAGGGGCCTAAGGCTGGGCCTCGGAAGAGGAAGTGTACGACATGGTACATGATCCCAATGTGAATGAGGACGTATTCCTACACGACACCGTACACCCCTATGGGGAATCGGGGTCGTGGGCCCGATCGCTAGCACCACCCGGGAAGAAATTTTTCATTTCGGGATGGGGTAGAATGAATCACTGCACTCGATGTCTGGGATACCTTGGGGTGGACCTGAAGATCCAGGACACTGTTGACCATGTTCGAAACACAACGTTCCTATGGTGACCCGATATGGAAGCAACAAATGAGCATCGACCGCTGACCAAATTCACAATGCGGGACTTGTATCGGCTTGTTGCTTGAAAAACCTCAGGGGCATTGGCCCGTATCGGCAGGAGAGACCTTGGGCGTAGTATCCAGGCCGTTCTTGGGGATCCCTCTGGGTGTGCAAAAATGATGGAATCCCAGTCAAAGAGTGGGTGGAGCATAGCTGTATCCATCCATGAAAGAGGAAAACATCTCCAGGGGGGATGTACAGCCGGGTCGAGGCTTGCTCGATGCGAGTTGGGGTAAAAGTGTGCACCCTGCCATGTCTTGACCTGAGGGGAAGATTTTGGCTTTTGGGCTGGGCCAACGGATGAAATGTCCAGGTGTTCCTACGTATCCCATTAGGATGGGAATCAAGCCATACGTAGTTCTTGAAGGCCATGCAGTTTAGCGTCGTGCGGTGAGGACGTGGGAGGATAGAAGAACAGGAGTGGGCACATGGTGTGACCCTTACAATCCATGTCCGAGCGGGGGTTGTACGAGCGGGCTAAGGAAGCCTACTCCCTGCTACACAAAAATCCTCCAAGGAAACTACCCCCAGGGGGGATAGTGGAAGATAAATGCTTGGGGCTGGGCTCAAGATGAGGTGTCTGAGCGTTCCTACGTATCCCATTAGGATGGGAATCAAGCCACATGTAGTTCTTGAAATGTAGTTTAACGTCATGCGGGACGAGGAGCATCTCATTTGGGGATATGTAAGGTAGGGAAAGTAACCCGTCATGAATGAGGATGTAGTCCCACACCATACCGTACAATCATGTAAGAGGGTAAGTTGGGGAAAAAAACAAGGGGGCCTGGGGCCAGACCACGGTCCGGGAGACCTGACCAGCTTGCGGTTTAACGTATCGCAGTGAAGACGAGGGGCCAGGGGCCCAAGGAGGCGAAGGGGCCTGAGGCTGAGCCTCGGTCGGGAAGGCCTGACTGGCTTGCAGTTTAACGTCTTGCAGTAAGGACGGAGGGGAGATCTTAGTTTAAGGTCGTAGAGCTCAGACTATTTTGCAGTTTATCGTCTTTCATGACGAAGATGCAGTTTAAGGTCATGCAGGACTTTACAGTTTAGGGTTATGTTGGACCATCTTGCAGTTTAGGGTCGTGCAGGACCCTTTTTCCCTAAGCAAAGTTTCGCTTGAGGAATTTGGCATTGGTGGGAGGGGTTATACGCTCTCCATCTGTGGTCACCAAGGAGTATGCTCCATTGGGGTAAACCATATGGATGATATAAGGCCCTTCCCATTTGGGTTCTAATTTGGGCGGTTTCCTACAGGGGATCATTGGCGCTCGAAGGGCGAGTACCAGGTCGCCCTGTAGAAAAGAGCGGAGACGAACCTTCTTGTCAAAGGCCCTCGCTATCTTGTCCTGATGCCTTTCCAGATTGTGCAGGGCACGAAGCTGGTTCTCGTCCAGTGCTTCTAATTCAGCTAGATGGATCTCGGCTACCTCATCTGATGTCTGGTGATCATAAATAGCAGTGCGTAGCGATGGCAGCTGGATCTCAATGGGTAGGACGGCCTCAGCCCCATACACCAAAGAATATGGGGTCACCTGGGTAGAGTGGCGAGTCGTCATCCGGTAAGCCCAGAGGGCGTTGGGGAGCTTGTTCGGCCAACTTTTCTTGTTCTGACCAACTATCTTCTGCAGAATGTTAGAGAGGGTCTTGTTGAACGCCTCGATCTGTCCATTCGCCTGCGCATGGTAGCAGGAGGTATGGTTCGATCGGATGTTGTACTTGGCGTACAATTTCTTCAGTTTAGCTGCTCGGAAGTTGGTGCAGTTATCGGTGAGGACAGCATGAGGGACCCAAACTGGTGGATAATGTTGGAGCTCACAAAGTCAACAACAGAACGGGCCTTGACCTCTTTGAGCAGAACTGCCTCTGCCCACTTGGAGAAGAAATATGTAGCAGTCAGGATGAACCTACACTGGCGGGCTGTTGCCGGTGGATACGGTCCCACTACATCGAGTCCCCATACCGCAAATGGCCAAGAATACTTGGTGGGGTGGAGGGGCTCCGGCGGCTGACGCAGGAAGTTGGCGTGAACTTGGCACGCGTGGCATCTCTTGGCATACCCAATACAATCATGGATCATAGAGGGCCAGAAGTACCCCAACCTCCGGATCTGATGGGACAGCTTCGACCCAGCTTGATGGGCGCCACAAGAACCGGCATGAACCTCATGAATAACTTGAGGTATCTCTACTCCCTGGATGAAACAGAGGAGGACACCATCAAAACTCCGCTTATAGAGGATCTGTTCAAGACTAGGGCCGCTCTGGAGGGTAAATTGCAGCGCGCGGCATCGGATTCGCTCGTGCTCAGCCCAGTCATCTGGGAGGCGACTATTTTGGAGATACTCGACAAAAGGTGCCCTCCAGTCAGGAATGGCTTCAATCACTGCGTCTGACGAACCCGGGACCCCTGACGTAGAGGGTCTGGTAGTGAGATGACTTACCCGCAGGCCATCAATGTCCTCTTGGGTGATGGGGGAAATGACCCTCCGGTGTGCCACATGTATGATCAAATCATCTTGCTCGGGTTCTGCGAGCGACGCGGCGAAACCAGCCAGGGCGTCTGCTTGGCCGTTCTACGACCGTGGGACATGAGTAACCTCTGGTCGAGAAGAGAATTGGGAAATTAGGTGGAGGGTGTACTCCAGCAACGGTGCAAGCTCCGGCTTCCTGACGACGTAGTCGCCATTAACCTATTTGATTACCAGCTCAGAATCTCCCTTCACATGCCGATGGGGCACATGGATCTCAAGGGCCAGCTCGAGACCGGTGATGAGATCCTGGTACTCTGCCTCGTTGTTCGTACAGCCTTCTGAAAACATGAACGAGTATGGTAGGATGGCCTATGCCGGGGTAATGATGACAATACCCAGGCCCACTCTGTTGAGCTTGGGATCGTTAAGCCTCCTACCATTAGGGCTCCGGGAGGTGCCATCGAAATGAATTTTCCAACATGGGACCGCATGATCGACTAAGAGGATCGTCTCATCATGGAAATCCAGGTCCAGGGATTCATCCGCAGATGTTGTATGGGAAGCTAAAAAGTCTGCCAATGCCTGTCCCTTAATGGCCTTCTAAGGTACGAACCTGATATCAAACTGCTGGAGAATTACTTCCCACTGTGCTAGTCGGCCAGTCAGCATAGGGCGGTCTAGGATGTACTTCAGTGGGTCTACCCGGGAGACCAATTGCACCTCATGGTGCTGCAGGTAATGTCGCAACTTCTGCATGGCGAAGACGAGCGCAAGGCAGCTCTTTTCGATGAGGGAGTATCTCACCTCTGTATCGAGAAGCATGCAGATGAGATAGTAGAGATTGTTCTCAGTACCCTAGTTATTCTTCTGGGCGAGCAGCGCACCGAGGGACTTCTCCAGGGCGGTCACATAAAGGACCAGCGGCTTTCTGGAGACGGGTGGCATTAAGACCGGAGGTTGGAGAAGATACTGCTTGATTTCCTCAAAGGCGATCCGACACTCCTCATCCCATTCGTAGGCGGCGCCCTTCTTCATGAGCCGGGAAAAGGGCTTACACTTTCCGGCCAGATTCGCGATGAATCGGCGTATATAGGCTAACTGGCCTTGGAGGCCTCGAAGCTCCCGAATGTTGCTCGGGGGAGGCATTTGGCTGATGGCCTTGATCTTCTCCGGGTCGATCTCGATACCTCGGTATCTGACAACAAATCCCAGAAACTTCCCGGAGGTGACCCCGAAGGCACACTTCAGCGGGTTCATCTTCAGGTGATGGGAACGGAGGAAACCGAACACTTTCTCGAGATCATTGAGATAGTCCTGGCACTGACATGATTTGACTAAGAGGTCATCCACGTAGTATTCTACCAATGTCCCGAGGATCGGCTTGAATATGCGATGCATGGCCCTCTGATAAGTGGCACCTGCATTTTTCAACCCGAATGGCATAACCTGGTAGCAAAAGGTACCTTGGGGAGCCCTGAAGGCAGTGGACTCCTCATCTTCGGGGGCCATCCGGATATGGTTGTACCTGGAATACCCATCCATAAAAGAGAGAGCCTGGAACCCGGCTGTGGCGTCAATCAATAGCTCTGTCACCGGGAGTGGGAAGTCATCCTTTGGGCAGTAGCGATTGAGATCACGGAAGTCGATGGAGACTCTGATCTACCCATTCTTTTTCCTGACTGGCATAATATTGGCAAGCCACCTGGGGTACTGGACCTCCTTAACGAAGTTGGCTTTGATTAGCTTATCAACTTCGGCCTCAACCATAGTGCCATGAGAAGGGTGAATCTTCCTGGGAGGATGCTTAAACCCACGATGTTTTGCCGGGAGGCCCAGACGGTGAACAGCTACCCGGGGATCCAGTCCTGGCATCTCGTTATAACTCCAGGCAAACAGATCATGGTGTTGTTTGAGGAAGTCTACGTACTGCTGCCGCTCCTCGAGGGACATGGCTGCACTGATCAATGTGGGTCTCGGATCTGCCTCGCTACCAAGGTTCACCTGTACCATTTCATCGACCATGGTAGAGACGCCTTCTTCAAAGGCGGGGGGAGCCTCCTCCATGTCTTCCTCCCCACCCATGGGGGAACGTCCTGCGACGAGAGATACTTCTAGGCTATCACAGCCTGAGGGGCAGCTGGTGCCGGCTCGGGCAGCAGTGGTCATCATATCAGGAGAGTCACATGCCATTGAGACCATAACAATGAAGGCAGTCGATCCTATCCCATCTGGCCTTCGGCCTAAGGGGCCCCGTTTGTTGACATCAAAGCAGTGGTGACGTGTCGGACTGAGTCGGTTAATTCCAGCCCGGCAGAAGAGACACGTATGGCACACCACCGTTGTCATGATCTTGACGTCCCGGTACCGTACAAGGGTAGGAAGTTCCGGGATGACCTGAGCCTGGTTGATGTAGGAGTACGAGGTGATTTTCTGTCATCGCTTGGACATGGGAACATGCCTTCCTTGCGTACCCGAAACAACAAAACATTTCCCCATGTCGGGGGTCGTGACTTCCAACCGGTGGATCAGGAGGATGTAGGCGTCATCCATGCTTTCCCAGGGATCACTTGTGACCGGGGCGGGTTCATCCTCACTTATTAGGATCTGTTTATCCTTGCTTTTGTAATAACCCACATCCAGATAGCGGGCCTCACAAGAAGCAAAAGGGGACTCATCTCATTGGAGTACGCCTACTCGGCTGTTGAGCGAGTACTTGAGGCACTAGTGGTACGACGAAGGGACCGCTACATGTAGATGGAGCCATGGCCTACCCATCAACGCGTTGTAGGCGGTGTCCTGAGAGACGACCATGAACTCGGTGCTGGCAATTAAGCCACCGAACTGAGTCTTCAGGTGGATCTTGCCAACTGGGGCTTTCTCGGTCCTGTCGTACCCCTGGATCCTGAGATCAGAGGGAGTCAAATCACCTTCAGATAGAACCAGCTTTCGCAACGTCCGGGTCGGAATTAGATTGATTCCGGAACCCGTGTCAACGAGGCAGTGGCGGACTTCCACATCATTGAAGTGACCAGTGATGTACAGCGGGCGAATGTGCCCATGTATAGGAGGGTCCTCATTTTCACCGGAGAAAGAGATAACCGTCTGACATTCGGCGTTTTCAATCGCCTCGGTATGGAAGGCTTCTGCAGCTGATACCTCCGTCTCAAACTGGAGGGGGCTCCGTAGGGCCTCGGAAAGTGCCTCGCGCATTTCGGATGACAGGAGAAGGGTCTCAAGGATGGAGAGCCTCGTCGGAATGCTGGCCAGGTGCTTCAGGACATCATACTTTTGTGTCAAACGCAAACCTCTACTTACAGGAGGTCGCTCGGCACTTGGAGGCACAGCGGGTCCTGCTGGTTGAACAAGCGATCAGCTAGTACTGGGTACATCCTGCTGCCTACTAGTTGAAGCCTGGAGAGTAGTCGCCGGACTAGGATTGGACGGCGGAGGCTGGCCTGTAGCCGGGCGAGACTGACTGTGATACGAATGAGGCAGCTCTCCCCGATCCAGTAGCACGAACGGCGGTGGAGGTAGATCTGAGTGTGTTAGATGGGGTTGCGCGTGCTGAGATATGCGCTGAGTCTGCTGCCTGGTTTCAGTAGCGTGCACGGCTTGGCCAAAAGTGCCCGTTGATGTACCTCTATGACCGGTGCGGTTGCGATTCCACTAACATTGACGTCGGCTGGGAACGTTGGGGAGGTCCGCCTGGCGCCCCCCCCTCGTTGGGGGTCATATAGGGCTTTACCAGCTCCACGGTGCTAACCGAAGCGTACCCCTGGCTGTCGCTCGAGGAGTCATCCACCGCTCGGCGGATTTTGGGAGGAATCCCCATTTCAGGGGGCATAAAATCGCTGAGAGTGAGGGATGACGACGGCACCGGCGGTGCGTGCTGCTTCTTCTTGTGTCACCGCTGCTTGCCCTTTTGGGAAGAGGCCGATTGTGAAGATGATGTGGAGGCACCGGCTACCTCGTCTGAAGGTTCCAACTACTTTAGGCGCGCCCGGATGATACCATGGGCGCGTACAACGGTTTTTCGAGCCATCCAGTCATCGTATTTCTGGGATCCGCGGCTGGGGACCTACTGCCACTCGCCTTCGCTGTCGTTGCCGATCTCTGATCCTGCAAAGACACCCACCACTTGTGCCGGTGTCGGGCCCAACTTGACTATGTTGTTATTGACCTGGTCTTGAAGCCAGTCTTTAAACACATAGCATTGCTTGAGGGTATGCCCCAGAATCCGATGATAAGGGCAGTAGTTGGGGTGATCGGTGAGATTTGCCTCTGCCGGCCTTCAGCACTTGGGCAGGCGCATGATCCCTTGCTCTAAAGCACTTTGGAAATAGCCAGGAACCTAATTTTCGTTAAACGAATAAGTCTGGAGCCTTCTTTCCAGATAGGGGGACCTGGGGCCTGGCCCTGACGAGGGGCCGGAGGGGCCTGCAGAGGAGGTGGCGCCTGATTGTCTCGCCTAGGTGACGGTGGCGCATTGCGCGGAGGAACCTGTCGGTTCTGAGGCTGTCACTGCTAGGCAGGAGCCTATGCTTGAGGTGGAGGACCTCTGCGGGGTTGCAGGGGTGGTGCCAACAGCAGTAACTCCAGCTGCCTCGGGGATTCTATTTGGGCCACCATGGCGGGTTCAGCCCTAGCGGTCCTCCTGGCTGGGATCATAGGGGGCAACAAACGCGTCTGACTAGCCTGTTGCAGGGCTTCCTCGAGGCGCTGAGCCTTATCTGAGAAATCTCTGAACCCTCCAGGGTAGTTCTGGGTGATCAGGGAGGGTACCAGCTCTGTCTTGACGTTCTACACACACATCGTCAGTAATTGCTTCTGAGCCAGTGGCATATCGAGAGAATACATAAGTCCCTTCCATCGGGCGATGAAATCTGCGACTCGTTCGTCAGGCCTCTGCTTGCACTTGAAGAGGTCCGCGATGCTGGTATTCTATGTGGTGGAGCTGAACTGGTACAGGAACTATCGGCGGAGGTCCTCCCAACCGGTCACCGATCCGATAGGGAGATGGCTGTACCAGACGAATGCCGGACCTTCCAATGTCTGTACAAAACATCGGAGTTTGGCGACTTCTTGCTGGGCCGGGGCCCCCAGCATGGGACCACACCTGGAAGAGAAATGAGCCAAGTGCTGGGGCGGGTCCCCTGTCCTGTTGAAGGGTGAGAAAGTAGGGTTCCCAAAACCTGGAGGTGCGGGCATATCATCCACCCACGCGGGATATGGCTTGCCATCCGGTGGGACTGCCACCTGCCGCGTTTCTAACGCTTCAAGGCGGGCTGTGAGCGCCGCAATAAGGTCATCTGGGCGGGGGTCCCTGTCTTGACGGGGATCCCTAACCACAAGTGTATTTCCAGGTTCTTCAACACGGTAGACGGCTTCGGCCGCTCGTGGGTCAACTGGCTGGACGACCTGCGGGGCGACTGGGGTAACCCTTACTGGATTCTTCAGATTGCCCCGCTGCTCGGGAGGGTTCGGCGAGATGTATCGCGCCCTCTTTCCATACGTTCGAGCTTCTGCCCTGTCTGCGGCAGCAGCATGATCAGGGTTGCCCGGAGGCATCTCACCGGGGGGAACTTGTTCCTGCCCCTGCTGCCCCGGCCTGGGATTACCATAGTCGGGTCGCCGCTCTGCGGCGCGCTCAGCCAAGAGTTCGTCAACCAGCCTCTTCTACTCAGCAAGCTGTTGGATTAACGTGGCCTTCTCGGGATCTTCGTCCGTTTTCTACACAGAGGCAGACGGGTCAGAGTGCTTGACAATTTCGACGTGCTCTTTACCCTTGCCGGTGTTTCGACTGAGTACCAGCGACTCGGTTGGTACGGGGAGGCCTAGCAGGTTCCTCTGCTGACGGGTGACTCTGCCTGATGGGTCCAGCAGTGGCGGTACGCCCTCGGAGGGTAAGTCTCCATCAAAGAATTCGAGCTCATCTTCCTTGTCCACGATGTCGGCCATGTGGACCGCGATGCCTCTCGGGGGCATGTCCTCGATGTCGCATAGTTAATCAGGCTTCCATCGGATAGGTTCGAAGAGGAGAGCGGCATAGTGTCCCCAACCACGGACATTCACATTGGGGGTGGATTCCCTGACGATTCTATGGAGTGCTTTAAAACTATGAACGCATTTCCGTTAAAGGGCACTCTAGTGGCCTGGCGACTCAGGGTGCTGGGCCACAAGGAGTGCGGCCGCATCGATCAGGTGGTACTGCTCGCCGATTTCTTCGAAGTGCTCCCGACTTCTTGGGTACACCACCTATTCGTAACGGAGGCGGAAGTGTGTCGCCCATAGGGTTCGACAAAAGCACCCCACTTCTTCAGGGGTAAGAGACTCCGGTATGCGAAAGTTCAGCACTGCCGTCGGCCAGAACTTCTCTGGGAAGTAATCCGCTGCAAGAATACTCAAGAAGATCCTGGGCTTGAACTCAGGGTCTGGCCCTGTATTGCCCCACTCGTCAACCGGGGGCGGCTGAGGGACCAGTAGTGGTATCGAGGCAGACCTGTGGGATAGCAAACTTAGCGGTGGGGAATACGGTGAACGAGCCGACTGGCTGCCGAATTCCGGGCCATCCTCCGAAGAGCAAGGTGACCTGGCCACGATGTCACTGTACGATGGGCTGATAGCCACAACTTCCGACACAGGAATCGCAACCACCGGTGACAGTTCATGTCGTCGTTTTACCGTCGCCGGCCCCCAAAACAGCTCTCCGTGATCTCTGGTAGAGGTAGAGGGTGCTTCTAGTGACGATGGCGGTGATTGCGCAGTCGAGACCTGCGGAACTCCCAAGATCTCTTCCTCCTGGATGTACATGCGGAGAGAGATGGGAATATGGTGGACCTCGTATTCTGGGAGGATGAGGCTGACGCGTCTGGTTCCTGCAACAGTCCTTGATGCGGAGGTGCGGGGAGAATATTCCATCATTGAGTCACACTTCGCATCAGAGTCGGAGAAGCGGGCAGGTTTGATCTCCACCCGGGCTTTCCCAGGACTCTTCTTGTGGTGGCAATGACCTGCTCTCCTGCCCCGGGGTGGCTCTTCGGGACAGGGTTGATCCCTATCAGGCAGCCTCGGGACGACGCTGGTACCGTGGCAGAGAGGTATCCCGCTCGAGATAGCCGAGGTGCGAGGGGCACCGGGGCAAATGTCGAAGGGTACATGGGGAGGACCCCCATGAACATCACCCATGTAGGCGGAGCCTCTGTTGGAATTGGCAGGAGCATGGGGAGGACCTCCATGGTCGCTGCGGGCGGAGCGAGGCTGCCCTTCACTTCTCGAGTTGCTGGGGCGAGGAGGACCTTCTCCTGTTGCGGAGAGGACGTAGAGAGGCCCCCCACGTTGGAGAAGGACCGGATGGACGGCTCCTTCAGATCAGCGGTCAGGGGAAGGAGGATGGACTCTGTACCCTGTACAGTGGGCGCGGGAAAGATTTCCACGCTGAGCGTCACTACCGCGGGGCAGGTCTTCCTTCGGGATGGGGGTAGCACGAGGCATGCCTCCATGACGAACTTCGGAGCAAGGAAGTCCCACGCTCTATGGAGTAGTGGTACGGGGAGGACCTCCGTACGGGGTGACATCACCGCGGGTTAGTTCGCGGCGATCAGCACTTGGGCCCACAACCATGAGAGTCAACCCAGCCTGCCCACGGGGCGGTTGGGGTCTCGATCCTAGTTGGGTAAAGGAGTGCCCCTACTCAGTGTATGAGGGGGCTTCATGATGCACGTCGATGGTGGCTCGGGCCACTGTAGCTGTCGACGTCGACGTGCCTAGGCGGGCGTCGTCCGCCCAGGCCCGGCGTTGACGTTGGGTCAGGCGAGCCGGTGCAGGTGCCGCAGGGGCATGGCCTGCCTGCTCTTCCCACAGGACCGGACGGCGGTGCTGACGCAGCAGGGTGGGAGCTCTCGCCTAGAGCCCTTGGGTCGGGACCCTGAGTGGGCTGAGCCGGACGGCACCCGCCTCTTCGGCGTAGGGCAAGGAGTCGTCAAGGTGCTCCGGGGACAGGCTCCCGAAACGGTTGAACGTTGGGGTGGGGAGCAGGGGATTTTTGCGCGGCCTGTTAGGGCGGCGTTGACAGCGGGGCCTGGACGCCTCCAGGTCCAGGTGGGCCGTATCCCTGGTTGGGATGACCCCTTCCTCCTCATACCTGCGCACGAGGTTGTTGATCACCCTTCGCTGGATGACCTCTGTTGGGGAAAGGGGGCGTGGGCGCCCTGTATTCCACGATGTGGTAGCCGTCGTGGCGGTAGCAACGCCATGTGGGGTGGCTGTGGCGATGTTGCCCCTGCCCCTGCGTAA
The DNA here is from genome assembly GCA_963277665.1 of Viscum album. Lineage (NCBI taxonomy): Eukaryota > Viridiplantae > Streptophyta > Magnoliopsida > Santalales > Viscaceae > Viscum > Viscum album. The sequence goes on along the minus strand of OY728150.1, from coordinate 610,474,342 downwards.
GCTAGCGAGCGGTGATCGTGTCTCTGTAAGAGAAACCTGGTTCCTGAGAAACGAAGGGATCAACTCATCATCACTAAGAGGGAAAGGGATCAACAACCAGTGCCCCAGCGTCCTTCCATTCTCCACGTCTGTAAAAAGGATCCACGCCAACACGCTACAGAATGGAGTGCCCCACGTTCTACTGCCCCGACTTCTGGTGAGTTTCACGACAGGCCCGCCATTTGCTTGGCGGGACCAGGCGCCGGATATCTGGATCCGGTGACTCATCAATCTACTGGTGTATCGAACTCTACTAATCCCTATATTGAGGAGAAGACATTCACGTCGGGTTCACCATTTCTGTTTCTGACGCTTCCGCCGGGGCGCGCGCGCATCCGTCCGTCCGCGGAGGAGGACGCGCGGCTTTGTTGCCCCGCATTCCCTCTTTCCAAAGGAGGGCGACATTCGTTCCTTGTTCAGGTATATCTGCTCCTTGATGGAAACGAGATGATGGGATGTCGGTTCTTCCCTCTGTGGATTCCTCCTCGGAGATCATTACCTAGTCTGGGTCTCCCTCATAGATTTCATACGTAGTTCGTGAAACTCTTCCCAGTGCCATGTTTCCATGGACGCTGGTTAATTACGCTGCTTCTGTCAGGACATTTCAAAGGGTCCGGTCAGGGCAGCAACCTTTAGTCAGGGGAGTAGTCACGTTGAGGCATCAGTAGCGTGTCTGGATGCTGGGGAACCTGGCATGTCTGTCTGTTGTCCCTGGTCACAGGGCTTCTCGAGGGTGTGGAAGCCCGAGGCATCCCACATCGAACGCGTGGAATTATATTCCATAAACACATCTCTGAGGTTTTCCTCAGCTTCCCATGTTTAACACAGGGTATGCTGCGAGTTTAACGTCCAGCAGAGACGGATCAGCCCGATCAGAGCATTAGATAAGGTAGATCGGACTGAGGTATTTCCCTTGGAGGGATGTCGATACCGGGGCCAGCCGATGGGCGGCTGTGAAGAGGAGCATACCGACATGGTCTCACCGAGATATGACGGTCCGGACGAGAATCGGGATGGGTGATGGATGGATGAATGAAGTGGAGGGGGGATGAAATGGGACCATCGCAGGGGTGACAATGAAGTTGGGCTTGAGCCTTAGAGAGGCTTTCTATGTATCTCCGTGGTAGGGAATCAATGTCCGCGTAGTTCGGGATGGTGCTGGTAAACTGACATGAAGATGGACCCTGGCCCGATGAATGTCGTTAGCGAACCAACGTGAAGGTGGGCCTTGGTCCGATGGGAATCGTCAGCATGCCGACGTGAAGGTGGACCTTGATCTGACGAGTGGTGGGCTTGAAACTCTAGAAGGCTTCCTACGTACCATTCCTTGACATGGATCAAAGACCTCGTAGTTCAGGGGGTTTCATCGGTGAACCGGCGTGAAAGTAGACCGGTGGGTCCACTAGTAGTGGGCTTGAACCTCGGGAAGGATTCCTACGTACCATGCCTTGACATGGATCAAAGTCCTCGTAGTTCATAGGATTGATGGAATACAATTTAACGTCATGCAGGACGGTAGTGAACCCTGACATGAATAAAAGACGAGTGTTGAGTGTCGGTGAACCGACGTAAATGAGGGACCTTGGTCTCATGGGAGATGGGCTTGAACCTCTGGGAGGATTCCTACGTACCATGCCTTGACATGGATCAAAGTCCTCGTAGTTCAGATTGGGGAATACAGTTTAACGTCATGCGGGACGGGGGTGAACCGATGTGAATGAGGTCGGAACTACCAGATGGTGGGTTGACTTGAACCTCAGGAAGGCTTCCTACGTACCATGCGTTGACATGGATCAAAGACCTCGTAGTTCATATGGGGGCCTTGTCGGCGAACCGACATAAAGGTGGACCTTGGTCCTATGAGTGGTGGGCTTGAACCTATGGAAGGCTTCCTACGTACCATGCCTTGACATGGATCAAAGTCCTCGTAGTTCAGGTGGGAATGGGTGTGCAACTTAATGTCATGCAGGAAGAAGGGAGGAGCATACAGTTTAACGTCATGCTGGACGAGGGTGAAACTCGACGTGAATGAACGACCGAGCAATGTGGCTTGAACCTCATAGAGGCCTCCTACGTACCATGCCTTGACATGGATCAAAGACCTCGTAGTTCAAATAGGATGAGTCGCAACGGCTTACCGTTGGACCGGAACGGAGTTTAACGTCGTGCTGGACGTGAATGGGACCCGACGTGAATAGACGAAGGGTGGGTTGAACCACATGAAGGCTTCCTACGTACCATGCCTTAACATGGATCAAAGTCCCCATAGTTCGCTATGGGTTCATTGGTGAACCGACATGAAAGTAGACCCGGGGGTCCACTATTGGTGGGCTTGAACCTCGTGAAGGCTTCCTACATACCATGCCTTGACATGGATCAAAGACCTCATAGTTCAGGTTTGGGAACACAGTTTAACGTCGTGCTGGACGTGGGTAGAACTCGACGTGAATGATGATGGGTGGGCTTGAACCTCATGGAGACTTCCTACGTACCATGCCTTGACATGGATCAAAGTCCCCGTAGTTCGCTTTGGGTGGGGGTCAGGGTCGGTGCCCACTCTAAGCCCACGTGAGTCATGCTCGGTGTGAGAAACAAGAGGTTGCAAGGACCTGACGATCACGTCGCGAAGGATGCGTCCGTGAGAAGCAAAGAGGGGCTTACGTGTTAGGTGGACCATGGTGTTGGGACTTACTCCAAGATGGAGGCCCATGGTGCGACAATGCGCAGAAAAAATGGACCTTGGTCCAACGATAGGGGGGTGCCTCATTCCCTATCACGCCCTCTACTGACCTTGGTAGTGGGGAAGTACAGAGATGCAGAGGTGCAGCTATCCGTTGGGGCACGAGGTCGAGTCACAGTTTAACATCATGTGTTGAGGACGTGGTGCTTGGCAGTTTAACGTCCTGCATCTCAGACAAGGTGGGTTCACTCCAGACCCCTAGGACTTACATAATCAGTACCCTCTGGTCCTTGGGGAAGGGAAGGTACCAGTAAGGCCATGGTCAAAGGGGGTTGTGGAACGAACCATCGAGGGGTCCACGTTAGCATGGATATGCGAAGAAGCAATAACCGTTAGCATGCCTATGCGAAGAAGCATTAGGCAAAGCAACACCGTGGGTGGTGCTGTCCATGAGACTTTGAAATCACATCGTGCAAACCTGGAGGGTCGCACGGGAAGAGGAGTCGCTAAGCAAAGGATTGTGCTTCGCGAAGTGGAGTGCCTAGGACTTGGCATGGGGCATGGTTGTGGGGGAAAGGTGCTTCGTGAAGTGGAACAGTGTTCACGGAGCTCTGCCTTGCGAATGAGAGGTGCCTCGCGAAGCAGGGTCCTACAAAGCAGTGTGCTTGGCGATGTGTAGCGATCCTGCCTTAGCATAGGGATCACTAGTATGGGTTGGGTGTTTCGCGAAGCATAAGTGCTCCGCGGCTGCCCGGGTTCCCTTGGGAATCCCCTTCCTTCGCGAATTCCCTTGAGCTTCACGAAGGGCATCCCTCTCGGAAGAGGGGCTCAAAACGAGACAAAGCAGAGGCGTCTTGCGAAGTAGGAATACCTCGCGGAGCTCATGATTGTCGGGGCAAAGAGTGCTTCGTGATTCGGGTGGGGAGAAGCCGAAAGGTTGGATTGTCCATCCTCGGGACTCAGGGGGAGTCCGGTATTAATAGGGAAGGGGAGCCGTGAAGCAGAACTCGCGCGCCGCCTCCGGTGCTTCGCGGCGGCTCATGAACGTCAAATACGTTAGCGGAAAATCACCGCCTCCGATGCTTTGCAACGGCTCGCGAACGTCAAATGCGTCCATGGAGAATCACCGCCTCTGGAGCTTCGTGGCGGCTCGCGAACGTCAAATGCGCTCACGAAGACTTACCGCCTCTGGAGCTTCGCGGCGGCTCGCGAACGTCAAATTCGCTCGCGAATACTTACCGCCTCTGGAGCTTCGTGAGGTCACGATGGTCGGGGCGCTTCACGGCGGTGCTTCGTGGCGGTGCTTCACGGCGGTGCTTCGCGGCGGTGCTTCGTGGCGGTGCTTTACGAGGTAGCCTGCCAACCTTCTTTTTCGTCCATCCCTTTCGGGCAATATTTTGGCACCAACAGATCCTTTCTAGGGTCCTTCCATACTGTCATCTTTATCCTCACCAGGATCATTCTCCATCACGACACGAGATCATGAGGAGTTGTTATATGTATTGGTAAATGAAGATTAATTGACATATTTTCCCCTAGCAATATCTTCCTTCAAACCTGAAGTGGTGATCTATGTCATCTCGCCTTTTTATTACATAAATATTCATTACATTTTACACACAGAGGATCTTTGAAGTATTGTGTCTTGGAAATAAGGAACATAATACATGAAAAAAACATAAAAAATTATTCTAAACCACTTGAAAGGCTTCATCATAGGTTCATCCTATGTATAATTAATACATCTCATATCATGGAGAAATATAATAAATGAAAGGGTGATCATAAGACTCAGTAATGAAAACAAGTGAAACAGTTGACATATGATCTTGAGCAATATTAAAAATAACATGATAAAATTCATAAAGGAATAAGAAATGGAAGAATAAGAATGTCATAATAAAAATATCTGAAATCATAAATTTAATAAGTGGATACAACATTTCATTTAGACATTCATGAACATATCACCAAGTTTATCCCCGAGGTTTCATAAAAATTACCAAGGATATTCACCAAGGTATTTTGATACTTGTCATCTCTAGAGATTAACTTGATTACCCAATGCATTGTAGAGATATCAGGGAACACCCAAAATATTTGTTTATTTACATTTGATCCACATAGATCATAATAAAACATTTCAAAAATAACTCATAGAGAACAAAATAAATGGGTTTCATTTCAAAATGCTGACGTTTTAAAAGTTTTAAAAATGGTGATTTTTTCATTTATATCCCATGGAAAAGAAGTGAGTGTTATATGTATATAAATTAAAGAATCTAATATATCTTATTTTTATATTTATTATCACCCATAGAAACAAAATAGGTCTGGGTATTCACATAAATTAAACAAAAGAGAAATAGAGAAAAATTTTGAGGTGAAATTTATAGAGCATAACGACTATATATCATGGTTTTAGAAAATTATAAAAGAGAGGGGACAAGGGTCCCCCATCCATAAATGAACCATTTTGAAGTATAGGTACATAAAAAAAGAAATAATATCATGGTGTGGACATTTTAATGACACACCACATGAAAAGGAAAGAGAAAGCATGATTTCTTTTACGAAAATTCGTCACCCTAATGGTGTCAAATAAAAATTCAGAAAATCAATTTATGAGAGAATAAAGGGTATCTAATAATTTGGAAATTATATGGGAAGTAGTAAAGATATATAAAAATAACCACCCTCATAATAAAATGGAAATTATATAAATAACATAATGGAAGTCATGACTTAAAAGAGGGGGGGGTGGGTGAAAGGTTCCCTAACCTTGAAGAGTAACTTCGAATGATTGAAGGTTGGTACCTTGGGAGGCATGAGGGAACCTTGGGAGGACTCCTTGGGAGGTAAGGAGACCAGAAATTCGTTGAGGAGTATTTGGGAATGAAATGAATAAGGGAAATGGCTTGTTATATATATGAAAAGTGAGGGAATAAGTTATTAATTTATAAGGGACACCTCATCAGTGGTATTTTCCAATCCATGGGATTTCCCATGGAATTTGACCATGGTAATGGCCACATGGGACACTTCATATCATATCACACTGTTAATAAGTCTACTAGAATGCTTAAATCATTATTACATCATTAATGATGTCATTAGACACCCAAAACTCAAAACCTTCTTTTACTATTCAATGAAAATTCAACTGTTTCAGAAAAATCCCAAAAATATCACTCTAACCTAATATCAATGTTCTAAATTAAAAAATGCACTTTATTTTATGAAAATAATTTTCTAAATAATTTTTATTTAATTTTTAAATAAATTCTTTATTTATTAAAAAAAACAACTCTAAAACTATAACTCATTTCGTAATTCCTTAAGAATCAATCAAGGTCCCATAACATTATCGTATAACCATAAGAAAATAAAGTAACAATTTATGATTTAATTTTATGAAAATAGATTTCCATTTTAAATTGTTATATTAATTAAAAAAGTTTAATAAAATATTTATTACATAAAAAAATTCCAAAACATAAACTATGATTGTTTTTTAACTTTTAAGTTGTCTAAAATGACTTTATAAATTCATGGTTGAAGTTTCTATTTTTTTGGTTGATTTACTATTCATTACTATTCATATGGGTATGTTACTATTCATATATTACTATTCACTAAATATAAAGTTGATCTTATTAAACTCTAAATTTTTTACTAAACACAACTGTAGAAGACCATTTTTTTGAAAATCAATTCACATTATAAATTAATTAATGTTTACATAAAAATTTTAAATTTCCCTTTTTCCAAAATTCATTAGTAATATAGAACTATAAATTCGTCCTACATTTATTTGGATATTTGAAATTCACAAACTTTATCATAAGAAGAAATAACAATTTTATTTATATAAGAGGAATAAACAAAGCAACTAAGGTCTTGTTACATATCCCCTTATAACACCAGCGTAGGACTTAGTGTAAGGTGTGCTATGGTAATAGAATCTTGGGGTGGCTCGGACAACATTGACCAAGTGGTGATTTCTATCAACTTGAACTTCATCCTTGGGCGATTTTGTTCAAGAATCATATGTCGATGTTCGTCTTGGGCTTGCTCCAGAGAAAAGCCCAGTGATGCTACCACCTTCCCAAGCTCCGACAGATGGGCTTCATATGGCACAAGTCTACTGGATGAGGCCATTCAATCTTCTTTCTGAATTAATTAACCATGAAAACTATATTTATAAAAACAAAATGTTAAGATTATAGTTTCCAATAGTCATATTGACCAACGTTCATATTGACCAATTGTCATAAAATAGTCGAAACCCAACGGTCTCATTTTAATTATACACACTTCATTAATTAAATTATATAGATTTGTTGAGTATAAAATAAAATAAAACACAAAATTAAGAAAATAATATAATTAATATGTTCAGGGCATTACATGATCAGGATAGAATCTTATATTTACATGATGATTTTGTCGATACCACCCCAGAGTGGTGTCCAAACATGTTGAAGATTTTCAGCTCTGGTGGGATTCTCCCCACTCACCAGTCCACCACCACAACAATCTAAATCAATGCCATTTCCAGTTCATCATCCACATCCAATTGAAGATTGGGGGAATCAATATTCGGATACCATCTTTGAATAAATAATTGTGTGGGTCACCGTTTTGGTGGATCAGATAACTGAGATGTTCTAGCCGATTGCTACTTTAGATTTGGACATCCAAGAGTCGCACACCCAAGACAACGTCAGGTGCTTGAACCAAACCATCTCGGCAATACATTTTCACCAAAAAAAATCATTAGATGTATTAACTAAAGAGTCAGTAGAATTACAATGACATCATCTAGTAGTGTCTCATGGTCGACTTAGCAGCACTTAGAAAGGATCTCCACCCTACATTGCCTGGTTGTTACTAGAACCTCTAGAAATGATGCATCCAGATCATCATAGTGCTTCACATAATTATTCAAGATGTGTCCCCCACATCTAGATTCATGGATAGTGATAGTATTCTACTCTTCACTTTAGTTTCATCCTATGCCAACCCGATTTTTCCGGTGACATCGAGGACATGTCATCGGGTATAGTCACGGTGAATATGGATGACTATAATTTTCTCAAGGAAAAGAATACTTAGGAATGGATTGATGAATAATAATCATCTACTCGGGTAGAAAAATACCATTTTGACACACATACATGCATTATCTCTTGCAAGAAAAGACAACTTCTTGGCCTTGTAGAGCCCTTTAAGCCATTTCATTTTGGTCGAGACCCCAATAAGGGAAAATGAAATATGGATAGTTAGGACCTCTTACCCATATAGTTAAATGCAGAAGATAATGTATGAACTATATATATCCATGTTTCTTCAAAACATTACAAAATAAGAAAAATATTATTGAATTGTTCCTTGAAATGTGCCTTGCAGAATAGCACCTAGACTATGATGATCCTCGGTATGATCCCGACCTTCCCCCATTGGGGTGGTAGGGGATGATATAGGTTATTATGAGAGAGATTCCTCTTATTGATCTTGAAAATAATATTTATCCTGATAGGTTATAGGTGAGACCCCATAGAACATTACTATGAAATGCATAACCAAATCCACTAGAGCTATGTGAGAATCTTCATCGATTCCAAGCTCTACTGGTAGTTCCTCCAATAGATCCTCTTCTCATTCCACTAATTGTTCCATGAGTATTTGAGCCTTCCTATAACATTGAGTATCCTGATAAAAAAATGGTGGTGAGGAATCCTCATTACGATAATAATCTCCATCAGGGTGATCTGATGGATTCTCTCATTTCCCACCATGAGGCCCTTGAAATGTGAAAGGTGGAAATCCCACCTGATGGAATGTTATACCCAGCATGGGTTGATGACATGAAGACACCCCAAAATTAAATGAATACTAAATTATCCCATTTCAATGTGATGGGTGACCCACTAGATTATCTAGACCACTTTATTTCAATGTGTGGACCCATTCTTGGAACTCTATTACAGTTGGATGTCGCCAAGCTATTGTGCTTTGTACCGAAACTGGTAGGGCTGACATTCATTTCGTACAGCCAATTACCCAACTATTCCATAGTTTTTTGGGATGATCATAGTAGGAAATATGTTTATCAATTCACCTATATCACCAAGAAGACCTGAATTTTTTACCTCTTAATGTGAAACAAAATTACGGATGTGCAAGTCACAAACATTTTCGTTAGGTGGAAAGGTCCAATGTATTCACAAGACATGCCACAAAATCAAGAAAATATTTTAATGATATGTGTGGGGAATGTTAAGAATAGACTATTTACATCCCTCACCACTAATAATTTCTCATTTGGATTTCTATATTTCTCTAAAAAGGATCAATTCTTATAGGAGGCATTACAACTGGCCATGTTGGCACACCCATTTCCTTCAACTGCTCCTGCAATAAGATCCTATATGGTCTAAATTACTACCAATACAAAGGTAAAAGTCCCTAAACCATTAGATATATTTCCATTAAACCAACATCTATAGCCTCGCCAAGGGAAATATCTATAGGCCCAGCCACAGGCTCAGCATTTCCCACATCTGTATAGGCCAATGAAACTTTATCAAGCACCTCTACCTAGGAGTGACAATAAAGTTCCACAACCTAATCAGGCTTTGACCCCTCATTAATGATGGGCTCCTAGGGTACCTCTCCCAGATTGGAGAAGCTGAATATAATAATTTGTAAAAGCTTAGGTCCCCATTTATTTCCAATGTTCCTTAGATCAGGGAATCACAAGGTTTCCGGAATGTAGCAAGCCCCCAGAGGCTGATCTCATTAATCATCTCAAGTATTGTCTTAATCACTGATTCCTTAGACATACCCTAAAATGGTGATATTCTATTAATGTTTGTCTATAAGATTATATCAATAACAACATATTCAGACTGGTACCTACTCTTCCACATGTGGCGTGCATCTTTACAGAGCATGATAGTGATAATGAAGATTAATGGTTGCAGGTCTCCAACCATGGGACCACATAGTATAATGACTGGTTGGATCATTCGATAGTTTATAATGCCCATGGTATCATTAATTCCCATTTTAATAATCATAATTCGCATGAGGTAGTAATTCATCATTTATCTGCCAATTCTGTATCCACATCTCATCCATCCTCCTCTCATAAGTGTAGGCACCAGCAACTCATGGGAAAACAAATCCCCTTGCCATTTTTGAAGCCGTATCACACTCTTATATAACCCATTCCCCCAGAAACGGGAGTATCTATTTAGTGATGATTGGGAGTATATCCTATTGAATTCCATCAAATTTGGGTACCCTTATATGGTTCCCAGAAATGATTAGCATTAGACAGATCCTCCAATATTCCATGTCGAGGCCATTGTTAGTGTGGTTGTGGCTACATAAATCATTGAAATGCACTATGAGAAATTTACTGCCATTCCATAAGTTCCACCATGACAATGAAACAAGTTCAACATAGATAACCACATGCACAATCCTCTCATCCCATATCTTAATATTCTTTTCCACCATTTTTTAGTTACTCGATCAGGAAAAGATAGCACAACCATGTCATGGTCAGTTGCGCCCACCTATGGCATACCTTGGTATTTCGAAAGTAAAAAAAATATTTATTGTGTGTGTTTCAACTCATTTAAAATGTGATATCCAAATCACCATTTGGAACCCATCAGTTTGACAAGAAACACCACTTATACCTCTTACCCTATAGAAACGTCCTTCTGGAAGAAATGTGCTCCTCACATGGATGTCTGATGTGCTTAAGAACCTTATCATTTTTCCTAAAAAGAATTCTACCCTTATGTCACTAATCCTAGAAAATAATATGAATGAATTCATGAAAAATTATTTGAAAAGACGGATCTAGTTTGAGACATAGGTAGCGACCACAGGAGCCTTCCATGCCGAGGAAGCTGAACAAGCATAATTGCAATCCATCATCTCTTTCTTAAAATTAGACAAAGGATCTCCAAAGCAAGGATATATCAACCTATTGTACATAATTTTTCAGTTAAATGGTATGAATGTACACTATTGTCTTGTCGAAATGTGTTTAATGATTAATCTCATCCTAACTTGGGTGCTCTATAATCTAGGACTGGATGAAGTAGAAATGAGTCCCTATGACCTAAAGATTCCAGGTTATGATAGGATAATGCCAAGGATATATGGATATATACACCCATATACCCAGTTTGGTGGATTTATAGCAAGCACTATCTTCATGGTCATCTCACAAGATTCTACTTTCGATGAACTGATGGGTAGGCCTTGTCTCCATCTGCACACAGTAGTTCCCTCATCGTATAACAAATGTCTCATGTACTCACTCAATGGGAGAGTGGGAATGACCCAAGGTGATGTGTCTCCATTTTACACTTTTAAATCCTGGTACCTAGATGAAAACTATTATATGTGAAAGGAAAAAAAGTTTCATACTAATGAGGTTGATCACACTGCCATTTTGGTTGACCCATGCACAAACATAGAAGATTCTATCATCCACGCAATTCATCTGTTGGAAGCCACATCCCCATACTAGGAAAAATTCTTTTCTATCTCTATAAGGAGTGGTAAATGCATTCTCATGTATAGGTAAAACTTGAAGTTCACTTCATACTTTTACATGGATTGGTATTGAGTGATACAAGAGCTATAAACCCCTGTGAGGTATCAGGATGTTCAACCCAGGGCCACAATGATAAGCCATAATTTCTTTTTCCACTGAGCAGGGTTGAATTGAAAATAGAAAAAGCACTAAAGATGATTTGATATTATCAAGTGGGGCCCACTTAGTTAAAGGCATAATTGAATGGGGTTGAAATCTTCTTTCTCCATGCTTTCAATAGTACATGATACTTCTGATGAGGATTCAACCACTACTCAAGCAGGCACCAACATTCCTCTAGGACCAGCTAACCTACTAGAGTTTCCTCTTTCCGATGATCGTATCACCTCGTTCAATGAGGATTATCTAGAGGAAGATCCTCCTACATTTGAAGATCATGTCTCCACCACCATCGATAAGTTGGTACATGTGATTCTCGGTGCTGACACAAACCTAAGGAAATCACTGATTTGCTCAACATTGTCTCTATGGGAACAACAAAAATATATGAATTGTTGGAATTATCATTATGATGTATTTTCCTAGAGTTCTGATGAGATGCTAGGAATAGACCCTCATGTCACCTTCCACCATCATGGTCTCTCAATAAATCAGTATGGTTTCAAGTAGCCTCCCTTAAAGATGCACACCACCCATTGTGCCATGATCAAGGATGAAGATAACAGGGTGATAAAATACAACATCATTGTGGAAACCCAGTACCCCAAATGGTTTTCCAATATCATTCCAATCATGAAATGGAATAGATAAATCAAATACATCTTTGATTTCTGGTATCTCAATCCCCACTGTCTGAATGAATATTTTAACCTTCCTATGAATGAACTGTTGATCGACTCCACCGCTAGGTTCTAGGCTCTCTCCTTCATGAATGGGTATTACAGATATAACCATATCTGAATGGACCATGAGGAAAAATATTATACCACATATAGAGCACCAAGAGGTACCTTTTATTAATAGGTAATTAATCATAGCATGAATAATGTGAGACACTATTATTACCATTCTATTCAACATAAATTCAAACCAATTATAGATACATTGGTTGAATGTTAGCTGGATGATCTAGTAGTCACATCCTACCAGTGTCTAGACTATCTCATAGACCCTAATAAAGTGTTCATATTCCTCCGATCCCACCATCTATAGATGAAACCCTTGAAATATTCTTTTGGGGTTACCTCTAGGATGTTTCTTGGCTTCTTCATTTGATACCGGGAAATCGAGATTGATCTAGAGAATATCAAAAGCTATTAGTCAAATTACAACTCTGAGAAAATTTCAAAATATATAAGGTTTTCAAAGATACTTAGACTACATAAAATTATTCATCATGAATATATATGGAATGTGTAATCCCATTACAAACTTATAAGGAAATGTTTCATCTATCAATCAGATGTGGAGTGTAGGACTGCTTTTGAGAAGATCAAAAAGTATTTTCCATAACATTCAATTTTGATGCCACCCATCTCCGGAAAGTTGATGGTCATATATGTGAAAACCATGGAATGATACCTCAGTTCCCTTCACACTTAGAAGAATAAAAAATAGACATAGAATAGTATGTATTATCTCAGCCTCATGATTATTGACATAGATTGAAGATATTCAACAATTGAAAAGAACTACCTTGCGTTGGTTTTTATAGTGAAAAAGTAGATGCATATTCTGTACCATTAAGATATGATACTGGTGTCACATGTGGATCCTAAAAATTATATTTTGAATTACCTTATATTGATAGGTCCTCTACCTCGATGAGCAGTGATCATTTAGAAATTTGATATCAGTTCCACTTATTAGAAGGCTGTTAAAGGCCATGCGCCCGCGGAATTTATGGATGCCCATTCACTTCCCATAGAAAGGTCTTTGAATATTGACATTAAAAAATTGGTATCCTTTAAGTGTATCAAGTCATTCCATGATAAAATATTATATTTTATGGCTCCACACAGAGCCTAATCAGAATACGACTCAGTGATCCTAGAATCAATAGTGTAGGCCTTAGTATCATCTTCATGACACCTATAGAAGTTGTATTTTTATATTCATTCTTGTTATCATAATTCTTCACTAAAATTAATGAAGTGTATCACACTCTCATCACTGGTCTCGAGATGTCCCTAGAGATTGATGTTCCCTACACACATGTGAAGGGGGCCCAAATCTTATCATCCACTAGATCAATGCTGCCATTTTCATCTGGAAGCCATAGATCATACTCATGTTAGAGCGCACTCACCAACCGATGGCCTAAATCCCCTCATGGCTAGAGGTCACGCATGTCCCTCAATCATAGAATGGTCAAGCCAATTACATATCCAACCTTACCACATCTCTTACAAAGCCTGACAAGGATGATTTGATTATCAATGTGGCCCATGGAAGGTTCATCACTCCTTTCACTATAGATGATGATGATATCTAGTAGTTAATCTGCCTTACCACCAGTGCTTCCACACCAGGACCACCACCCACCCCCCACCATAGTATAAGATACCTCTAATTAGAAAACACCTATTTTGAGTACCTCTATCATTGAAATGTCCCAATTTCCATAAACAAGAATGAATGAATCCATCACTATGCAGTATAGTTCACTCTCAAGAATGGTCTACACATTCAGAATATCCTATTCAATCATGGGTTTGATGGAGTTACCCTTTTTTGTATTCAAGGAATGGAGAACCATTGGTTAAGTAGGATTTCCATGTCAGTTCCTACGTAGCTCCCTAGAAATGGTTGAAACTCTCCCACTGGATTCAATGGTTGGGATACTTCAATCCCACATTCTCCATGAATGAATCGAGTTCTTAAAGTGGTTCTAGACATGTTAGACCCATTCTAAATTTGTGCATCAAACATCGTAGCCCCTCGATATTAGCATTAACTCTTGGCTCTTTGCGGTCTGGGGACTCAATTTCATGGGAACATATCCACCTACGATATCTCTCCAGTGATGGTTTATCCTGACTGCCACTAATTTCTTTTCCATATGGGAATAGGCAGTTACTCTAAATGAGGTCAATACCCATTCAATCATTGAGTTTGCGAGATCCAAAATTTTCCATCAATTTAGAGTCCCTCAAAGTATTCTCACCAATAACAGAACCAATTTCTATGATGGTGAGGAGAAGAAATTTTATTCCATGTACAACATCCAGTCCAACCATACTTCTAACATCCAGGTGAAATAAAATGGATAGATCAAGGTATTCAAAAATAAATATATCCAACATTCTACCTAACATAGTAGGTCATCAAAAGAAAAGTTGGCCGGATAGGCTCCCCAATTCTCCTTGGCCTTACAGACGATGGCTAGTAATTCCAATCAAGTGACCCCATATTCCCTGGTATATGAAACAGTGGTAGTCCTTCCCAAAGATAATTAGTTTCCATCACTTCACAAAACCATCTATGAATAGAAAATGTTATAAAAGATAGAATAATTTCATCTAGATGACTGGAATCCCTCGATGAGAACATGATTTGGTCATTTCATAATATAGAGGGTCACTTGAACAAGATAGCTATAGATTTATATATGAATGTTTTTAGTGGCTCATTTATTTAGGGTGATATGATATTGGATTTGAGGAGACCAATGATACCCTTAAAGAAGCCACCGAAGGGGGATCCCAAATGAAAATTACCTTACATCATTCACATGGTTAACAATAATGGTGCATGCACTTTGGTCACCATGGATGGAGAGAAGATCACTCCTCCCACTAATTCCAAGTTCAAAAAAAATTAATTCACATTAGTAGGTATTATTACCATTGTCGTCATTATATGATGTTAAACATCATGACATTCAACATCCTACATAATGATAAACTAACCAGCTTCATCTGCATGGTCCGATCTCTATGACCCTAAACTAATATTGTGATTCATTAGATCTATAAGTTGTAAAACTTCCTCATACCATAATCCTTACACATCATGATTATATTTAGGATATTAATAATATTGCATGATGATAAACTTAACAGATTTATCTTCATTATCTGATCTCTACATCCACAAACTAATATCTCGATTCATCCGATATGTAGGATGTAAAATAGTCCACTACAATCAATCGGGTTATGTGGCATTACATCTTAAGATATTACCTGTGTCCTTACCACAAGACCTTAAACAACATGATATTAAAGAACTATTTAAGTATTTATTCCCATTATCATGGGATACATAGGAATACACATACATTTTTTTCTTCGGATCCAACCCCAAGTTCCACAAAATCATTCAAATCATCAGCCTAGTATCCTGAATGTCATGGGAGTACGTTGTGTGGAATGAGACCCCTATGGTTATCATTCATGTTGGGTTATAATTTTCTCACCATGTTACTTCTATAGGAATAATCATCCTTAATTTAATCCTTAAAACATGATGTTAAACTGGATGGAATTCTAGAACTATGAATGGTTTGATTCCCATCCTTACGGGATACATATGTATTCCTAGAGATTTTTCCATCAGATCCATCCCAATGTTCTAGAAATATTTTTATCCTTTCATTCCCATTCAATGAATGCCTTGGTATCATGTACTGTGGAATGAGACTTCTTTGGTCATCATTCACATCGGGTTTACAATAGCCGCACAATGTACCCCCCTCAGGGATCTCTGCCTTTTCCAATGTCAATACAAGATTATGTTAAATTGCATGAAATTTAAGAACTATGTGTGGTTGATTACCATCTTTATGGGATACCTAGGAGCACCTAAACATTTTTTTCTTCAGTTCCAGCTATAGGTTCCTCCATCCTTTCACCCCCCCTTTACCTAAGATATCTCATGGGATTGTAAATTGTGCTGTGTGTATTTCTTTCATCCTCATTCACGTTTAGTTATTTTTCCATTCCAAACACATCCACTATTGTATACCTCCCCCCTAATGTAGTATCCAAATGATGATGAACTACATCACAATATGTGTCCGTACCACATAACATTACACTGCACAACATTCAAGAACTTCATGCATCTTGATTCCCATCCATATGGGATACAAAGGAACACCTAGAAACTTTGACTTTTGGTCTAGCCTCAGATTCACCAACCTATTTTTTTATTCCTCCACTAATTCATTCAAGTCATTCTTTATCTATTAAACCCCTCAACCTCTGATATTCCTCATTAATGTTCTCAGATGTTCTATGGAGTTGAACTTAGTGTGTTGGATTCTTCATACACATTCTCTAATTCCAAATTAATGCTTCTCATGTCCTTTTATTTGGTTTCTCATCATCGATTATGTATGAAGGGACCCCTACCATCATTTTTTGGCCTCTATGTCTCAAATAATTTCCTGGGAGAATGCCCCACAGGAATTTGGGTGACATTCTAAGGCAGGTCCTACATTTTGAATATGGCTAGATGTTGACCCTTAATTGTATATTCCTGCCCTATGTTACATGATATGCATGAAATGATTCAAATACTGTGGAACACTATTACCCTTAGTGATACCCATCTAACCACCTTTTCTCATTGAAGAGGCCCATTAGCTTCGTTGGGACATCCTTGATCCAACATATCTATTCACAAAATATGCGCTTTCATGTGCCCTATAAATTCTCTCACTCCTTGTTTTCTACACCTGAAAAACTTCAAGTAGTCCTCAGAGTCATTTTAGGGTTTTCACCCACATGAAAAAGATGCAAAACCCTTGGTCCAAACTCTATGACTGTAAACAAGGAGCTCACATCCCATGAACATGATGTTAAAATGGGCACCGAATTCCAAGTCTTATGAAATTAAACTATGTGTAGGTTTTTTCCTTGAGAATGTGTTGTGAGGCATGTGAGTCTTTGGTTATCATTCACATTTGGTTGTTCCTATCTCACCACACATCCCCCCTCTCTTGGATTCTCCCACTTTCCATTATTTTCCAAGCATGATGACTTTAAACTATCTATATATTCCTCTTGGGAATACTTGATGTGGTATGATACCTATTTGGTCCACATTCACATTGGGTGGCATCAGGGCACCACATTATATATTTCCACATGGAAAATCTCATCCCGACAATCCAACATTATGATAGTAAACTAAAGTGCTGATGTCTACAACATGACATTAAACTGTACCCCATGTCATTAACACCTAATAATAAAATTCATGGAATTATAGAACCACACATGGAATGTCTCCCCACCTTAAGAGATATGTTGGAACACGTAGAAATTTTTTCTTCTGGTCCCACCACAGGATCATTAATGTTTCTCTTTTTCTAAGCTCAATGTGCTTAATATATGATCTCTATCATCCTACTTGATGTAAAATTGCAACATGGTCCATCCATCATGTTTTTAAAATTCATGTGAACCTTGTCCTTCATGACAGTAAACTGATATGTCCTATATGACATTATACATTACCCAATGTACTTACAACATAATATTGAACTAAAAAACATTCTAGAACTACATGCGGCTTGATTCCCCTCCTTGAAGGATACATAGTGACACCCAAACATTTTTTCTTTGGGCCCAGCCACAAACTCTCCAGTCCAAAATCTATGATGTTAAACTGTGAACCATATTGTTATATATGGTGTGGTTTAAGGTCTCCTTGGTAACCATTCATTTTGGATTTTCCCCCACCTCATTGCATGTGCTATCCTTTCATCAGTTCTGTTGTATTTTTATGTCGCATAAGAATCCCTTAGCTCATTCAGAGTGGGGTTTTCTCCATAGTGCCAAAAAAACATTCTAGAAATATAAATTTTAGTTCATGAAACCTGACTTGAATCATTTGTCTAGGGTCTAGGAAGTATGATCATAAAATATCTGCAATATCCTATTAATATTGCATTATGTATTTCTTACATCATCCGAACTATATGATGTCAAACTTCATATGACTCATCCTCAGTTTCATAATGTGAAACTACAAAGATTCTCTGGACATCACATAATAGGTCCTCTCCCACAGTGTTGATCATCAATCACATTGGTCACATCTTCAGCTATTTCTCTACATCTAAGATGATTCTACTCCAGAATATAGGTTTGATCTTTGTTCAGACCAGTGTACCTACATTTATAAGCTATAATCTATGGTAGAATAATTTCAATAGTGTAGAAATCCTTTAGAGCATTCCATCAACCAACATCCAAAACATTGTGTGTCCTTTATTTTGTTCCTCAAACTATATTTCATCAAAATGGACCCTCCCTAATGGTCTAGTCCCATGCCCCTTTGGCTCACCTACCATTTCGGACCAACGCCCAAGAGGACTTTGGATGAAATTTCGAGTTTGGCCCCATGTTTTGAATACATCCAATGGTTGGACCTTGTTTGTTTGTCCCAATTTTATGTTGGTGGTATATATGTTTAATTTCAAATATGGTTAGCAGTTATCTCATATTTTCACGCCATTATCATTTTGTTACGAATTTTGGGCATTGTGATTAACACATCTCATCTCCCCTTTTGTTTGTATTGATTCCAATTCCCTTAGAATTATCACACTCATTCCTTAGAGTGCATTTGGAATGGAATGTTTGATGTCTCGATAGCACTAATCTACAGTCATAGTCCTTCTCATCCCAAATACATAGGATGGTCGGTCAACAATAGCATACCCCAAGTATGTTTTGATTGCATGGCACTCTCATATACAATTTAAGAAATTATATGATCGCACCTTGTTTATCACCCAGGGAATGACCCACGTGAGCTTAGGGATTGATCATTAGTTGCACCATAGATATTATCAGGATGTAGTAAATGAAATAGTTAAAAAATATATCCATGCACAATATTTAAATAAATAAGGTAGGTAAGAAATTTATTTTCCTAAATTTGGCCAAAACACGGCCCTTAAGGATCTACTCTTTCAAAGTAATTATTTAACTTTACCACCCTCTAGTGTGAGTATTATGAAGTTTCCTATCATTTACTGATCTACCTCTCCTCATAAGAAACCTTAGATTGAATATCATTACCCTTGATCAGTATCTAATTTCATTTTTCATGAAGCCCATCCACTTGATAGATATCATCTTCAAGTCATTCTAAGGTTTCTTCCATCTAGACCATAAACTATTCAATGAGATATATTTTCTATGTAATGAAATTGGAACACTTGTTCACTTGAACTTATAGATGTTGGATCTCATGATTGGCCTCCTGAAGCTTCTAGATGTTTTTTAACTTTTTCTGATACCCAGAAGAATCCAAGCGTTTGATGCTTTCCTCTACATTTTCAGAAAAGTATTCCCAGAGAAGAACACGCAGATTTCACACATCATCTCCTCCAGTGCATAGATCACACAACCAAAAGATATGTTATCCCATTGTAATTATCCACTCTGATTCTAGATCTTTTTCAATGAGGTGAGTGATTAGCTTCCATATCCGATGTTTGGTATTCACACCTCCCTCGACAACATCAGAATCATATTTTCATAGCTCTATCAGAACATCGAGTTTGTATTATAGGAATACATTTAGTAATTCAATATCAAGATCCTTCTCTAGAATCAAACATGATGGGTTAGGATCTTTGTCATCTGGTTGGTCCTCATCGCTTGATTTCATCTCCATGATGTTATCCCATTCAACTCCAGTTTCCTCCCCACAAGTGGTTTCAACAGAAATCAAAATTGATATCTCATTTGAAATCTTGAACTGGCCATATTGGATATGTGGTTCCCTATGGTACAACATGCCTCTCATGAAAGAGACCTTGTGTCCTCTAGCCATCCACACTAGTAGAATTCCCACCACTATGGGGAAATTTCTGACAATGGCCATGTTAGTCAATTTGATTGATAAGATAATAAGTATTGCTCCACAATGTAGGAAAAATACTATTATCCAGTTATAGATTTTTGGGATCAATCATTTGTAATTTCATCCTTAGTATACCATCGCGTGGTGCCCCATATATGATGGAAATTTTCTAAGGTTCTAGAGAGACCACTCCTGCCTCCCTAGCATTGTTGGACTCTACAGCTTCTATTTCTATGGATGTGTGTCCCGATGCTTGGTCCTCCACTCCCATTGAAACACCTTCATCACCATCATTAGAGGAACATGGTTAAAGGTCATATTACACATGTATATACCAATCAAAGAATATAAATGATGTGAGAGTGATGATAGTGCATGGGGATGAGTAAGATCTTACTTAAAGAGCTACAAAAACACACCCCGAGAAATTTATTCCGGGGAAATTATATCTCCATATACTAGAGAGGATTTACTGAAAGTTGTTTCCTCATCACCCTTCCAATTTTTTTTTCACTAATCACTTACCTCCATGATCCATCCGAGATGTTAGTCAAGGGAAATAATTCTACTAGCTAAGCCACTTACAACACCAATGGAGTCATGTCCAGTATCACATACACTCAATCTATCATGGGATATGTGGTTCATTAGGAATACACTTGTTCCTCCAATTCCGTCACGAATTGTATAACCTCAAACATATAATCATTTTATCCACCTTTAGAAAACTTTACCCCTTTTCAGCTCCATCTCGTTCTTATTTAGGTGATCCCACTAGTTGTCAATGTTGAGGAGCTATATGTTGGTTTCCCAGTCTTTCCAAGACTTTGGATAGACCACAATATTAGGAAAATCCATCGATGTAGGGGAAGGGGAACCATCAATGTAGAAACCCTGTGCGGCCTCAACTCTCCCATGGATGCCCCTGTGTCCACAGCTGCTGGGCACCCACACCCGATCTACCCTTCTGAAATCAATAAGAGAAAGGTGATAAATGACCTTATTCGACGATACGAGGGGGAAGGGATTATCCCAACACAAGATATGGCCCATAAAGACATAGAGGTTTCTGAATATCATCGCCACCATATCCCCCAAGGGCCATGTAGGAAGCCACTACTCCCCCACTCCAATGCAAACCCATTTCAGGAGCCTCTCCATTGAATGCTTTAATGACACCCTCCCCTATGCCTATGAAGTGAGGGATGTCCAGGATATCCTAGATGGGATCCTGTTCTAGGGTCCCCCAATGTGGCCTCCCTCTAGGATGCATTAGCACCACCACCCGACCCTACGAGTTGAGGAGTAGGTAAGCTATATGCCTACACCTCCATCCCCGACCCGGTTTACCTGACTCCAACATCAGGCGCAGGTTGAGGAGGATTCCTGTGAAGGGGAGCTAATTTCAATGACTACTGTGTCCCGTTCCACCTCTAATGTATACCATTATTACCTTGTTTATGATGAATTGGGGCACTCATACGCCTGGCCCAGATAGAGTCCCCAACCACCCAATGGTTAGGCTGGGTTGACTCTCCTAGTCACCAACATAGGTAGTGCTTGCTGCGGGTCAACCCATGGAAATGACACCTAGTACAGATGTATTCCTCATACCATAACCAATAAGATCACAGGTCTGTCCCTATCCCAATATCATCATTGAGGTCCTCCCTACACTACCATCATTCTGAACGAGGGTCCCCCACACTATAGTGATACTCAGTAAAGAAGCCTCATTTGCACCCATGACCTTATTTATGGATCTGTTCCTCCTATCATAGGTCTCCTGTGAAAAGATGTTGCACATGAAGTCAACCATCAGCATGGGGGTGTTCCCTATGTCCATATAGAAGCTGAAAAAGGACATATTCATCCCAAAAACTAGAGAAGTGGAGGTTTCCCTTGGTTCATAGACAACTGACACAGAGGTCCTACTTGTGTTATGCTCAACCCATATGAGGACCCTCCTTGCATCGACGTTTCTAGAGAAATAAGAAAGCAGACCCTACCCATGATCCCCCTAGATCTAGCGGAGGGCCCACCAACTCAAGCACATCTCATGGAGATTCCCAAAATGTGTCAGCTATTGGACACGGAGGTCCTCCCCATATTCCATTTTGACCTCTATCCAGGTGCTCCTCACACCCAATCTTACCCAGGTAGAAGTCCTCTCTACCCCAGCACCAGTTCATACAAACTTCTTCCAGGGACCAAAAATCTACCCTGTCCCGAAGAGCCATCCCAGTGTAGGAAGGTAGGTCACCATCACTATTAAAAGAGTTTCAAGAAGATTCATACTGCCATTAAGACTATCTACATCTTGGATTTTTGAGGTGGAATACGAATCAACAATGGAACCCTCAACTCGATCCTTTGTGTCAAGGGTCAGGGAATGAACGAGGTGCATTAGAATCATCCTTATAGAATGTGGGGTCCACCAGAATCCTGAAACCCTCCTCAGATTAATACATGAGGGGGAATATTTGGTCCCTTCCCAGGGTCTGGCTGTGCAATCCTCCTAATCATCCATAGGGTCATTCTCTTCTTCAACCAGAGAAAAGGAAGAGCTATTCTGGGGACCGATGAAGGATAGATAGAATCCTAAACCACCATTAGTGGCTAAAAACCCCTGGTAGAATTTGTGATCACCATCCCATCTTACAGAGATGTAGTGGCTAAGTCATCGTATTCATCGCAGGACAACCCAAGAAGCAGCATCTGGTAAGCTCATTCGTCGTATTCTCCACCGGCCAGTCTACCATCATAGCAATCTACTTTAGTGCTGATGTCAGTACCCCAGATGCCCCCAGTTGATGTGTGGGGCTACCAAGGGACAGATCATGAGTCAGAGCCAAAGACATTTTGGGATATCCTTGAAGTGGATCATTTCCCAGAAATGTTTTGGCCAATTGTGGTTGCAATCATCAGTGCGCCAGAATCTCTTTCTCAAGAGGAATTCACATGATTTCACTAATCCCTATGGTGGACGCACTTCCACCTACATTATTAGTGAGTGTATTGTCCCAATAGTTAGGCACACTTTGTGGATATTGGACAACAATGTTGTATGGTCGACTTGGTTGCACTACCTGTGGCCCAGAACCTTGAGTCACCCAGTCGCCATTGGATCCTCCAGCAACAATGCATTCATAGAATCAAAGTGACCAACAAAATTATCAAGGAGGATTCCCCCAAGTTAAGGTACATGTTTGGGGTTATTATACCACCCTCCATTTCAGTCCTATCCTACCCCAGCCCGACTTTCTAGTCGATATTGAGGACATTCTTTCAGATAGATTCACGGATAACATAGATGATCTATCAAAGGAATAGACAAATAGAGAACTATTTGGAGATAACATAATCCCTAGGAGGGTACCATATCTATTGGATCCACTAGGAAGGGTTACTCTCCAACAGAGGAATC
This sequence comes from Viscum album, assembly GCA_963277665.1. Lineage (NCBI taxonomy): Eukaryota > Viridiplantae > Streptophyta > Magnoliopsida > Santalales > Viscaceae > Viscum > Viscum album. The sequence goes on along the minus strand of OY728150.1, from coordinate 610,450,780 downwards.
TATTGGGTTTTCCCATGCCGACTGAGGCATTAGTCCTCAACTAGAATCCAAATAAGGACAAAGAGCACTATGGGGACATCAAACCCTCAGACCCATCTGGTTTAATGAAATAGATGAAGGTTTATCCTAAAAAATCTGTGTTGCATCAATAGCTCATAGAGCACAAGAATATGTTTAGTGACCTTCTTGCCAAGCATTCCATAGAGGGGTGACCAGACTACGGTGATCCTTGGTCAGGGAAGCAGGGGAATTCACTAATCCCACAATACAAATTGTGCCCACAATACCCTGACCATCCTACCTATACAGACAAGGTAGAGGTTGGGACTTATGGAAAGAGGGCGTAGTATGTGTCACCAAATCCACCCAAGTGGAGTGATAATCCAAGGGACCGAGCTCAGGTTCCCCCAGACACTACACAAGTCATCCCACCAGCCACTCCATGAGCCGTTAGGCATGATTATCATGTTTAAGAACCTTCCAATGCATTGGTGGTTAGGGATACTCATCACGATAGGAATACCCACCTAGAAGATTCGATGCAGGAACTCATTGCTTTCCTCTAAAAGTTAGAAAATCGAATAGTTGAAATCTCACCTGATTGGAAGCCGTATCTGGAATGGGTGGATAATATGCCAACACCCCCAGATTTCAGAAACTCCCCCTTATCCCAATTTAATGGGAAGGGAGATCCACTGTATCAACTATCTCACTTCATCTTGAGGTGTGGACCCATGCTATGAACACCTCCATAGCAAGAAGCCTCCAAACACTGATGCTTCATACATACATTAGAAGGGCATCCATTTTTCTGGTACATCCAGCTACCCATTTGATTAGTCACTGGCTAGGAATACATTCGTAGATAGTTTTTTTACCATTTCAGCTATACCACCCAGTAAACAAGTATTGATGACCTTTTCAAGTGTATGTAGAGGCCTGACCAACACATTTTAGACTTTATTGCCTGGTGGAAAGGCCTTACCTATTCCCTCGATATGCTGCTGACTCAGGAACAACTACAATAAATGTGTGTGGGGAATGTCAAGATCGAACTGGTCCCCTCTCTCATTATAAATAATTACCCTGATGGATTCTGAGACTACTCTGATAAGGCCAAACATCTAAAGGAAGCCTAGTAGTAGGACAAGCAGGCACGACCATTTACTACTGCAATTCCTACAACAAGGGCCTCTAATGCTGAGCTCTCCACGACAGCACAAATAAAGGCCCCCAGGAAACTAGATTTATTACTAGTGGAGCCACCTCCAAATCCTCACAGAGGTCCTCCATCTCAGGCGCAACCTCTGCCCCAATAACGCCTACCGCAGAATCAGTTGGCACCCCCGCGTTAAGCGCCACCACCACCAGGGGTGAGAAAACTTGGATACACCTCCTCAACAGGCTCTTCCAGCCCCTCGTTAGGTCCAGGCTCACATACCCCCTTCTCAGACAAGAGATATCAGACCTAATCATTTAATGAAGCTCAGGTCCCCAGCTATTTCTGGAGAGCCTTGGAACATGGACTTCTACTTTTTTTAAAATACTGGAGACCAAAAGAGTCGGATCTCATCGATCACTCTGATAACTGTCAATACCATTAGATCATGGGAAGCACTATCAAACAGCGCTATGTGTTTAAATATTGGTTTCAAGACTAGGTTGATAACAACATACTCAGGTTAGGCCCAGATGTGACACATGTGGCATGTGTGTTCGTGAATCCAGAAAACAATAGTGACAGCGAAGGTGACTGGCATGAAGTTTGTTTCCAGGAATACCAAAAGTATGATGACTGGATTGTTGGTAAGATAGTCTCCCTTTCAAATGGTATTATACATGCATGTCTGAATCGACCTAAGGATTCATAAGACACCATGTCTCCCATAGATAGTAACTCTACGTCAATTGCTCATCCTTCTTCTTCCCAAAAGAGAAGTCATCATAGACACAAGGGAAAACAATGTCCCCCACTGATTTTGTCATCATCCCATCATCTCGGTGACTTCATGACCATAGATATGTAGATTTCCTCAATAATACATCCTATAGATTAGGATTTTTACAATGAAGAATGATGGTATCCCTCGGCTAACACCGTGGAGCTGGTAAACCTCTAAATGATTTCAGATGGAAAATAACGCCAAACGGATCTTTCCAATGTCCACACCCGCCACCAAAATCGATGGGGTCGTTGCTATATGGGTCGTCGGAGTGACATGGTCAGTACATCCATCTATTTTGTGAATGCAACCATAACCTGATAGTATTCCTAGTGTAGATCTCAACACATACATCCTTCTCATCTTGTGTCATCAGGTCGGCCTTCACCGCCGTTTGTGTTGCTTGATCAGGAAGAGCCACCCTACCACACCGTGATCAGCAACACTCTATTACAGACCATTCTTAGTCTTTTAGTCCTATTTGGGTAGCCACTCCATGGGCATATACAGGTATGAAGCGGAATGTTTCCAACACTAGTCAACAACTAGTTTTGCCAGAAGGTCCAATCATTCCCACTATCACAGAACGACCTCCTATAGAGAGAATTTCATACTTTTCATTGAAGTATGATATCCTCAAAAATCGTTGTAGTATTCTAGAAAGGATACTCATCCTTGAGGATCTTTTACAATCAGATGATATGCGTTAAGCCCTTTATGAGGCTTTGAGAAACCTCCTCTTGATTGAGACAGAGGTAGCAGTTGCAGAAGCCTTCAATGCTGAGGCAGTCGAGCATGCTCTATTCCAGGACATTATCTCTTTCTCCATAGAAGATGAAGGATCTACAATACAAGGTCACATGCACCCCCTGTACATCACTAGCCATTTCAATGGTGTGGACGTTTACCTTTTCATTTTCGACATGTGATTTGGGATCAACCTAATCCCAAACTCGACACTTTAGATGTTGGGGTTGTCCGATGATGATTTGAGTCCCTTAACCTAAAAATCCAAGGTTATGATAGGATAGAACATGCACTAGTCAGAAAGATCTTCCTGAAGACCCAGTTCGGTGTCCTAGTTTCTAGCACTGATATAATGTTGGTCTCCTTGTAAAACACCTATAACACATTGATTGGAAATCCATGGCTCCGCTAGCATGTGAAGGTCCCTTCATCGTATTACCAAAGCCTTAAATACTCCCTTAATGGTCGAGTGGGAATACTCCAAGGTGACGACTCTCCCCTTCCCAATTGTGAATCCCGCTACTTGGATGTCGATTATTAGAAGATCAAGGATATGAATATTCAGGCTAACGAGGTTGAACATGCTATGGTTGGGATAGACCCATGGACAGACTTGGATGATACATTCATCTTTCTGATCAACCGATGGGAGGTGACGACCCCAGATATGGGACAATGTTTCATTGTTTTAGTAATAAGGGGGTTGAACATGCCAATGACTAAATGTCATCATTTTATCACCTTGTATTCCTACAGGAATTACGCCTGGGTGATCCCAGAGCCCCCCATGCCCATAAGATATCAGGATGTCCACCCCATGGCAATGAAAAAATGTCATACATTATTGTTTTGGAGGAATGGGATGAACTATCTCAAGATGATGCTCCACTATTTCTTTTATATCATCATGTGTGGCCCCTTGGTCTAAAGACCAGATGTGATCAGATCAAAAACATTCATTACCATGGTTTCCGCAACACAGGGGTCCCCCAATGTAGTGTCTACCACCACTCAAGCTGGAACTAGTTTCCCATAAGGTTTTTTGACCCAGAGAAATATCCTCCCATGGAGTATACATCCTCCATATATGAATAAGATGATATAGAGGATTATCCTCCTACCTTTTAAGAGGGATTCTCTACCATGGTCGATGAACTGGTACTGGTGAACCTCGGTAACGAGACAGATCTGAAACCCACATTGATCGGTGCCACTATTCTAGTTGATGAGAAATAGTAGTATGTGGACTTAAAGAAGTATGACTGTGATTTATTTTCATGGAGTTAGCAAGAAATTCTAGGACATGATCCCCAGGTCTTCGTACAATGCCTTAGTCTTTCAGAAAATCCCTACGGTTTCAAATAGCCTCATAGAAAGATGCACCATTCTCACGGTGCTATGGTCGAGGCCAATGTTGATAATCTCATTAGAGCCAACTTTGTCAAGGTGGTCCAATATCCTAGATGAATATCCAAAATTATTCTCATCATGAAGAGGAACAGAAAAATCAAAGTATTCATCGACTTCCGGGATCTCAACCATCACTGTCTGAAGGATGATTTTCCCATTCCTGTGATAGTGTTGTTGATTGATGCCACCACTGGGTTCCATGCCCTCTCTATCATGGATTTTTATTTTAGGTATAATTAGATCAAAATGGATCCCAAGTATGAGGAGTCTACAGCCTTCAGGGCATCGCAAGGTAATTTCTGCTACTAGGTAATTCCCTTCGATCTAAAGAATGAAGGTGCAAACTATCAGCATTCTATGCAACACATATTTAAGCCAATCCTCAGGAGATTGGTGAAATCTTATATAGATGATCTAGTGATCTAATCATACCAGCGTGATTACCATCTAAATGATCTTGAGGAAGTGTTCAGATTCCTCCATTCACTCCATTTGATGATGAACGCGTTGAAGTGTGCATTTGGGGTCACCTCTGAGAAGTTTCTCAGCTTTGTTTTCAGATAAAGGGGCATTGAGATCAACCTAGAGAAGATCAAGTCCATTATCCAGATGCCTCCCCCAATAGGCATTCAAAATATTTTAGGATTTCTATAACACATGTCCTACAGACACCAATTCCTTGCGAATTTTGCTAGAAAGTGTAACCCTATACTCGGCACATGAAGAAATTCACTATCTATAAATGGGATGAAGAATGTCAAACTACTTTTGAATAAATGAAGAAGTATTTTCTCTATACATCAGTCATGATGCCACCCATTTCTAGAAATACACTGGTCCTTTATGTGACCTCCTTGGAATGATCTATTGGCTCCCTTCTTGCCCAGAAGAACAACACATCAATGGAGAACAATTTATTATATCTCGTTCGCATGCTCCTCGATAGAGAGACCAGATAATCCTCTATCGAGAAAAGCCTCCTTGTGCTGGTATTCATCATTCATAAATTGCGACAATACGTGCAGAATCCTGAGGTATAAATGGTGTCCCAAGTGGATCCAATAAAGTACATCCTAAAGCATCCCATGTTGATAGGGCATCTAGCTCAGTGGGTAGTGATCCGCTAGTAGTTCAACATATGGTTTGTACCTAAAAAGGCTATTAAGGGGAAATCATATGCAGATTTCCTTATCTCTCATCCAGTTCCTGTGGACCAGTCTATAGACCATTATTTTCTTGATGAGGCAATCCTCTCGGTAGACCAATCCATTCCGTGTGGGAAAATTCACTTTGATGATGCTTCCTGAAGCCCTACTGGTAAAAGACTCAATGACCCCAGACTCAACATACTGGGCCCGGGTATCATCATTATCACTCCATCATAAGCTATTTTTTTCATATTCGTTCCTGGTTCCATAAAGATATACCAAAAATGAAGAAGAATACCAACCCATAATTATTGTCATCATGTTGTCCCTCAAGATTGACATTCCCCACTTTCATGTGAATGGGGACTCCAGACTAGTAATCAAGAAGGTCAATGGTGACTATGTCATCAAATGTCCAAAGCTTGTAGCACTGTTGGAATGCACCCTCCAGCTGATAACCCAGTCCCCATCTCGGCCATATGTTACCCATGTCCCTCAATCCTAGAATGGTTGAGCTGATGCCTTGTCCAGCCTAGATGCATCTCCTATGGAACCTGATCAGGATGATTTGATTATCCATGTGGAACACCAGAGAGTAAATGCCCCCATCACTCCAAATGACCATGATATCTCATAGGTAAGAAACTGTATATATGCACCACCACGTCAATACCCTCAGGTCCCCCTAACATAGTGTAGGAAGTAAATTACAAATGGAGGATTACCTTTATTGAGAACCTCCAGCACGAGAATCTCCCTGCAGATCGAGCCAAGAAATAGTGGATTTGATGTCGTACGTTACATTTTACCCTCTAGAGTGATCCCATCCTTGAGTAGATCTTCTACAAGTGTAGGTTTGATGGGGTTCTCCTCCATTGCATTCAAGGAGATGATATTTATCATGTAATTCAGGAGGTTTATGCCGGTTCTTGTGGGGCTCATCAGACCAGGCCGAAACTATGTCACCAGATCCAGAGACTGGTGTATTTTTTTCACTCTATGTTCCGTGACTACATCGATTTTTCGAGGAGTTTCCATGCATGCCAAATTGACACCAAATTTGTTTATTAGCCACCAGAGCCTCTCAACACTACCATGTACTATTGTACCTTTTCGGTTTGAAGACATGATGTTGTGGGACCATATCCACCACTTACAGCTCTCCAGTGCATGTTTATCTTGAGCGCTATAGATTTATTTTTTAGTTCGGAAGAATCTATTCCATTCAAGGAGGTTAAGGCCCATTCTATCACTAAATTTTTGAGTTCCAACATCATCTAGAGATTTTGATTCCCTTATTCCGTTCTTATCGATAATGGCCCCAAATTCTAGGCAGCCGATTTGAAGAAATTGTATTCCTAATACAACATCCATTCTAACCATACCTCCCTCTATCTTGCACAAGTAAATGGGTGGATCACGGAATTTAACAAAATCATCTCTATAATTCTATATAAATTGGATTGTCATAATAATATGAGTTGGATGGAAAGCTCCCCAACACCCTCTGGGATTCTCAAATGATGGCCGAAAATTCCACATATGTGGCCCCATACTCCATATAGTATGGAATGGATGACTTCCCTCCCCTCGAGATTCATTTTCCTTCATTACACACAACTGTATATTATCAAAAAGTGCTAAATAATGTAGCTGAAATCCATCTGGCTGATTTGGAATCAGTTGAATAGATTAGGCTTCATGCCCTACACAATATGAAAAGGCATCAGAACAAGATTACTAGTGATTTCTTCAAGAATGTCGACCTCCACTATTTCTTGAAAGGTATCATGGTGTTGGACCTAAGGACTCCAATGATACCTGAACAGAAGCCACCAAAATTGCAGTGAAAATGGAATGGACCTTATATCATCCACATGGTTTATCCCAATGGCATATACTCCATTTTTACCCTGGATGGTGAGCGTATATCTCCTCCCACCAATGCCATGTTCCTTAAGAAATACATTTCCTAAAAAACGATTCCTAAATGACCTTAAACTTTTATGTCTTGCATGACATTAAGCTGAATGTCATCTTTCATGATGATAAACTATATGTGGTCTTACATGATCTTAAAATGTTATGTCCTACATGACATTAAACTACTTTGTCGTCCCACATGATGATAAACTGCAAAAAATTCCAACCTCTAAGTCCTTAAACAAAGATCTCCATACCACCATAATCCTTCAAAATGTTAAACTGCATCTTAAGAAATACATATGTCTTGATTTTCATCCTCATGGGATATGTAGGAATGCTCAGATTCCTTATCTTTAGTCCAATCCTAGACTCTTCTCTTTGACTACCCCTGGGTGTATTTTTCTTGTAGCGCACCACATGGTGTAGTGTAGGAGTCTTTGGCCCCCACTAATGTCGAGATTTATATGATCGCACCATATTTCCTTGCTAATTTTTCTATCCTCCCACACCCTCCCCACATGATGGTAAACATCATGTCCCTTTTCAAAACTACATGTGGCTTGATCCCCATCCTTATGGGATACATAGGAATGCCCAGACAATTCGCCTGTAGGCCCAAAACCAACTTCAAAATCCCCACTTTGGTCAAAACACATGGTGTGGTGTTGGATTATTTCCCCATTCATGTCGAGTTCATCATGACCACACCATGTATTAACCTCTTTGTACATCTATTCTAATTCATTCATCCTCCATGGAATTAAACTGCATTGGCATATTATTTTTTCACACATCCCATTTATCTGGACTTCCAATATCTTTAACATCTGAATAGACACCTGAACAATAGGGATACTAGGCCTAAGGGCTCTCTGACAATTTTGAGCCAACATCCTCTAGGATTTTGAGTGACAAATTGATACCAGTCCCACATTATGAATATGGTCGATAGTCACCATTAATTTTTCATTCCCATTTCAGGACAAACGATATGAATGTTGTGTTTCTAATGTGGTCAACAAATATCATCCATTGTTATCACCATCCCTATAAGTCCCAAATGTTTGGTGAAATTAATCATTTTGTCTAGATACCTCTTGAAACATTTATCCACTTCTGGGAGAAGTGTTGATCTAGTTGGGACAGACCATGACAAATTTTCATCCTTCATTTCCATACCCTCATGTGTTGCGGAGATCCTGATCCTATTCCTTGTTTCCCCTACTAATCAGGGATCATGTGGGCATAGGAGCTTTGATAAGGCAATACCCGCATAAGGGGTTATGTGCCTATTTCTATTTGGGAAATCCAGCCTCAGGCCCCAAGAACCATCCTGCCCCTTGTCTCATGTTCTCATCAAAGATTGTGTGGTGTGTTATGGACTTAAATCCTCATTCACTCTGGGCTATTTTTTCTACTCTACACATATCCCCTTGAGACATCCCTCCTTAATCTATCATCCTTTCCGCAAGCACTGGTCCCTCAATTCTTCGCACATCCCATTATGTGGGATTCTATCATCATTCACATCAATAAGGACCCCCGAACGACATAGATGCTAGGCCCTAGGTTTCTCATAACCTTTCGGGCCAACATACCCTATGATTTCAAGAAACAAGTTGATAAATGTCCTATATTGTGAATGTGGTCAAAGGTAAACATTCAATTGATTACCCCAAACCCTAGTCACACAAATACAGATATTGTGTTGTAAACAAGTTCATTAGTTATCTTCATTCATTGTTACCATTTTGTGGTCTTCTATAGGCACAATGATTTTCCCTCTCCACTCACCTGTCCAATGCATATAACATTAAACTACCCATTTATGGTCTGATCTCTATGACCATAAAGTAAAATCTATAACATCCTTTCCACATTATTGTAAATTTCACGGCATAGCTAGAACTACATGGGTGTTGATTCCCATCCTCATGGGATACATAGGAAAAGCCTGATGTTTTGTACACAGGTCTATCCCAGGTTTCTCTCCCCTTTCTCTCGGCCATCAGGTCCAAATTATCTCTGTGAATTATGAATGGCATGGAGTATGTGGGATTATGTCCTCATTAAAGCTGGTTTACTCACCATGTTGTATACATTCCTTCCATCAACATCCTGCAAGATGTTAAACAACACCTTCAGAACTATATCTCGATTGATTCCCATCCTCATGGTATATGTAGGACCACCAGAACATCTAGACATTTGGTTGAACCACATTTCATAGATACCTCCTCATCTTTCTGTCCCCCTAAATGGGATTTCTCATAAGTAGGTATATGTTTTAGTATGGACTCCATATCCTCTGTCACATTGGATTTGTAATAGTCATGCCACATACCTCTCCCTCATGCGATATCCTCCTTCCCATGTTCTAAACTCATCCCCTTGAGTCATATGATATTGAATTGGGCCAGTCGACCCTTATTGGTAGTTCACCAAATTTCCCATGAGATCTCTAGTTCAGGACCTAGAGTGTCAGATTCTACCTAGATATGATATTGAGTAATTTTTTGGCTTCGTGTTCCCCTTCATTTGGGATTTCATCATCTTTCACATCCAAAAGGACCCCCAAATGGCATGGATGACACCCCAAGGGCTCTCTTTCCATTTCAATCCAATGTTCTCAAGGATTTCTAATGAAAATTTGATACATGTCCCACGTTACAAATATGGTCAGTTGTCGACACTCATTTATCATTACCATTTTAGGTCAAATGATATGGATGTTGTGTTCCAAACACGGTAAAAAATTATCCTCCATCATCATGCGAACCCCATCAATACCTAAATTTCAATTGCATGATTCAAATCATTTTCCACTATATCATGTCCAATAGGTATTTTGACACTCTTGGTACTATCCCTTAGTGGGTATTTCCATGTTAGGAGGACAAATCCATGGTAAGGCATCATTCGGGGTTCCACACTGATTTTTCAACATTCATGCATTCCATGCGTTGCAAATACCATCATTTTCCTTGTTTTAGACATTGAGTATAGATCACGTGGGCTTAGGGATCAGATTGCTGTTTGGGATCACTTGGAAGAGTTTCACTTCTCTACAGTCCGAGCTCTAAGACCTTAAACTAAGATCTACTTCTATGTCCTTTCTATAAGGCATAAGAACCATAACTCTTAGAAAAATTTATATCTTGATTCTCATTCTCATGGAATATGAATGAACACCCTGACATATTGTGTCCAGGTCTATCTCATGTTCTGCTAATTACCTCTACTGTTCAGCCATGTGGAATTGGCTTTCACCGCATTTTGTGGTGTGGTATAGGACGTACGTCCTCATTCACATTTGATTATCATTAGCTTCCCCATGTACATCCCTAATAGTAGCAAGTATATCATACCCATAGTCCCACAAGATGTTAAACTCCACCCTCAGAACTATGTACGGCTTGTTTCCCATCCCCATGAGATATGTATGACCACCTTGAAGTTTCATCCACAGGACCATCCCCTTATTTTCTAACCATCATTGACCCCTCGGTCTGAGGTTTCTTCATCAGAATTATGCATGGTGTAGTGTAGACCTCATCCCCAGTTACACCGGGTATTAATTATCACTCCTTGTGCATCCCTCCCCCCCAATGAAATTGGTTGGTCCTATCATATTACCATAATCTGTGGCACTATCTCCCTAGCCATACAATAAAAAATCTGCACCGAATTTTGATGCCCTCACTCAAGGGGATATCACGTTCGATATCAGTCACCCAACATTCAATTTTTCAATACCTACGTATGGCTTGATTCATGTAGCGAAGCCTAGAATCTCCATTCAATGTTTATTTCTTCACAAAGAAATGCACCCACATCAATCATAAAGGAAAAACAAGATCTATCAAATACCACTTATTTTGGTGTGTGGTCCAGACCTGCACGACCTTATTACCCCAATCATTGTAACCATACCATCCCATATCTAGAACAACCTATGGATTGATTCCATTTAACATGGGGTATGTAGGAATTCCCACACAACTTTCCTCCAGCCCAACCTAACGTTAATTTTGGGTCCCTCAACTTAAAACCTCTTCAAGGAACACATGGTGATATGGACTTTATGCCGTCATTCATGTTGGGTATTATAATTACCAAACCATGTGTCTCCCTCTTTCATTACCATCTCTAATTCGAGCTCAACGACCTTAAACTAAGATCACTATTCTGTGCTCTAATACCTTAAACTAAGATCTATCTATGTTCTATCTGAAAGGCATAAAGAAAACACCCCAGAACTACATGTGTATTGATTCTCATTCTCATGGGATATTTATGAATTCCTTGAAATTCAATCTTCGTGTCCAGCCCCAGAAATCTTAAATGTTGCACCCTCTTTTCTGGACCCTTGGCTCGAAATCTTTCGGGAACATGTATGGTAGAGGGCGCCACATGGGATCTCATTCACTTCGGGATATGTACCACACCACACATTCCCATTATGGGAATCCATGTAACTACATATCTACTTTGAACAAGTTTAGGATGCCCCTTAAATAACTATAGGATGTGAAAGTTCCCTTGCTAGAGAGGATTTCTTCTACCAGCATTGGACTTCGACAATGCTGTGTTTAATAACATCACTTGTCTTGAGTCCACTCCATATGAGATACATAGCAACACCCTAGAATTTCGACTCAGGCCTGGCCTCGGCGTCATTAACCCTTCTAGCCCATCAGCTCTGATCTTGGTCCGTGGATTATGACCTTAAAACAGTGGTTACCTTCCATAAAAGGTGACGTTTAAACTACATTTTTATCACCATTACTGGTATGATGTAAAACAATAATCCACTCTAGGTCCTTATCATAAGGATCATGTTGATAAGTATGTTTGATCCTTGATCGGACTAATGCACCACCTAATGTGTTTCCATTACCGTGGTGTAATTTGAAGACTATTAGACTCTATTCTAATAATATGTCACTCCACACTCCATGCTTTTCATAACCCTTATTCAAAACCTCATACTATTTCACGTCTAAATTCCCTACTAGTAGTATAGATGCTCAGACTATGGAAAAACTGCTCTCCTGAGGAAACGTTCTGGAAGACTATTGGATTAAATTTTGAGTTAGGCCCTATAATTCGAACATGGTCTATGGTCGACCCTCATTTGTTATCCCCGTTTTAGGCTAACATAATAGAGATGCTGTTTTTTGAACATATTCAACAGTTATCCTTCATTGTCACTCCACCTCCATAGTATCCCAACTTTTAGGTATCGCAATTCACACTTTCCACCCCACCATGTTCATATAAATTCTAACTCCTCTAGAGTTATCCTGCTCGTGTAGTAGAGCACATTGGGAAAATATAACTTCGACTATTTTTAGAATTTCTTCCTCTAGTGAGGCATCCACTTTCTTCCAAGAAATTTGGATTGGTTGTTCAAACCCTGGATTCTCGAAGCATGGTCAACACTCTTATATTTTATGGAATAACGTAGTGGTTATCCCTTGTTTCACACATCGAGCCTAACCAATGTGAGCTTAGGGATTGATCACTGGATATTTCACGAATATAGAAGACGTGTGGAAAACCAAAACAAATAACGGAACTCATGGATGCATCTAGCATAAACTATTAAATAATGAAATTACATTCGAAGTTTTACAAGCATTACAACAACTGAGGATCAACCCCTCCAATGGATGGGTTTACCCCTTACAAAGAGCATTATAACCCTACCAATCTTTTGCTTGTGGCATCCATGATTCATTGTTTCCTATTTAGTTCTTGGTCCTCCTAGACAGTAATGGGGTGTAGTTAATCAACCACAATCTGGGTCTACTCATCATGAATCTAGACGATAGCCATCCCTAAAGGGATTGATTCATTCATTCTTCTCCTTCTACCAGTTGGGCCATCAACTATGACCTAAGATCTGATTGCATGATGAGGAAAGTGGAATGGCCATCTATCAAGACCTATAGCCGTTGGATCTCATTTTCCTCCTCCTTGAGCCTCTTGATGTTCACCGCTTTTCTCCACTTTCAACATAAACTAAGGCCATAGTCATACTCATGAATCTTCTCCAACCTGAGATCTCGGATGATTATATAAGGATGTTGTGAATCCACTCACCCATTTCATAGTTTACATAGCAGAGACCAAATCCTTCCCATATGGTCTATCGATTGTTCATGAGGGGTCTCTATGATGAATCACTTGATCATATTCAATGTCTGATGACATAATATTTTTCTATCCTATTCATAAGAGGCAATATCATCTTGCTCAGTGGAGTCTATATGTTCATATGTAGGTAACTCCCCCAGGAACTCATCAGCAGGGTATTCATCATGTGTTTGATCGGGTAGGTAAGGACTCATGTTGTTTGATTGATCCCCATCATCGGATTCCACCTCAATGACTTCTGGTGCGGCCCTGGTGATAGTCTAACCTATGATAGGGAGAACTACAGCTTGGTTAGTTTGTACATATTCTTCCACGACTACTAGTATCCCACTAAGAAAGGTGCAACCAGGACCTCCGTCCAAGCTTTCTGATGCGACCCACACCATTTTGAGAACTATGCATATAGAAATTGAATGTACTTTAGTTGACTTGATCAATGGATTATGGTTATAAATTACATAGAAAATTCATATAGATATTGAATATTCGGTCTCGCACCTAAAATATTACCACTGGGACCCTGAGGTGTGGCCCTTCATATACTGTTGTGAGGTCCGAAAATTCAGGAAGAACCACCATGGGTTTCGCAGCCCGGTGACGAGCAGTAATCACCATAGCTATGGGCTCAGATCCTTGTGATCTCATAGTTGCATATACTCTTGGGATGGAGCTTTATTTTCATATTAGGACCTTATTCACAGTTCAAATATTAGTTTACAAGTCCTAAAAACCCTGGATGATGTGTCTGGGGATGTGGTTAGGATTTTACCTCAAGGACCTCCTTAAATTCATCCAACTCTGGGTATGAATTGTCGGCTTCAACCACTTCCAGAGGACTCTCTCCATTAGCCCCCTCCATCGAGGAGGACTCATCCAACTCTTCCATCATGGGAAGTAATTATTTTAATTTAGAAGCCTACAATTGTGGAGGGGTCCTTCGATCCAGCAAAACCTTTACCCGGTCCGTCATCAGATGTGGATCACCCCGAGAGTGCACAATGTCTTCCATCTCACCAAGGTACTACTCTCCCTCTTCCCATGATACATAAAAGCTACCATAACAGTACCAATCCATGGAAAATTCATCCTGAGGCGATTAAATTGTTTCCACATCTTTGACGGGATGAGTAATTTTCTATTGATGTCCTAGATTTCCCACGCCTCTCTAAAGACGACATTCTCGGGCATACGTATATGTCGCAGCCTCTTTCCCGAATCCTGGGTGGATATCTTGTAGAACCCCCTTGGCGTCCTCCCCTCTAGATGACTCTACTTCTCTGGGACCATCGGGTCTGCTGCCGCCACCTGTGACTCAATCGGTGTGGGTCTTGCCGCTACTACAACCCCACTGTGATGAGATGTCTTCAGCACCTTCTTGCCCCGATCTCATGGTTTGGGAGGCACCACTTCACTGGCTAGAATGGATTGCTAATTTAGTATATCTCTTAGGTAGTCTACTTACCAGCTCATGGCATACTCCTTCACCAGCCGGAAGATGACTATGGGCGGAGGTTTCTCGTTCCGCATCTTCCCATCCCCCCGCATGAACATGAGAAAAAAATGACTCATAACACATGGGTGATCCTCATGGAGCACCCTTTGTAGACCCGTGTGGTCAGACACTACATAAACCAAAACCGCCTCATGAAATAGTGCAAGGTGTATTGTTCCGAGAGAGACTCGCAGTCAACCTGCACCACCAGGACTCCACCTCGAAAGGCCAAAAGGTAGGATCAATGCTCTTTCGTTCCCTGGCAATTATCAGTGAACACACCTATTAACAATGCTAATGGGTGTATGTTGAACTCATATGCCTCCCAAACCCAGTTCAGCACCTACTGTGGGGTCTACTTGGACGGAAAATCTCCCCACAATGTTCTAAATGGTCGGGTGGAAATTTGGTCCTTGAGGGAAAATGGGGTTCAAATATTCATAGATACCTGTGACATGTGCTGCTATCCACCCATAAAAGAGGTGGAATGATCCACAATTCCTTTACGGCTTCATCCCCTCACTGATATGACACATCATCTTATACAACATGTAGAGCATCGGGATCCCGAGGTTGACTGGTCCTCCTTTGGGCAACATGGACACCATAATGAATGTGCTCAGTCGGATGCCCATGTTAGTGTCCAACACTGGTAGGATCCAACTATAGATAAGCACCATGATGAATTAAGATAACCCAACCACTTGTTGTTGCTCGGTACTAATACTAAATCCCCAGGATTTCCACTTTCTATCCTCCAAGATCCACCAGAATGAGGACTCCTTTCCTCGTTGAACCGCCTTTGGGAAGGTCCATCAATTCCTTAGCTAGTGGAAAAAACTTCTCTTGGTCCTCCCATGCATTCACGATGGTGAGGAACTCATCCTACATTTCCCCCAATATTAGGATGCCTGAGATCTGGTGTAGGTTGCATAGGCTGATGCCGACCTCTCTATGGTGTAAATGAGAATTTTGGGTCCTTGATCACCGTCTTCTTAGCAGCTCTGGAATCAACTTCTTTGGTGAGTAGATATGGAATTGAGAGGGACATGATTCCTATTACACGCCCACTCGGCTCACCTCTTCCCCAAACTCCTTGCATGAGGAACATAGACACTAAACCTAGTCCCAACCATCCTTGAAATTTCCTCCCTGGCACAGATCACACTCATTGGTACACCCCTTCTACGAGTTCCCTAGGGCCACCTTCCGGATGGTGTGGTACATTTGGAGAGATGTCTCTGGTTGCAATTCCCTCCCATCAATGTCATTCACATGGTCGTACATGAAATCAGTGTTGATGGGTGTGAAATCCCCAAAAGTATAGACGTAGGCATCCCTGAACAACTGGCACTATCACGATGTGCTCATGAACCATTATGCTGGCACATCTCTACACGCTTCTGGAATGAAGACATATTCCCTTAGGACAAAGCTGTACTAGGGAATCCTTTTACAGAGATAGTAGTTCTTCTGGATCTCTGACAACAGTTCTACCAGCGAATCATGGTTCGAATGGCTTAAAATGAATTCCCCAATACAAGAGCTATTCACCCTCTCTTCCCTATAGACAACATCCATAAGGACAACCTAGCAGCTTCATGATGAGACATTCGGTCTAGGTTTTTGAAAACAAAATCATGGATCACAGAGCTCAATTGTGAAGCCCAAATCACAAATCTTGATCATAGATAAGGTTCATAGATTCCTACCATAGACATCACATACGTAAGCCACTGAGAACACACTTTTAGAGTGAAAGGACTCACTGTGTGCAGTGATGCATAAATGCCTGATTCGCGGAGAGCAATCATAGAGGGCATGAAGCTTCACGAATCGAGAAAACCATCTTTACAATACAGAGATAATAAAGGATAAAAAGAGGTTAGCCTCCCTTTGTTATAGGCAACGATGCCATGTGCTTCAAGGTGAATCTTTCTGTGGCTAGATTTGCAGCTCCCTCAACCCTCACATCACCTCTCTGCATCGTGACCCTTCTTCATGAGCCTACTTAAAGATTGGCCTGAAAACATTGGGGATTGGACCTCATACTTAAACAATTATTTTCTTATCATCTCTAAGTGTGAGGGGGGGGGGATTTTTTGGCCCCAAAATATACGAGGAGTAAAAGAACCACAAAGAGGAAACTAACACCTAATAAGATGCCTCAAAAGTCCAGTTCATGGAGACCCACAACACCGTGGCTGGTGGGATGCCTCCACCTTTGAGAAACCACCTCGGAGCGAAGGGGAGGGAGGCTCCATGATCTGGAAGACATTTGCGAAGCCACCATAGAGCAAAGAGGTGGGAGACTACGCGACCCCAAAGACATTTTGGATGCTTTTACGGAGCAAAGAGGTGACATGCTCTATAGTTACGAAAAATCACCACATGGCTTATAATCGCGTGCTCCCAGATTCACACCTCCTCTTACCCACAAATATTAGGCTTCCCTAAGCCTAAAGGAATGTTACTCTGACCATTCATATTCTCACCTCTCAAATCGTAAAGAAATTTTGACTCCGTGAAAAATGATCTCTTCGAGGTACTTGAGAATAGTGAAGTGCCATTCCATTGTCTTAAACACGACCTATCTTCATGGAAGGATGCCCTTCGTGCAGTCCATCGACCTTCTCAATAAAAGGAAATTCCTAATGGGACTCGAGTCTTCACAAATCACCCATTATTTATAATGTACCTTATATGGTCATGTGAACCACATGATAATGTAGGGTCACTGTTATTCATGAGGAACATTGATTCATAGTGTCATTATTTTCTAGAGATCCTTTCTTCATGAAGACCTACTCGGTGAGATACTTTCTACTTTTAGAAACACCATACATATGCACATATTCTATATTCCTAGGATAGGCCACCCAACATCGAAAATCATACCCCTTCGTAAAGCCCCTACACTACATGAAGCATCGATGATTCATGAGAGCTCATCCTGTGAACCCCTTTGCTCCGTAAAACCTTTTCCTGTATGACAATCCAGGTTCGTATGAAGTTATCTCAAGGTACCTTGTGTGGTTAGTCAACTTGTGTTGCTTAGACTCATTCTTCTTCTCACAAGCATGTTAATAGATATTGCTTCTTCTCATAGCCACGCTAACATGGAACCCTCAGTGGATCATTCCACAACACCCTAGTGCCATGAAAATGCTAATACCTTCCCTTTCTCAATGGTGGATAGGTATCAGTTAGGTATTTTCTAGTGGTGTGGAGTGAACAAGCCTCATCCGAGTTACATAATGTTAAAACTACCAAGCACCATCATCCTCAGCACATGACGTTAAACTGTGGCCTCGCCCTATGAATCACACATGGGGTGCCATGTCACAGAAATTATCTACACCTGCTCATCTCAACAAGAGTGATATTTTCCTCACATGGAATGAAATAGTATTTTTTGGAGTAGGTTCTATCCATGGGGAATGAAAACATCTCAGTGTAAGCCCTAGATTTTCTTAGAGGATGTAGCATCCCTGCTCCCCATCCTCTTTTCCATGCCAATTACCAGGGGGTTATGGGCAGTAGGACTTTCGTTATCCCATCCTTCTCCCTATAGGAATCATCACTAGTTTCACTCCATCCTAAATAAGTCCCAATCTCTATCTCCTTAGGCTTCTAACCATGCATAAGCCCATATTTCCTCTTTGGGCCACTAACCAAGCATAATCCCCATTTCACTTCCCACGGATGCACATTTCACGACGTGATTGTCAGGTCTTTTCTGCCTCTTGTTTCTCACACTGATCATGACTCACATGGGATTAGATTTGGATGAATTGAAAATGGAATCCTTCCTAGGATTTCATAGATTGTAAGACCCAATCCCAAATCCCGAACTGTGTGGTCTTTGATCCTTGTCCCCTGGACAATGTATGTAGGAAGCATCCCTGATGTACAATCCCAACAACTACTTGTCCCAACCCCTTCACATAGGTTCACCATCACCCCAAATGATGTTAAACTATATCAACACTTAGAACTATGTTGAATTTGATCCTTGCCTCCTTGTAATGATATGTAAGAATTATCTCCGTGGTTCATGCCCAACAGCAATCAGTCCCAACCCTTTCACATCAGTTCACCAAACATTTCCAAACTATGTGGACATTGATCGTCGTCTCCTAGGAAAGGTGAATATGATGCATCACTAAAGTTCATGGACAACACCCATCAGTCCTGACCAATCTATGTCGGTTCACTCTTGTCCAGTATGATGTTAAAATGTATGCCCCCTCTCACCCTACAAGATGATTAACTATACCAATTTGAACTACGTGGGATTTGATTCTTGTCTCTTAGAAAGAGTACATAATAAGCCACCATGAGGTTCAACCCCATCCAACAATTAACTATTGTGATCCCCATCTGGTGGTATGTTGTTGGGATCCCCATCCAGTGGTATGCTCTTTTGATCCCCATTAAGTTGTAAGCTGTTGTAACCACATCTAGTGTTAATCCATTGTCATCCACACATAATGGTAAGCTATTGTAAATGATCCACCTAGGTTTGATTCCTATATCATAGGCAAGATATGTAGGAATCCTCCCTAAGTTTAAACCCCAAACAC
Source organism: Viscum album (assembly GCA_963277665.1). Lineage (NCBI taxonomy): Eukaryota > Viridiplantae > Streptophyta > Magnoliopsida > Santalales > Viscaceae > Viscum > Viscum album. Next base: position 610,431,366 of record OY728150.1, on the reverse strand, counting down.
TGGTAAACTTTGGGGTTCCCCCTATTGGGAACCACATATCTGGTCCACACCTCAAGCATTAGACAAACCCCTCGCTGTTAACCACGCGTAAGCCCCAGTATGTCATCAGGACGATGTCCTCTGCAGACACCTTGATTCCATAACCCCATCCTGGACTATGTGGACTTTGATTCCCTACCACGGGGATACGTAAGAAGCCTCTATGAGGTTCAAGACTATCACTCACGCCCCATCCATGTCTCTCCCTCATGCCAATGTGTTTCCAGAAGTTCATTCCAAAACCCAAAGGTTCTACTTTCTATGGATCTCATACATGAATCCATTATCATGGTTCTCATCCTCATGTGTCTCATCGCCATACTAAACTATGCATACATTGATTCCATGTCGTAGGGATATATAAGAAGTCACTTCGTGGCTCAAGCCCAACATCGCTATCATCCTCATGACAGTTCCATGTCATTCCCCTACCCACTTATCTCAAACTTCCATATCCATCCTAATTTTAAAATGGGCCACCATATCCCAATAAAATCATGTCACCCACTATATCCCTTCTCCTAGTAGCAATCAAGCAACTAACCATGTGTTGGCCCCAATATCAGTGTTCCCTCCAAGGGTGGAACCCATCTAATATCCTCTAATTAGTGTTTTGATCAGTCAGATCCATCTCTGTTAGACATTAAACTCACGACATACCCAGTGTTAAACATTGGTAGATGAGGAAAACCATAGAGACATGCCCATGACATAAAATTCCCCTCATTCGATGTGGGATGCCTTTAGCTTGTGCACCCTCAGGAAGCCCTATCATATGGGAAATAACCCAAGAGTCACTAGTGTTATAGTGTCTAGAAATGCCAGTGATGTACAACGTGACTAATCACCCAACATAAAAGTGTTGTCCTGATGAGACCCCTTGGAATGACTTGATAAAAGCAGTGTAATTAACTAGTGTCCATGAAGACATGTCCCTGGGAAGAGTTTCACGAATAATGTCTTAATTCTATGAGGGAGACACAGACTAGGTAACGAGTTTTGTGAAGGAATATACAGTAGGAGAAACCAAAATCCCATCATCCTATTGTGATCAAGGAGAAAATATCCCTGATAAAAAATGGATTCCACCCACATTTGGAAAGCAGGAATGTAAGGCAATAGTTGTGCGTCCTTTGAAATAGATGGATGCACCCCCCGATGAAAGCATCTGAAACAATCAGAATAGATTCATCATCCTTGATCCATATGAGCATAACATAGATATATTAATATGATATAAAATTGTGGAATATACATTAAATTAATAAATCATATATCAATTCTACCCATAGTGACATTCATCACATGTTATGCTTGGCCAAACCAATCGTGAACAATATTGGGATTAGGATCACCATCCATGTACCCTCTTATGCTTGGGCTAACCACCCACGTACCTTCTTCAGTTTGGCATAAAAATTTTTTTACCCTGTTTACCTCAAGAGACATAAAAAACTACCCATTTCATTGGGGGTTAAATAAAAGACACATTAATCATATAAATATAAACTATTCATATGCATTGAAAAATGACTTGAAGACATTCATCATTCCATCGAATCATAATTAACCCATAGAAAAGGTATAGGGTTCAAGATGATTTATTAATACATCATAATATAATAAATATATAAATAATATGAGTAAAATCATTAAATTATATATCTAAAGAATCATAATAATCATTAATAAATGATATAAGAAATTATAAATAAATTTAAAAACCATTAGAAATATGATTTGAAAAATAATACAAAATATCCTTTCCATTCAGAAAATTTTAAAATGTAAAATTCATACAATAATTGGAATATAATATCCATTTTTAACATTTTATACTTATGAAATAATCTTCATTATGGTGGGAAAATGTTTACATGTGACAATCATTAAAAAACCTTCATTTCACAGCGTTGTAAAAAAAATTCAAAAACAACCTCTAAGGAAAATGTTAAAAATTTAACTCTTGATTCAATTGTAAAAATCCAATGATAGTTGAAAATGAAATTAAAATTAATTAATGTATAAATAATTACATTTTTATAAATAATTTATTTATTATATACGTGGATGTGAAAAAAAATCACTAAGAGACCTCATACCATTTAAAAAAATTATTCTAAACAAGACCACATTTTTCATTTTATTATCAAAAAACACTTTGAAAGGAAGAACATGAAAACACCTAAAATAACATGAAAAAAGTGTCGAATGATATAATATGTACAATATTATGTGTACACATCATATAAATGGAAAATGTTTCACAATTTGAAATATGTCTCAAGGAATTAAATTTTGAGATAAGAAAACCGTTACAAATTTTGTAATGATTGAATGAAAAATCCATTGAACGAGAATGCATGATATGATTATATTAAATCCTTATATTAAATTTAAGTATATGTCAAAATTAATTAATGGTTATGCGATTAAAACTTAAAAAATATTTAATTTTTTATAATATAAAACATGTATCATGGATTTGAAATTGTGACCAAGAAACACTTATAGATTCATGAACATTAGTATAAAAACCCCATGAATGATGAAACCTAAAATGAAACATAATTTATAATGAATAATGTGAGATTCATAAAATAATATATAAAAAATATAGTTTATATTCCATATAAAAAAATATTGGTTCATGAAACACATGGCCGATTGTCGCCTATCGACCGGTCAAAATTCCGGTGCTCTGCTAATGTGTATAGCAGCACTCAGGTCGAATCCTCGACGATGATACTTTGTAATAGTCGTTTGTTTTTAGTTGATTGTATTTTGATTTGAGGAGTTTGTTTGCAGAGCTTAATTGAAATGATTTATGGATGATGTTTGATTTACCAAATTGATAAATATTAGGGTGAGTTCATCATTGGGGAGTTAAGCATGTGATATCCTCGAGCCTTACTTTGTATAGCAATAAATTAACACCCATGTCATAAGTTGACGTTGATTGGAATTCCTAAGTGTGAAGGCTTTAATCCAAGTCTTAACTTAACATAGGGTTCTAATCTCATTCAAAACTTATTTATGGTAGTGTATTTATGGTTCCAATAATCCGTGGAAACCACTTGTTAAACAAAACATATCATTAATCCATGACATATTATGTTTAACATACACAATATTAATTTAAAGAATACCCATAGAGCAAAACTCTCAATCACTTAACATCCCCGAATTATAACTCACCCCAATGAGAGATTTACTTAGCCATTTTGATGTTTAATATTATGGTTAAAATAATTATGATGATAAATTAAGAATAGAAGAAAAAGAAAGGGATTAGAAAAGAGTGGTACGTTGACACACACACACACGAACGATGATGATAATTAAAAACGGATTTTCGATTGAATGAGGAAGCAAAAGAAGAGAAGGGGATTGAACTGAATTTAAACTATTTTAATAACATAAATATTAAACTACAGAACGTGGATGAGAATAAGAGATATTGAAGAAGTAACTTTCATTAAAACAGAATTACAAAGAAAGGACTTACAAAATTACAAAAACGAAGAACACAAAAGTAAGTGAAAAAAAGAGAGAGGAGGAAAGGTCTCTCAAGTAAAAACATGAGTATGGTAGGTCCTCCCAAGCCTTTGAAAAATCTTTTGTCGTGCCAATATGATCTCCTCTTTTCTGAAATTCCAACCCCTCTCAAGGTAGATAAGGGGAGAGTATTTATAGCCCAAGGAGTGGACTGTTTGCATTCCCAATCTGTCCCTCCACTTGAATCGCCAATTTGGCTATTCAGACAGCCGAATATCCAAATATCTCCTTATTCAAAGTTGTAGATAATAACGTTTTTTGACCACTGTTACAATATGGAGGCATTTGGGCAAGTGGAGAAAAAGTTATGGTGGTTTTATTAAGCAAAGGTAAACTGTCCATTTCTATCCATGCGTTTTCGATGGCCAAAATGTGAATGGATTTTTGAAAAGGAAGATGCCTTCAAATCCGACTGACTTCTTCAAAAAAGTTGGCAGCCTGTATCTCCGCTTTTACACTGCAAAATCTCTGCTCGATTTGATGCTTACATCATGAGATATGTCATGAATAGTATAATGAATTTAATTCTCGGACAGAATGGTGGGCTGGACTTCAAAGCTTCATTTGGACACCTTTTACTTGGATTTGGGCCATGGAATTTTTATCCAAGATGACATGTAGTGTCCCCCGAATTATGGTGGAGAGTTAATGTTTTTTTACTTCTGTATTGAGCCTATTAAATCAATCTTCAAGGCTGGTCCAGTTTGTTCACAGATTCTTTGGTCTTGTTTGTGAGGACCATATGGCCCTCCAAATGGAAGAATTGGATCATGGTTCCTTATAATGAAATGTGTTATATTGAAAGGAGAATCCTAACAAACAAGAACCACACAATTGGGATCAGTATAGTGACAGCTATAGTTAAAACATTAAACTGACTCAATTGGACTACTTCTAAAAATGCTCAAAAATTATACTTAATATTAAAACATTAATATTTCACACAAATTATGCACATTTCATATAAAATAAGTAAATTAGGAATATAATAAGTCATGAAAATATTAATAACATCAACTCCCCCACACTTAGTTTTTCACGTGTCCTCATGTGCAAAAAATATAAAAACATGACAAAATCATTTTCACTCACCAACAAATATTAAAATTTTGTTTTCTCCAATCAGGGAAGGTTTAGACTATTTCACTCATCCATATTGAATTCAATCATAAATTTGGTTCACAATAATGCATCAGAAACAATTCATTTTTTCATGTTCAAGGTTTGAATTAGAAAATGTAGGCACTCAAAACTTACTCCTCTCAAGATGATAAAAATGTATTTTAGGAGGTTCACTCATTCACCAACAAAAAGTGAAAATCAAGAGTTTGTAAGAGCTCTCAGCTTCCATTCCCAAATCTAATGTGTACAAGAATCAAGAGGTCTTTTAAGGGGTTTTTCAGTGGCTATGGGACAGTAGGTATATAATGTCCAAAGGAAAATAGGGGTTAAAAACACCAACATGGAAAAAATCAATGTACATTTTTTTTGAAATTTTATTTGAAAGGAAAAAGAAACACATATTTACAAGGGCATGAATGTTTGATGAATGAAAAGTGAGGGAGATAGAAAACGGAATAGGGTGAGATGATGGAATATGTACAACATGGAAGACTTCCAATAATGACACAATACAAGATGATTCAAGTGTTCTTTTTTTTCTCTCTTTGCTCTTTTTTTTTCGAATGTTGTGCTTGAAACAAGTCTCACAGTCATCTCCCAACCCATGTTTGATCTTCTCATGGAACTAATTTTAGTAGTTATAACACGATCAAAGGTTGATGATGAATGATTTTTGACCCACCCAAGACACAACCCATTCCTTTTTTTCATCAATTTTTTTAATATAATTTTTTTTTTCATTTTTTGAACACTTTTCAATGACTTTTGTACAAATGACAATTACACATATACACCCCAAAGCTCACAGAATTACAACCTCTCCCCCACACTTGAATGGATGCTTGCCCTCAAGCATATTATGACACATTGGAAATCAATGAAAGTACGCCCAAAAATGAAGTCCATTCCCCCCCACACTTAAATTTCAATAAATTGTACAATGAAAATCCATGAAGATGTTGGGTGGGACAAGGTATTAGGCTTGTAATGTGGCTATCAAAAGAAAGGTTTTCATATGATCAAAGGAGATTTCAAAAGTAGGATCAATGTAAGGGTAACATGAGGCTATTTGGCTATTCTGATTCTCATGTGGCTTAGAAAATGCCTCTATCATATTAATGCAAACAAAAGAGGGAAATTCAGCTCGAAGGTCCACAAACTCAAGACTCACAATCAGTGGTGAAGACACACAATGAAAAAGATGGCCATAGATGACCTTGGCATGAAGGCTAATGTTATTCCTCACGGCAGGGGAGAATCATTTTCCACCAAAAATTGTTCATTCAAATTGTTTGTTATTGACAAAAAATTCTTTAACCAAGTTTGAGATAAAAATTCAATATATTTGAGTTTAAAACAAGCCTTTTGACTCCCCAAAATGGTTGGACAGAATTTCAATATTGGATGATGAGTAATTATGACACCCCTTTTTTTGTTAATTTTCAATTTTTTTAATTAATTTTTTTTACATTTTTTTATTTTTTAATGACACATCCACACAAAAGAGAAAATAGAAGAAAAAAAAGGTTGTGGAAGAATGTTGTAAAACAAATGAGAGGGAGAGAGGAAGAAGAATAAATAGAGAGAAGAAGAGAGGGAAGAGAGATTGAGGAGAGAGAGAGTTAAAGGGAAAGAGGAGCCCCCTGGTTGGATTTGGCGGGTCTCCATCCAGTGGTGGTTCTATTGAAGTGGTTGGGGTTTCGATGGAAGTCGACGTGGTTCCTGGATTGTGAGAACTCTCATGGTGATGCTTTAACCGATTTCCATTAACCGTGAATGTCTTTTTGGAAGAGGGGTCTTGGACTTGCACTGCACCAAATGGGTAAACGTTAGTAATAACAAAAGGACCTTCCCAATGAGAATTAAGCTTACCTGGGTGAAGTCGAAATCGAGAATTGAAGAGCATTACCTTTTCACCTTCATGAAATAGCTTTCGAAGAATGTTCTTGTCATGGAGTGAATTTGCCTTTTCTTTGTAGAGAATGGAGTTCTCATATGAATCGAGTCGAAGCTCCTCCAATTCAGTCAACAGCAACAATCATTCTTCACCAGATTTTTCACAATCAAAATTACATGTTTTGACAGCCCAAAATGTCTTATGTTGGATTTCAACTGGTAAATGACATGCTTTACCAAAGACTAGCCAAAATGGAGACATCCCAATGGGTGTCTTATAGGCTGTTCGATAGGCCCAAAGTGCTTCACCAAGTCTATCAGGCCAGTCTTTTCTTGTGGGCTTAATAATTCTTTCAAGAACTCTTTTCACTTATCTGTTAGAAAGTTCAGCCATTCCATTTGTTTGAGGGTGATATGCAGTGGATGTTTTATGTACAACCCCATTTTTTTTCAAAAGTGACTCCATGTTTCTATTACAGAAATGAGTTCCTAAGTCACTTATCAAAGCACGTGGTGTTCCGAATCGATGGAAGATATGGGTTTTGAGGAACTCACTCACTGTTTGAGCATCATCTTTCCTAGTGGGTTTGTCCTCGACCCACCTAGAAACATAGTCAACAGTAAGGAGAATGTAGGATAATCCATTGGAAGGGGGAAAAGGTCCCATGAAATCGATGCCCCAAACATCGAAAAGCTCACAGAAGATTAATGGCTTTTGAGGCATTTCGTTTCTTTTGGAAATTGTGCCAAACTTTTGGCAAGAGGGACATGATTGACAGAACTCGTGTGAGTCCTTGAAGAGTGAAGGCCAAAAGAATCCAGAATCTAGGACCTTTCGAGAAGTCCTTTGTGGTCCAAAGTGTCCACCTCCAGGCATTGAGTGGCAGAATTCCAAGATGGAGGATTGTTCAGTTTCATAAACACATCTCTTAATTACCATGTCAGCCCCAGTTTTCCAAAGTTTATTATCTTCCCAAAAATAATGCTTTGAATCACTTTTAATCTTTTCTTTTTTTCTTTTGAAAAATATTCAGGGAAAACACTAGAAACCAAGTAATTGACAATTGGGTCATACCATGGTAACTTTGGAGTGAGATATGAGAGGTGTTCAGTTGGAAATTTAGGATCAATTATTTCAGAATGAGAAGAATTAGAAATTATACTCAGGTGGTCAGCCAGAGGGTTTTCTTTTCTAGGTTTATCTTTTATCACAAGGTCAAACTCTTGGAGCATTAAAATCCATCTTATTAGCCTTGGTTTGGAATCACTTTTCTTAAGTAAGAACATTAATGCTGAGTGGTCCGTGAAGATGATGATTTTGGAACCTAAGAGATAGGGCCGGAATTTATCCAAGGCAAAAACCACAGCTAAAAGTTCTTTTTCAGTCACAGTCTAGTGTGATTGAGTTTCATCCAATGTTTTTGAGGCATAAAAGATGACATGAGGAATGTTTTCTCTTCTTTGACCAGGAACAGCCCCAATGGCCCTATCAGAAGCATCACACATCAATTCAAATGGTAAGGACCAATCTGGGGGTTGGATTATTGGAGCAGATGTGAGAGCAGATTCGAGTTCAATGAAGGCACTCTTGCAAGCCTCATCAAAATTGAATGTGACATCATTTTGAAGTAAACGAGTGAGTGGGAGGGAAATCTTGCTGAAGTTCTGAATGAATCGCCGATAGAAACTGGAATGACAAGGAAGGACCGAATGTCTCGAACTGATTTGGGTTCAAGAAGTGATTGGATCACCTCAATTTTGGCTGGATCAACTTGGATACCCTCTTGAGAAATTATGTGCCCTAGAACAATCCCATTTGAAACCATGAAGTGACATTTTTTAAAATTCAGCACAAGGTTGCCCTTGACACACTTTTGAAGGACCAAAGAGAGTGAATGTAAGAAAGATTCAAATGACTTGAAATAAATGGTAAAGTCATCCATGAAGACTTCCATGCAATTCTCAATGAATTCAGAAAAGATACTCATCATACACCGCTGGAATGTTGCAGGAGCATTACAAAGGCCAAAAGGCATTCGCCTATAGGCATAGGTTCCAAAGGGGCAAGTGAATGTGGTCTTTTCTTGGTATTGAGGTGCGATTGGAATTTGGAAGTAGCCGGTGTAACCATCAAGAAATAAATAGTGTGACTTTTAGGCCAATCTCTCAAGCATTTGGTCAAGGAAAAGAAGTGGGTAGTGATCTTTTCGTGTTTCAGCATTAAATTTGCGATAATCGATGCACACACGCCATTTGTTTTTCACTCGAGTTGTGACCACTTCTCCATGTTCATTTGTGACAACTGTTATCCCTCACTTCTTAGGAACAACATGAATTGGACTAACCCATTCACTATCAGAAATTGGGTAGATAATACCAGCTTGAAGAAGCTTAGTAATCTCTTCCCTAACTACCTAAAGTATGAGTGGATTGAGTCTTCTTTGAGGTTGCCTAATTGGTTTGGATGATTCCTCTAGATGGATGTGATGCATGTAAAGTGCAGGGTTGATTACTGGAATATCCTCTAGGGTCCAACCTAAGGCATTTTTGTTTTGCTCTAACACTTGAACAAGTTGGGACTCCTCAGTTTCAGAAAGTGAAGCAGAGATAATGACAGGGTAGGAGGGATCATGGAAAAGGAATGCATACTTGAGGTGTGAAGGAAGTGGTTTTAGATCAGTTTTAGCCTTGATTTGAGAGCTAGACAGTTTAGGAGTAGGAGAAGGGATTCCAGATGGGTTTGGATCATTTTCCTCAACACTGTCCAAGGTGGAGCAGTAGAGATCAGAGTTGATGTGGGATTCAAGAGTGTTTTCAAGTTCCACTAGATTGATGGAGTCTATGAATGAGAGGTCCACATCAACTTCACCATTTATGACTTTGTTAATCATGGTGAAGATTTCACAAGATCCTTTATCATTAGAACATAAAGAACATGGTGGATTGGGGTTCGATTGAATCTTAGAAGTATCCTCAAAAGCATGGATTGAGAATGCAGAGTGATCCTCATATGGGTATCGCATGGCTTGGAAAATGTTGAACTTGACCAGTTGGTCACCGAATTACATGGATAAGATGCCTGAATGGACATAAATCTTGGTTCTCGCAGTCATGAGGAATGGTCTTCCTAGAATTAGGGGAGATCGAGAAGAGGTCGTCTCACCTTCCATGTCAAGGACATAGAAATTAGCTGGGAAGATAAGATCATTGACCCGATCAAGAACATCCTCAATTATCCCCTCAGGATTGGTAGTGCTTTGATTGGGTAATTGAATGACAACACCCATTGGGTGCAAGGGACCCAGACCAAGGTTGGAGAAAATGGATTTGGTCATGAAATTTATTGAGGCTCCAAGGTCTATGAGTGCATCATCAAAGTTGGAACTCCCTATTTGACATGGAACTGTGAAGGTCCGTGGATCTTTTCACTTCATGGGAATGGATTGTTGGGTTGAAACATTTTCAATGCTCCTAAGTTGCCTCTTATGGGTGCACAATTCCTTAATAAACTTGGCATACTTAGGGATTTGTTTGATGGAATCTAAGAGGGGGATGTTCACTTCAACACATCTAAACATGTCAAGCATTTCAGGATCAGGTTCAAAGGACTTCTTAGGCTTGGAGATGGCTTGAGGAAAAGGAATTTGGTTTCTTAGAGGAATGGAAGGAGGTGAAGGAGTGGATTCAAGTTCCTTTTCCAGCTTTTTGTTCATTTCATTTTCTAGATCAACATCGAAAGGGGTGGTAGAGAAATCAGCATGGGGCATAGCAATTTGCTTTCCCGATCTAAGTGCAATTTCACTTACATTACCCTTAGGGTTGGGTAATGGTTGAGCTAGGAGTTGGGATGAATTGGATGGTTGTTGCTGGCTAAGGTGGGATGCAAGTTGACCTATTTGGGTTTCAATGTTCTTGAGGCTAGAACAGGTGAAGGAATCAAGATCCTCTATAGCACTTTCCCATGGTTGTTTAGAAGAAGAGGCTTGTCCCAAATTGGGTTGGCCTTGATTTTGGTTCTTGGGAAAGCGATTTTATTGGGTGGGGAATTGGGAAGGCTCATTAGGATAGTGGAATCCAGGAGGAGGATTGTTCCTTTGGGGTTGAGGAACAAAAGGATAAGGTTGATGGATGTTACCACCACTTTGACCATATTGGAATTGGTTTGGATTTTGATGAGGGAACTGAGGAGGATGAGAAATGGGATTACCATACCTCAGAGGTGGGTTAAAGGTAGAAGAGAAGGGCTCAGAGTGGGGTTGGTTGAAGTTTCTAACAAACTGACCTGATTGTTGAGGGTTGAAGTTTCGCTGAGCATATAACGCATTGAGCTCCATTGGACTAGATGAATCAGATGGATCATCTTGAAGTTGTGGGCATGTGTCAGTCGAATGAGATGGAGAGTTGAAGATTCCACAATTCTTGATAGGTCCAGGGAATAGTGAATGTGGAGAAGATGAGGTTGGGGCTTTGGTAGCCACTGCTAGTTGACGCACAAGACCTGTAAGTTCACTCATCCATTCAGTCATCTTGTTGGGCTCTATGGATTGATTCTCTTGGGCTTGTTTCACTTGAGCATGTGCTCGAGTATGGAATTGTTGCGTGTTTGCAGCCATGTTGCTTATGAGTTCTCGTGCAGTTGTAGGAGTTTTGTCAACAAGAGCACCGCCACTTGCGGCATCAATAAGAGTTCGCTCTATAGCCAATAACCCCTCATAGAAGTATTGGATCAGGAGTTGGTTAGGGATTTGATGGTGTGGAAAAGTTGCCACAAGCTTTTTGAACCTCTCCCAATACACATGGAGTGATTCATTAGGGAATTGACGGATTCCTCTTATTTCCTTTCGGATAGAAGCTGTTCGGGAAGCGGAAAAGAACTTCTCAAGGAAAAGTCTCTTCATGTCAACCCATGAGTATATGGAACCAGGTGCGAGGTAGTAGAGCCAAGACTTGGCAGAATCCGCTAGGGAAAAGGGGAAAGCTCTAAGCTTGATTTGTTCTTCAGAAACCCCTTGAGGCTTCATGGTAGAGCATACTACTTTGAACTCTTTAAGGTGAAGATGTGGATCCTCACCGGCTAGCCCGTGAAAATGAGGGAGAAGATGAATCAAACCCGATTTGAGTTCGAAGTCTGCTTCAATGTTTGGATATTGAATTCAATAGGTTGGTAATTCATATCAGGGGCAGCGAGTTCTTTTAGGGTTTTTTCCCTAGGATTGGCCATTTCAATTTCAACTGGTTGGATGAGGATTGGTTCTTGAATTATTTGAGTATCTCTTTTGTTCCTCCTAAGTTGGAGAAGAGTTCGATCAATTTCCGGGTCAAACAAATCCGAGGGATTGTTTGGAAGGATACGGGGCATTCAGAGAGATTTTGGAAGAAAGAGGAATACGGGTTTTTCTTTGTATTTTTTCAGTTTATGATTTTTATGAGAAGATGGGTTTTTCTTTGTCCTTTTTTTTCAATTTCAATTTTTTTTTAACAATTTGTTTTTTTTTGTTTTCTTGAAAATAACCAAAAACTAATGACTACTTAAAGCACCATCCCCAGGAACGGCGCCATTTGAAACACATGTCCGATTGTCGCCTAACGACCGGTCAAAATTATGGTGCTCTGCTAATGTGTATAGCAGCACTCGGGTCGAATCCTCGGCGATGATACTTTGTAATAGTCGTTTGTTTTTAGTTGATTGTATTTTGATTTGGGGGGTTTGTTTGCAGAGCTTAATTGAAATGATTTATGGATGATGTTTGATTTACCAAATTGATAAAGATTGGGGTGAGTACATCATTGGGGAGTTAATCATGTGATATCCTTGAGCCTTACTTTGTATAGCATTAAATTAACACCCATGTCATAAGTTGACGTTGATTGGAATTCCTAAGTGTGAAGGCTTTAATCCAAGCCTAGGGTTCTAATCTCAATCAAAACATATTTATGGTAGTGTATTTATGGTTCCAATAATACATGGAAACTACTTGTTAAACAAAACATATCATTAATCCATGACATATTAAGTTTAACATACACAATATTAATTTAAAGAATACTCATCGAGCAAAACTCTCAATCACTTAACATCCCCGAATTATAACTCACCCCAATTAGATATTTACTCAGCCATTTTGATGTTTAATATTCTGGTTAAAATAATTATGATGATAAATTAAGAATGGAAGAAAAAGAAAGGGATTAGAAAAGAGTGGTACGTTGACACACACACACGAACGATGATGATAATTAAAAACGGATTTTCGATTGAATGAGGAAGCAAAAGAAGAGAAGGGGATTGAACTGAATTTAAACTATTTTAATAAAATAAATATTAAACTACAGAATTTGTATGAGAATAAGAGATATTGAAGAAGTAACTTGCATTAAAACAGAATTACAAAGAAAAGACTTACAAAATTACAAAAACGAAGAACACAAAAGTAAGTGAAAACAAAGAGAGGGGGAAAGGTATCTCAAGTAAAAACATGAGTATGGAAGGTCCTCCCAAGCCTTTGGAAAAGCTTTGGTCGTGCCAATATGATCTCCTCTCTTCTGAAATGTCAACCCCTCTCAAGGAGAGAAGGGGAGAGTATTTATAGCCCAAGGAGTGGACTGTTTGCATTCCCAATCTGTCCCTCCACTTGCATCGCCAGTTTGGCTATACAGACAGCCGAATCCCCAGATATCTTCTTCTTCAAAGTTGTAGATAATAAAGTTTTCCGACCACTGTAAACATATGGAGGCATTTGGACAAGTGGAACCCAAGGTATGGCGGTTTTATTAAACAAAGGTAAACTGTCCATTTCTATCCATGCTTTTTCGATGGCCAAAATGTGAATGGATTTTTGAACAGGAAGATGCCTTCCAATCCGACTGACTTCTTCAACAAAGTCGGCCGCCTGTATCCCCTATTTAACACTGCAAAATATCAGCTCGATTTTATGTTTACATCATGAGATATGTCATGCATAGTATACTGATTTTAATTCTCGAACAGAATGGTGGGCTGGACTTCAAAGCTTCATTTGGGCCCCTTGTACTTGGATTTGGGATATGAAATTTTTATCCAAGATGACATGTAGTGTCCCCCGAATTTTGGTGGAGAGTTAATGTTTTTGGACTTCTGTATGGAGCCCAGTAAATCAATCTTAAAGGCTGGTCCAGTTTGTTCACAGATTCATTGGTCTTGTTTGTGAGGACCATATGACCCTTCAAATGGCAGATTTGGATCATGGTTCCTTCTAATGAAATATATTATATTGAAAGTAGAATCCTAAAAAACAATAACCACACAATTTGGATCAGTATAGTGACAGTTATAATTAAAACATTAAACTGACTCAATTGGACTACTTCTAAAAATGCTCAAAAATTATACTTAATATTAAAACATTAATATTTCACACAATTTATGTACATTTCATATAAAATCAGTAAAGGAGGAATATAATAAGTCATGAAAATATTAATAACATCAGTTCATAATATAATTATTTCTATAAGAATAAATTTTGAAATATAGAAATCCTTATTTATTAACATTTACATAAAAACATCCTATAAGACTAAACATGAAATGTAACATTAAATAACATTAATAAATCATTAATAATAATAAAATATTTCTATAATAATGAACATACACAACATAAATGGAAATAGTTTCATAATACAAATCACTTATCAAAGTAGGATGTTTGACATGAGGACATCCTATGAATATTAAAACATTTGGAGAAATAATAAATTAATGAATTGATATTTGGAAAAAATGTTAATCCACATAAAAAATTATATTTAAAATATAAAATAATAAAAACTAATTAACCCATAATAAATTTTTAACATTTATAATGGATAATTTATATAAATCAATGAAGGAAAATATAATTATGAATCCCTGTACCTCAAACATTAACTTGGTCAGACATAATCTAACATACAATACAATAAATTTAAATTTTTATACATATACATCAGAAACATAGTTATATTTACCGAACTATATTCCAACCAATTATAATTTCTTTTTACCAATTTATAAATAATTCATCATTAAAATCAATATTTTGGTGTCAACTATTCATCATTACATGCATGTTCTAATTCAACAATTCCAGTCCTTAATCCTTGTTCATCATTTCAAGACATCCCAAATTTTTTTGAATATATATGTTATTATTTATTCAGTGTACAAGTTTTTAATGAAGGTATATATTGACTTAGTTTTAGATTTTATCTCCAATTTCAATAAAATAAAAAAAATTAAGGCACTATAGAAGGCTTGAAGAGCGTTTGGGACTTATCCAAAGCCCAAAGGTCATGTTTTTGTAGACAGAAATTGAGGTTCTTGGTAGGAACATAGTTAGTTTTAATCATATAGATTTACCAATACCTCCATATATAAGGGTGAACCATTATGAAAAACCATGCATGGGAGGCCAGATAACTGTGTGAAATGGTTCATACTTGTTATAGAGGTGATTCACATGGTGTGCACATGATTGGTCAAACCATGTTTAAACCATTAAAGGGGGCATGAATGTTGGATATTGATGATTCCTATTCTATTAATTTATTGTCAATGAATGCACCTAAATTTTCATGTGTGTGTTTCACATGGATAGTATTGGAATATAGTTGGTGCACAATTTAGTAAAATATACAATGAAACCATGATCACATTAGAAAAGGTGGAATTTACAATTTTCCCTTCATTCCATTAACCCTACTTCTCTTATTTTCATTCCCCATTTTCACAGTATCACTCCCCTATCATTAGAAGATTCTCCAATCCACATAGTCTTTGAGCCTCCTCCCTTGACTATACTGCAATTATAGTGTCTTATTTCTTGTGGATTTTCATGGGTATCTACATCATTACTCTTTCTTCTTTCTGAAGTTCAACAATCTATATTGAATTCTAATTCCATGTTAGATAATATTCCCAATATTCAGATTATTTTTCTATTACATAAATTTCACCCATTTTATCAAGAATCATATACTAATATCTGATAGGGAGTGAATTACCATGATAAAGTAGGTGGTCTCATTCTTTTCCTTAATGCTTGGATGTTTATAACATGTTACCATTGTAAAAACACCCAAAATTATCTTCGTTACTCCTAAAATAGATAAACTACAATACAAATTTTTAGATGGTAGTTATAGTAATGTTAATAGACCTTGATAAGTGGTTGGAGGTTGAAGAACATAACCCGAACCATCACCTGGGTGAGTTCAACAAAATTACATAATGACTTATGATTCCCTTAGGAGCTGAATAATATTAATCTATGTTTGGATTGACATTGGATAGTGGAATTTTATAAAGTGAGTTAATGAATGTATGTAGATCCATTGATTATACACAATTACCCCTTATTATACTTATTATATTTATTGATTAAATGATGAAATTAATAGAATAATAGAATGAGTGATATTATCTTTCCTGGAATTTAAATTCAAAATTTATTTTTTACATTATTTGTACCTTTTATAATGAAAATGATATTCCTTATTGTTGGTTGTAATCAATGGAAAAGAAATTCCACATGGTCCACTTATTTTTTATGGACATGATGATGCTTATATTTATTTATAAATAATGGGTAATATGATTCTTATTGTTTATTTAAATTTCCTATACAAGATGTTCCTTATTGATTATTTATAATTAAAGGACACGACATTCTATAATATATATGTTTGATATTGTAAAATTCATTCCATTTTAACTAATTAAAATCACGGGAAATGGTGTTTCATATTTTCTTTACAAATTAATTTACATGATTTCCATTACTAGCTTTAAGATAAAAAATGTTCAAATATATTAATTGATTATAATAATGTAGGTCGTATTAGATGGGTGTTCTACAAAGAACCGAGACTGATATAGTTGATATATATCACCTATTTAGTATTCCTACATAATTATCATTGTATATTAATAGACTGGATAGTGTTGAAACCATTGGTGGTAACCTACATTGTTTATTGGGCACATTGTTCGAGCAACAAATTAGTACCCAAACAGACTTCATGGATTCTTGTAGGGACAAAGGGAAGCATCTAGCTATAGATTCATGATTTTTATACAATTATTATGCGAGAATAAGACTGAGTTTATGCTCATGATTCTATTAGAGATATATTTTTTTCTTTCGTTTAAATGATTTTTATTCATGCTTCTCTATTTCCTTATATTAAAATTTTTTATAACTTACCTGCATGTAATCATTTTGTATATCTTATTGGATTTAGGTATGCATATAATTGAATCCTATCATTATTTTGTTTTTTTGTTTTACATTATTTTATTCCATATTTATTATGTATTTCCTATTACTCAATTATTATATCGTTGCACCTCCACTATGATAAAATATTGTATAGTCTCCCCACCATACCATTACTGACCCTCACTGTTTTTTGGAAGCCTCTACTATATGTAGTGTCACACTTGAGTCCATGTGGATCAAAGGATTAGTTAATTATTATTAAACTAGACCTATGATACTATATTGTGGTATCATAGAATCATTATTTGTGATACTATTTGGATTTTTATATTAAATATTATGAATTTCTGAGATTTGGTAATGATCCAAATCTTGGGAGTAGCTGACCGACATATAGCGAAAAAACAATTTACCATGGATGAGATTTTTTGTTTTGGTTTTTCCTATTATAATTCAATTAATTTCACTTATGGATGAAACATGTGATTTTTATATTTATTTTTATTATTTTTATGGATTCTTTATTTACCCTTGGTCATGTACATCAAGTATTCATTTCATGCATTATTAATGGAACTTTAGTATATATATGTCATTCATATATCATTACATGATTTATAAATTGAGTTTATTTCCTGAAACTTGTTATAGTGCCTTGATTTATATATTTTAATTGTGATAACATTGTTGAAATAAAGGGATAAGTAATAGGTAATTAAAGTTGTCTACACCAACCTAAATATAGTTTCCTATATATGTTATTGATGTCACCTTACCTATCCAATTATCACATGTTAAATCTATGTAAATATGGTTACATGACATGAAATGTTAGTTGATAAAAATTAAAAGGATTCCAAATTTATTTTATAGGTATTGTAATTATCTAAATTAGGAATGGATATCCATATAATGGAATCATAAAATATAGGAATGTTACATCTTGAAAAAATTTGTAAATGTCTAGTGGAAATAACATGTAGTTTTAATTGTAACCTATAAAGAATGAGACTTTATAACATAGGAATTGTATCTTATCTAACTGGACCAAGAAATTTTTATAAACATGACATTAATTATCCTTAAAACATGAATTAAATGGTTTTTTATGTGGGTATGATAATTAATATTTGATGTTTTTTCATCAATAAAATACAATTTAAATTCAATATATTTGAACCTCAAATGTAAAATAGTGAAATCGACAGGTACCCAAACATAGTAGAGGGTATTTCTGAGTGTCTCTTATGACTAGTTATGATTTCTATATCACCTAGAACTAGATTTTGGAGTATGTAGTGGGAGTGACTATTAGGTAGGATGTTTTTTTACCTATAATTTTTCTTTTATTTGTGATATATTCTCTTATTGAATTACATTTTGATTCAAGCATTTCCTATTATAAAAATATTCCTCCAGGATTTCTGTAGATCGAATGCCTAGAATGTGGCGATGACAATTCTCTAGAGCTGGTTGGAACTGATCCACCAGTATTACCTCTTACTGTGCAACATGTTAAACATCCTGATATTAATGATCTAGGCACCAAATATCAGTTTCAAGATGATTTATTATTGATAGTTTATTTTATAGAGGGATCTCAATGACCTATCCTTGATATAGAAGTGTTGACAAAGGATTTCCGACAGTTGAATCATCATACCTTTCTAGGGGAATACAGTCCCCATGTAGTTGATTCAAGTATAGATTCTATCCTATATATATTATATCATATTGTGAAACATATTTAAAGGAGACTGAATATCTCTTCATGAATTCTTCACAAATCATCTAAGAGTTAGTGGGATGTTATCACATAAGTAGATCAACATCATGTTATGGGATTTTTAGATAGCCTTATAGGATTTTATATGTCCTAATGCATTGAGAGTGGACTGAACTATGTGTTTTATTCAGTTAGTGCATTGAAAAATGTAAATTATGGACAATTTATCCCATTTTTATGATCTTCAACACATTCCACTTATTCTTCTTGTTGATGAACTAGCCTGATATAGGAGGATTGGGTATAGAATCAGGTATGACATCTCATGATAATGGGAATATTTCGGTTGACTATTATATCTAGGAGTGTGAATTATGTCCTCATCACTGAGAACAATATAATAACGGTTCATGGTGTAGTATATGGTTGTTCAACCCCTAAAATGGATAGTTATATAACCAGAAGATGGAATCTTTTACCAGAAAGATCATGTTATGACAATGTTAGTTAGAGTAATTACTACGATTGTTAGGTATTATTTCATTAGTACGGGAATCTAGGTCACCCGAAGCCTCGGTGTGATAGAGACCCTGTTGATTGTAAATCCTATGGTAGGATGGTGGATCTTCAGTGGATTTTTTGGAACTTCCTATCTAAACATAATGGAAGAGGGTCTGCACCAGCTTTGACAATAGCAGAAGGTTCTATAGCTCCTCACCAAGAATGTATCTAGTGTGATACTTGTTGTTCAATCCTAGATGTTTCTCATGTATAAGTGAATGATACACCCATATTGTAATGACAATATTGAAGACCTCCCATGGTAGTCAGGGTGTATTTTCTGGTCATGGGGTATACAATATGTATATAGTAAAACCAACACCTAAGGAAAGTATTTCTTATCGATCTAGAGTTTGAGATTTGATTTTAATAGACTTTACAATATTTTATTCATTATTAGATATAAGTGATTCCCATTCATTCAAATCAATAGAAATTATGTAGTGTCTTGGAAAATATATTGAGTATTTATATAGAGTGAATAATATTGATTCTTTTGTGTGTGTTTGATTGATAGTGTATGTGTTATCCCAACTAGGATAAATACACTGAGAGGTGGGTGAATCATAGTATGATATATTAAAAAAACAACCCCTTATAATCATATTTCATTGTCAAACAAAACACATTTTCACCCTTTCCCACATAAATTTATGAATATAAGTTAAAGCATATACGAGTCACATCAATTTTAATTTGTTCACCCACACCGACCACGTCCAAGGATCATACAATAGCAATGAATCAATGTACCAAATACACTAAATGTGTACTACTGATTACAATGTTTGGAGCAGACTCCCTCTCCCTTAGTTTAAAAAAATTACAAAATGGAATCGCAATTCTCTTCCAACTGAAATGTTCTCAATTCTTCTTTATAAATCCTAATTTTATTTCATGAATCAATAATTTTTACACCACCTTTAGTATATCATTTAGATCCAATTTCAACAACTTGATGAAAATCACTTTACTGAAATATTACTGGGGAACATAAATATTTCATGCAACCATTTGGGTATATTGTGGCCAACATATTGACTTGCACACAACATTTTCCTTTATCATAGAAAACCAAATTTCTTACAACATGTATGTTTTTCACACAAAAATGTTCTTAAATGAAACTCCATTTTAATGCACACCTCATTTCTCAAATAATTCTTATGTGATTTAGATATATGATTTTCTCTAAAGGTCGAGAATCTAAAATGAGGGGGTAGACATATATTTATAGGACTATCTGACCCAACATGTAAGATCCTAAAATATCTTACTATATTCATGTAACATCCTCTCTAAGTATGTAAATCCGTTTTTGACATATCATTGGTCAAATAAGCCTATTTAATATTATTCATGTTATCTTAATTTTTTAGGAATATAGAAAGAGAACTTTTTGAAAAAAGTTATCTTTAAAGAGATTAGTTCCATTTGCATAATTTTAATTTTTTATCCTTGAAAATTACTTCCACACAAAATTCCAAACTTCCTCAAATCATGTGAGGAACTTCCATTTCAAAAAAAATATCTGTCAATTTTCCAAATATTGGACCCACAAATTTGGAAAACATTGAGATATAATTCTAGCTTGTTTGTGAACTTATTTTATCAACTTTTTAGTGTCCATTCCGTTGTCTTTTATATATTTTAACAAAAAATTTCAAAAATATTTCAAGAACTCCACAAATAACCCTGAAAACCTTCTTTTTCAACAAACACAATCAACTAAAAAACTACAATATTACCTTGATGGATTTTTTCCAATAGTATGAAAATGATATGAATTGACCCTTGATATAGGAGGCTATCATTTCAAATGAAACATCATCACCCTTGAGATTAGAGTGTTGGACATAATTATTGGGGTGTACTGGTAAGTTCCTTATCACAGTCATGATGATTTCTATCACAAAATATGTTTTTTCACGTCACTTATGGAAAACAATTAAATTCATAAATGAGAATTAGAATTCTAGGTGGGCCGAGATTGACACGAGCATCATGGGATGGCCAGAGTGCCAACCCAATTTTTTATTCTCCCCCCCAAGTGATCAAGGAACACATCAGATAGAATTCCCTCTTTTAGTGTCATAATTTTTGGAGAATATCCCTAAAAATTTATAATCTACCTGATAATAGGTAGGTGGAGGTTACTATTGGGCTCATGTAATAGTTAGAACAAGTATCAATACCACCTTATAGGTTGGATCCTACTGAACATCATGAGATCAAATGAAAATATGAGGACATAGAAGAAAAGGGGGTTATACAACTCAGTACTATAATGAAACAGTATATACCTACACAGATATTATATCACCTTTTTAGAATATTTAAAAGATTATATAAATAAATATGCAATGACCGTACTATTATAGTGCCATTGAAAATAATGAAAAAGAACTTGTACATAATAAATATATGTTTTCTCCCCTGAAGATCTACATTACAATCACAATTCGTAGAAACATATAATATAATACATATCTTTATAACCTAGGGATGGAAACATAAAAACAGGTGATCTTATATTATCAATAAGGGTAAACAAGGTATACTTGTAAGCATAAACATGATTATTATGTATAATAATGAGATCAATAACATAGAATATCACACCCTACATGTCAGAGATCTTTAACATGAAACATGGTATAAATATTGGCAGTTTATAATACATGAATCACATAGAAATAAAAAAAATATGCCATTAAATAAAAACATAAGAATAAAACATAGAATGGTGGATAACAAATAAGAATTTAATATTATTTATATTATATCCAAGGAATTTATATAACCACTTTCTTAGTAGTATGGGATCATTCCTGATAAAATACTAGTAGTCATGGTTCACACATACGGCCATCTTAGTAGCATGAGTTCACTCCTCATACCATTTTGGTTGTAATAGTTCACATGCATGGCCATAATAGTGTTCAAGTTTCACTACAAAGACCATCATAGCCTACTTCATGAGATATAAATATTTACCCAATTCATTGGAGGTAGATATAGGCCCCACCCATCTCATAATTAAACCATACATACATGTGCAAAAAAATTGTAAATATTAATATCATAACACATGAAATTAGATGGGTTTCATAAACATGTAATCATATAAAAACATATGGATAATTATACAATATTCATATTCATTTCAACATAAACAGAACCCGTTAAATGAATCATGTCTCAAAAGTATATAACCTGTGAAATTGAATCATGCTTTATAAACATCATTTTATAAAATCATAATACATTCAAAGAAAAAATATGATTGTAAACATTGAATAATTTCCCCATAAAGGCATGAGTGACACCAATTTATGCTATCTTATATGGTAAATAATTTCAAAATATCTTTTAAAAACATTTCTTGTATAAAATATCATTTCTTTATAGGAAAAAGTTTTTTATAACATAATACCTCTTAAAAACTTTTCTTTGAAATATATATTTGAAAAAATATAAAAGATTTTTTGAAAACAATAAAACATTTTTAAAATACTTTTTCCTTGAAAATAATCATCAATGATATTTTGAAAACATTTTTTGAATTTTTTTTTGAAATCATTGTTTTTTAATACAATACATTTATGACCGAAGAAAGAGATAGCCTGATTTTACAATGAAATATTTTGTTAAGAACCAAAGAGTGTAAAAAGTAAAAAAACACATGATATTATCTTGTATAAATATATTGGAAGGAAGCACATTAGTGTTCTTGAGAGATTTATCATAATATTTCATCATATGAAACATAAACATAAGAAATCTCGAAAAAAACAATGTGGTTGTCTCAATATACTCTTATAACGTGGTAACATGGGATCATAATATGCATGTAGGAAAAGGAAATTAAATTAAGCATAAAATATCATAAAAATAATTAGATTCATGGTATAAAA
The DNA here is from genome assembly GCA_963277665.1 of Viscum album. Lineage (NCBI taxonomy): Eukaryota > Viridiplantae > Streptophyta > Magnoliopsida > Santalales > Viscaceae > Viscum > Viscum album. The sequence continues at coordinate 610,408,306 of OY728150.1, read as the reverse complement.
TTTATAATGTAATTATAATCTCCTTAGAAATTATTTTAGGTTCATAACAAAACATGATTCTCATTGATGGAAAATCGAGGCAAAACTATTTTACCAATTTAGTAAATTTTGAAACATAAAACCAAGTAAATATGAATCATTTTAATAAACATAAATTTAAGTATAATATATATATAATTCTTTTATGTGTAGTACATACACCACACCAAAATAATAAGCAGTAAACATAGCATGTATCTCCCGAAAATAAAAAGCAAGACAGAATCCCCCTTACCTTGAGTCTTGAATCACTTCATACATGTTAAAACCACATGTATAGTAAATATAAATATAATTTACATCATTTAATGAACCATATTTTTATATATAAAACTACATATGTACTTATTTTAACCTTATATTACCACTTTTTTAACTATCCCATAATAAGGTTTCACATTAGATAATATTTTCATTTTCCTCACATGTGTCTTAATTTGTTATATTGTTGATCTTTATACTTATATAAAGATTAAAAAATGTAATAAATCATATAAATATAATTTATACACCGTATATTTTATTATAATAATCTATATAATATATAAGTATCAAACAGAATACATCGTTCCTGGAGACGGTAAGTCGTACTTATTCATGACCACTATTTTTGTTTAATTTTCATGTAGAAAGAATGAGTGTAAAAGCCATATATGTATATATATTTATATATATAATTGTTAAATTAGAATAATTATACCATATTTTTCATATATATTCACTAACTTCAAACTTAATACATTCCATGTTCGGTATGAACAACTCACATCGTTTTGAGAGGGTGAATGTCCAAACATCCTCAAATGCAATTATCTTATTGCCAAAAATAGAAACAATAAAGATAAGTGTTGTAAAATAATTATATAATATTAAATACATACTAAATATAATATATGAAATATATAAATATTTTTTCCTTCAAAATTATAATCTTGAGAGGCAGTAAAAGAGAATTGAACAGTCATCGTTTTGTGAAATTGTACTTCCATAGACAGGTAAATTGTGTGTTTGTTACCAATTAGATGGAAGTGTGTGTATGTGTATAGAAAATATTTATAATAAAAACATCATAGTATATTGAGTATACAGGTTTTATTATAAAAATATAGAACATGAATATTTGAGGTAGTTTAGAAAAGAAATTAAAGAAAAGACCTTAAGGGATAGTGTTACCTCTTAATCGGGTAACTCCTTTTGGTTTCTACCAAAAGGACTCTTGGGATCGATTTATGACAAAGGGTAGGCTTAAAGTTATAATGGAGGAAATTTTTAGAGCTATTTGTTAAGATTTTGGATGAATGTAAGTGGATTTATAGGTGTGTAGTAGTGGGATGATATGAGGCCTTTTATAATGGAAGAGGGGTGGCACTCTTGCAATATTTTAAATAAAAGGAACCCCATAATAATTTTTAATTTAATTTGTTGAATAATGGTTTAATGAGTATAAAATGGATTATAGGGTCGATATATGACTATGTAGTTCCTTTAGGAAAAAATTTTAGATCATTTTGGTTTATAATGGTGTGGCTTAGTCTCGTATTAAGCTTAATTTAAACTTAATCATTGTAATTAATTTTAATTATGTCACTAATATTTTTGGGCAAACACTATGTTGGATTATTATAAATTATTAATTTTTCTAGTTACCTATATGGAATCTATTTTTCTAAATTCCAATCACATATGTTTTATAGAATAATTTAAAATTAATCATGTAGCCCGGTTGACAAATGCATGTTTTTAAAATAAATGATCAAAAAATTGCTATGTTTTTATATCCATTTTCAATGTGAAATTGGTTACAATTAACTAAAAATGATAATTTATAACAAAAATAATATAATTAAAAATTTAATTAAAATTAAAATATAATTCATCCATATAAATAAATTGCATGAAAAAGTAGATTTGAATTAAATTATATTATTTTTCACTATTCACCAAAAAATACGGGTTTTCATAAAATTCGATGTCTTTTCCATAAGATAAATTTTCCATTATAAACACTAAAAGAAATTTATTTTATAAAATTAAATTTCATAATTTGTCTAAAATTAATTTTATGATTTTTCAAAGAATAACTTTAAAAGCAGTTCATCCTGGAAAGAAGTATTTTTAAACATAAAAGGACATTACAAAAAATTATATCTCTCTTTATCAACATGTTTTATTTAAAAAAAATTAACGTGTTTATTACTATTAAAATAAATAATTTTATTGACTTGGATAAAATTATCTCAAATATATAATTATAATACTAAAATAAAGTTTCGTATAAAAATTAGTGTAGGGTATTCCAGATTGATGTCCCATACAAAGTACAATATCTTTTTGTCATGTGATTGGAATGTTTGACATAGATCATTTCAAGGCATAAAGAAAATTTTTATTTGTTTGAAAAAATGACACCAAATACTTTGGCTGTAACATTCTACCCTGCATAAAATAATTTTTTCCCATGAAATTTATCATTATGGTAAAACAAATGAGGATGCTTTTTCTTCACCATATCCTATTGTTCCCACATATCATCCTATTCTTTTGAATTATTAAACAAAAATAATTACAAGGTTATTTTTCTTGTTTCATTTCACATTCTCTGTATGATCGATATTTTCAACTGGTTGCTCGTATCAATGATCCAGCTCTAGCGGTATGACATCTGAGTTCAGTACATGGGAAAGGTCATATATGTACTTCCTTAGGAGAGATAATTGGGACACATCATGGTCATGAGTTATATTTGTAGAATTTTCCAAGGGATAGTCCATAGTCCTCATATGATTGAGAATCTCAAATGGACAGATATACTAATGGATTAGTTTCCCTTCCTGAATCTCAAAATGTTCTTCCTAAGAGAGATTTGTAGAAATACATATTCACCAAATTCAAATTCTATTACAAGACAATGGTTATCAACATAAATTTTCATCCAAATTTGATCTACCTTGATATGCTGATGAATGAATATATCATTATCTTCAATTTATTTAGTGATCACTAGTCCCAATATCTTTATTTACCCAACTTCATCCCAATACATTAGACCTATATATTTATTCCCAAAGTGGGATTAATAAGGTAACATCTAAATGCTTTAGTGGAAGCTATTATTTTTAGATTACTCAACTAGAGGAAGCTGTTGATCTCAACCACCATTGAAATATAACAAACAACATTTATAAATTACTTCTATGGTTTGAATTATTCTATTAGATTGACCATCCATATGACTATGATATATAATTCTAAATATCAATTCTATAACAAGTCCTTATTGTGGAAATTGCTAGAATTTTGTGTTAAACCTCATATCCTGATCTAATACAATGGAAATTGGCACTACATGTAGCCTTACCACTTCCTTAAAATATATCCTGGAAGGCTTATCTAGATATAATTCTTCTCTGTGAGAAATGATATGTGTTGACTTATTATGGGGATCAACTACCACATGTACCACATTAAACCCCAACGAATCATTGGGTAGTCCAACAAAAAAAACCATAATGATGTTCTCCCATTTCAGTTTTATTATAGACAATAAAATGAAGCATACATTTAGACTTTTGTATTTCACTCTTAACATTCTATCATACAAAGCATCGAGATACAAACTCAGTGATATATCTCTTCATGAAATCCCAGAATAAATATTCATTCAAATCAATATGCATCATCATACTTCAGGGATTAATGTATAATGAAGAATTATGGGATTCCCCTAATAGGTCCTTTTTCAAATAAGGCATGTAAGGAACACATTCATGGTTACTGAACCTTATCGTCCCATCTTGATGAAGATTAAACTCAAAAACATTTCTGACATTCTTTTTCATCTCTACATCTTACTCTTGCACCTACATAATCTTTACTTGGATAGAGGGTTGAATATTTACTTGACAAAGATAATATTTTCACCTTCAATTAGGATTTATAGATCCATTCATTACAAATCTAAAAATATTGGATCTTTTTTTATCCTTATCTTGGATAATCTAGAATGATACTTAAGACTTAAATCATTTACCAATTTGTTTCCTTTCCCAGGGTGGTAATGTATTATGAAATCATAATCATTTATCAAATCAAATGATATTCTATGGTCCATATTCAACTCCTCCTATGTGAATATATATTTCAAGACTTTAGGGTTAGTATATATATCACACTTTTCTCAATAAAAAAATGCCTCCATAACATAAATGAAATAATTACTGTTGCTAACTCCAAATCATGAGTTGGGTAATTTTTCTTATGAATATTCAAATTCTGTGAGGCATAATTGATAATCATGTTATTCTACATACGAACACATCACAATACATTTATGGATGCATAACTATAGATTACAAACCCTTCTCCACTATAAGGTAATGTAAAAATTGGTTCACTTACCAACTTTTTCATTAATTCCTTGAAACGTTCCTCACATTCATCTATCCATAAGAACACGACACCTATTTTATTAAACTTTATCAATGGATTAGATATTCATGAGAAATTATACAAAAACCATTGATAATATCCATCTATACTATGAAATCTGTGGATCTCAGTCACCATGGTTGGTCTAAGACATCATTAAATAGCCTATGTCTTTGATGGATTTAATACTATATCATCTCTTAGATTATGTGACCCAAAAAAACCTTTTTCAGCCAAAATTAACAATTGGTAATTTTTTCAAATATTTTCTCCATCCTTAGGGTATTTAGAATAATTATAAATTTATGTTTGTGCCCTTCCTTTCTCTTTTAATAGATAACAATATCATATATAAATACTACCATAAGGAGGTCAAGGTAATATCTTAAGTCTATATTTATTAAATCATGAAGATAACATGGGTATTAGTAAGACGAATTAGCGTTGATATATATTCATAGTGTCTATACATGGTATGGAATGCTATCACGAGTATATAATCCATCTTAACCCTGAATTGATCATATCCAAAATGATTGTAAATATTTAAAATGTATTGATCTCTACACAGTTGATCAAACAAGTCATCAAAATGGGGAAGATGATACTTTTTGTTGATTGTGATCTTGTTAACATCTTGATAATCAAGGTAGAGAAAGATTTATCTATCTTTCATTTTCATAAAATAAAATGGTGCATGCCATGGTGACACACTTGGCTGAATAAATCCCTCATTAATGTTTTCTTGGAGCTTTTTCTTCAATTCTTATAATTCAACAAGGTCCAATCAATAAAGAGTCTTTTAAATTGTTGGGGAATTCGGTATGAGTTCTATTGAGAACAAAAATTCCAATTTTGGTGGATAGTTTGGTAACTCTTCTAGAAAGATATCCAAAAATTATAGAACAATGGGAATATTTTCAATTCTAATTTCTCCCCAACCATTTGTGATAAACAACCTGTTTGAATGGTAATTAAACCCCATACACTATATGTAATCTATAAAGGGTGTTCATAGAAATAATAACATTGATGGAAGATCATATGATGTTCCAAAATATCAAGCATAAATTCCCTTCCTCTACAATTGATTTGATATTAATGTAGAGAAATCCAATCCATGCCTAAGATGAAATCAAATTAAACCAAAGGAATAATGAGAATACTTTCATGAAGTACATTCCCAAAAATTTCAACTGGAGTGCAATCATAGACTTTGGATTCAATCATTGTTTCATAGGGGCATTTCACTACTAATTCTGCATTTAACTGTTTTGCTTAAATACAAATACCCTTAGCTAATTATTTAGATATGAAAGAGTTGGTATATCTAGAATCAAATAAGACATTAGCTATTTTAGAGTTGATGGTATGTGTAGCATTAACCATGTCATTATATCACCACTAATCAGAAATATTGATCGTATGAGATTTACACTTGTCCATTGTATTAGGTGGTTTCTGGCATCGATCATCATTATTAACCCTTTGATTTTTGAACTAATTAGCATAATCTCATTCTCCTTACACTTTTAATAGTGGAGCATGGGAGGTGTATTCTATGTAGCTTTCTCTCCATTAGCACTATTATCTAACTTCTTCCCATGACATTGACAATATAATTACCAATGTCTTGCCATTACACCATTAAATCAATAAATAGAATCGTTATGGAAATTTTCACTATTCTTATTCCTAGACATAAAGCATAAGGCAAAGCTCATCTTATTCTCTTTATGATTTTTATATTTTCATTTAAACTCTTTATTCCTTTTATTGTCAAAACCATGATATATATATGTAACTCCAAACTCCATTTCAAACTTGATTACACAACACACAATATCCTCTTAGATAAAAAAATTCTCTTATGGAAAACTCACTTATGGGACATAGCTCTAATCCATTAAAGAAACCATGAACAATACATTTGTAATGGATGATAATTCATGAATCATACCTCGCATGTCTCGTAAAATTATCCTCATGGGTATAAATAGATTCATCATCCCTTTTATTTAACTCAAGGAACTCTTACTCAATCTTAGTATGATGTATCCAAGGAATGTACTTACAGAAATATATGCTCTTGAACATGTCTTATTCCATAGATTTAATATCATGTTGATTACTTATGTTATTTACTAGATTCCATTACGGTTCCACTTCACCTTCTAAATGATAAACATCCAGAATAACTTCTCATGATCTGAACATTAGAGAACAATCAATATATTTCCAGTAGTACTGATCCAATATTCAGAAACAAGTGGATTTGAAGACCATTTGAAAGTATGTGGATGTTTCCTCATGAATGATTAATAAAAATGTTTTCCCCTTTCTCATTTTTAGTTCCACCATGATTTATTGTTTGAGAAATCTGTGTTAGCAAGAAAATATTGATTTTCATTCCCGCACGCATAGAATTCAGTTTCCTAGGCAGCTGATCATTTCATTTTCATTCGTAATCACTATTAAATGCAGTTAATTTAGGTTCTAACTATTGAATAAAACCAAAATTGTATAGTAAGAAATATTTATCACATTTATGAACCACATAATCATGAAAATTCACTTATATGATGTCCAAATTATGACACCTTCCTTGATATATAAACCCCTGAGTTTATCCTAAATTATTCAAAGCCAAATTATATTTGAATATTTAATAATGGTCATGAAGAGTTTGGGAATTTATATTGCATATCCCCTAGGAGTGTCAAACTAGGAGTGCAACAAGGCCCATTGTCTTGTACTAAATTACCCTAACTCAGGCCCAAAACACCTTGTCAAAGTTGTTACTCATAGGTACATCTGTTTCGAAGAGTGAAAAAAATGGAACTCAAGAGGGAAAAATGGTACTAAAACGTCAGGATATCATGAATAAATAGTTTATAACTAATTTCATGAGTTATCGTTTGATATAAATCATAATATTTCATCCAAAGAAGCATAAACAAAAAAATCTTGTACTGTAACGAGATTATCTCAATAAAATCTTATATCATGGAATGTAGGGATCATACATTCCATGTAAGAAAAAGAAATGAAATTCATATTTAAATATCATGAAAATAATTAGATTAATTATATAATAAATATAATGTATGTATATACCCCTTAAAAAAATTTAGGTTCATAACAAAACATGAGTCTCAATGAAAGAAAATTGAGACAAAACTACATTTCCAATTTGCTAAATTTTTAAACATAGACCCCATGAAAGAAAGATCATGTAAATACCGATATATTTATGTATAAAATAAATATAATACGATATTATTCAGTATTTATGCCACAGAAAATGAAATATTGGTGAACATAGCATGTATCCAATGGAAATAAAAAGTGAGATGGAATCCCCTTACATTGATTCTTGACTCTCATAGTACTCATTCAAACCATTGGTATAATAAATATAAATTTATTATACATATTATAAATAAATGTATTCTAGTATCTAATACCATATATGTTTTTATTATGACCTTATATTAACTACTTTTTAACCATCATTTGTTAATGCTTCCCATCAGATAATATTCTCTTTGTTCTATGCATGTACCATTATTTGTTATATCGTTGGTCCTTATAATCATATCCTGATTAAAGAATTGAAAAAATGACATAAATATTATTTTATAATTTATATTTTTATTATTTTAATCCTTAGAATATTTAATTTTCCTACAAAATACACAATTCATGGAGACAGTAAGTCGTACATACACATGATTGGTATTTCCGTTTAATTGTCATGTTGAATGAATGAAAGTAAAGGATATATTAATGTATATGTTTAATTATTATAGTAGTTTTATTATATAACATATAAAAAATATTTCTCTGAGTCCATCCATAATACAGTCCATGTAGTGTATGAAAAAATCACATTGTTTTAAGAGGGTGATATTCTACACTTCCTCAAACAAAATTATCATATTAATTCCAAAGTTATAGTATAATGATATGTGTTGTAAAATAATTAAATAATATTATTAAATAATAAATATAATATATAATATATATAAAAAAACATTTTCCGTCATAATTTCAACCATGATAGGTTGTAAATGAGAATTTAACAATCATCGTTTAGTGTAGCAGTAGTCCACCGTACACATAAATAGACTATTCGTTACCCATTAGATATTAGTGTGTGTAAGTTATGGTAGAATAAGCTTCATAAAAAATTTTAGTCTATATATAATACTAGTTTTTTATACTTGAAATGTATAAAAATATTTTACAGAGTGGATAATGGAAATAAAAGAATGGACATTGAGGGTGGGTGTTACCTCTTAATCGGGTAAATCCTTTTGGTTTGAGCCAAAATGATTCTGTGGATTTATTTCTACCCATGGAGAGGCTTAATGATATAATGGAGGTATTTTGGGGATATATTTTGGCTTATTTTGGCTGAAATTAAGTTACTTTATAGGTGTGTCAATGATGGAGGGATGGAGGCCTTTTATAATGTATGAGGGGTGGTGCTCATGAAATATTTTAATGGAAAGGAACCCCACCCACATCTTTTTGTTCCATGTGGTTAAATAATGGTTTAATATTTATAAAAGGGTAGTATAGAGTCTAAATATTTCAATACAATGGCTTTAGGAGAAGTGTGTATGTTTTTTTGGGCCTTAATTTTATGGTTTAGTCCCTTAATAAGATTAATTTAACATTAAACATTGTAATTAATTTTAATTAATTCACTAAAATATTTGGTCAAAAACAAATATGACCATATTTTATATTATAAATTAATCTAATTAGAAATGTAAAATCAATTTTTTCAAATTCCAATCTCAAAGGAGGAAGAAATTATTTTAAAATAATCACATAGTAAGGTCTTCAACACAAGTTTTTAAAGTAAATATGATCAAATGTTTTGTATGTTTTTATATTCAATTTCACTAAGAAATTGGATATAATTATATATACATTGGATAAATAAAAAATATAATACAATTAATCTTTTAAACCTAATTACAATTTATCTTAACATTAAAAATAAATTAGATGGAAAAATAGTTTTGAATTAATATATGATATTTTTCACTAGTCTCCCAAAATGATGTATCCTCCAAAAAATAAAAAAAATATGACCTAAGATGATTTCAAAATATTAATTTCAAAAATTAATTTTTTTACTTAATTAAATCTTGAAATTTTTCTAAAATTGATTTATTATTTTTCAAATAAGTACATTTAAAGCAGTTCATATGAGAAAGAAGTATTTTTGAAAATTGAGTTACATTACCAAAAATCATATATTTCATTATCAACATGCTGTATTTATATTACAAAATTTAAAATATATATTTGAAGAGTAGTTATTACTATTCATATAACTATGCATAATGACTTGGTTATAATTATCTTAGTTAAATAATTATTATACTAAAATGATGTATCATATAAGAATCTGGGTTACATATGACAAATTGATGATTTGTGTGACGTATGACATGTTAGTGTAGAATGACAGGAATGTTTAACCTGGAGAATTGAACAAAATAAATGAAAATTGAATTTTTTGAACAAAAATTCTATTAAAACTCTTTTTGTTACAAGTACACATAACCTTGGAGGTCACCGTTTTTTTTCTAATAAGTTTCATGGGACCGTTAGGCTTTTCATATGTTTCTATCAGTTGAATCAACTTGTGGTTAAGAATTCGTATCCCCTACCTCATATAGATGAACTCTTTGACTATATCTGAATAGTGAGGGTATTCATGAATATTCATTTGAGGATAAGATACTATCAGGTATGAGTTATTCCTTTATATATACCACTTACAACATTCTTTAGTAGATATAGATTTCGTAACTATTTTTTTATTCCATTATCCCGCTTGAATGCACCAATAATTTTTATGTATCTGATGAATTGGGTTTTACACCCACACATGAATTCTTTCATTTTGGTTTTTTGGATGCTATATTTGTTTTTTTATCATAAATGACATGATCATTCCAAAAAACATAACATCATGTTGGGTACAATGATATAGCATAGGTTATATTCCATTCTCACCAAATGTCACTTATGGATTGATGTTTTTCACTTCTTCAGTAACATTATTTCATAAATTTGAGTTTCAATAAACCTAGAGAAGGTAAGGGTCATGGTTTTTTGAGAGAAACCCATGAATGTATTTTACATATAGTGTTTATTATGGATAATCTGATATGCACTTTATTTGCGACTTTTCACATAAAGAATAACCTATTGTAAGAATGAATAAGATCAATGTTAATTAATCCTAGTATGAATCTTATAAGAATGAAATTTGGGCGATGAAAGAAAGGATGAATTAATTTTCAATCTAGATTTTACATGAGTCTAGAAGATGTTATAAAAAATAGTGGGATGCATCGTGCATAGGGATGATAGAAGTTATGATGAAAGGAGATAGAGTTTTGTTATAAATGTCATGATTTTTGGGTCCTCACAAGTAGAATTACATGACACACAATCTTGAGATATTTTTCTTGGTTCATGTAATGAATTTTTTGAGGCATTATTTATTGATAGATTTATTCATGTTGAACAAACATCAAAAAAGCCTCACAAATATATTCCCTAAGCATGACATGAATCACTTCCATTGAATGTGGGTTGACTACCTATAGTCTTCTGACATTAATCTTGTTTATATTCCAAAAAGGGTTTTATTATTGCTGATTCATTGAGCTAGATAACTCAGACATAAGTAGTTTTGAAGGCCAGTATGATAGTTGATGACACACATTTATAATATTCATATTGAGATTCAAGAGCATCATGAGTATCATATTATTAAATCTCTATAAGTGAAAAATTTTCATTCATATATATTAAAGAGGAAGTATACTTCTTATCCTAAGGGCTTAGTCCTAAGGGAGTGCATTTTTTGGGAGTACCCACTACCTAGGTGGTTCATTGGAAAGAATTAGATCTTTTATAATAATGGGTGCATCTAGGTTCTTATGAACATATGAGAGGAGTTAATGCAAGAATATCATGCATCTTTGTGGGTATTCCATCATACTATCATGAATATGTACCAGGATTTACACAACCAGTATTGGTGTTTTAGTGTTAAAAGGGGGAGAGATAATTTTTTACATGATGTTCCATCTATAAGTAGATAAAGGTGGAACAACAACAACCAGTGGGACTTTTATAGAAACTACCCACTCCTTAGTGAAAATAAGATGACATCACTATAGATTTCTGGATGGAAATTCCAAGATCACCTCATGGAAGTGATGGTGTATGGGTAATCTTAGATAGGTTGACAAAGGCCTGCCATTTCTTACCTATCTAAAATACATTTTTAATGCATACTCATTAAAGGATATATGTCTTGGTGGTTATATACATTCATGGAGTTCCATGTAACATCCTATCAGAAAAGGATGCTCAGTTTGCGTCATGGTTTTGGCTGGGGTTGTACATGAAACATGGTGAAGTGCCCAGATCAGTGTGAATCACTGAGAGGGGGAGGGGGTGAATCAGCGATCCTTTAAAACTTTTTACTAATTGATTCTTTATCAATTAAACCTCTATGGCTTGTTAAGGCCTCGATCCACTCTTCTTGTATCTCTCAACCTTTCCCGAATGATGCAGTAATGAAAAGGCACATGACACAAGGATTTACAAGGTTCGGCACCAAAGGCCTACATCCTTGCCATGCTCTCCCAGCATGGATTCTCCCATTATAATCGGTTAGTATTACAATGGTCGATACAGAGTCCCACTGTATCTCTCCTGAGTCCCACAGGAGGGTCTTTATACTGCGTCCCACAGTGTTACCAGAGTCCCACTGGCCTGCTCCAGAATCCCACTGAAGACTTCTTCCACCGTGAGTCTCACAGGGGGCTTCTCCTGGCTGCTCGAGTCGCACGAGTAGCTCTTCTCCACTTTAAGTTCTTCAAGTAACTTCAGCAGCCTGGGATAAAGGCTGCTGGCCTTGCTCTTCTCTTCTGATCACTTGTGGTTGATCAGGGCTTCTCGTCTAGCTCAGGCTTTATCTCCTTCTTCTAAGGATGACCTGGCTTCTCTCTTCAAGAATCTTCAACAGCCTCTAAAAGGTCTGTTGGTCTTGCTCAGCTCTTCTGATCACTTCAGTTGATCAGGCTCTTCTCAAATTCTGAAAACTGAGACAAACAATATCTTTCACTTCAGTCTGGCTCAGTCTCACTTCAAATCATCTTAATGCACTGAGTGCATGGCAACTCTGAATCCTCATGCACTGACTGCATGGCCTTATCAATTTCTTCAAGACCCTCTGGTCTTGGTCAACTCAAATGCACACTCACTGATTTAAGCTTGTTCAGTGTGCGCGTGCATGCATGCATGCATGCACTCCCCTTCTTCTTTTCTTGGTGCAGTAAACCCTCAAAGGGTGTAATTCTTTTTAGCACACACCTTCTCGAACATCACACACTTTATTCAAATTGTTCACACACTTAGAAGTGTGTTTTACTTTAGTGTGGAACTTCTTTTTCTTCTTCTAATGTGTATTCACTTTTAGTGCACACACTAGGCTTCGGCCTCCTTCTTGTTTTGCTTGCACACACATTTTCTCAATTACTTTGCAAACACAAGGTGCAAGCCTTGTTCCACTTTTTGCACACACATACGCTTGGCCTTTCACTTTGAACACCTACTGCCCGTAGAGAGTTCTTCTCTTCACTTAGCTCACACAAAGGTATGCCCTCGGGTTCTTCTCCACTTCTTCTCCATGCAAGGTTGCAAGAGTGCAGCCTCTACTGTATTCAAATGTCGCGCGCAAGTCCTCAAGGTGCACAAGGGTCGCGCAAACACCTCCTGCCGCGCAAGTCCGTGGGCAGAGAAGGATGCAACCACGGGCGCGCAAGGATGCGGCCACGGGTCTTCCTATCGCGCAAGGAAGGCGCACAGGGGACTCCTTCCCTTCACCTCTTTCGCGCAAGGGGTGCGTGAAAGGAACTCCTTCGGGCCTCGGATGGCACTAAGAACAATGGCCGCGCAAGTAATTTGCGCGGGTCTTCTACTTCGTGAGGCAGAGGGCTCTCACGGGACACAAATCTTCAACAAGAATTTCAGCAAGCCGCACCGAGGTCTCGGCCTCTCTTTATATAGGCAGAGGCGGTGCGGTTCATCCGCGTGATAAATCTCAAAATCCCGAGATCTTCGTATCTTTAAAAATCTTTCCAAATCTTGATTTTTATTCTCGGTTTCACGCGGGCTTCTTATATTTTCTCCTCCTCCTTGTGCATGCACATGAAACCGCATGCATGGCCTCTGTTTCGCCCATCCCATGCAAAACATGAACACCGTGTGGCCTCGGCACTTCGTTTGCCTTCGGCCTTCATCGAATTTCTCCACTGGTAGCATGCAAGCTCATTTTAAAGCATGGATGTGTTCGTTGTGGCCGGACGAGCTCAATGGAGTCTTCGGATCAAACTATGGTGGCCGGGAGCTCAAAAACAGGTCGTCGGGGAGGCTCTGGTTCAGCGGCGGCATGCGGGTGGCTTCGGGCGAGCTCGAGGAAGGAGACGAGCCGGGAGCCATCGGATCGGGCGATCAAAAGACATCAGACGGCTGGATTAAATCGCGGCGCGCGATAGATGAGATGAGCGGCTGCGATCCAGCGCGCGATGAGACGGACGGCTCAGATCTGTCCCGGGTGAAATTTCCGCGTCCCACATCGAATCGGCGAGCGGAGTTTCCGCGCTTTATCACCCTAGCGCTGCCTCAACCCCGCAATTGAACTTCTCCCTCCACGGTGCCGCCCCGCACTGTGTTCTCCCTGCGGGCGCGCTCTGCGCCCACTCTGCTCCCTGCGGGCGCGCCACTGGCGCCCACTATGCATCCTCCGGGCGCACTCTGGTGCCCATGCTGCGCAGGCCTGATCCCCTGCGTGGCCCAGGGCTTACACACGGCCCCGACCTTCCTGCCTCAGGGAGAGCCTTGGCCTTGAGGGTTCCCCATGGGCGTGGCGCCTTAGTCCCATATGTGCCTTGGGTGACCCCTCAGCTGGCCTCCTTGGTGGCCTTATTTTTGGCTAAGTGTTGAGTTAAACACTGTTAAAAACAAAGTTCTCCATATGAAACATATATGCCAAATGCCAAACCAAGTGCCCTTCTTTCTTCCTCCCATTTCTTCTCATCTTCTTCTTCATTAGAATTCCTCCAATTCTCTTCAACATGTATTCATTACTTAGGAATGGAATTCCCTAAGGGTCTTCTTCTTCAACAGAACTCTGAATCACTTAAATATATTCTTCAACAATCTTCAATGATCTAACCAGAGATCAAGTTGGATCTTCTTCTAATTCACATGCACTATGTGATGGTGCATGGACTTCGTTAACACCACTTCATCCACTCAGTAGTTGTGGATGGATCATCTTCATCTCCTCATGCATTGTCAATACAATGCATGGTTTTCTATCATTGTTGTGACATTGTATCCAGTTGATACAAGTTCTATGAACTTAAAGATCATCTCAACAATCGTCTGATTTTCATGGAGAATGTTTTAACCACAACATCCTATGTCACTTAGTAAATCTCCTAAGTGACATGCATCTTAGTACCATGGCCATTCTCCATCCAACACCATCACATCCTTTGTCATTCACATCTTGACATTCCATGACATCCATTCATCCCAAGACAACTTCATGCCTCATTGACAACAAATGCAACACAATGCACTTCAATCTCCCCCTTTGTATTTGTTGTCAATACACAACTTCAGCACATATGAATGGGTCAATATGTGTGCCAATATTTTCTCCCCCTTATTGGCAATCAAATGCAAAGGTGTGGTGTGGTTCTCTTTCAAAAAAAAATCTCTTCCTCCCTTTGAATAGCATCTTCTTAAAAAACACTAAGAGAGGGATGATGCCACATGTTCTTCTTTAGCAAAGAACCTTTAGTAAATCAACTCTAAGTCTACTTGGGCTAACCCGATGTAGAAAACAAGAGTGATATAACCAAGGAACTCAATGCTGTCCACATTCACTGTAAACATGTGAGATCATGCTAAGGGGTTCAGATATTCAATGAATTGCTAAATCCTGCACATACTTCCCCAAACACATTAGAAAGTTCAAGTGCAAAGATAAAGCTCCCCCTTTCATTCATTTGTCTTCAATCAATACTCCCCCTTAATTGTCATGATGAATGAAATTAAGAATCAAGGGATGAAAGTATGATTGGAATACCTTCACTTTTATCAAGATGGTATTAATCTCAGAATCCCATCTTCTTCAGATAGGCTCCCCCTCAAGGGGTGCACTCCATTCTGTCCAAACCATCCTCCAGCTGAGAATGATCATCATCTTCAATTCCCTGCAATGTTAGCACATGTAAATACAAGTGTATAAGGGAATAAGATGGAACCTCCTTGGTTCATCAATGTGAACAACAAGGTTGAGAAGATTCTCTCAACCGAGATGTCCCATTTTCACCATTCTTCACACTTGCACATTTGATCTTCAATGATGTTTGTGCTGGCGTGGATCTCAACACATCTTCATGTGAAATCTTCTTCTTTCCTTTTGGCTCAGCAATTGCCAGAACTTCATCTTCATCTCTCTGCAGATCTTTGGCAAGTTGCAACTGATTTGGCCATATGACTAGTAAGTCACTTGAAAGTGTGGCCTCAGTTCTGGAAGTTTCACATGGTTCCTTTGATGCTGTCAAGCTACCTCTCTTAGGAAACTTGTTTTCAATCAATCCCTTATGCTTCTTCTGGATTGATTGTCTGTTTGAGTTCAGTTGGCTTCTATTGATTTCCATGGCTTGTTTGCAAAGATCCATGGTATGACCTTTCTTTCCACAGTAGAAGCACTTCTTGGTGGTCCTTATGGATGCATCACCCTTCTTGGACTCAGACTCCAAGGACTTCTCTTCATTTCTCAAACACTTCTTGGGAGCATTTTCTACTTTCTTCTTGCTTCCCAAGGAATCTCTCTTAGCCAGGTTCTGTGATCTTCTCTTCTTTCCAGCTTTGGATACATTCGGAGATTGACATGTATCAAATTGTTGACCACTTTTGCAACCATCCCAGATGTTGTCAAGTAATCCAAATCTATTTGCAGTAAACAGATGTCTCTGGACCTGTGGATGCTGCTTCTTTTCCTCTGGCTTTCTCCCCCTTGGCATGGGCTTCCTTTGTGCTTTGACATTTAGTGGATTGTACCAACAATCCTTTGCACAGTGCCCATACTTATTACAACACCAACATTGACCCACAAATCTTGACTTCTTCAGTCCTTCTGATTTTAGGGTACTTTTCTGGAGCTGCCGTGTTGTTTCAGGAGAGCTCTGCTTCTTTACTGTCTTCATCCATATTTGTTTTGAATTATTCTTCCATCCTGCACTTTTTGTGGAAACACAATTAGAAGCATCAGTACAAGATGGTATGGATGGTAACTTCTTTCTAGAAGATGTTTCACTTTTATTAGAGGATGTCTTTCTCTTAGAATCATCCTTCTCAAAGCACACTTGTGTAGCAACATTTCTACTTTCAGCTGACTGGGAGGATTCAGCTTTGGGTGATTGCAGATTTTTCAATATCACCTCTAGTTCTAAGCATTTCATGTTAAGGGAGTTCTTCTCATCCTCAACAGTTCTTAGCCTTCCTTCCCAATTTTCTTTCAGCTGTTCTAACTGGTCTTCATGCACCTTTTTTATTTCATGCAATGAGTTGTCTAACTCCTTCACCCTTTTGACTTTCTCTTCTAGTTGAGCATCTTTGACAACCATTGAAACTCTGTGCAATTTTTCCAGTGCATGGAAAACTTCTTTGACCATTGTCTTAAAGAATTCTTTCTCAGAAAGGCATCTTTGCAATTCTTCATTAGTGTCTTGATATCTTTCATTGCAAAGAGAAAAAGTTTCATCTTTAGCCTTTACCAGCTTTCTGAGAGTGTTGGTTATGCCAACCCTTTTTGCCAATTGATCTTCCATTGCATTGGCTTCTTCTTCTAGCTGTAATTTTTCTTCTTGAAGATCAAGGAGGCCTGTAGCTATACACATTGCCACTTCCTTGGGGACTGTCTTCTGAAGATATTTGATTGCATTTAGAAGATCATTGTTTCTTCCATCTTCATCACAGCTAGAGCAGGCTTCATCAGAAGAATGATAAAAGGAATTGTCATCTGATGTGACTTTAACATTTCTTTCCATAGAAGGAGTTTCTCTGATTGCACCAGCCTTCTTCTTCATCTTCTTTGCCTGTTTCTTCATTCTGTTTTTCAGAGTCTTGGCAGATATCTCCATTTGAGGTTGTTCTTTCATTTCCTCAAATCTACACTCCATATAGACTCTCTTGGATCTTTTAGAGGTAACCTCCCTCTGATACCAATTGAAGTGCCCAGATCAGTGTGAATCACTGAGAGGGGGAGGGGGTGAATCAGTGATCCTTTAAAACTTTTTACTAATTGATTCTTTATCAATTAAACCTCTATGGCTTGTTAAGGCCTCGATCCACTCTTCTTGTATCTCTCAACCTTTCCCGAATGATGCAGTAATGAAAAGGCACAGGACACAAGGATTTACAAAGTTCGGCACCAAAGGCCTACATCCTTGCCATGCTCTCCCAGCATGGATTCTCCCATTATAATCGGTTAGTATTACAATGGTCGATACAGAGTCCCACTGTATCTCTCCTGAGTCCCACAGGAGGGTCTTTATACTGCGTCCCACAGTGTTACCAGAGTCCCACTGGCCTGCTCCAGAATCCCACTGAAGACTTCTTCCACCCTGAGTCTCACAGGGGGCTTCTCCTGGCTGCTCGAGTCACACGAGTAGCTCTTCTCCACTTTAAGTTCTTCATGTAACTTCAGCAGCCTGGGATAAAGGCTGCTGGCCTTGCTCTTCTCTTCTGATCACTTGTGGTTGATCCGGGCTTCTCATCTAGCTCAGGCTTTATCTCCTTCTTCTAAGGATGACCTGGCTACTCTCTTCAAGAATCTTCAACAGCCTCTAAAAGGTCTGTTGGTCTTGCTCAGCTCTTCTGATCACTTCAGTTGATCAGGCTCTTCTCAAATACTGAAAACTCAGACAAACAATATCTTTCACTTCAGTCTGGCTCAGTCTCACTTCAAATCATCTTCATGCACTGAGTTCATGGCAACTCTGAATCCTCATGCACTTACTGCATGGCCTTCTCAATTTCTTCAAGACCCTCTGGTCTTGGTCAACTCAAATGCACACTCACTGATTTAAGCTTGTTCAGTGTGCGTGTGCATGCATGCATGCATGCACTCCCCTTCTTCTTTTCTTGGTGCAGTAAACCCTCAAAGGGTGTAATTCTTTTTAGCACACACCTTCTCGAACATCACACACTTTATTCAAATTGTTCACACACTTAGAAGTGTGTTTTACTTTAGTGTGGAACTTATTTTTCTTCTTCTAATGTGTATTCACTTTTAGTGCACACACTAGGCTTCGGCCTCCTTCTTGTTTTGGTTGCACACACATTTTCTCAATTACTTTGCAAACAAAAGGTGCAAGCCTTGTTCAACTTTTTGCACACACATACGCTTGGCCTTTCACTTTGAACACCTACTTCCCGTAGAGAGTTCTTCTCTTCACTTAGCTCACACAAAGGTATGCCCTCGGGTTCTTCTCCACTTCTTCTCCGTGCAAGGTTGCAAGAGTGCAGCCTCTACTGTCTTCAAATGTCGCGCGCAAGTCCTCAAGGTGCACAAGGGTCGTGCAAACACCTCCTGCCGCGCAAGTCCACGGGCAGAGAAGGATGCAACCACGGGCGCGCAAGGATGCGGCCACGGGTCTTCCTGTCGCGCAAGGAAGGCGCACAGGGGACTCCTTCCCTTCACCTCTTTCGCACAAGGGGTGCGCGAAAGGAACTCCTTCGAGCCTCGGATGGCACCGAGAACAATAGCCGCGCAAGTAATTTGCGCGGGGATTCTACTTCGCGAGGCAGAGGGATCTCACGGGACACAAATCTTTAACAAGAATTTCAGCAAGCCGCACCGAGGTCTCGGCCTCTCTTTATATAGGCAGAGGCGGTGCGGTTCATCCGTGTGATAAATCTCAAAATCCCAAGATCTTCGGATCTTTAAAAATCTTTCCAAATCTTGATTTTTATTCTCGGTTTCACGCGGGCTTCTTATATTTTCTCCTCCTCCTCGTGCATGCACATGAAACCGCATGCATGGCCTCTGTTTGGCCCATCCCATGCAAAACATGAACACCGTGTGGCCTCGGCACTTCGTTTGCCTTCATCCTTCATTGAATTTCTCCACTGGTAGCATGCAAGCTCATTTTAAAGCATGGATGTGTTCGTTGTGGCCGGACGAGCTCAATGGAGTCTTTGGATCAAACTATGGTGGCCGGGAGCTCGAAAACAGGTCGTCGGGGAGGCTCTGGTTCAGCGGCAGCATGCGGGTGGCTTCGGGCGAGCTCGAGGAAGGAGACGAGCCGGGAGCCGTCGGATCGGGCGATCAAAATACATCGGATGGCTGGATTAAATCGCGGCACGCGGCAGATGAGATGAGCGGCTGCGATCCAGCGCGCGATGAGACGGACGGCTCAGATCTGTCCCGGGTGAAATTTTCGTGTCCCACATCGAATCGGCGAGCGGAGTTTCCGCGCTTTATCACCCTAGCGCTGCCTCAACCCCGCAATTGAACTTCTCCCTCCACGGTGCCACCCCGCACCGTGTTCTCCCTGCGGGCGCGCTCTGCGCCCACTCTGCTCCTTGCGGGCGCGCCACTGGCGCCCACTATGCATCCTCCGGGCGCGCTCTGGCGCCCATGCTGCGCAGGCCTGATCCCCTGCGTGGCCCGGGGCTTACACACGGCCCCGACCTTCCTACCTCAGGGAGCGCCTTGGCCTTGAGGGTTCCCCATGGGCGTGGCGCCTTAGGCCCATATGTGCCTTGGGTGATCCCTCGGCTGGCCTCCTTGGTGGCCTTATTTTTGGCAAAGTGTTGAATTAAACACTGTTAAAAACAAAGTTCTCCATATGAAACAAATATGCCAAATGCCAAACCAAGTTCCCTTCTTTCTTCCTCTAATTTCTTCTCATCTTCTTCTTCATTAGAATTCCTCCAATTATCTTCAACATGTATTCATTACTTAGGAATGGAATTCCCTAAGGGTCTTCTTCTTCAACCGAACTCTGAATCACTTAAATACATTCTTCAACAATATTCAATGATCTAATCAGAGATCAAGTTGGATCTTCTTCTAATTCACATGAACTATGTGATGGTGCATGGAATTCGTTAACACCACTTCATCCACTCAGTAGTTGTGGACGGATCATCTTCATCTCCTCATGCATTGTCAATACAATGCATGGTTTTCTATCATTGTTGTGACATTGTATCCAGTTGATACAAGTTCTTTGAACTTAAAGATCAGCTCAACAATCGTCTGATTTTCATGGAGAATGTTTTAACCACAACATCCTATGTCACTTAGTGAATATCCTAAGTGACATGCATCTTAGTACCATGGCCATTCTCCATCCAACACCATCACATCCTTTGTCATTCATATCTTGACATTCCTTGACATCCATTCATTCCAAGACAACTTCATGCCTCATTGACAACAAATGCAACACAATGCACTTCACAGGGTTCACACATGCTTCTAAGTACATCATGTCAGCCTTAGACTGATGGTATGTCAAAGAATACTATATGGGTGTTAGATGATATGTATTTATCTTGCATCCGTGATTTCAAAATTTTTTATTTATATCAACTACCTATCATCAAAGTTTCTTAAAATAATGTCTTCCATGAAAATATACATATGGATCCTTAAGAGTCCTCTTATGGTTGGTAATGCAGTTTACCCTTGTTCTAATTAGAGCTAGAAGAGTAAGGTCTATTTAGACCTCATCTCATTCATGAGGCATCAAATCAGGTACAAAATATCAAGAAGTATGTAGACATAGATCAGACTAGGTTGAAGACTTAAATTTATTGTCACTACTGAAATTTATTATTCAATGTTGGTAATTGAGACTTCTTGAGAGGATCTATAGGATTGTGTCATATATAGATTTATATTTAGGTAAAGTTATCAACTCAATTCATCATACCCTCCAAGATCATGGAAGATGGTTTGTTTAATGGCTTATTAGTTACTACTTCCTCTTAGATACAAGGTCTTGAATGATGTCTTCCATATATCATAGCTACATTATTATCATTATGACCAATATATTTATTTTGATCATGAAAAAATTCAGTAGGATGACGATGAATCTTTTTTTTAAGATCAAGATGATAAGGAACTTTACATTATTCAGGTATTTACTTTTTTTTTAAGGAAGTTTACAAGGTAATTAAATAACCTCACTTTTTTTAAGAGGACTATCAGACTAAACATCATATTCAGCAAATTGGAATAAAAAATCTTCAGAAATTCCATCAGTTTAGAAGAATCCATCTAGAGGAAATGGTTCTTCAGGCTCACCCTAAGTCCAAAATGATGTTCTGATCTTAATGAAGAAGAGAATCAGATTCAGCATGGGTCCAATATTATTCTAATGATAATTTTATAATTTTTATTTAAAAAATAACATAATTTGTTTAGAGAAATTATGATAAAATCCATCTAAAGGAAAGGGGTTGAAAATTTTCATCCAATCATTTTAATTTGTGATTGAAAAGAAAGAAACAACTAGAAAAATGGGAAGGTACAATACTTTCCATAATTGTCCATACGATGATATAGATGATCTTTAGTGTAATAACAGTCATAAAAGAATTCATTATTATAAGCTAATGTTTTTGAAATAAGGTTGATTCAAAAGAATGTTTTTTGTCCCACATCATCATATAAAGATTTTTTAAAGGCTAGTAGGATTGATCCTAAGGAGAGAAACCAACGGTGTTGGTTTTGGATCAGACCAAAAGACAAAATATTTAAATATTTGGATATAGAAGGTGATGAAAATTTTAATCAAAAAAATAAGAATAAAATTATGTTATGAACGTTCATTGGTATCATATTCAAAAATAATATGTTTCTGAGGTTAAGCTATTATTATTGATCCATTAGCATCGATATTATATCATAATCATCATAGGTATAATTTTTTTCATTAAGAGTTGTTTGGACCAATGAAAATAAAAAATAAGTAAAGTAGTTGGGGGACAATATATAGTTAAAATTAGAGATCAATCAAAAATTTAATCAACCATTTTCCATCAAGATTAATTGTTTGTTTATTTTGAAATGGGTTAATAGAAATATATATTTCCTTCAAAACATGGTAAATAATGAATATAATAACATGTATTTTGTTTCCAAGAGTTTGTATTTACATGTGATTCAAGATCCATCACATTGAATATTATGATTACTTCATCCTAATGAATAATTTAGACTGTGTATATTGGTTTTCTAATTTGTATAGAGAAAATTGGATGTCATCAGTTATGATTTATTTTCGAGTGGGTTAAGAAAATTAGAGTGACCAAATAACCTCATCATAATGAACAAATAATAATAGAAAATGGAAATAGGAATCAAATTAATGTTTTCAAATACTATTGAAGCTGAATATTTCTTCATATATGGAAGGGGTACAAAGCATTTTACTGATGAAATGTGAATACAAAATCAGAATGGAGAATCAAAATCAGACAAATTATTTTTAAAGAATTTAAAAGTGAGGTACTGTTTTTATAAGATTCATGAAGGTTCGAGAATAGTTTAGAAGAATTGATTATGTAATAAATTCACCTGAAATTCATGGACAAATCCTATTTTGGGAAATATTTGAGGGGGAAACATCTTCAGAATCATCCACAAACCACTTGGGGGTTGACTAAAAAACAAAAAATTACTTTGATCCATTCATGACACATGTGTTTCTCAGTATTTCGAGAGGAAGGATCCAAAATTTTAGAGAGATGAATATATTGGATTGAGTATTCTTGGTGATTTTTTATTTTATAGAAGAAGAATTTAGAAGTTAGAAGATCAAATTCAGTTAATAATCGTATTGGTCTAGAACATTAGACTGGGATTTTTTAGCTTTTATTAGAAGTTGTTCAGAATATTCTCGGCCATATTTTAATGGAGCTATACTTCCATATTGATAAATTTCACTTGAAAATTTGATTTGGAAACTAGACTGAGTACCATTATGAAATATAAAATAATTTCTTTATTACTACATGGTATGTAATTAGGGAATTGTTTTGAATAATATATTTGTGAAAGTTGATTAAGAAGAACCTTAGCATGTCTATTACAAGAATGTTATTATATGTGTTCATGCACATAAAGAACATGAACTGTTGTATTGATCATTGTGATACATGAGTGTAAGGTAATATCCTACTCATTGTATTCCACATTATAGAATAGTTTTCTTTATATTTTGTGGTATTGGATACTTTCTAAATCTGACGAAGGATGTAGCTACTATTGTTGAGCGGACAACCTTGTAAATTCCTGTGTCATAATTTATATGTATTTGAATTATTTTCAATAGGGAAAGAAATATTTAACAATAGTTGAAGGTTGTTTCATATGTAAGGAAACATAAAATAAAAATATATCACTGATTCACACTTCCCCCTCTCAGTAATACAATGATATTCTTTGGGAAATCATAAGTTGTATTAGAGACAAAAGATCCCATTATTTATTCATTGTTGATGTTTTGAAAATAAGTTATTGGAGAGTCTTAATTATTTCAATATTAAATATATTATATTATTTTATGGTAATAAGTATCATATACAAAAATATTTAATGTCACCTTATCCAATGACTCTTGGTTATGATGCTCCTCAAGCTGCAACATACAATTTTCCGACTATTTATGATAATGTTCCCCATACATCTATTGAAAAGTTTAATCATGATAATGATGGTAGGGATTAAAATTCATTACTCAAATCACGTTCTAAAATTCATTTTTATGGGTGAAGGGATTTCCTATTTCCAGAGGTGGTTAGGATAACTGGAAAGACATTTACAATGGAAATAAAAAAGTGATGTTTCAAAAATATAAAAACTAGAGGCTAAAATAAGATGATATGAAAATGGGAGAGTATTAATGTGTTGTGGTCTACTTTAACAAGGTAAATGAAATTTGCATCTCTATCAGATGCCTTAGTGAAAAGTTTGAGGATTTTATAATTGTTGAAAATATAATAACAAATAGGATTGATATGTTTGATCTTAAAGTAACCTAATTCCAATATATAGATCTTGAAACTATATCATAGGACAATATCTATTGTACATTAATTACCTATGAAATGAGAAGGGATAATTTAATTAAGGAGAATAAAAAACATGATAGAAATATGTCCTTAAATGATGATAGGAAGAAAAAGAATAAGATTGATCAAGGGGAAGATGATTTTTCTAACTCTAACTCCAAAAATTAGGTATGTAATACACATAATGAATTTTTATGCATACTGTCTAAAAATGTGATAATATGTATATTTAAATACCAAGGAAAACATTAAATGATATGTTTTGAATGTGGATCCATTATGCCCTTTATGGATAATTAACCTTTATGAAATAATTAAATACCACGAAGGTGATAAATAAAAAATAAGTCCATGAAGGTCATAGAAGAAATTTGGTGTTAAGGCCAAATCATTTTATAGAGGGAAATATATAAAATTATCTAAATCCAAAAGGATATGTTTAATAACTAAAAATTATGATTATGAAGATAATGAATCAGAATATAAAAATTATAATGAACATACTGGTAAGAATACTTTTATTAAAAAAATGAACAATCAAGAGTTTAGAATTAGTAGTTTGGATAATGAAGAAACTCAATAATAATATCCTATTAAAGATAAATTAAAAAAATGTATTATAATGATTGGGTGGTTTGAAAAGGAAAGAAGAAAGATGATAAATGTAAATTCCTCATCAAATAATCAATAAGGTATTACTAAATAGAAACTTAATCTGATGGAATATTTCAATGATTTAAAAAATATAGTGAGAAAGAAAATACTTGTAAAGAATATATAGAAGAGAAGATGATGGGTAATTAAAAAGAGTTGTAACTTATCGGAAAAAACATTCTAATGGTGAGCATAATGATATAAGTTTAGAAAAATAAATATCTGAAATTGGTAGAATATAACGAAATGGTAAAATTGAGAATAATATATAGTTACCTTAAAAGTATAAGAAGAAAGATGATTATGTTCTTGACAAGAAGAAATATAGAGATGAATATAAAGAGAAGAATGTTTGGAACGTTATTTATGTGAAAAAAATGTTGGAAATTCAAACTATTGAGAATATTTTGAGTTTAAAAATGTTTCTATTACTTCTAGTTTTCATAAGGATAAAAAGAAAACCAATCTACATATGAAGATATTTTCTGAGAAAATAAATGTTGGTGCTCAACAAGGTTCTAATAAGAAATAAAATAATATATCAAAGAAACATGTTCATGACTCTAGTGAGTATGGAAGTTTCAAATGTGAATATTCTTTTATGGATAACGCTATTATTGTGTTGGATTAAGATAATTTTAAAACATGTGTCGGTTAAATATAAAATATTATAACTATTCCACAAATCATACAAGGAAATGATTGAGTGGAGTCAATATCATTAAAGAAATAAGTCTGAGAATGATGTTTTGAAGAAACCTAAGACGAGTGGTGCAAAAATTGAAAATAGGTTTTAGCATCTAGAAACTATTTTTGAATGTTGTTAACAAAATATACACCATGGAAATGGATGCATTATTTAATATTGGGCACAAAAAATTTTTAATTTAAAATTATTAGATGTTGGTTATTAATAAATAAAATGGGAAAGAAAATGATCCTTCTGTAGAAACTAATCTGAAAGCTAGAAATGAAGAAAAAACATCGATTCTTGATTGTGGGTGTTCTTATAATATTATAAGATAATTAATATTTTTGATGAACTTTAAGGAATTCAACGAATAAATACTTGAATTTGGAAATTAATAATTGTTAATAATACAAGGAGTTTATCATAAATCAATGGGAAATAAATATTTGAGTGCCAGAAATATTTGTATGTTGATGGGTAGAAACAAAACATTATAAGTATTTCAGAACACATTGATGAAGAAAACAAAGAATTTTTTTTGAAAATGTGGATTTGGTGAAAAGATATAGGATCCATGAAATATAGTTATAAGATTCTAACATACAAAATGAAATTATTTTGAGTGAGTGAAATAAAAAATTCATGTTACTTGGTCATAGTAAAAGAGAAATAATTTTGGATTAAAAGGCTCGGATGAATGTGTCCAAAAACATAAAAAAATATAAAACTAATATAGTGACCATGTAATTGATAATTTGTTTAAGAAGAATACATTAGTGTTCCAGTATTTTTTAGAAGGGAATAAATACAAAATTAGAACATAATATTGTTATAATTTTTTCAAAAAGACCAATGAAACAAATAAATTTTGGTATTTTTGGATAAATGATAAAATAATCAACTAATAGAAATAATCACTTAATTACTTACATTCATTAATTTACTCATATTACTTATTTTATGTATATAAAACATAAACCATATTATTAGAAAATGGTTAAATTATTTAGGTAGAAAACAAAGAAGGAATGTGAGTATTCAGTAAAGAAGTTGAGATCCGGTAATGGTGGTGAGTATATAAATGAATATTTTCATATATAGTTTTAAACGCATGGAATTTAGCATGATCCACACTAACCATACACACCTTAAAAAATGGGGTTTTTGAAAGGATGAACCTATGTTTGTTGGAAATATTTAGAACTATGTTACTTATCATTACAATTGGACCCAAATCATGATTACTACTATATATATTCAAAAACTGAGGATTATATAGGCCATGATGACATATATCTGCATATAAACTATCTTATAGAAAAACACCAAGTTTGAAAAATTTAAGAGTTATTTGGAGTCTATTTTTCATAAATAAAAAGGCGGAATCCTTGGTAAAGTTTAAAAAAGAGGTTAAGATGTAATTTTTCTTGTCTTTTCTTCATAGAGAATAAGATATAGGTGTTTTAAAAAAACATTAGGAATAGTTTTCTCCATTTATGTGACGGTTATTGAAAAAGAGAAGGAAGAAAAACAAACTTGTGCTAATAAAGAAGTTGAGTAGGATATAAAACATTCTGTTATGAAATATGAAAAGGATACTGAAAATAATAATACTACTCAATAATCAAAAACATAATAAACTATTTCTAGTGATGCAGATGAATCTCAAAAAACACATCCCTGGACAAGGTAGTAGGTTGAATCTTATAACATTATTGGCGATCAATATCAAAGGGTTCAAATAAGTAGAAAATTTTTACATACATCGATGTATTCAAATCTTGATCCGAATGATGTGAACGAAGCCTTTGAGCATACCAAATGAGTTTAGTTAATGAATGAAGAGATTGGTCATATAGATAAGAATTATACATGGTAATTCACACCTAATATAGATAAAAAATGATATAGGTACAAAATGGGTTTTATGGAACAAGTGTAATGAATATGGTGATGTGATATGAATGAATGAAATATTAGTGTACAAAGGTTACTCACAAATTATAGTTTTTTAATTCGATTAAAAATTTTCATTTATGGAATGTTTATAAATTATTAGAATGTTTATTTATATTATTTTATAAGGATGTTTGAAATTTTTTTGATGGATCTGAAATCAGCATTCTTAAATATTGATATTGATTAAGAAGTTTACATTAAACAAATAGGTGGATTTGTTTATTTGAAAATAGAATGTTATGTGTACAGGTTGAGGAATGCATTGTATGGGATAAAACAAGCACTAAGGTAATGGTATTCCAAATTGGATACCCACTTTAGGGAAAAAATTAATAAAGGAAGAGTTGATAGAAATATTTACATCAAATAATGTAATGATTTTTCCCTCATAATTATTGTTTATATTGATGAAATTATCTTGGCTGGAAAAGATGAATGATATTGTGAAAAAGATTACTTTGAGATAAAAATGTTGTTTGATAAATAACTCTAATAGATATGAAATACTTTCTTGGGTTAAAAATTTTACAAAATAAGAAAACCTTTTTCATTCTCAAGAAATGTATGATAATTAACATATTTAGAAGTTCGGTATGGAAAATTAAAAATTTGTTTCTGAAATTATTCTGGTGGAGGAATTGTTTTCAAAATATGTATAATACAAGGATATTGATTAGAAAGTGTTTTGAAATCTGATTGTATGCTTGTAATATTTGACTACCTCAAGATGCAAAATATTTTATGTTATTACCTTATGTACAACATTTTAATGTGATGATAAATAACCACATTTAATTTCTAAAATATGAATTATCATATATATCAAAGGAAAATTAAATTTTGGAATCAGGAATGATAAATTAGAAAGTATTAACTTTTTTTGGTATTAAGATGCTCATTGGGAAGGAAATATTGATGATAGCAGATAATAATCTGGTTGATTTCTCATTCTGGAGAAAATTTATTTTAGTTGGTATGAAAATAAATAAAATTATGAAACCCTTATTAACGATAAAGGAGAGTATGTTTTTGCAACACAAGAATCTACACCCCTTTTGTTGATGAAGTCCCAGTTATAATACTTTCTTTTGGATGTGGGGTTACCCGTTCTCTTGGGTTGCGATAATCAAATGTAATAAACCTTACCGGGAATATTATACCACATTATCATTCAATATATATTGATATCAAATATCATTTAATCCAAGAGCATATTTATATGATAGAGTTGAAGCTATAGTTTTTTCCTTCATCAGAACAAGATAATGACATTTTGAAAAAACGATTACCAATGGATCCTTTTCAGAAAATATGGTTTAACAAGGGAATCCAACATCATTATCACCATGTTTTAAGTTTGTATTTTTGTACCCACTATCATATTGTATTGGGATAGTGTTTTCATGGTCTAGTATTGTTTCATAAATCAATATTATGAAAGCATATGTAATTGGGGGTTTGTGTGTAAGATGTGAATCCGGCATGTAAGTGTGTAATTTATTATAAATATTTTATGGAGTGGTTTCATGAATTTTTTATTAAAAAATGATTAAGAAGTGAAAAGAAAAGTTTTATTATCTAAAAAGTCAAGGGAGTGAAGAAATATGTGAATAAAGGTTAAAGATATTGATTGTTTTTTAGAAGAAGCTACTTTTGGAAAGCATGGATATGTTATAAATAATTCATGTTTCTTACAATGAATTTGCACACATAGGAATAATGTTTTTGATAATTAATCCATATATGGAGTTTAAAATGTCAATGATTTTTGAATCTCGGTTAACAACAAATTCCAAAGGGAGATATTGTGAGGAAAAAGCTGATATGGAATTTTATCATATTTAGGTATTGTCTTCTGTTGTCAAGGAAGTTTACGAAGAAAATAATTCACCACACTTTTTAAAAAAGGATGATTAAAATCTTTATCATTATAACACCACATGATTTTATGAGATATATTCTTTTTAATTTCTTTGATGTCTTTTATTGCACCCTAAACCAAGTTTAGATTGTACTATATGCAACACTGTATTATTTTTCAGTATACGTAACACTATTCATGGCTTGTGTTACACATAATTTCAAGTTCATTTTGTTGAAATTATTCTACACAACATTAAGTATAGATTTTGTTTAATGTATAAATAAAATAAGTTTTTATTATGTTATATGCAACAACAAAAGGATCTTGCACTACACGCAGCCTTGACTTTGCTTGCATTACACGCTATCACGACTTTCCTTAATAGCGTGTGTTGTGTGCAATACTAGATATCACTAAACAACGATATATTGTTATAATATTATTATGAACTAGCCGTTATAAATAGTATTAACTAAATTTTGAACGTTATAACATTATTATTCATCTTATAAATTTTTTATAACATCGTGTGTGAGCAAAATAAATTTTTCGAGTAAGATAAATATTTTTTAAAAAATGCAGTTTTGCTGCCTTTTGATGGCACACCAACTTTAAATTCAGTTTTTGACATATTTATAAGTTCAATTTGACAAAATAAAATTATTCTTTGGAATCAGGATATAAAAATTTACTTTCAATAAATTTTTCAAATTTTTCTAATAACTTTCATATTTTAATGAATAGTTAAAACACGCTATATTTTAATTAAAAACAACTTTTTTCGTCGCAATAATTTATATAGTTAAACTAAAATATTGAATGGTTTTAAAGTATAAATAGAATATATTTTTACCATTTAATATAATTTATGTCATTACCATTAATTTAAATTGAATTCATAAGTAAAAACATTTCAGTCTTTGGCAATATTTTAACTTTAAAAACCCGTTTTCTTAACAACAGGATAAATTTTAATTTAATTACTGCAACTTCTGTGTTTTGAATTTTGAATAATGGATTCCATATTTTAATAATGTGGGTCCTAATTATGTTAATAGGTTACTTTTATTTTTTTGATATTATGAATAGTAACTACGGTAATTTTTATTTACTTCGGTTAAAGATAAATCAGGTAATTAATGGTAAAACTAAGATTATAAAATTACCCTAACATAGGCCAAAATTCTATAGGATGACTAAAAGTCTACCCATATCATTTAAGGGTTGGATTAGATTCATTTTATGGACTTTTGACCATGAAAATAATTTAATTATTATTAAAACCAAATAAAGTGACAATATTTCACTCTCTTAAATCTTATAAGTATAATAATTTTAACTTAGTGATAGACTTTATGAAACATCAGAAATAAATAGTATCAAGAAAGCTAATAAAATAATATATATAATTTGAATTTATTTATAATTTTTAGGGATTAAATAATTGTCATTAATGGTGAAACAATAGTGATGCAGAAATTGATTATTTAGTGAAAAATCAAAAATATTGTTTTTATTAAATAAATAGGGACCATAAAACGAACAAAAAACCTAACCAAATCTTATTGGGCATGCACATGAAAACCATAAGCATCCAATGGTCTAATATATGACCATATGGAGCTTTATAAAAGCTATTATTGCACTTATATTAATTTATTTTAAATGATGTCAAAGTTGTCACCTTCATAATTTAATAAAGATAAAATTTTAAACGTTGGCTGTTTTAGGAGCTAAATTCGACTAAAAGTATTCTAATGAAATCTATTATATTTATCGTCTTAATAATATTTTATTTTTAATTTTTATACAACAAATATGTATATTAAATAATTATACAAAATTGTTCTGTTAATTATTTTTTTAAGAGAAATATCAAATTAACGATTTTAAAAGTATTAAAATAAATATTATATGAACTAGTTAATGTAATCCACTAATTTTTTAGATGAATATAACTTGTTAGTAATATATTTAATAGGTTTTTTTTAAAATATATTCCCATTGTATTTTATTGTAATTCAAATAAATGAATTGTGTCAAAATTGACACTATTGAGATTTTATATTATTAAATTTTTTAAAAATCACAAAAATATTTAAAAATTACAAATTAAAATTTATATGATCTAAAATGTCACAGGATATCAAATTATGTATAATTAACAACACAAATGTATGTATTCATAACCATATAAAATTTATAACATTTTACCACAAATAAAATTAAATAGATTAAATAAGGATAAATCAAAATGATAAGGTTTAAAATAATATCAAAACATGTTTAAATTTAAATGGTTGATGATATTACAACACTATATTATCTAATATCCTAATTTTAGTCACTTTGGAAGTTTTTATGTGGGTTTTGGGTTTATTATAAATTAGTATTTTTGAGGTGTCAAAATGTGCCCCTCTCCTCCCTTATAAAAGGGCACGTCCTCCCTCTCCTCTTCACAACACTTTGAGCCTTAAAGCTCGGCCAAATCATAACCATTTCTCTTCTCCACTTCCATATAAACATTCTAGAGGTTCTTTTCTTCTCAATAGTCCAACTCTAGTCCCTTAAGAGGAAGCTTAAAAGAACCACGTCAAAGAAGAGGTAATCTCTTCTACCGATTCTTTCAAGTTTCGTTCTTCTTAAACATCTTATTCTTTAGTTGTTTAATTATAATGTAATAAAATAAGCATTTATAATATACTAATATTTTATTATAAATATGAAACAACCCCATTTCACCTTCTATCCATCCTACAAAAAACGAAATCACCGCGCGTGCGTACGTTCAGAATATCGTCTCCACATCGTCGTGTAATCTGTTTTTCCACCACCACCTCACTTCGATGGGTATAATGGTATAAGGAATAACTATGTGTGGATATTATAACATCATAAAGATTATTATATATTATATCATCCACTCCAATTATATTCAATAATTATGGGAACGATATCATCGCTCGTGCGTACGTACGGATTACCCTCTCCAGGACGTGATGATATTAAATCTCCATATTAACCATTAATGAATGATTATAAAATACATATAATGAATAATAATTTTATATATAAATTAATAATTCTAATGGATTTATGTATACGTTATTTACTTACTTCCATTCAAGTCAATAAGGAAAGAAAAACAGCGTTCATGCGTACGTACGGCCTACCGTCTCCATGAACGTTGTTTTTCATTTCATTTATCTATCTATTATATATATATATATATATACTGAATATATATGATATATAAGTCATGTTTTAAATTATATATGTTATTAAATCATGATATACGTAATAATAATATAAATAAAAACAAGTCCAAAAACGTATGATAAATGATAAGATTTTACTGAAAACGCTGCTTTAACATGGAATTTTCAAATGAACGGGAAATATAAAGTCATAAGTGAACCATATATGATATCATAACAATTAATATGATTCTTTAATAATTCAATGACATTATTTAAATCATTATATTGGTGGATCAGATACATACAAATCATATCGGACATAAGGTAATGGATTATTTTTCCAATCTCTTTTTTATCCGAGATTGTTTATTCGTAAATATTTACTGGGGTTATATTTATCATCCATATCCCTGTTTTCTAAAAATGGTTTAATTTATGTTTAAAGTACTTTTTACCCATTTTTTACTTTTACTACATGGTGTGTAAGTAATCGCTTTTTTTTACCATACAAGGTACTTCTTGACTTTTCTGGCAAAAGTACAAGAAGAATGTTTTTTAACTTATACGGGATGAACAAATTTTTATGGTTTTATAAAGCCTTATTTTCATGAAGCTTACTCTACAATATTTCATCACTATATTCAAAAAAATCATTTTCTTTTAAAATTGAATGTCATTTTGTGAAAAGAAAATGATTTTAAAGAAGAAAGGATATTTTCCTCAAGAATTCATTTAAAGTGTTTTATCAAAACCATTTTCCATCTAAGATGACATTATTTCATATGTTTATGTTTAAAGTATAATGTCTATATGATTTATATGGTTTTAATTTTTTTATTATGAAATGATATCCATTTGTTTTATATAGATTATGGTATTATGGGATGATGTTTATGAAACCCATTTTATTCTCTGGGTTATGATGAATAATTTATGTTTATTTTGTGGCACAAGTAAGAATTATTTCATTATGAGATGGGTGGGACCTATATCTCCCTCCAATGTATTGGGTAAAGATTTATATCTCATGATATTGACATGGCTGGAATGGTATGTTAATCCAGTTCAGTGATATAGGACTGGAACGAGGAGTGAACTCGATTAAGTAAAGGACATTGTACACTAAGATGGTCTTAGAAGCAATTCCTTGGCTACTATGGAAATGATATTAAGCTCTTAATGATTTTCTACAATTACATGTTTTATTCCCATTCTATTTTATCAATATTTATATTCCATTATGATCTATTCCTTATGTGTTTCCATGTCATTTCTCAAGATTTTGATGTATAAACATTATGTTCATGTTTTTAAGTTCAAATTTATATGATTTGTTTTATTTTATCCATGATTACCCTTACTCAGAATTTTGAGGTCACCCTTTATATGTTTTCTTTTCCCCAAGATTTAAAGAAAAAATTTAGGTAAGAAAAAAAGGGGAAGATCTTTATGGGAGATGGTGAAGATCTTTCTCCATGATTAGTATATTATGTTCCGAGTTTCCAAAGACACTAAACTATTACGATCCTTGTGTTTCTATTTTTGTTATGTATTAAGTATTTCACAAAAGTAATGTAATTTCCATGTACATAAATATTTGGGTCTCTACAGTTGGTATTAGAGGCAAAGGAGATAGAAATGTATCTTATCCTTGGGAACTCTCACATGTGAGCATTGGATGAAGCATGGCTCTCCACCCTAGGGCTTCATGAGGAAATTACTGCCACAGGGGATGGTGGTGTGTCCCACCTAGAGGGTGTTTCCACCCATGGAGTGCCCTGATAGGTATCAATTATAGTCCATTGGATGTAATTCCAGACCACTACAGTTGGTATTAAAGGAATGGTTTAGTCAACCTTTGAAAACTAGGATGCAAAAACATTAGTGAGATCCCTAGAGATATTTCTATGGTATGTCTAGGGATGTCCCTATGGTTTAGTATATCTATAGGTTACAGTCCTAGAAATATGTTGAAAATCAAAAATAACCTGGGGTGAACATAAGCTATCATAGGTTAAAGATGGTGTCATAAGTTATACATCTTATAAATGAATTTTTATGATTATGATGTTCTTCATTATTTTAACTATTTCTTACAAAATGGTCTCTGGTTTTAGTTAATGGGGGGGATCAGAAGGAATTGGGTTAACATTGAATCTGATGGACAAATTGGTGACTATGAGCATCGAAATTACGTAATGCATAGAGATAAATATAATCTTATTATGCCGAATCATACATCGTGATATATGATTAACAAGTTGACCTTTAGTGGTATTTCTAATTCATCAAATAGGAGGAAGATGTAATTTTATGCATGTTCTCATGGTGAGGAGCATAGGGAAAGGAAGACTGAGATTTCTAAAGGAGGCAATAAGACCCCTGAGAAATACCTCAAATGGAGGGGAAGATGTTATCTTTGTAGAGAAAAGGGTCATACAGTGACAGACAGTTATGGAGTCCAATGTCTAATCTGCAGAGAACATGGGCATTACCCAACTCAATGCCCTGACCTAAGAAGTTACTTCTAAATCAATGAAGGACCTATTCCATGATAATCAATGAAGAGGATGGATTGAAGGGAAAATATATTGGAATTAAATAATAATGTTGTTGAGGTACTTTTATAGTATATTAAAATATTTGTGTATTGGTCCATTGTGGTTTTCTATAAGAATATGGTACCAATAACCATGAAAAGTAATTCAAATATGTTCGAAAGCAG
Source organism: Viscum album (assembly GCA_963277665.1). Taxonomy (NCBI): domain Eukaryota; kingdom Viridiplantae; phylum Streptophyta; class Magnoliopsida; order Santalales; family Viscaceae; genus Viscum; species Viscum album. The sequence goes on along the minus strand of OY728150.1, from coordinate 610,372,523 downwards.
ATGATATGATCATAATAAAGGGAAAGGGAGAAAATAATATTAATGAGCTCATGACTGATATATGGAAAAAATGAGATCATGGTTTGATTCTATTGAATTTTTGGGATTTTGGTATGTTGAAAGTGTTACCTTTTGAAAGCATTCATGTTTTCACTATGGTTCTATGGTAATTCATGTTGCATGAGAATACAATATTAAGGTATTCACATGTTTGGAATGCGATCAACAAGATCTATCGTATGTTATATGGGGGATAAATGATTGTATTCGAATGATTGGTTAATGACATTTATAGTAATTGTTTTCTTTATACTATGAGATTGGACATATGTATTTTGGATAAGTCTAAAGACAGGAATGGACTATGTCAGAAATAATATAGTATTGTTTAAGTCTAGAACTTTTTTTGATATTATTTATGTTATATTATAATAGTGAAATTTAAAAAAAAGACAACCTGCAGGATGAGAAACAACCCATCACGTCGAACAAGGTTGCGGGAATTTATCCCACAACCGATGTGCAACAGGTATTTATTTCCTACCACTTGCCTACAAAGAAGTCCCTAGTTAGTAGAAACTAGTTTTAATTTATTAAGCGGTGTGATAGTTGAAGTATAAGTGCATTTTTGGAATCATATATGATTAACCACACCATAGATGGACTTATGTTTATTTGATAAATTTTTCTGATCTTTTGTTTGAGATTGATGTAATGAGCCATTATTCTATCACATGATCTGCTAACATGTCATGAATGACAAATTCAACATCATTTCTTTAAGAGATGAAGTGGAAATTGTTCAAGGCATGAACAACAGTGATATTTTACCGAAATAAAGTAAGTATTTCTTCAAATTCAAATTCTTCAACTTTAGTTAAATGATCATGAAAACCAAAAATGTTTTCCTAGTGCCCTTATATATGATGAATTATATGGTACCTTAGATCTTCACAAATTTATGGTTTTGGTATTGTTAGTTTTTTCATAGCCATGTTCTCTACCACTCTCTATCAGAACATGATTGTTAGATTTCTTTTCCATATCCATATATTCACCTATGTTCTCCTATGTGGAAACCCACTGATGAGTTAATTTGGGTAACCGTTATGTTTCTTACATCACTTTTTATAATTAAATTTTGGTATTCCTTTTTACGATGTGGGTTTCTATGAAAGAAACTATCAAGTAGTAAACGATTTATAACTCCAATGAAGGGAGAAATTCAATTTAAGGGGGGTAGAATGTAACACCCCGAGATTTTATGAGATATATTATTTTTAATTTATTATATGTCTTATATTTTACACTAAACCATGATTATATTGTACTATACACAACACCGTATTATCTTGTAGTATACACAACACTATTCTTGGCTCGTGTTATACACAATTTCAAGTTCTTTTTGTTGAAATAATTCTACGCAACATTAAGTATAGATTTTTTTAATTTATAAATAAAATATGTTTTGATTATGTAATATGAAAAAACAAATGGAGCTTGCACTACACGTAGCCTTGACTTGGCTTGCATTACACACAATCACGACCTTCCTTCATAGCTTGTGTTGTGTGCAATACCCGATATCACTAAACAACGATATATTGTTATAATATTATTATGAACTAGACGTTATGAATATTAATAACTAAATTTTGAATTTTATGACATTATTATTCATCTTACACATTTTCAATAATATCGTGTGTGATCAAAATACATTTTTCGAGAAAAATAAATATAAAAAAAAACAGTTTTGCTGCCTTTTAATGGCGCACCCACATTAAATATAGTTTTTGACATATTAATAAGTTCATTTCGACAAAATAAAATTCTTCTTTGGAATTAGGATATAAAAATTTACTTTGGATAAATTTTTCATATTATTCTGATAACTTTCATATTTTAATGAATAGTAAACACATGCTATATTTTAATTAAGAACAACTTTTTTCGTCGTAATAATTTATATGGTTAAATTATCATATTGAATGGTTTTAAAATATATATATAATATATTTTTAACATTTAATATAATTTATGTCATTACCATTAATTTTACATTCAATTCATAGGTAAAAACATTTCAATCTTTGGCAATATTTTAACTTTTAAAACTCGTTTTCTTAACAACGGGATAAATTTTAATTTAATTACTGCAACTTCTGTGTTTTGAATTTTGAAAAATGGATTCCATATTTGGATTCAGTGGGTCCAAATTATGTTAATATGTTACTTTTATTTTGCTGATATTATGAATAATAACTACAGTAATTTTTATTTACTTTAGTTAAAGATAAATCGGGTAATTAAAGGTACACCTAATATTATAAAATTATCCTAACACATGCCAAAATTTGATTGGATGTCTAAAGGTCGACCCATATCATTTAAGGGTCATATCAGATTCATTTTATAGACTTTTAACCATGAAAATAATTTAATTATTATTAAAACCAAAGAAAGTGACAATATGTCAATCTCATAAATATTATAAGTATAGTAATTCTAATTTTGTGATAAAATTCATAAAACTTCAAACATGAATAGTCTCCAAAAATCTAATAAAATTTTATATATCATGTGAATTTATTTTGAATTTTTAGGGATTAAATAATTGTCATTAATGGTGACACAATAGTGATGCAGAAATTGTTTATTTAGTGAAAAATCAATAATACTGTTTTTATTTAACTAATAGTGACCATTAAAGGTACCAAAAACTAGAAAAAAACATATTTTTCATATACATGTAAACCATAAGCATCCAATGGTCTAATAGTAGACTATTTGGAGCCTAATAAAAGCTATTATGAGACTTATAATATTTTATTCTAAATGACGTCAAAGTTGTCACCTTCATAACTTAATAAAGATAAAACATTAAAAGTGGGATGTTTGAGAAGATAAATTAGACTAAAAGTATTCTTATGAAATATATTATATTTATCATCATAATAGTATTTTATTTTTAATTTTTATCTAAAAAATAAGTATATTAAATATTTATACAGAAATGTTGTATTAATTATTTTATTAAGTGAAATATCAAATAAACGATTTTAAAATTATTAAAATAAATATTATATGAACTAATTAACGTACTACAATAATTTTATAGATGAATATGAATTGTTAGTAATCTATTTAGTAGGTTTTTTTAGAAAACAAATTCCATTTGGATTTTATTTATATTCAAATATATGAATTCTGTCAAAATTGACACTATTAATATTTTATATTATTAAATTGTTTAAAAATAACAAAAATATTTACAAATTACAAATTAAAATATATATGATCTAAAATATCATAGGATATTGAATTATGTACAATTAACAACACAAAAGTAAGTATTTATAACCATATAAAATTTATAACATTATTACCAAAAATAAAATTAAATAGATTAAATAAGCAAAAATCAAAATCATAAGGTTTAAAATAAAATCAAAACAAGTTTAAATTTAATTGGTACATTATATTACAACCCTATCTTATATAATATCCAAATTCGAGAAACATTGGAAGTTTTTATGTGGGGTTAGGGTTTATTATAAATTAATATTTTAGAGGATTCCAAATGTGCCCCTCCTACCTTATAAGAGGGCACCTCCTCCCTATCCTCTTCGGAACACATTGAGCCTTCATGCTCTGCCAACCTCTACCCATTTATCTTATAAACATCCCTAGAAACATTCTAGAGGTTCTGGTTGTTGGATCTGAATCTACGGATTACACACAAGAGGGGGGTGAATTGTGTCTTTTCAAAATTATTACAATCTCTTCAATTTAGACAAATTCTGTCCACTATGCTTTTGCACGATTAAATATGCAGCGGAAAAAGTAAAAGCATGAACACACGGATGTATAGTGGTTCGGGGAACAGAAGGCCCCTAGTCCACTCCACCAACGCTCAAATCCACGAGCTTGGCGATTTTCACTATCTGGTCCTCGTTTCCACAGACCTGTTCACAACTGAGTACAGGCAGTTGACACCTTTACAAGTTTCAGGCAAACACAGCCTTCCTGGTTCAAACACGAACCCACACAGCTTAGAACGAGAAGCTGATCACTCAAAAAATAAAAATGGTTTCGATAAGGAAAACACTTCTCCAGTTGTTCTTCACAATTTCAACAGAATGCAATTGACAGTAGATAGATCGTCGTCTTCAGAAAATAAAGATCTGTAATCAAAACAGTTCTGAGTCGATCTAGTTGCAATAGATATTACCAGAAACTTCACAACTTCAGCAGCAGTAGATTCACAACAGATAGTTGATGTAGAACACGTGAATCTGCTATCATGATCTTCCTTCGGTAATAAAGGTTTTACACTTCTTCTCGATCACAAGAAAAGAACGCCTTCACATAGTCTCTGTTTCTTGCTCGTTAAAAGATCAATCTGTATATTTCATACACTTTCCTGTGTATATATATATCCGAAGTTTCCAAGATAGAACATATATATATTCAAATCTGAGAAAATCTTCCGCATAAATAGATCCATGAAAATCTCCTTTAGATTCGCGATATTAAATGAAATAAGAGAGCCGTTGTAACTCCCCTGAAGAATCGGCATAAAAAGCTCCGTTTAAATCAATCATTAATCCGTTGAAAAACATCTTTGATTCATTCAAAGTCGTACTTAAGAATTGGCTTGAAAACCGCTTAATAATCCGCCTGTTTGACCAATGCAAAAGGAAATATCGTCTGTCAAAAATATCCCGTCGCCAAACGTAGGGTTGATGACGTGGCTCCAAACGTAGGGTTCACAAACGTAAGGTTCACAAATGTAAGGTTCAGAACGTAAGGTTGAACATACATACTTTCGCTTCAGCATTCAAACGTAGGGTTGATTATCCATACTTTGTCTTGCTTCAACTCTCCAAAGAACGTACGGTTGATTATAAAAGTAAGGTTGATGATCCATACTTTTGAGAAACAAACTCAACACTGAAAACTAACGTACGGGTTCTCTTCCATACTTGTCCGACAACAAAAACGTAAGGTTCCTTCCAAACGTAATGTTCTTCTTCCATACTTTTCAACAACGTAAGGTTCATTAACCATACGTTTCAATATAACGTTAGGTTCCTTAACCATACGTTTCTTTTAACATAAAAAGTAAACTTTTCATCCATACGTTACGTTCATCAACATAGGGTATGAACAGTGATTCCAGTACGCGCTAAAATTGATCTCGCGCTACAGTGATTCCAGAACGCGCTAAAATTGACCTCGCGCTACAGTGATTCCAGAACGCGCTAAAATTGATCTCGGAATAAATGAAGTATGAAATCTCGTTGTATGAAATAAATAAATAAAATAAATTCCTGCAAAATACTCAACGAAATAATTAGTAAATAATTAAGGGTATTTGTGAGCATCAAAATCATCATAAAGAGACAGATTATTATTTAAAATAATCTCCCCTTTTAAGAAACATTATTTTGAATTGTTTGAAAACAATACATTGCTCAACAATCTCCCCGTTTTTGATGATCACAAAACCCATAAAATAATAGAACTAATTTAATTGCAATCTTTATTGAAAAATTAGTTTTATAAAATTTTAGAATTTTGAAAGGATTAAAACAATATTTAACTATAATAAAATTAAAATTTCTCCCCCATAAAAATAAATTTTCAGCTAAAAAATAGAGAAAAGATAAATGTCGTATATATCCAAATTCTCCCATATATCCAAAATTTCTTCATAGGAAACAAATGAATTTAAATGTTGTGTTTATCCAAATTCTCCCCCTTTTTGTGATATCAAAAAGAATGAAAAATTACGGATTTGAACACATTCAATATTGCACTGAACTATAAGTAAATGCTATAATTAACTGTGTATGAATAAGTGAATTTTTTATACTGGCTAACTTAATCATAAATCAATAAACAACAAAACAAAAAACAAAAAAAAAAATTTCATTCACAAGCTGTTATATAAACGATTGTGATATACAGAGGAATCAAGGTTCATAGATAAGACAGGGAAAAAAAAGGTATCTATTTACTTTGAATCGCGGTCTTGATCTCGGTAAACTGTTCTCTAAGCCTCTTCATCATCCCATCTCCCAACTTGATGATAAGATCTCTGTTCTCTTGAGTCATATGAATATCTTCAATCAAATTAACTCTGAAAAACTAATGCATTCTTTCTTCTTTTTCAACAAAAAGTGCCAGTTTTTCTGATAACTGATTCAAAAGAATCCTAATCGGTTGCTCTCCAGATGTCAACTGATCCACTAAAAATTTCTGATTATCTAGAAAAACTGACAAAGGGGCACTATTACACTGAATATCGTGTAATCTGTCACTCATATTGCTCAGTGCTCCAGTAATTTCTTGAAATCTCCGAATCAAATCAGGTGAATAACCTGATCCACTCACAGCACTGTTTGCAACAGACTCAAATTTATTCTCCATGTAAATCTTCAACTCAGACAAATCATCTTTCTTTACCATCTCTGATTTTAACTGATCAACAGCATGTAGCATATCAGTCTTAAACAGATCTACTTCCTGTCTTGAAACAATACATTCTTTCAGCTTTTGAAACTTCAACTGCTCTAAATTCAGAGAATTTCTGAGACTAACATTCTCAGATTCTAACTGAGAGATACGCTTGTACAACTCAGCAACTTCTTCTTTTCTTGAATCAGGGGAACCCTGTGCTTGATTCTCATGTTCAGAATTAGGTTGATGAAGCAGGGAAAGTGGTAAAGAATCTGCATCCGACTGTTCTTTGTCCTTGTCCTGACAAGGTTGATCCACTGAACTATCTTTTGAAGCCTGTAACTCTTCCACTGAAAAATCTTCCTGAAGTACCTCTGTATGAGCTTCAGAAGTATGTTCATCATGAACAGTAGTCTCTCTGACTTCTACTGATTGGTCAAGAACATTATCTTCATGTAAATCTTGAGGTCCGGCCACTTCTTCACCAGGCACTGCTTCCATGAGTTGTTCTTGTTGAATTACTTTTTCAACAGCCACAGCAGCAGATTGAGGTTCTTCTTGAGTTTCTGTTTGAGCTGCTGGTTTCTCTATCGGTGCAGTTTTCTCCACAACAGCTTCTCTCACAAATGAATAAGAAATTACCGGTTCAGAGGATTTCAAGGCAGGAGAGATAATTTCTTCATCAATTGACCTCTTCCTTCTAGATTGAAGTCCTTATTGACTTCTCTCTTCCTCAACTTCCTCCATCTCAAAACGAATTCTCCTTGCCACTGTACTAACTCTTGATTCTGCTTGTCCCTCCTTGGACTTAGCCGGTTTAGCGTGAGCACTCTCCGAGTTTTCCTCAGCTCCAACAGGTAAGAGTTTTCCTTTAATTGTGCTCCAGAAGTATCCTACTTTCCTCAAAGTTCCAGCATTAAAAACATTACTGTGGTGACATTTCACCCCAGCATCTACCAATCTGATCATTCCTCTTTTAAACAAAAACAAAGAAATGAACCTTCCATAAGGGAAAAAGGTCATTCTTGCTTCACTCTGACAGCAATAACTCAGATATCTTATCATAAACCGAGGAAAATTAAACCTAATATCACACATCAGAAGATACATTATGTACATGTCCGGGTATAGGATTTTCTCCATCTCAGCCATTCTTGGTGCTAAACCAGTCTGAACAAATTTTACCAAAATTTTCTGATCGGGTTCCAAATCCTTAATAAACATCTTCTTTATCACTCTGGTTCCAAACAGAAAAGACATAATGTCTTCAGACTTATGTACAGAATCTCCAATATTTTGTAAATCGAAATGAAAAACGCCTTCATGAGGGCAGTTAAGAATTTGACTTATCTCTACAGATGATATCGAAAAGTCCTTATCCTCTATTTGAGCCAATAAACTATCCTCCGTATCTCCAAGTCTAAACTGAACAGTTCTAAAGAAATGTCTCATTTCTGCCTCATATAGAAACTCAGAATTTGCACTATTAAAAGCTTGCTCAAGGATTTGAAACGACAATGCTTGCTTCAACAGTAAATTAGTTTCAAACAGCCACTCTAAATCTATGACTTTACCTTGCAGTATTTTCCGACCTACTACCTTAGGTTTCTTTGCAGCACTGCTCTCGGCTTCATCTGGACGCTTAGTCTTTGCCATTCCAACAACGATTTCTGAAGGTTCGTAAGCTTAGGGTTTGAAGATTCAGAAAAGGGTTTTGGAGCAGATGTGCGGTTTTAGGTTTTCGAAAGGGGTTCCGAAAAAGGTGAAGCAGTTTAGAAGGTGAAACGGTTCTGACAGCCTTGATTCCCATGTAATCACTAATCATTACTTTTATTTAAAACAAAATAAAATTACTTATAGCGGGAAACAGAAATTAAGCAGAATTCGAAAACAGAATAATATTTAAAAAAAACTATTTAAAATTAAATAAACCTAACTCCCCCTTAATAAATTCAAACCTTGCCGTGGGAAGTGGTTTAGTAAAAATATCTGCTAATTGATTTTCTGTATTTATAAATTCTAAAAATATATCCTTTTTAAACACATGATCTCTTAAAAAGTGATGTCTTATATCAATGTGCTTAGTTCTAGAATGACTAATATGATTTTTTGAAATATTAATTGCACTAGTATTATCACATAAAATAGGTGTATTATTGAAATTTAATCCAAAGTCCATAAGAGTGTTTTTCATCCACAACACCTGTGCACAGCAACTACCTGCAGACACATATTCTGCCTCGGCTGTTGATAGGGCAACTGAGTGTTGTTTCTTACTATACCATGATACTAAAGATTTTCCTAAAAAGTGACATGTTCCTGAAGTACTCTTCCTATCTAATCTACAGCTTCCAAAGTCAGCATCTGAATATGAAATTAAATTAAAATCAGAGGTTTTTGGATAAAGCAGAGATTGATAAATAGTACCTTTTAAATATCTAAAAATTCTTTTAACAGCAGTTAAATGGGATTCTTTGGGATTTGATTGAAATCGAGCACAAAGACATACTGAATACATTATATCTGGTCTACTAGCAGTAAGATATAACAAACTACCAATCATACATCTATATAACTTGTTGTCCACTGATTTTCCAGTTTCATCCAAATCAAGTTTTATATTAGTACACATAGGAGTTGTAAATGGCTTGCTGTTTTTAAGTCCAAATTTCTTAAGTAAATCAGTAATGTATTTGCATTGATTTAAAACATTTCCAAAATCTTTTTGAAATATTTGAAGACCCAAAAAGAAATTTAATTCTCCCATCATACTCATTTCAAATACTTTTTTCATTAATTCTGAAAATTCATGACAAAGAATTTTATTGGTTGATCCAAAAATTACATCATCAACATAAATTTGAACCAACAAAACATTATTTTTTACAGTTTTCTTAAAGAGTGTTGGATCTGCCAGTCCAACAGTAAAATCATTTTTCAAAAGAAAAGAACTTAGTCTTTCATACCAAGCTCTAGGTGCTTGTTTAAGGCCATAAAGAGCTTTAGTAAGTTTGAAAACAGAATCTGGTTTTTGAGAATTTTCAAAACCAGGAGGTTGCTCAACATAAACTTCCTCCATTAAATAACCATTTAAAAAGGCAGATTTAACATCCATCTGAAATAATTTAAAATTCATATAAGATGCATAGGCTAAAAGGATTCTAATGGCTTCTAACCTGGCTACAGGTGCAAAGGCCTCATCATAATCTATTCCTTCTTCTTGATTATATCCTTTAGCTACTAATCTTGCTTTATTTCTAGTTATTATCCCTTGATCATCCTGTTTATTCCTAAAGACCCATTTAGTTCCTATTACTGGATAATCATGTGGTCTTTCAACTAATTCCCAAACCTTATTTCTCTTGAACTGGTTCAATTCATCCTGCATTGCTATTACCCAGCTCTCATCATCTAAGGCTTCTTCATTGGTCTTAGGTTCTTGTTGGGATAGGAAAGCAGAGAATTCAACTATGTTTCCAAGATTTCTTCTAGTTTGAATACCAGTCTCTAAGTCACCTATCACAGATTCTAAAGGGTGATTCTTTAAGGTTCTAGACTGTCTAGGCATTACATTCAAGGGTTCTTCAGTGTCATGTTCTTCTGAACTGGACTGAATTTCTTTTATATCATTTTCAAAATCATTCTTTAAATTCTCAAGTCTCATGTTTTCATTAGAATCAGGTTCATCTATTTGTTCTATCCTTTTCTCAAAAGGATCAGATTCATCAAATTTCACATGAACTGATTCTTCAACAATCCTTGACTTTTTATTATAGACTCTATAAGCTTTGGAGGTTGCAGAATATCCTAAGAAAATACCTTTATCAGATTTTGGATCAAATTTACCAAGATTATCTTTGGTATTCAAGATGTAAACCTTGCATCCAAAAACTTTAAAGTAATTTACTTTAGGTTTTCTGTTATTCCATAGTTCATAGGGTGTCTTTTTCAAAATAGGTCTTATTAAAATTCTATTCATTATATAACAAGATGTATTAACAGCTTCTGCCCAGAAATATATAGGTAGGCTATATTCATTTAACATAGTTCTAGCCATTTCTTGAATAGTTCTATTTCTTCTTTCTACAATCACATTCTGTTGAGGTGTTCTTGGAGAAGAGAAGGTGTGTTTAATACCCATGTTTGAGCAAAAGGAATTAAATTCCTGGTTCTCAAATTCTCCCCCATGATCACTTCTCAATGAGATTATATTAAAACCTTTTTCATTTTGAATAGTTTTACAAAAACCTTCAAATAAACTAAAAGCTTCACTTTTAAATTTCAAAAAGAAAATCCAAGTAAATCTAGAATAATCATCAACTAATACATAAACATATAATTTACCAGCTAAACTTGCTACTCTTGAAGGTCCAAACAAATCCATATGGATAAGTTCTAGAGGTTTAGTTGTAGCAACTTTATTAACAGATTTGAATGATGATTTGTGTTGCTTGCCAAGCTGACATGCATCACAGAATCTGTCATTTTCAAATTTGAGACTAGGCAAATCAGAAACTAGATGTTTCTTAGATAATTTATGTAAAGCATATATATTGCAATGACCAAGTCTTCTATGCCAGATCCAGGATTCACTTATATTAGCAGTTAAGCAGTTTACTTGTTGTTTACACAAGGAATACAAATCCAAAGTATAAACATTATCAGTTCTGGGTGCTCTAAACTTAAACAGTTTATCTTTAAAAACAGTACAACTATTGTTAGTAAAATCAACAGTGTATCCATCATCACAGAGTTGAGAGATACTTATCAGATTGTGTTTTAACCCTTGTACATAAAGTACTTTGTTGATTGAGACTGTCTCTGGATCTCCAACTGTTCCAATACCAATAATCTTTCCTTTGGCATTGTCACCAAAGGTGACAAGTCCTCCTTCCTTTCGAGTAAGATAAGAGAAATTAGCTGAAGTTCCACTCATGTGTCTTGAGCAGCCACTGTCCATATACCATATTTCTTTCTTTCTTTGGTGACCTGCTACCTGCAAAGACATTCAAACAAACTGCTTTGGTACCCATATTTTGTTGGGTCCAGTAGTGTTAGCAAGCAGTGATCTGGGTATCCAGATTTTCTTTGTTTTCTTAAAATTGATTGAATCATATAGATCATTGGAAATATAAGATTTCTTAATTCCACATATCTGAGGTTGTCTTAGAAAACAGTTTTTAGCTATATGACCTTTTGTTCCACAGAAGTTACAAATAACCTGTTTAGTGCTAGGAACAAAATAATTTTTGTATAACTTAGGTTTTTCTCCTTTACTTCCAATTCCAAACCTTTCCTTTTTAATTACAGTTTTTCCAAGTATCTCATTTAAGACTTTTTCTCCTTTTGTAAAAACTAATGCAGCCTTCTTATAAGATTCTACTTCATCCTGTAGAGTTTTTATTTTTGATTCAAAATTAATTTTATTTGAGTCAGCAGAGTTGTATTTGTCAATTAATTCCTTATGTTGTTTTAGAAAAGTATTTCTCTCATCTGAAATAGCTTTGTGCAAGTTCTTTATAGATTTATATTTTTTAAATAATGAGTCATACCTTTCTTCAAGCATATTGCAGTAAGCTACAAGTTTTTTATTTGAGAAGCTTGTTTCAGAGTTTGATTCATTATTTGAGTCAGAGGAGTAGTATGAGTGTACCTCATCAGTTTCAGCCATGAAACACATATTTGCTTTTAAATTAGCTTCCTCCTTCTCTGAGCTTGATTCAGAAGAATTACTTGAGTCTTCAGAAACACTCCAAGTAGCTTTCATAGCTTTCTTGTCTTTCTGCTCATAATCATCTCTTTTGAAGAATTTCTTCTTCTTTGCATCTTTCAATTTTGGGCAATCCGGTCTGATATGTCCCATCTTTTTGCATTCATAACATCTCACTTCCTTGCTATCCTTCTTGAAGGATTTCTTGAAGTTTTTCTTCTTACTGTAGAACTTTCTGAATTTTCTGGCTAGCTGAGCCAGTTCTTCATCCGAATTTGAAGAATCAGAGCTTTCTGATTTAGCACTTACTTCTCTGTTCTTCATCTTTCTATCCTTTTGTTGAGAAGTCACTTTCAAAGCAGTATTTTCCCTTTTTATGTAGACTTTATGCTCATTTACCTCATCTTGCATTTCAGCCTCGTACATCATCAATGTACCAATCAGCTCTCTCATAGTTAGATCTTTAACAGAAGTTGATTGTCTGATTGCTGCAGAGATTCCATTCCATCGAGTAGGAAGTACTCTTAGTACCTTTAACGCTTGATCAGCCTGCTTGATTGGTTCTCCTAGAGCTGTTATATTATTGACAATTTCTGTCAATCTTCCATTCATCTGAGTGATGCTCTCTCCTTCAATCATTCTGAAAGTATCGAATTTTAATTTAGTAGTTGCATATCTCATCTGTCTTACATTATCTGTTCCTTCATAAGCAACAACTATTGTTTGCCACATTTCATATGCAGTCGGGCATTGAGATACTCTGTTAAATTCATCCGGTCCTAGACCACATATGATTGCATTCATATATTTTGAATTCATGTCATACTCAGCCTCTGTAGCAGCACTCCATGTATCGGGATTTTCAGGAATTTCATAGGGAGTCAGAATCTTTGAATAGACTCTGTAACCAAGATTTTTCAGATAGATAATCATACGTGATTTCCAGCAGCCATAATTATCTCCATTAAAGTAAGGTGCTCTGACCATTGACATTCCCTCTCTGGTATCAGCCATGATACACTATGTATAATCTTTAAATACTTCTTTCTTGACAAAACTTTAAAAAATAAGAAGCTCCTCCTCTGATACCAATTGTTGGATCTGAATCTACGGATTACACACAAGAGGTGGGTGAATTGTGTCTTTTCAAAATTATTACAATCTCTTCAATTTAGACAAATTCTGTCCACTATGCTTTTGCACGATTACATATGCAGCGGAAAAAGTAAAAGCATGAACACACGGATGTATAGTGGTTCGGGGAACAGAAGGCCCCTAGTCCACTCCACCAACACTCAAATCCACGAGCTTGGCAATTTTCACTATCTGGTCCTCGTTTCCACAGACCTGTTCACAACTGAGTACAGGCAGTTGACACCTTTACAAGTTTCAGGCAAACACAGCCTTCCTGGTTCAAACACGAACCCACACAGCTTAGAACGAGAAGCTGATCACTCAAAAAATAAAAAGGGTTTCGATAAGGAAAACACTTCTCCAGTTGTTCTTCACAATTGCAACAAAATGCAATTGACAGTAGATAGATCGTCGTCTTCAGAAAATAAAGATCTGTAATCAAAACAGTTCTGAGTCGATCCAGTTGCAATAGATATTACCAGAAACTTCACAACTTCAGCAGCAGTAGATTCACAACAGATAGTTGATGTAGAACACGTGAATCTGCTATCAAGATCTTCCTTCGGTAATAAAGGTTTTACACTTCTTCTCGATCACAAGAAAAGAACGCCTTCACACAGTCTCTGTTTCTTGCTCGTTAAAAGATCAATCTGTATATTTCATATACTTTCCTGTGTATATATATATCCGATGTTTCCAAGATATAACATATATATATTCAAATCTGAGAAAATCTTCCGCATAAATAGATCCATGAAAATCTCCTTTAGATTCGCGATATTAAATGAAATAACAGAGCCGTTGTAACTCCCCTGAAGAATCGGCATAAAAATCTCCGTTTAAATCAATCATTAATCCGTTGAAAAACATCTTTCATTCATTCAAAGTCGTACTTAAGAATCGGCTTGAAAACCGCTTAATAATCCGCCTGTTTGACCAATGCAAAAGGAAATATCGTCTGTCAAAAATATCTCGTCGCCAAACGTAGGGTTGATGACGTGGCTCCAAACGTAGGGTTCACAAACGTAAGGTTCACAAATGTAAGGTTCAGAACGTAAGGTTGAACATACATACTTTCGCTTCAGCATTCAAACGTAGGGTTGATTATCCATACTTTGTCTTGCTTCAACTCTCCAAAGAACGTACGGTTGATTATAAAAGTAAGGTTGATGATCCATACTTTTGAGAAACAAACTCAACACTGAAAACTAACGTACGGTTTCTCTTCCATACTTGTCCAACAACAAAAACGTAAGGTTCCTTCCAAACGTAATGTTCTTCTTCCATACTTTTCAACAACGTAAGGTTCATTAACCATACGTTTCAAAATAACGTAAGGTTCCTTAACCATACGTTTCTTTTAACATAAAAAGTAAACTTTTCATCCATACGTTACGTTCATCAACGTAGGGTATGAACAGTGATTCCAGTACGCGCTAAAATTGATCTCGCGCTACAGTGATTCCAGAACGTGCTAAAATTGACCTCGCGCTACAGTGATTCCAGAACGCGCTAAAATTGATCTCGGAATAAATGAAGTATGAAATCTCATTGTATGAAATAAATAAATAAAATAAATTCCTGCAAAATACTCAACGAAATAATTAGTAAATAATTAAGGGTATTTGTGAGCATCAAAATCATCATAAAGAGACAGAGTATTATTTAAAATAATCTCCCCCTTTAAAAAACATTATTTTGAATTGTTTGAAAACAATACATTTCTCAACACTGGTGTTCTCAATAGTCCATCTTTAGTCCCTTATGAGGAAGCTTAAAAGAGGTGCATCAAAGAAGAGGTAATCTCTTCTACCGATTCTTTCAAGTTTCTTTCTTCTTCAACATCTTTTTCTTTAGTTGTTTCGTTATAATGTAATAACATCAGTATATCTAATATAATTATATGCTGTTATAAATATGAAACAACCCCATTTCACCTTCTATCTATCCTACGGAAAACAAAATCATTGCGCGTGCGTACGTACGAAATACCGTCTCCACACCGTAGTGTAATCTGTTTTTCCACCACGACCATAATTGGATGGGTATAATTTTGTAAAGAATAAATATATGTGGATATTATAAAATCATATATATTATGAGATATTATATCATCCACTCCAATTATATTGAATAATTATGAGAACGATAGCATCGCTCGTGCGTACGTACGGATTACCATCTCCACGATGCGATGAGATTCAATCTCCATGTTAACCAATAATGAAGGATTATAAAGTACATATAATGAATAATAATGGTATATATAACATAATAATTCTACTATATTTATGTATATGTTATTTACTTACTTCCGTTCAAGTCAATAAGGGATGGAAAACAACGTTCATGCGTACGTACGGCCTACCCTCTCCATGAACGGTGTGTTTCATTTATTAATCTATCTATTATATATATAATGAATATATATGATATATAAGTAAGGTTTTAAATTCTGTAAGTTAGTAAATCATGATATAATTAATTATAATATCAAGAACAACAAGTCTAAACACGTACACTAAATGAAACGATTTTACCGAAAATGCTGCTTTAACATGGAATTTACAAAAGAAGGGGTAATATAAGGTCATAAGTGAACAATATATGATATCATAACAGTGAATATGATTCTATAATAATTCAATTACATTATTTAAATAATTATACTGGAGGTTAGGATACATACAAATCATATCAGACATAAGGTAGGGGATAACTTTTCCAATCTTGTTTTTATTCGAGATTATTTATTCGTAAGTATTTACTGGGGTTATATTTATCATCCATGTCCACGTTGTCTAAAAAATTTTTCTTGTATGTTTAAATTAAATTTTCCCCATTTTTGACTTTTAATACATTGTATGTATGGAATCTCTCTTTTGTTTACCATACTAGGTACTTTTTGTCTTTTTTAATGGAAGAATGTTTTTTTAACTTATACGACATGAATGGATTTTTACAGTTTTATAAAACCTTATTTTCTTGAAGCATACTCTACCTTTTTTCATGAATATATTTAGAAAAATCCTTTTCTTTTAAAATTTCATGGAATTTTTTGAAAATAAAATTATTTTAAAGAAGAAATTATATTTTCCACAAGAATTCATTTCAAGTGTTTTATCAAAACCATTTTCCATCTAAGATGACATTATTTCATATGTGTATGTTTAAAGTATAATTTCTCTATGATTTAAATGGTTTCACTTTTCTTATGATGAAATGACATCCATTTGTTTTATATGGATTATGTTTTGATGGGATGATGTTTATGAAACCCATTTTATTATTTGGGTTATAATGAATGATTTATGTTTATTTTGTAGAACAAGTAAGAATGATTTAATTATGAGATGGGTGGGACCTATATCTCCCTCCAATGCATTGGGTAAAGATTTGTATCTCATAATATTGACTTGGATGGAATGGTAAGTTAATAAGGTTCAGTGATACAGGACTGGAACGAGGAGTTAACTCGATTCAGTAAAGGACTTTTTCCACTAAGATGGTCTTGGAAGCAATTCATTGGCTACTATGGAAATAATATTAAATTCTTAATGATTTTCCACAATTACATGTTTTATTCGAATGCTATTTTATCATGATTTATGTTCCATTATGATCTATGCCTTATGTGCTTCCATTTCATTGCTCAATATTCTGATGTTTCAACATTATGTTCATGTTTTTAAGTTCAAATTTATATAGTTGTTTTTATTGTATCCATGCTTAACCTTACTGAGAATTTTGAGCTCACACTTTATATGTTTTATTTTCCCCAGGATTTAAAGATATTTTTTAGATAAGAAAAAAAGGGGAAGATCCTTATGGGAGATGTTGAAGATCATTCACCATGATTAGAAGATTATGTTAAGAGTTTCCAAAGACACTAAACATTTACGGTCCTTGTGTGTCTATTTTTATTATGTATTACGTATTCCAAAAAAGTAATGTAATGTCCATGTACATCAATATTTGGGTCTCTACAGTTGGTATCAGAGGAAAAGGAGGTAGGATTGTATCCGATCCTTGGGAACTCTCACATGTGAGCGTTGGACGAAGCATGGCACTCCACCCAAGGGCTTCATGAGGAAATGGCTTCCGCTGGAGATGGTGGTGTGTCCCGCCCAGGGGGTGTGTCTACCCATGGAGTGCCTTGATAGGTATCAATTATAGTCTACTGGAAGTAATTCTAGACTACTACAGTTGGTATCAGAGAAAAGGTTTAGTCAACCTTTGGAAACTAGGATGCGAAAACATTAGTGAGAACCCTAGAGATATTTCTAAGGTATGTCTTGGGATGTCCCTATGGTTAATTATAAATATAGGTTATAGTCATAGAATAAATTTAACAATCATGAATAACCTTGGTTGAACCTAAGCTATCATAGGTTAAAGAAGGTTCCATTAGTTATACATCTTATAAGTGATTTTTTATTATTATGAGGTTCCTCATTATTTTAAATGTTTCTTACACAATGGTTTCTAGTTTTAGTTAATGGAGGGAACCAGAAGGAATTGGGTTAACGTTGAATCTGATGGAAAAATTGGTGACTATGATCAACGAAATTGTGTAATGCATAGAGATAAAGATATTATTATTATGTCGAATCAGACATCACGATATATGATTAACAAGGTGAACTTTATGGTATTCCTAATTCATCAAATAAAAGGAAGATGGAATTTTATGCATGTTCGCATGGTGAGGAGCACAAATAGAGGAAGATTGAGATTTCTAAAGAAGGGAATATGACACTTGTGGAATAATTCCAATGGAGGGGAAGATGTTATCTATGTGGAGAAAAGGGTCATAGAGTGACAGACTGTTATGGAGTCCAATGTCTTTTCTGCTGAGAACATGGGCATTACCCAACTCAATGCCCTGACCTAGGAAGTTACTTCTAAATCGAGTAAGGATGTATTCTAGGACAATCATTGATGAGGATGGATTGACGGGATTATATATTAGAATTAAATAATAATGTTGTTGAGGTACTTTAATTGTATATTGAAATATATGTGTGTTGGTCCATTGTGGTTTTCTATAAGAATATGGTACCGGTAACCATGAAAAATAATTCAAATATTTTGGAAAGCAGATGATATGCCCATAATGAAGGGACAATGTGAAAATAATATTAATGAGCTCATGAATGATATAATGACAAAGTGATATCATGGTTTGAGTATATCGAAATTTTGGGATTTTGGTATGTTGAAAGAGTTACCTTTTGACAGCATTCATTTTTTCACTATGGGTTTATGGTAATTCATGTTGCAAGAAAATACAAGATTAATGTATTCAAATGTTTAGAATACGATAAAAAAGATATACCATATGATATATGGGGAATAAATAATGGTATTCACATGTTTGGTTAATGACATTTCTAGTAATTGTTTTCTTTATACTATGAGATTGGACATATGTATTTTTCTTAAGTCCAAAGGCTGGAATGGATTTTGTCAGAAATAAGATAGTATTGTTTAAAGCTTGAAATTTTTTCGATATTATTTCTATAATGTTATAATAGTGATGTTTTTGGAAAAAAAGACAACCTGTAGGATGAGAAACAACTCGTCACGTCAGACAAGGTTGCAGGAATTGAACCCACAATCAGAGTGAGACAGGACTTTATTTCTTATCACTAGACTACAGGAAGTCCCTGGTTAGTATAAAATAGTTTTAATTAATTAAGAGGTATCATAGATAAAGTATAAGTCAATTTTTGAAATCATATACAATTAACCTCACCATAGATGGACTTATGTATAATTGATAAATTTTTATATCATTTTTTTAAGACAGATTGAATAACCCATCATTCTATCAAATGATCTACTAACACTTCAAGAATGACAAATTCAACATCATTTCTTTAATATATGAAGTGGAAATTGTTAAAGGCACGAACAACAGTGAGATTATATCGAAATAAAGTAAGTATTTCTTCTAATTCAAATTCTTCAACGTTAAAGAAATGATCTTCAAAACCAAAAATGTTACCCTAGTGCCCTTATATCCAATGAATCATATGGTACCTAAGATCATCACAAATTTATGGCTTTGTGATTTTTGCCTTTTTCAAAGCCATGTTCTCTACCACTCTCCATCAGAACTTGATGGTTAGATTTATCTTCCATATCCATATTTTCACCTATGTTCTCCAATGTGAAAACCAAGTGATGAGTTAAATTGGGTAACCATTACATTTCTTACTTCACTTTTTAAAAGTAAGTTTTAGTATTCCTTTTTACGATGTGGGTTTCTATGAAAGAAACTATCATGTAGTAAACAATTTATAACACCGACGAATTTTGAGGGTGAAATTCTTTTTAAGGGGGGTAGAATGTAACACCCTGAGATTTTATGAGAAATATTCATTTTAATTTCATTGATGTCTTATATTTTACACTAAACCAAGATTAGATTGTACTATACAAAACACCGTATTATCTTGCAGTATACACAACACTATTATCGGCTCGTTTTACACACAATTTCAAGTTCATTTTACTGAAATTATTCTACGCAACATTAAGTATAGATTTTTTTAATGTATAAATAAAATAAGTATTGATTATGTTATGCGCAACAACAAAAGGATCTTTCACTACACGTAGCCTTGACATGGCTTGCATTACACACAATCATGACCTTCCTTCATAGCCTGTGTTGTGCGTAATACTAGGTATCACTAAACAACGATATATTGTTATAATATTATTATGAACTATCCGTTATGAATAGTATTAATTGAATTTTTAATTTTATAACATTATTATTCATATTACACATTTTCTAGAACATCATGTGTGAACAAAATAATTTTTTCGTTTAAAATAATACTTTTTTTTTAAAATGCTGTTTTCCCGTCTTTTGATGGTGCACCCACTTTTAATCTAGTTTTTGAAATTTTTATATATTCAAGTTGAAAAAATAAAATTCTTCTTTGGAATCAGGATATAAAAATTTACTTTGGATAAATTGTTCATATTATTCTGATAACTTTCATATTTTAATAAATAGTAAAAACACGCTATATTTTAATTAAAAACAACTTTTTTGGTCGCAATAATTTATATGGTTAAATTATAACATTGAATGGTTTTAAAGTATAAATAGATTATATTTTTAATATTAAATATAATTTAATTCATTACAATTAATTTTACATTGAATTCATACGTAAAAAAATTTCATTCTTTGGCAATATTTTAACTTTTAAAACCCGTTTTCTTAATAACGAGATACATTTTAATTTAATTAATTCAACTTATGTATTTTGAATTTTGAAAAAGGGATTCCATATTATGATTCAGTGGGTAAAAATTATGTTAATATGTTACTTTTATTTTTTTGATATTATGAATAGTAACTACGTTAATGTTTATTTACTTCATTAAAAGATAAATCAGGTAATTAAGGGTAAACCAAATATTATAAAATTACCTTAAACATGAAAATATTCAATGGGATGTCTAAAAGTTGACCCATATCACCTATTGGTAGGATTAAATTCATTTTGTGGACTTTTGATCTTGAAAATAATTTTATTATTATTAAAACCAAAGAAAGTGACATCATGTTACTCTCTTAAATCTTATAAGTATATTAATTTTAATTTACTGATAATCATCATGAAACATAGAAAATAAATATTCTCCATAAATATAATAAAATTATCTATATCATGTGAATTTATTTAGAATTTTTAGGGATTAAATAATTGTCATTAATCTTGACACAATAGTGATGCTGAAATTGTTTATTTAGTGAAAAATCAATAATATCGTTTTTATGAAACAAATAGTGACCATGAAAAGAACAAAAAACTAGAAAAAAACAAATTGGTCAAGGTACATATAAATAATAATCATAAAATGGTCTAATATTTGAACATTTGGAACCTTAAAAGAGCTATTGTGACACAAATATTATTTTATTTTAAATGATGTCAATGTTGTCACCTTCATAATTTAATAAAGATAAAATTTCAAAAGTGGGATTTTTAGAAGATAAATTCGACTAAAAGTATTATTTTGAAATATATTTTATTTATTTTCATCATAGTATTTTATGTTTAATTTTTATACAATAAAAAAGTATATTAAATAATTATACAAAGCTGTTGTATTAATTATTTTATTAAGAGAAATATCAAATAAACGATTTTAAATGTATTAAAATAAATATTATATGAACTAATAAATTTACTCCACTAATTTTATAGACTAATATTACTTTTTAGTAATCATTTAATAGGTTTTTTTCGAAATTATATTCTCTTTGGATTTTATGTAAATTCATATAAATGAATTGTGTCAAAATTGAAACTATTGATGTTTTATATTATTAAATTGTTTAAGAATAAAAAAAAAATTAAAACATTAAAAATTAAAATTTACATGATCTAAAATTTCATATTATATCAAATTATGTATAATTAACAAAAAATAAGTAAGTATTTATAACCGCATAAAATTTATAACATTATTGCCACAAATAAAATTAAATCGATTAAATAAAGATAAATCAAAATGATAAGGTTTAAAATAAAATCAAAACATTTCTAAATTTATTTTTTTGATGATATTAAAACTCTATCATATATAATTTCCTAATTTTAGTCACTTTGGAAGTTTTTATGTGGGTTTGGGGTTTATTATAAATTAATCTTTTAGAGGTTTCCAAATGTGCCCCTCTCCTTCCTTATAAAAGGGCACCACCTCCATCTCATATTCACAACACTTTTAGCCTTCAAGCTTGGACAACCCCTACCAATTTCTCTTCTCCACTTTCCTAGAATAATCCTGGATGTTCTGGTCGTCTCAATAGGCCAACTCTAGTCCCTAAAGAGGAATCTTAAAAGAGGTGCGTCAAAGAAAAGGTAATCTCTTTTACAGATTCTTTCCAGTTTCTTTCTTCTTCAACTTCTTCTTATTTAGTTGTTTCATTATAAAGTAATAACCTAAGTATCTCTAATATAATGATATGATTTTATAAATATTAAATAACCCCATTTCACCTGCAATCCGTCCTATGGACAACGAAATCACCTCACGTGCGTACGTACGGAATACCATCTCGACGTCGTGGTGTAATCTTTTTTTCCACCACCAACATACTTGGAAGGGTATAATGGTGTAAAGAATAACTATATGTGGATATTATAACATAATAATGATTATGATATATTATATCATCCACTCCAATTCTATTCAATAATTATGGGAACGATATCATTGCTCATGCGTACGTACGGATTACCATCTCCACGACGCGATGAGATTCAATCTCCATTTTAACCATTAAAGAATAATTATAAAGTACATATAATGAATAATAATGGTATATATAAAATAATAATTCTACTGGATTTATGTATATGTTATTTACATACTTCCATTCAAGTCAATAGGGAAAGGAAAACAATGTGCATGCGTACGTATGACCTACCGTCTCCATGAACGGTGTGTTTCATTTCATTTATCTATCTATTATATATATAGAGAATATATATGATATATAAGTCATGTGTTTACATTCTAGAAGTTATTAAATCATTATATAATTAATAATAATATCAAGAACTACAAGTCCAAACACGTACGATAAATGGAACGATTTCACCAAAAACACTGCTTTATCATGGAATTTACAAAAGAATGGGTAATATAAATTATTAAGTGAACCATATATGATATCATAACAATTAATATGATTTTTTAATAATTCAATTTCATTATATAAATCATTAAATAGGAGGTTCAATACATATGAAGCATATCAGACATAAGTTAAGGGATAACTTTTTCAATCTCATTATTATCCGAGATTGTTTATTCATAAGTATTTACTAGGGTTATATTTATCATCCATGTCCCTATTTTCTAAAAATGGTTTCATGTATGTTTAATGTAATTTTTACCCATTTTTACTTTTACTACATGGTATGTAAGGGATCTCTCTTTTTTTACCATACGAGGTACTTTTTTACTTTTCTGGTAAAAGTATGAGAAGAATGTTTTTTAACTTATATGGCATGAACATATTTTTATGATTTTATAACTCCTTATTTTCATGAAGCTTACTCTACAAGATTTGATTACTATTTCCAAAAAATGTTTTCTTTTAAAATTGCATGTCATTTCGTTAAAATAAAATGATTTAAAAGAAGAAATGATATTTTCCTCATGAATTTATTTCAAGTGTTTTATCAATACCATTTTCCTTCTAAGCTGACATTATTTCATATGTGTATGTTTAAAGTATAATGTCTCTATGATTTACATGGTTTCACTTTTCCTATGATGAAATGATATAAATTTGTTTTATATGGATTATGTTATGATGGGATGATGTTTATGAAACCCATTTTATTCGTTGGGTTATGAGGAATGATTTATGTTTATTTTTTGGCACAAGTAAGAATCATTTCATTATGAGATGGGTGGGACCTATATGTCCCTCAAATGCATTGGGTAATGATTTATATCTCATGAGATAGATATGGCTAGAATGGTAAGTTAATCTGGTTTAGTGATACAGGACTGGAACGAGGAGTGAACTCGATTCAGTAAGGGACTTTGTGCACTAAGATGGTCTTGGCAGTAATGCCTTGGCTACTATAGAAATATTATTATGTTCTTAATGATTTTCAACAATTACATGTTTTATTCCCATGATATTTTATCATGATTGATGTTCCATTATGATCTATGCCTTATGTGCTTCCATGTTATTTCTCATGATTTTTGTGTTTAAACATTATGTTAGTATTTTTAAGTTCAAATTTATATGATTTGTTTTATTTTATCCATGGTTACCCTTACTGAGAATATTGAGATCACAATTTATATGTTTTCTCTTCCCCAGGAATTAAATAATGTTTTTAGGTATGAAAACGAAAAGGGGAAGATCTTTATGGGAGATGTTGAAGATCTTTCAATACTATTAGAATATTATGTTCCGAGTTTCCAAAGACACTATACTATTAGAGTCCTTGTGGGTTTATTTTTGTAATGTATTAAGAATTCTTCAAAAGTAATTTATTGTCCATGTACGTCTAGATTTGGGTCTCTACAGTTGTTATCAAAGGAAAAGGAGGTAGGAATGTATCTGATCCTTGGGAACTCTCACATGTGAGCAATGGACAAAGCATGGATCTCTGCCCAATGGATTCATAAGGAAATGGCTGCCACTAGGGATGGTGGGGTGTCCTGCCTAGGTGGTGTAGCCGCCCATGGAGTACCCTGATAGGTATCAATTATAGTCCAATGAAAGTAATTCCAGACTGCTACCATCACATTCCTGAAATCTGACATAAAATTCTTAATAATTTATATCAATTTGAGAGGAAATTTTCTAGAAGAAAACTTTCATCAAACTAACCCTGATTCCATAACGATGTTCTAATCATAATTTTGATGAAAATAATATTTAGCATGGATATGATTGAAATATAATTATTCATTACTGATATGTATTACAAAAAAATCATAAGTTTTTTATAGATCATGTGATGCAAGAATGATTGAATGGGGGAGAAAAGGTGTTGTCAATCATATTAAGTATTGATTGAATGGAAAAGGATACTGGATGAATAAAAATTTGCAATACTTTCTATTTGTGGCCAAATGATAGTAAATATGATCTTCAATGTAATAATATTAATTAATTATGTCATTATTATAATATAATGTTTTTTAAAGAAGGAATTCACTGAATCAAATTATTTCCATTCTCAAATCCTCAGACACAAATTTGTTAAAGGTAATGAATACTGATCATAATGAGATAGGTTGACAGTTATGGTTCACAGTCAGAAAAAAGCCAAAATATTTAAAGATTCAGAGATATAATATGACAATGAACATAATAAAAAAATACAAATAACTCTTTGTGATGGATATTAATTATTACTGTATTTAGAAAACAAATAAGTTAATGAAGTCAAAGTTTATAATAATTGTCTATCTGATTCAATATGCATCCATAAACATCGGAGTTATAATTAATTTCATTAAGAGTTTTTGGGATCAATTAAAAGGAATAAAAAGTAATGTTGTTTGGGTTCTAATAAAAAGAGATGGTTAGAGATCAATAAATAATGTAGTGAACCATTTTCCATCTTGGTGAATTTTTTCTTTCCTTTTGAGTGGGTTAAGAGAATGAATAATCTTCATAACAAGGGGTTCAAGAAATAAAATAAGAACTCAATGTTTTTTTAATGTTTTTTTATTGACATGTGGATCAAGAGATATCATATTAAAGAAAATTTTGTCTTTATTATAAAGAAGAACTCAGAATGAACAGATTGGTTTTCTAATTGGAATAGAGAAAATGGGATTTATTCAGTTCTAATTTATTTTCATGTAGGATAAGAAACTCGTAGTGACAAAATTATTTCATCATAATGATGAAATAGTCCTGAATATTTAGAATCAAAATCAGACTGGTGTTTTCTAATATGATTTAAGATGATTATTTCATCATATATACATGTGGTACTAAGCATCATAATGAAAAAATCATATTGGGAAACCAGAATGAAGAATCAAAATTGAAATTATGTTTGTTAAACAATTCAGATGTGAGCTGGAGTTATTAAAAGATTCAGGATGTTTTGAGAAGAGTTGAGAAAAATTGATGAAGTAATAAATCAACCTAAAAATCATGGAGAATTCATCTTTTGGAAAAATTTGGATTAGTGGGAAAAAAATTTAGAATCCCTCTGAAAACTATTTTTGGTAGACTATAAAAGGAAAATGTACTTTGTAATTTTATTGAGACAAGTAATGTTCCGAGTGAAGAGAGGGAAGTTCTGAAATTTAAGGGAGATAGTGTTTCTATATTATGTTTTTTGGAAAACATTTAATAGATATAATAATTATGGCGATGTGACAATATCATATTCATTTGATGATTTTGTTGGGATGGATCATTAGACTGGAAATCAGATTTGGATTTCAGGACACATATTAGAAGTGGTTCATAATTGTCTCAGTGGCATTCTAACAATGTTTTATTTTCTTATTTAGTAATCGGACATTGGAACCAGAGTATGAAATTAGAGATATTATCTTTAAAATGTCTAAGAGAAGTTCTTTCTAGCTTCATGTATGTAAATGGTGAATTATTTTGAAGAACATATTTTTGAATGTTTATTAAGTTGCATTGTAAAATGTTTGTTACATAAAATTTCATATATCATTTCCTTCTTCTTGTGGAAAATGAACAATTTTATTGATTATTATGTTAAAATTGCGTATTTTAATGTCGTACTCATCTATTCAATTAAAAATATTTTTTTCCCAGTGTATTGTGTGGTATGGAATCCTTTCTAAACAATACCAAGGATATAGCCATAGTTTTTGAGTAGTGAGCCTCGAAAATTATTGTGTTCCTCTGGATGTGTTTATAAATTAATTTTAGTAGGGAATGAAATCATTAAGAGGAGGAAATGTTTATTTCATATGTAAGGAAACATAAAAGGAAAATATATAACTAATTCACCTATCCTCTCAGTGAGACAACAATATTTTCTGTGTAATTACACATTTGTGGAGTATCTGGTTTGTATCATTGTTCATAGAAAAAAGGCTCTTCAAAGTAGGTTAGTTTATATAGTTTGGATGATATGGGTGAAAACTATGTAAAAGATATGAGATGTGAGAGAAAGGTCGACCGAAATTCTTAGTAGTAGAAGTTTTTATAACCTGAGGTTGAACCACCCTTAGAAGGGAAACTGAAGAATAAATATTTTCTAATGATGGGTGGTGGTAAAGTCTTGGTTTTTTGAAGGTATAAATATTATTAGTTTATGTTTGTAACTAATTTTTCTCTCTAATAAATTTTTTTAACAGAATATACATGGGTACAGGAGAAGCTACGGATTTTTCGAATAGTGGAGCTCTGGTTTTTGGAGAGGAATATTGACGCACACAGTTGGAACTTGGTTAGTATAAACCACGAAACTCACCAGTATGACCAATATAAAGAGGAGTAAAATTTGAGAAAATGAATTCAAGGGAGTCTTAATGAACATAAAAAATGGCACAGTCCTGTTACATATGTGATTTTTAGGGTGTACGAATGGATTCTCATACCATGTACAAACCGATCAAGAGGAATGGATCATATACAGTGAGTATATATGGGAATTCACTGTTTTTTAGATTGCATGCTTAGCTCTGCAAGGGTGTGTTCCACAAGGACAGTGGGGGTGCGTGGTTTTTTCAATGATTTTTCAATCATGTGACCAACTATATGCCCCTTAAAATGGGGTAATTTTCATTTTTCCCATCATAGCATTAATTTGTTATCTCCTCATTCATTTACCCATTCACACAACACCTCTCCCATATTTTTGGAAGCTTCTCCTATCCACTTAGGCTTAGAGCCTCCACCATTAATCAAACTCCATTTCTAGATCCTTCTTTCATGTTGGGTCTCCATTCTTATGTCCTTTATTAAACATAATTCTTTCATCATTTTATGTCACCATATTCAAATCTAAATTTGTATGATCTAATATTATATATTTTGGGTATTTTTTATTTATTTTATTTCACCTATTTTATCCCAAATTAAAAGATAATATCAGATTAGGATTCAGCTACCTTGATAAGGGAGGAGGTATCACACTTATCGAAAAATGTTTTAGTGTCTACATCATGTTGTCATTTTTTCATAGGCTAGACATTCGAGGACATTTCCCTAAAATGGATAAACTCCAAAATTGATTGTTAAAACATATTTCATGAAATGTTACAATACATTTGTTACTAGTTAGAGGATGATGAACTCAACCTAAAACACACCTTGGGTGAGTTCTATTAAATTAATTAATGACACATGCTTCCATCATGAAAAACATCATTAAGGTGTGTTTGGCTTGGTATTGATTAATAAAATCATATAAAGTGAGTTAATGAATTAGTTTAGTAGCATGGATTATACACATTAGACCCATTGTTGTAATTATTAAATAATGTTTTTTAAATTATGAAATTAATTAAATAATGTAAAGTGGGATATTCTATAGGATAGAAATTAATTTTATATGGATAAATTTACATCATTCTTCCATTTTGAAATGTGCAAGAAATTCCAAATAGTTGTTTGTAACCCATGTAAATGATCTTCCATATGATTTATTTGATGTTTATAGACAATATGTTACTTATTGTTAATTATAAATTACAGACATTATTTTTCTTTTTGTTTATTTAGAACTATTGAGAATGAAATTTTTTATTGGATATTTATTATTATATTTCATGAAATTACATACTATCTAAATGTGATTATTGTACCAGACATTCCATTTTTCCTAATTTTATTAAAGGAACATATAATTACTTACATTCTACTCCTAATTAATACAAATGATTCTGATTATTAGTTGTAAAAACAAAATTCAATAAATTCTCAGCACATGTCAAAGGAGATAGTATAAGACGAGTTTTCTAAGAGGCACATAGAAAAAAATGGTTTATTTGTTTATCACCATTATTTGTTTTACCTTCACAATTCCTAGATCATATTAAATGACTTTATTTTTCAAGATATCATTGTTGTGGGCAACTAAATTTATGTCACAATATTCGAGTATTTAATTGGTACCAGAACAAACTTAATGGATGCAGGTAGGTACATGAGGGGGAATCCCAATATAGATATTTGAAATTCTATTCTAGGAAAGGGTATAAAATAAAATGAATAATATTATTTTAATAATGATATTAGAGATATTTTTTACATTCTGTTCATTTTACATACCATGTTATATATTCTAATTAATTTTTCCCTTATATTACAATTTGTATAGCTTACATACATGACATCATTTTGGATAATCCACTTGATATGTTTATGATTTTCACTTATGCCTCATTTTTTATTATGTATTAATGTTTTAAATTCTATTATTCCTAATTTAATATGTTTTTATTATGACTCATTTATTATACTTTTGTTTGGCTACTTAGATAAAAGATGGTTTTTAATGAACCAAAATTGAACCAATGGAATATTTCCATTCTTATAATTATTATATATTTTATAAAATATATACATAGCATAAAGATACCATTAAAAATAGAATTCTTTTAAATGAATAATGAAATAAGTGATATTTATATAAATTATGGAACTTATACCAATAGAATACTAACATGACAACTTGAATGGTAACATGACAATTAGGAATAGTAATATAACCAATATAATTGTAACCTCACCAATGATAGTTTAAATAAAATTTAAGAATCATAAAAATAAAAATATGAAGGAATTATATCATAGTATAATTAAATAATTGTTTTAATAATGATAAATTAATAGTTGGTATTTTTGTGTGAAACATGAATGTTTTTTCAATAATTTCTAATTAAAATAATGATTTAAATGAAAATATATTTTCATAAAATAGATTCATAAATTAATATTTCGTTTTATTATATACATAATATGACTTTATGTCACCTTAATCAATATTTCAAAGTATCATAAAATCGATTTTAACAACAATGTTACTATTTTTTGAATAAATTACTATTTAATTTATAAATTAAATTTATAATATATAGAAAATTATTTTCTTAAAATGGACTCCATTTTTGAAATATGCATGTAAGAAATGGTTCTGATAAATTTTTAGAACATTTCTAAAATAGTTTCATTTTTTGGTGAATAGTAAAATACATTAATTTATGGTATTTAAAATTAAAATTTAAATACATGAATTTTTAAGTATTTTATAATATAATAACCATAATCTCTATGACTGATTTATTATTTAATATATTTAGTGATAAGGATCAACACTATTTATAGTCTTGATTCAAAATAATAAAATAATGAATATAATAAAAAAATACCCCTCCCCTCCGCTTATAAATCCATCCTCTAACCACCTATTTTCATCACACATTCCAAGAAGAGTAACTTGTATAAATTCTATCCAATTCCCATACTGAGTATCTAAACCATGATTATGATCAACCATTCTAAAAAATACCAAGCCCAAGTGCCGTAAAGTGGTTCTCATGGAGTCAAAAATCAAGAGGTAAAATCTTCTTTCTTTCTATTTTGATTTATTTTATTTTATTATTATCTACTCACATAACCTATCCAAATAGGCCCGATAACTCCAGTGTCATATATATAATGGAATTTTATTTTGTTAATGTAATATCCATCATCAAACCTTACCTCCTATCCATTTATTCTAAAAATTAAAACATCATCCCTGATCTGTTGATTTATCGCCTACATGGATGATGATTTTTAACTTTCCATTATTTTCTTAAAGGATGATAATAAAACCATTATCATTTTCAAATAATACTATAATATTAATATTATTACTTGTTTATTATTCATTAACTAATATATAAATGTAATATTTAATAATATGATATTATTTTATGATGGAGAGAAAACCCACCAAAATAAACTACCTATTTATCATTAACGTTTTACCAAATGAATCTTCCTCCCATAAATAAATTTATATATAAGACCATTTTAACCTATTTATTTCACTAATAGAATATTATTTAAATTCTAGATAATTATTCTCATTTTACATTAACTTACATACTTGTTTATAAGTGAACCTATCATGAACACCATGAAAATGAACACACCCGAAACTGTGAAATTGAACTCTATAACTCATCAAAGTGGCCCTAAAAAACATGAAAAATTTATAATAATTCAAATAAATTTCGAATCAATTATAAATTTTTTAAATAACTAATCTACTTTTGTTATATAGGATATGAATGTGATGATATCATTCAGACATAAGGTAAGGGGATTGTTGAACATAACTCCTTTTCCCAGGGTTACTCATCATTCATGCCAAATTTTAGTGTGGATATTAATTTAAAATTCCTAAAATATAATTTCACTATTATTACCCTATATTTTATAGGATACACATGTTTGAGACAATATTTTATAAAAAACACTATTATTTTCGAAAAGCACTATTCCTTTCATAACACATTTTGAATCCTCTTTAGTTGTATCTTCTTTACTCAATAATGATAAATCTTATTACAAATATATTTTTTACCTTTTCACTACGGACAAAAAATTTTATAATAATTAATGAAATCAATATAAAACCCATTCCTTTATATGTATTTCTTCATGGATTTGATGGATATATTTTCGATGTGGCACTTATGATAATGTAAATTTTATGATGAGATGGGTGCACCTATAATTATATAGAACTCCAATTAATTTGATAATTTGATGTATCTCATGATAAAACGTGAAATATTAATGAAAATTATTTTAGATTTTTCACAGTGGTGATTTTATGATTATTCACACATGTTACACATAAACATGATTCTAGCTTTGATCACAACTATGTGTGGTATTTTGACCACAAAGACATGATATTTTATTTTTATGCATTGAAACATTAAATCCCTTAATATCATGTTTCCTATAATTATAATAAATATGAAAATATGATTATGTTATGATGATTATTATTATTCTCACCTATTATATATTGATACATTTTCCTCGTTTTTCCTCTAACTGTGCTTTTAACTCACCCATTTCATTGATGTATATCCTCAGGTGATTACTTTCTCTAAGGGGAACATGAGATTTTAATGATAAATATTGAGGATTTAAATAAATTTTTAAGTTTCATTATGTTCACATTATTTGTGTTCCTATTTTCCCAATATACTAATCCTTTGGGTCCTAGATTTTTAACACTATAATTTTTATATCCTTAAAATGTTGTAATAATCGTATATTAATATTAGGGTAAATATACTTGGTATCAGACAATGACCTATTTTATTTTTGAATTAGGATTAGATATCATTAGTGAAAACCCTTAGTATGAGACTACGTATATTCAAGCATCCATGAATCATTATTTTATAAAAATGTTCATCATAGGGATCCCACATGATATGTCTTTATAAGTATTTGCATAATAAAATAAATTTTTCACTCATGAATTGTTTACTTATGTTTTTTCAAACCATTTCATTTATTTAAAATGGTAAGAATATAAAGAAAATAGACCAACAACCTGTGTAAGGTACAATAAAATGATTTGATGAATGACATCCCCAATTATTTGGGAGGTTGAGTTCCAAATGTCATGGTGATGTATACCCATAAATCTCAGATAATGAAAAATAACATGAACAATGTAGAAAACCACCCTTCACATATGTAAGAAAACTGTATATCAAATATTTTATATAGAAACAACCTCCAACATTTAGTCTATATTTTGCTTTACTTTTTTTGTCTTGGATTTGATGTTGCCCAATCCCATTGGATTTTACAAGGCCAATTGATTTTGTCCCATATTGCACACCAAGATGCCACCTCCTATGTTCAAACTCTACAGTGATATTATTGGGGCTTGTAGGGGACAATGCACCCCAAATCTAGGGGATTGGGAACAAAATGGACCCAACACAAATTTTTTTGCTATTGTATCAACTTTGACCACTATAAAAGAGCTGATTGACCAACACAAACATGGGAACTATAGCAATGTAGAATTAGGAATGCTATTATAGTAAGATGGACATTGTAGACAAGAGTACCGAAGCTCCTTGGAATTCCAGCTTCTGTCCACTATAGAACTTTTGACATGGTTGGCTACAACAATGTAGTGAAACAAACTTCTAACCACTTTTCTCTGTAGCTATATAGAATACATGTTCGGTTGGTGGGTTAGTGGACTGTCTTCCTCCTTTTGAATACCATTTTGAGCTAGGTCATTATGTGTTAGAAGCGTGGATTCTCTCATTGAAATTATTCTCATCACATATAGTGAATATATTACCTCTCCTTGGATATTGGAATCATTTCATGATCCACATAAATCTGTGTGTCTGGAGTATTTCCCTCTTAAAATTTTCCTTTATCCACAATCCATTTTGGTCATTATGACTCCAAAAGTTTCCACATCAACTAGTTTGAAAGTTTGAGTTTGAATTTCTTGATTTTGAAAACTATTATGGAAGAATTAAAGGTGAAGGTCAATAGCTTTGATGGAACTAACATTAGTTACTAGTGGATGGAGATCAAGTATTATATTTATAAAAAATATATTTTCCACTTCAGGGTTTAAATACAATGATCATGGAGAAATTAGAGTGGGAGTTATTAGATAGACATGTAATGGGATGTTTTCACCATTATATGGACTAAAATATGGAATTCATCATTCTAGAGGGGAATTTGGTGATTAGGAAGATGGATTCTGTCACAAATATGTACAAGTAGCCTCCTGTTACAAACAAAGTGCACTCTATGAGACGATTGTTCAACTAGAAAATGATTGAAGGGAGAATTGTTACAGATCACATAAATTAATTCGACACCATCATATGTCAATTTACATCTATGGAAATTGCGCTTGGTGATGAGGTATATCAACTGGTCTAATTATCTTCCTTACTGAATAGTTGGGAAACAAATGTTACAACTATTAGAATTTTTTAAGAGAACTCATATTTGGTTATGAAGGATGTACCATTCCAGATCCTCAACAAGGATACCTGAAGAAGATAATAAAGAAGAATTATTGGTTCTAATCTGTTTGTTGAAATAAGGGGAAGGTATTCACATTAATGCATCCATAAAAGATAATCAATGTCAACAGACAAGTGAAGAGACATGAAAAAAGGGGATAATCCAACCTACTAGATTTATGGGTAGAAAGGATGCTTCGAGAAATAGTGTAGATAAAAATGTAAGGGACATGAAACCAATTGAGAAAAAATGGTAGCTGAATGAATATATGATGAGTTACTGCTAATAATGGATGACCCTAATGACTGTTGCATTTAGACACAAGGGAATATTTCCATTCCGCATTGGGGATTGGCTTCCTGAACAATTCTTTTCTATATATTTTTGAAAGGTACATCTTATTATTGATGAAACAATGTTTATTTTGGTGAAGAGTGATCAATGGATTAATGCCAATAGTGGGAGTCTCCTAGTTCTAGAAAACACGAGGTATATCCTTGGATTGAGAAGAAATCTAATTTCTATCAAACATTCATGATTATGTAAGTTTGAGTACCATGTTCACAGGTGGTGGGAGGAAAATCACCAAAGGAGTTGTGGTCATAGATTGATAACGAATGAATGGTACCCTATAAAAAATGAAATAAACCTTTATGGACATAGATTCATCATCATAATTTGTTGGAGATTCAAAAAATTGGCACTACAAACTAGGATAAATGATTTATAATGGGATGAAGGTGTTTTCAACAAAATATCTAATTCCAGAGCTGAAGTCAGTGCATGTTGGCCTATGTAACGATTATATCATCAGAAAGTAGAAGAAAGTGTCTTTTTCCAATGTAGGTAGGAAACCAATGTATGGGATGTTGGATCTAGTGCACACTGATGTTTGGGGGTATACACCGGTACTCTACCCCAGATAGTCACAATAATATGTGTCATTCATTTATGATTCAACCGGGAAGGTCTTGGATTAATTTTTGTAAAGGAAATATGATATGTTTAAGATATTTCAGTAGTAGAAGGTCATGGTGGAGAATGAGTTAAGAGGAAATTTAAAGTGATTGAGGTATACCAATAGTGGAGAGTAAAATATTCCAGAGTTTATAGAATTCTATTCTAATATTAGAATTTAGTGGGAGAATACTATTCTAGGTACACCAGAATATAATGGAATGTAATATAGGATGAATATGATATTGGATGAGTGTTCTATGATTATGAGTTTACACTCAGGGTTACCTGAAACCTTATGGGATGATTTAGTAAACATGGTAGAATATCGCATCAACAAGAGTCCATCGAGGCCAATGGGACAATGTCCACCTGAGGAGATGTGGTCTGGTATGGAGGTAATACTGTAATATTTGCGAGTCTTTCAAATTTTGGGTTACATTAATGTTGATACTAATTACATAAATAAACATGATGATAAGTCCAAAAGATGTTTCATTATTGGATATGGTGTGAAGGTATTTGGTTATCCCTTTTGGTATGATCTCAAAAAGATTGTCGTAAGGATCCAGAATGAGATATTCAATGATGTTTCCATGCTTAATGATTATTATGTAGTTGAAGATGAAACTGGGAATAAAGAATTAGGGTGATAAGAGTATGTGGAGCATGAAGGTGTACTTGAGCATTGGACATCGTAACCGATGTAACCTTCTACAATAGTGGAGTTGAGGAGATCAAAAAAGGTGAGAAGGCCCATGTATAGGTATTCAATATCATTACATTAACTATTATTGAATGATTGTGGTGAACCAAAATTTTTTGAATAGGAAATGTTGTTGGAAGTGTCAAGAATGTGGGAGCTATATATACTGGAATATATTTCTTCATTTAATTATAACAACACTTGGGAGTTGAAACCTCTTCCAAAAGGAAATAATGAATTTCCAAACAAGTAGGTATATTGGGTTATATAAGAACACGGTGTAAAAATGAGGTACAAATAAAGACTAGTAGAAAATGTTTTTCAATAGAATGAACGTTTGGATTTCACTGAAATTCTATCACCTTTAGTGAATCTTATCACCATCAAGGTTGTTTTTGGAATTCTGGAATTAGAAGACTTGTATATAGAGATAATTGATTTTAGTAAATTTTTCCATCATGGTTATTTATTAGAGGAATTATACATGCAAAATCTAGAGGATGATTTAGTGTATGGGATTGAATATAAACTGTGAAATCCTAAGAGGATCCTGTATGGGTTGAGGCCGGAACCCAGGAAGGTGAACATAAAATTTAATGAATACCTAACTAAAAATGAATAAAAACGATGTCTAAAGGATCAATGTTTCTACATCAAGACTTTTTCTGATGAATATATTCTATTGCTTCTACATGTGGATGATGTGCTTATTTCAAGATATTATATGAAGGGAATTAATGATTTGATAGGGAAGGTGGCTAAGAAGTTTAAAATGGGGGATCCTAGATAAGTTGGAATGATTTTTAGGAAGCATATCAAGAGATATGATATATCTAGATCCTTAATATTATCATAGGAGGACTACATTTATAAGGTTAAAAGAAGATTCATTATGCTGAAAGAAAAGGTAGTCTCTATTCCCCCATAGAGAAATTTTAAACTATCAAATTAGAAAGAACAGAATATTTAAAAATATATTGAGTAAATGAAAATGGTTCCAAATGAATTATCCATTGGAATCTTGATGTATTAAATGGTCTACAATTAATCTTACATTACTCATGTTGTGGGAATTTTGAGAAGGCACATGGATAATACTAAAAATTAACATTGGGAAACTCTGATGTGGATACTATGGTATTTCAATGTTAGAAAAGTAGTATTTTATGTGCTATGTGAAAGGAAATTAATTATAGGGTTTGCTGATACTGAATTTGGAGGTGAATTTAACAGAAGGAGGAGTAAATTAGGATAGTTATTTACTAATGGAGGAACTGAAGTAATCTAGATATCACAATTGTAGAATGTTGTGGATTTATTTACTACTAAGGTAAAATAAATTATTGTAATAGAAGCAGGGAAGGGCATGGTTTGGGAAAGAACTTCTTGGATGAACTGGGTAGAAAGTGAGAAGAGAATATATATCACTGTGATAATTTTTGTGCTATACATATTACAAAGAACACAATATTTTATTACTTGATAAATCAAATTTATTTTAATTACCCTTTCATCATAGGTATGATACATGCTATATTTCTAAAATTATAAATGATTTGTGGAACCAACAATCATACAAACATTTTGAGAAGGCTGATTGTAATATAGAAATTGAGGAAGTGTTGTGCCTTTTTCGGTCTCCACTGGTTAATGGATAAAGAATGAAAGAATATGGATGGACTCCATGGGAGAGAAAATAGAAAAAATAGCTATTTCATGGGTTACCATAATGAAATTGAATATGTCAATAGAAACCATGATCAATAGAGGGAAAAGAAGTGGAGTAGCTCAGATTTAGTAAGTTGTCAATGTCATATGAATCGAAGCATATTAGCATAGGAGATCAGGCTCCATCTGGGTGATAGTTGGATTTTGTATAGCCTGATCCCTTTTGGGCTTACGGGGACGAATTGTTTCAGCCCATAATTTCCACCTGGCTGTCAACCCTATGGGTCGAGCTCTATAGTGATTTCATTAGGGTTGTAGTGGAAAAACATCCTTGGCTTCAAGGGAGATGGGGAATGTGCCCAAATTTTGGGGGTACTATAGAAACATTAACACCTATAGTGGAGGTGACTGACAGATAGGTCATTATATCAGTGTAGTTGTTCCCACAAAATTGTAGTAGGTTTGACATTGGAGTAAACAAAATTGGATCTCATAATACATTTTGCTACCATCTACAGTAGAAATTATGACTTGGGTGGCCATGAAAATGTAGGGACATAGACTTCTAGCCACATTCATTATAGAGTTGTGGACATCTTGTTCCACTGGTGGAACATTGGATCATCTTACACCATTTTTAGCCTATTTTGTGCTATAGTTGTATGTGTTAGAAAATATGATTCACTTCTTTTAATTCTGATCTCGACATATACATTAACTCTTGCCTCTCTACAGATGAATGGGATGTTTTCTAATCCATATAAATATTTACGTCTTGAGTGTTACTCTCTTATACAATTTTTTACCTGCAAACCATTTATAAAGTTTTGAATCTTGATATTTCTGCATCAACTGGTATAGAAAGTTGAGTTTGTATTTCTCGATTTGAACAATGGATATGAAAGAAGGAAAGGCAAAGATTAATCAATTTGGTGAAACTATCTTTAGTTACTAGAGGATACAGATCGAGTAATATATTTATTAGAAAAAAAGGCATTTTTTCTTCTGAGTTAATAGCAAACATACATGGATAAATCCATGTGGGAGATGATGGATTGAGAAGTTTTTTTAGTTTTTCACCATACATTGGATAGAAACATGGAATTCAATATCTGATAGGATAAGAGGATGACTGGTCTGATGAATTCTTTTACGAATATCTACGATAAGCATTATGTGGAAAATAATGTTCACTTTATGAGATTACTTTTATCTTAATAGTGGGTGAAGGGGGATTTATTGTAGATAACATTCCTGAATTTAACACCTTCATTAACCAATTAACGTTGGTCAAAAATTCCCTTTGGTGATGAGGTATGTGCACAGATCTTAATGTCTTCTATACTTGATAGTTGGGAAGAAACTATAACATATGTAAGTAGTTATTCATGGAATAAAATATTAATTATGAAGGATATACGATACTTGATCCTCAATGAGGATATCTAATGAAGAAACTCGGGATGATTATATAGTTCTTCTTTGAATTTTAAAGGAAGTGGAAGGCATGAAAAGTGAGAAAATAGTAGAGGACAATCAATGTTAAGAGGAAAGTGCAGTGACATGTCAAAGGGGACTATTCGTATAAAAATGATTTTTGGGGTGAATGGTAACATTAGTAAATAGTATAGAGAAAATAGAAGGGATATCAAACTAGTGGAGAAAACACAATGGCTAAAGGATTTGATGATGTATTGCTGCTGAGAGTGGATTATTCTATGGTTTCATGGAATTTCAACTCAGGGGTTTCATTCCATTCCACATCTGATATGGGTTTCCTGAACAATTTTTTTCTCAAGAAATTTTGGAAATTTATATCTTATTGATGATGAACCATTACTGATTGAGGGGAAGGTTGACACATAGATCAAGAAAAATAGTAGTAGTCTCATGGTTTTGGATAACATGAGGTATATCCCTAGGTTGAGAAGAAATATTATTTCTATCATATATCATTATGTTGTAATGTTGAGTGACATGTTCACTGGTAGTGCGTGGTAGATCCCCAAAGGAGTGATGTCCATAGATGAGGATGAAAAAAATGGTACAATGTACAATGTGGAAGAAACATTCATGTACATGGTTACATCACTGTAAGCTATTAGTGATTCATAATTATAGAACAACATAATTGTCCACATGAGTGTGAAGGAGATTATGGTGATTCCCAAAAAGGGATACTACCAGAAATAAGGTCAATGGATGTATGAAATATTTGAAGATTGTATCTTTTAATAAAAGAGTAAGGTGTCTTTTTCAAAAGGAGATAGAACACTGATGAAAGGGATGATAGACCCAGTGCACAATGATGTTTAGGTACCTACACCCATACATTCCCTCAAAGGGACACAATACAATATGACATTGATTGATGTATCAATAAGGAAGGTATGGGTTTACTTTCTCAAAATGAAATCTGATGTGTTTTCGATGATTCATAAGTTGATGGTCATGGTGGAGGATGAGTCAAGAGAAATGAGGGAATGCACAAGGTCTAATAATGGTGGAGAATAAGAAACTCATTAATTTAATGAAATCTATCTTTGTTATAAAATTTGGTGGTAGACGACCATTCCAGTTAATCCAAATCAAAATGGCATGGTAGAGAGTATGAACATGACATTAAATAAATTTTCCAGGAGTATAAGGTTAGACATGGGTTTTCCCAAGATGATTTTCATGATTCATTGAACATGGGATCAGATATCAATAAT
The DNA here is from genome assembly GCA_963277665.1 of Viscum album. Classification (NCBI taxonomy): domain Eukaryota; kingdom Viridiplantae; phylum Streptophyta; class Magnoliopsida; order Santalales; family Viscaceae; genus Viscum; species Viscum album. Next base: position 610,332,612 of record OY728150.1, on the reverse strand, counting down.
ATGAGCTATATTTTCCAATGGAATAATATATATCTAAAGAGATATGGTCTGGTAAGTTGGTAAGGCATTCACATATATGAGTCTTTGGTGTTTTTGAATATTTTCATGATGATTCTAATGCTTGGGAAAAACATGATACTAATTCGAAAATATGTTTCTTTAATGACTATGGTACTATGGAGTTTGGTTATCTCTTTTGGGATGATCACAAAAAGATTCTCCTCAGGATCCAAATTGTGAAAATCAATGAATGATTCATGTACAAGTATCTCTAGGAAGCTACAGATTAAAATTGTAACAAATAATTAGAGTTAAAAGAGAATGTTTATCATGAAAGTGACCTAATAATGAGACATTATAATTGATGGAACCAACTAATCCAGTGGATTTTAGGAGATAAATAAGGGTTAGAAGTATTGTGTAGAAGAATTCACCGTCATTAAATTATATTTTATTGACTGATGGTGGAGAACCATAATGGTTGGAATATGAAATGTAGTTTAAATATTTGATAAATTGGGAGATGGCTATGAAGGATGATATTTACTCATTTCATGATAACAACACTTGTGAGTTGACACCTCTTCCATGATTTAAGAATGCAATTCAGAATAAGTGGGTATACCGAGTGAGGGAATAACTTGATGGAAATAGGAAGTTCAATCATTGTTTGGGGATGAAATGTTATCAACAAAGGAAGGTGTGTATTTCAATGCGATTTTCTCACCTATAGTAAATCTTACCACCATCTAGGAGGTTCTATGAATTTTGGATTTTAAAAAATTGCATTTGAGAAGATTATTGTGACGATTTACTTGCTTCATGGATATCTAGAGTACGAAATGTACATGTATATAACAAAGTCATTTTTATATTATGGGAAGGAAGAAATAATTCGAAATCTCTAGAAGTTCTTGTATGGGTTGATGTAGACACCGAGGTAGTGGATGAAAAAAATGATGCATTCATGACAAAAAATTCTCCTAAAAAATGTCTCATGAATTAATTTTTCAACATCGTGTATTAAAATGATTTATATATTATATTAATATTATTTGTGGAGGAAATTATTATTTTAGGATCATTTATGTAGAGAATTGAAGAGTTGAAAGGGTAACATTCAAGGGAGTTCAAAATGAAAGATCATGGAGAAGGTAGAAAGATTTTTTGTATGAAGATCAAGAGATACTGTACAGCTAGAACATAGTTGTTATAACATGATGACTATATTGGAAAGGTCGTAAGATGATTCAGTATACTAGAAGAAATTGACGTCTCTACTACCCTATTGGTCCATTTCAAACTAACAAAGGAATAATCATAGAATATGGAAGAAGAGGTTGAGTACAAGGCAATGGTTCCATATGCATCATCTTTTGAAGGCCTAATCTATTCCACTGTCTTCACTCAACCTATCATTAATCTTGTAGAAGGAGTAGTGGGCATCTACAAGGATAACCCTGGAAAGTAGCATTGGGATGATGTGAATTGGATACTAAGGTATTTTAAGGGAAATAAATAGGTATCCCAATTTTTTGGGAATTAAAATTTATTGTAGGGGTATGTGGATGCTAACCATAGAGGTGACATTGACTATAAGATGTGTACCAAAGGATATGTACTTAACTCTGGAAGAACTACCGTAATATAGATATATTTATTACAGAAGGTGGTGGTTCTAATAACCACTGAGAGAGAATACATTGTTGTAACAGATGTGGGGAAGGGGATGATTTGGCAAGATAGCATCTAGGATGAACTGGGTAGAAAGAAAGAGGAAAATGTATTTCATAGTGATAGTCATAGCATGATACATCATTTAAAGAACCTAGTGCCTCATTCCCAGACTAATCACATTCATTTGAATTAACATTTCATCCTAGGATTTATACATCAAGGGTTTGTGACCATAAAAATATTTTTGGAACTAACTATCTGACATACATGTTGATGAAGCTGGTTGTAATATTGAAATTGAGGTAATGTTGTCCATTTATTGGTCTTCATTGATTAATGGAGGAGGATTGGAAGAGTATGGGAGGACCCCTTGAGAGAATAGACAAAAAAACATGTATTTCATGAATCTTGAGCTTGAAATTGAGGTTGTGTTTGGAAATCAAGCACAATGGCTAGTGTAGAGGAAGAGAATCTTATATTAAGTAAGTTATATATGTCAATGGAATCGAATCAAACCATGCTCCATGGGGATGATTTTTCCATTTTGTAGCCCAATCCCCATTGATATTTTTTGGCTGAATTAATTCATCCTATGCATTGTACTAGGCTATCAAATCCACAGGTAGAGCTCTGTGGTGATATTTTTGATGTTTTTAGGGGTAACACACTCTTACTCTAGGGGTTCTATGGCTGAAGGGAACTGGACCAAATTTTTGGTGTACAATAAAAACTCAGACAACAACAGAATGTCTAACAAACCAACATAGATAGGGGAACTATAGTAGTGAAGACTTTGGAATGCTACTATAATAGGTTAGACTTTGTCGTGAACAATATTGTAGCTACTTAGACTTCCATCCAATGGCCACTGTAGAAAATTTGACTTGGTTTGTCATGGTACTATACCAACATGGACTTATATCCACCTTTTAACTATATAAATATAGTATTCCTATATTTTTGGAGGTTTACCTAATCATTATACTCCATTTTTATCCCATCTTCGGCTAGGGTCTTATTTGTTATAAACTCTTATTATCTCATTGTAAATTTTCCCCAGATATATAGTGTAAATTTAGCTTCTTTGTGGAAAAAGGAATCATTTCAGAAACCATGTAAATATTTGTGTCCTAAATGTTACTCTCATCTTGTTTCCACTAGAAATGGGGATGATCTTCTTTTTTTAAGGTTCAGACATTCCAATCGGTTTCTAATGGGTTTATTCATAGAACTGGAAACATCCAATGATTCTATATCCATTTGGACCTACTTTCCAAAGGTAGGTGCTCATTAGTTGTGGACCGATGAGGCTTAAGAATTTTCATTGGTCGAGAGGATGGGAGGTCGGACCCATCACACCATTTTGAGGGGAATTTTTGTCTACTCCGGGGCTCTCTTTAAATATTTATGTTATGTTCGTGAATCCTTATTACACTACCAAGTATGAAAATGAACAATATTTAAGATTTGACAATCAATGATTGATATATATGATATTTAAAGAATCTTTTATATGTATTTGAGGTTCTTAATCGAAAGAGAATCATCTGTATTTGTTATAGATTCTTAGTCAATGGTATCCTTCATCACATTGTATAAATATCTCTTGGTCATTCTGATAACCATAATGGTACTAAATCCACTCAGCGGGGCACTTGATGTTTATTGTCATTCATAAGGACATGGATTATTTCAATGCTGGGATCGTACCCACAGATGGGATACCTACGTGTCCATGTTAGAAATGTAATCAAAACCCATGTAGTTCGATATTTAAGATATAGTTTAACATCATATAGGACAGATGAGAATTAATGGGGGATGGGCTTGAACCTTAGAATGGCTTTCTACGTTCTCTACTTTTAAGGTACATATCAAAGTCCACGTAGTTCGGTTTGGTATTGTGGGGCTTACGTATGATTAATGGCCCAATAAGATGTGTTGTGGTTACTTTTACACTCTATGCTCACGTGTGTCATGATCTGTGTGAGAAACCAGAGGTATCAGTTAACCTGACAATTTGTTCCATGAAAGATGCAGTTACAAGGAATGATATGGGGATTATGTATGTATGATTTCCCAAATTGATAAAGATCAGGACTTACCTTAGATAATAAGCCCATGAACATGGTCCATAAAGGTATATGTGCTTTATGGATATTTATATACTCTAACTTGGGGCTTACTAATGAGGAGGATTCGCAAATTAGGAGGGGACTTGTGATTGGGTTTTATTCCTGAGAAGGAAACCCATAAAAAAAGTTAATACTGGTTAAGAGAAATTATTATTGGGACTTACTCTAGAGAAGGAGGCCAAAAATTAGGGGAATTTTAAGACTGGGCTTCTGAAGAGGATGCCCATATTTGGGAACTAGGGGCTTACTCTTGAAGAGGATTCCCATGAATAAGGGTCTTATGGCTTACTCCTAAATAGGATGCCCATTAAATCTTCTCATCTTAAATAATGAGGTTGAATGAATTAAATCTCTAACCTTAGTGACATAGAGATATGTAAATCACTAGGTTTTGAGATATGATCCACATAATTCATTTCAGATAAGGTAGTCAACCAAGGAATCGTGCAATAAATGGCTTTGAAGAGGATTCTGAATGCTAAATCATGAAGAGGATAGGTGGATTTGAATAAAAGAGATGAATGGACAGGAGGGGAACCCAAAAAAAGGTTGGCTCATTGGTCCTATTTGGGTGCACAGGTCATGGTCACACAGGTATACATGTGTGACACAGGTACACCTACCTGACGGTCAATGCATAGGGTAATACTTGGACAAGGCTTGGCTCAAGCCCTTAGTATTATCTCTAAAGACCTTTAAATGAGTGTCACACAAGTTCTGTTGAAGGGATAGGGCGGTTCACAAGTTTCTTCAAATCCCTGAAGGGTTATACACTTAAGCGTGTAGGTGTTGTTGAATTTCAACACTTAGTCCTTATTCCCCCTATTTAGTTCTTTTGTTCTAGGTATGAAATTATCTTAGAAGTGTTCGGAAGTCTTTGAGAAGAGACTAGGGCACCGAGAGCTCAAATATGAGTTTCTAGATATTTCCTCTTTTAAATGGGGGGCCAACAAGGGGTATTTATAGACCTTTTAAGACCTTGGGTGAAAATAACTTTGGGCGCACAAGTCACCTGCACGACCAATATGAGGTGTGCAAGTACACTTGCATGGCCATGATAAAACTTGTGCGACCTAAATGTAAACAATTCCATGTTCATACTTTTGTCAATTTTTTTTGTTTCCTCAAAGGATGAATCACTTTGTGTTAAGGTATCTCCCTTTTTCAGTAGTTAGATTATGTGATGGAAAGGAGCATCAAAAAATGTCCCCCCTCAGAGTTGGATCTGAATGGAATCAGGATCTGAATCTGTAGTAAAGAAGAAGACCAATGAAGGAGGGTGTGCAATTTTTAAGTGCGTAGATATCAGTGTGTAGGTTAGATGCGAGCAGATGGCATCGTGCAGGTGCAATCCGCGTAGGCTTCGACATGAAAGGGTGCGTCCCAGCCGATAAATATTCACCTCATTCTCATGAAATTCACCTGGATTTAAATCTTTCGAGCTCTCTCTGTGCAAGTTTCCTTAGTCGCTCAAGTTACTTTTTTTCTACTGGTTCTTTGTGTCGCGCTTATGTAGAGTTATTTGGACATGAACAGTGATACCTGCATGCCCAAAACTCTTGCTCCACAACTATACTTGCACGCCAAAAATTTGACTTGTGCACCTTAATGCCTTAGCCATTTTATTCACTTTTCGTCACAAATTTTATGAAACATCTACTGAATTTAGAGTTAATTATTAATCCTTTTTATAGATTCAATGGCTCCTAGAAGAATCAGAACTACTGAAGAACTAGTGAGCAAGAGGATTGAAGATATGATGAACATTTTGGGCCATGATTACTATGATATCTGCGACAACACTCTTCTAGATTTGGCCATGTACGTGAAGACGTATCATCATGACTTTCCTCAGAGCATCTACTTGCCTTTGTATGGGTGTGGATGTCTGCAAGATGTCAACAATCCAGAGGCAAAGAACTATCTCCCAATTTCTTGGTTTCAGAATTACACCAACTTTACTTCAGGAAATATCTCAAGTGGAGTAGCATTTGCAAATACTAGAATAGTGGAGAAGGCCTATATGATGCATCATAGTCCTTGTGCACCAGATCTGAAACCCCACAAGCCAGATCTGCAACCACATTGTTGTCCTTCAATCTTCCAAAATTCTCAGATGGATCAATCCAAAGGATGGAAGAAGAGCGGGGGCTTCCATCCTGGAGGAGTTGTGAAGCCAACTTGGATGTGGGCATATTGGGTATGACAAACCTGTGCAGAGATTGTCTAGGATCTAAAAGGAGTTGCAATATATGAAGCCGTCTGGGCTGGGCAGACATATGTCTATAGAGATGATGAGATTGTGCCAGAGCTAATCACCAATTAGATCCCAGAAACCAATTATTTCCATCTGAATCATGGAGAAGTAGGAATCAGTTTGTGGGATGTCTAAAAATTCTCAAGGGCTCCAATTCTGGGCGACATGTATGATGAATTCATCCCCCTAAGGAGACTTGGAATGATTCGGAGAAGACTCTCACTTTGACTCGAGAAGTAGTGAAAATTTTCCACAAGATCAAGAGTTCAAAGACCTCCCTAAATTATTATAGAAAGGATATTAATCTAGAGGAGTGGATGAATATGTTTCTTACGACGAAGGAGAAGGATTCGAAGGAGAAGGGGCCCACCTGTACTCATCCTACTACCTGCCCTAGAACAGAGAAAAGGGGTTCTCTTGGCACATTCATGCTGACCCTTGAAGCAGGAGAATTTGAGAAGTAGGGATATGAAGTAAATCATAGAATCCCAATAAAGACCCATCTGGTGGGCTTCTTAGCCTTGTGGTTCAGTGTTTATCATATTCCAACAAGGGATTCGAAAGGAGGCATCAGGCTAGAGACCTTTTTGTGGCATCCAAGTTGGCTGGGAAGAAAATGGTTGGGTTGGCCACCCCCATTTTCGAAAAGATTAATAGGAGCTTACTCCATGTATTTATGGGTAAGTCTCCTTTAAGAATTGTGGGACAATTCCATGTTTTTTGGGGATGAATCTCAACTCATTTCAGAACATATTCTATATAGAATGGAGTTAAAGATCTTGGAAGCACTTTTAGGCCATCAATGCAGGCATATTCTGGAATTGCTCCATTATATCTCAATATCTATGATATGAAGGTGAGGTTGCGCATGTACAAGGAATTAAATTTATTTCCTTATAGAAATCTACCAACCGGGAGGTTTGTTGATGATGGAACCACCGATATGAAATTGAGGTCGTACATGCTGGCTTGAAGAGATGGTGTATTAGCCACCAGGATTGACAGAGAAATTATATTTGAGGCCTATGCTCCATACAGATTTTCTCACCAATTCATGTGTCGGCAACATACTGTTGTATCCCCTCCTGTGCATGTTAGGTCAGAGCAGCATCCAATGGTTGCCCGATAACTATTTTTCCTTACATCTATGGAGAAAACTGGGGCAGTGTTTGATCTACCAGTTCATAAAGCAGTGAGTAACTTGACTACATGATATGCCGTGAACTGGATAGAATCATACCCTTAAGGGGAGTTTAATCATACGGTTTATTAGGAGGGGAAAAAGAAAAGAACCGTAGAGAAAGAAACCCTTCATCGGGAAGGTGATGCTTCACCACCTGGACCTAATTCACAAGGTTCCTCTCCTAGGGCTGACCCATATGATTCCCAAGATGGGGATGATGAGGCACAACATGTGGCGAAGCGGCATCATACCAGATATAATCCCCCGATCAGAATCAAGAGACCAAATCCATCAAATCCTAGTGAGTTACTTCATTGGGGTAATTTAATCACCAATGCTTTATAGTGAAATAATTATTAATTTCTTATCCTTTATCTGTAGTTGCGGGAGCTGCGAAGAAGTTGAAGTATAAGATTGTAGGACACTACTCACAGACTTTTGGTACACACGCTAAATATTTAAGACCAAAGAATGTCCAGACATGGCAAATTTTATATTAAAATACTGAAACTGTCTGGATGGATTTATGTGAAGGGCTACACATCCATGGAATAGGGAATCATCGGGCTTCTACTGATATCTGTTTTGGGGATAATCCCTATGAAGTGTTGTCTTACATTAGAGAGCTGGAGATTTTCATATATTCCATCGACGATTCCATTCCTATCACCAAGCGAGTGAAGGAAATGATAGATTGTGGCACCATCGAGGGTGGTTCTAGAGATGAGGAGTGGCACGATTACGTGGCTCTTGAAGATGAAATTTTCTTTCCTTATTTTCTTTGAAACATTATTTCATTCAAATATTTGTTACTCAAGGAAATTATTTTCTTCATCCCATAGCTTGCAATGAAAGGACTGCTGAGGTTCTTTCACAATAGTATTGCCCTGGTGGTACTGCCATTGGGGCTAATTGTCACAAACCGTCTTCAGGGCCCATTCCATGACCACCCCAAACCAGCATTCCATAGGCGAGGGGCTAGCGACTAGCACCAAAGGCGTAAATCTCGATATTTTGGAAGGAATTGCCTTTATAAAACCTAAAAACATCCAACCAGAGTACAAGAGGAAGTAATACACTAAGTAAAAAAAGAAAGTGCTGAAAAGTAAATGGTCAAGAATACAAACCCAACTGAGAAGTATAACTACAACTAAACAAAAGTACAACAGAATAGAAAAACAGCTGGAAGATAGAAGTAGCTCTTGGGTTGTACACCTTGGATCCTACCTGAAGGGTAGCTACATATATCCTCCTCAGCACTCCACGTCCGACCGACTGTCCATCCCTCTCCTACAGGTACCGAATCATCGTGAGATCCACCTCTGGGTACCGTCCATCTCAACAAGCCTCTACCACGATCAGTGTTTTCTGTCATCTGAAACCAACACAATGAGGTTCGGGCATATCCCGTGCAGGGGTGAGTATAACGATACTCATTAGGGACTATGAGACTCTCAAGGTCTCACTAAATCCAACAAAGATAACCACATTGAATGATTTCAACAGTTAACCCTTACATAGGTATAAGCTCATACTTAAACCAAAGTTGTCAAGTAACCCATCTCAATCATGAGGAAACACAAAGATTAAGAAATCCATGGGTAACCACTACATAGGTGTATGCCCATACATACACTTATTTTATCATGTGACCCATCTCAATCATGAGAAAAACACAAAGGTCAATGAATCTTCTCAAACCATGATTTTCATTAATGATATTGGAACCAAAACTACTGAAGAGATCCTCCTCTGACGAGTATAGTGATATTGTCACAACTCTGAGGCACTGCTCACTAACCTTAGACTGCTAAGATACTCTTCCTCTCAATAACCATGGGTCTGGGTGATCCTGTGATGAGAACAATGGTCCTGTGTTTGGGTGGCAGACCTGTGGTGCTCGACAGGAGAAGTACCTCAGCAGTCTAAGGTTAGTGAGAAGCACCTCGGAGTTGTGATAGGTTCACTGAACTCATCAAAGGATGATCTCTTCAACAGTTGTGGTTCCGATATCATTAATGAAAATCTTGGTTTGTGCTATGTCAATGGCCTTTGTGTTTTCCTCATGATTGAAATGGGTCACTTGACAACTTAAGTGTATGTATAGGCATAAACCTATGTAGTGGTTACCCATTGATTTCATAATCTTTGTGTTTCCCCATGATTGAGATGGGTTACTTGATAACATAGGTATAAATATGATCTTATACCTAAGTAAGGGTTAACTGTTGAAATCATTCTATGTGGTTATCCTTGATGGATTTAATTAGACCTTGAGGGTCTCAGAGTCCCTACTGAGTATCATTATACTCACCCCTACATGGGCTATGCCCGCACCTCATTGTATTGGTTGTAGATGATAGACATCACTGATCGTGGTAGAGGCTTGTTGAGCTGGACGGTACCAGGAGGTGGATCTCACGACGAGTCGGTACCCGGAGAAAACGGACGGACAGACAGTCGGACACGGAGTGCTGAAGAGGATATCTGTACCTACCCTTCAGGTAGGATCCAAGGTGGATGACCCAGGAGCTACTTCTATCTTCCAGCTGTTTGTCTATTTTTTTGTACTTTCGTTCAGTTGTAGGTGTACTTCTCAGTTGGGTTTGTATTCTGGACCATTTACATTTCAGCACTTTCTTTTGTACTTAGTATATTACTTCTGCTTGTACTCTGGTTGGATGTGTTTATGTTTTATAATGGAAAGTCCTTCCCAAATATCGGGATTTATGCCTTTCGTGCTAGTCACCATCACCTAGCCTATGGAAGGCGGGCTTGGGGTAGTCATAGCACGGGCCTTGAGGAAGGGTCGTGACACTAATGAATCTCCTCGTGAGCCGGGAGAGATATCTCCAAGCCAGAATGCCATGGATGAGGAATTAGAAAGGTATTTTCTCTCTCCAAAACCTGTATTTGGAGAGGACGATGTCAACACTCTCAAAAAGATAACGAAGAAAAATCATCGAAGGAGGAAGTCCACAGCTAAACCTTTCATCAGTAGTGGCAAGTCCTAAGAATAGTCATGAGTTTTAACCCATGAAATGATTGCTTATACTTCATGAGATTGTAGGGGATCCTTCAATTTCACCACTGAGGGAGAGGACTGACCCTTCTTTGAGGACGAAAGAAGGTGCTGGTGAACAATCACAAGTTTAGGCTAACTTGACTGCTCCTGGAGAAGAGCTAATGTATGTTCCCAGTATCCCTTCTACAACTTTTTCAAGGAGAGAAGAGTCTGCTTCTGGTAAATTAACAATGCTTCATAAGATATGGAATGAAAACATCAACTGAATTCCATTCTGTGATACTTTAGGTTCAACCGCTACACCGAAACAATTAGCGGCCACTGCAACTGATGTGAAATTTTATCTGAAGACGTTGTCCGGTATTAGAGGCCGCGACATGAAGGTCACCAAGAAAACATATCAAATTCTCCTACTAGTTAGAATAACCAGGAATCTGAGACATCATTGTACGAAATGATGGATCTTGGAGTGTCTTTTGAATATTTTTTAGATCATGTCATATTACAATGTAATCTAGAAGATTTTGGATATGAGTGTTATCCATCATCCTGTTAAAATAACTTCTTATTACATCTCTATCCATGATTGGTTCAAATGTGTAGTTCTATCTGAACAAGCTTCCGAACTGCCAATGCCTGAAGGGAGTACAAATAAACCTACTATTGTAGAGACACTGGATCAAGTGAAGCTGAACCTGGTAGAGCTTCCTCAAACTCGTCCTAAATATCCTGTTGAATCTAGGAAATACGGGGAAGAGCCTTATCCTATTTCTAAGCTACCTTTGGGTAAGAGATAACAATATTTATGGTTGTACATAATATTCAAGATTTCCAATCAACTTTTTTTATCCTTTAAATCTAACAAAAAACATTCAATTGACTATGCAAGGCTGTCAATTTCAGTGGATAGATCTGGAGGTGAAGCAATAGCCTCCATCCCAACGAGAATAGAAGTAACATGGGTCAGGGGGGAAGGAGTAGGACAAGGCACTTCTCTGAGTGCATTATTCCCGGATTATATTCCCCCTTGTGACAGTGATACTGAGTCAGACCCAAAAGTACAAAAGGCTCTCCAATTTTCACGACACAAGGCATGGAAGAACATATAGAAGATCATATCTAATGTTCCTCTTGAAGATCTATCATCCAAGATCCCGCTACTATCATCCCTTTTTTTCATGTTGGGACTTGGAGGTTTTGGATATCAATAGATCCATCCCGCGGTAAAACAATTCATCTTAAGAAGGGTGCAAGAGAAGAAGTACCATCACGATTTGACCAGAGTAAGGTTGTCTGCCAATATTAGTGAATTTGAGGCTGTAGTGTCTCGAGTTGAGGCTGATCATGCTACCAAGTTAAAGGAGCTAAAGCATATGATCAAAGAGAAAGTCATCCAGCAGATGTACCTTCAGCAAATGTTATATGCTGTTACTAGGGAACTTGACCAGCATAATTATTCATTGGAATGAGTTAAAAGGAATGGTATAAAATCCATTACATATGCTAAGAAATCACTCTATCAAGCTGAAAAGAGTGAAGTTGGTCGAGTGCATGAGCTTCAAGTGGCTGCTGATGAAGCTCAGGATGCCGTAAATCAAATGAAGATTTATGTTGACAACCTTTTGTAATTCTTGGAAAAGAGAAGAGGCTCCAGTCTATGGACGTCCTTCTTACTCTTATGCATCAATTAAAGACACTTTCATCATCAATCATTTGTGCATGCCTTCTCTTGCTACCTAGTTTAAAATTTTACCTAATCTAATGGGCCTAGTAATAATTGATTGATTTTTACCAGGATTATTATAAATAACCCTACAAACATTGAATCTTTTTAATTGCTCAATATTACTTAAATCATACAAAGTATATTTTTAGTGAGTTGGGACTTGAATTTTGTTCAGAGTTCACTTGTCTTTTGTGGGCAGTTTAAAGTCATGCACGTCAGACATAAAAATGCTAATGTTTAAGGTTGAAATAGCTTTGACCAAATGGATTAAAATTGACTCAATTCCATGACAATTTATCTAAAAACATATTACCACCCTCAAGTTTGGGGTATAACTTGTAAACTATGACTTAAGAAATATTGAATCTAAGGAATGATACAAAAAAGGGATAAAAGGAATTAGAAGAATTATTTTTCAATAATGAAGTTACCACTATTTAACAAACCCGTTAGGGGTTGAATTATGCAGGGCCGCTTAAGGGAATTGGCTTCCTAGTCAAATAATAACATATTTTTGCTGACAGGTCCGTTTTGTAGACTACTTATGCAAGGCCGCCTAAGGGCATGTGCAGCATAGTCAGGAAAAAAAACTCTCAGAAATTCACTTTTCTACAGCTAAAAAGCCAGTGGAAGTTTATGGAGATTCAAATTTTCTAAAGAACAGAGTCTGCTGTATGGGAAGAGGTACTTGAATATAGGGAAGATATTTCCAATCAAGATTGTCAAAGAATTGGATGAATGTCACTCCCGCGAAGGTGTGACCCAAAAGTAGGGAATAGAAATATAAACCTTATACTTGAATACATTCAGATCATGAAAAAGTGTATGGGACCAATATGTTAATGATGGATATTTTTGCACATCCCTACATGTTTTCGTTAAGAAAAATAATAACAAAAGAGATTTTCCTCCTAATAATGAAGTTACCATAATTTAATAAACCTGTTAGGGGGTTGAATTTTGCAGGGCCACCTAAGGGAATTAGCTGCATAGTCAAATAATAGCATCTTTTGGCTGATAGGTCTGTTATGTAGAATACTTATGCAAGGATGCCTAAGGGAACGTGTTGCATAGTCAGGAAAAAGAACTCTCGAGTATCAGACATTTTGTGACTAGGATCCAAGAAAAGGGTTATGGATATCTTGAAGTATTTAAGGTTAGGAGTATGACACATCAAAATGGGCATTATTCCATGTATGCAGAGATAAGAAAACAATGATAACCATAATCATGTTGTGTATGGGTCCTGGAATAAGGTATTAGATTTCACTACGTATCCCATATGTATGGAAATCAATCCAAACGTAGTTCTTGAAATACATTTTAATGTCATGTGTGAACAGAGTGTAGGATATCTTAGTTTAGGTTCATTGAGCTCAGACCATAATAAGGAATACACATTGTGTGTTTTATTAACCTGATGTGAAGGAAGACTAGGGTTTTCATACCACATTCAAGTTTTCACAGGGGGACATTATAGCCAAGGGACTAAAAGTGGAATTTGGGGTTAGGCCCAAAGAATTGGAGATGGATTTGAAGGATGCTCGAATGTTCAACGTATCCCATAAGGATGGGAATCAATCCATACGTAGTTCTTGAAATACCCTTCGTACAGATTTGGTTCGTACAAGTGAAGGGTTAAAGTGGAACTTTAGTGCAATGATGGATTGACCCAAGATAAAAGGTTCAGGCATTTCCATGTATGCACATAGTCTTTGGAATATAACATGATTAGAGATCAATGTAAATAATGATTCCCTCTCAGGTGAGTGTGTCAATGAATGTTATAGTTTATTGTCGTACAAGAAAAAAAGTGCAGATAGTTTAACGTCATATAGTAAGGACGATGGTGACCCAATGTAAAAAATATTGGCTCTAGGGGCTGCTTCACAGATCAACATCATATGATATAGAGGTGAATCGATGTGAATATATTGGTTTTGGTCTTGAACCTCAATAGGTTTCCTACGTAACCGGCCGAGAAGGCAAGGATCAAAGTCCACATAGTTCAATTAATGAAGGAATTCATTATCAAGTTGTTCTTGAGGACAATGACCTAAAAAAGGGTGTCAGGACTTACACATGGTTAGCATCCCAGAGAGGGTTTTATGGTTGAAGTTTACTCTAAGCTCACGTGATTCATACTTGGTGTGAGAAACAAGAGGTAGAAACAACCCTAACGATGCACATTTTAACATCATGTAGGACATATTAAGAAACTTTGTTCAGTTTTATGTCATGTAGGACAAATGGGTAGTACAGTTTAATGTCACGTATGAAAAATATAGGGACACAATTTAACATCACGTTGGACATGAACACAGTTTTGCGTCATGTTAGCCGAAAGGGGGACTGTGCAGTTTAATGTCATTCAGTAAGGACAAAAGAGGACATAGTTTAACATCATGTTGGATGATTTAGGGACTTTTTTCATAGTTTAACATCATGTTGGACAATGGAACAATTTAACTTCATGTTGGATGATGGTGCGAACATTTTAAGGTCATATTCATAGACCGACGATTATGCAGTTTAACGTCTTTCTAGATGTAAGGGAATTCTATACAGTTTAGTGTCATGTATCTAGGACATCATATTTTAACGTCATGTTGGACGAAGAAGGGAATATGTAGTTTAAAGTCATTGTGTAAGGAATTAAGAAGGTATGTATAGTTTAACGTCATATAACAAGGACGACATAGTTTATCATCTTGTTAGATATAACTGAAAACAGTTTAAGGTCATTTTTATGGACCATGAGATGTATATGTATTATACAAAATAGTTCTTTATAAATCTATCAATGGATGGAGTAGTGATGAGTTCCCCATCCATTGAGATTAATGAATAAGCTCCATTGGAGTAGAACTTATGTAGTGAATAAGGTCCTTCCCATTTTGGCCCCAACTTGGGAGGTTTCCTTCATAGTACCATTCGAGTTCCGAGAACCAATACCAATTCTCCCAGAATGAATGAATGTAGATGAACTTTTTTGTAGAAAGCTCGTGATATTCGATTCTGATAGACTTTCAAGTGGTGCAAGGTGTGTAGACGCCGGAAAAGTCCGTTGTTCCCAAACGAAGCTCCGGATGCGGAAAGCGAAGTGATATTTGGAGTCAGAGGCACGTTCCGGAGGGCCCGGAGGACTTGCGCGAAATTTCAGAGGCTCGCGCGCAAAGTTGAGTCGCGGCGCGCAATCCTCCCGGGATGTGCGCAATGCGCTGGGCCGTCGCGCTATTTTGCGCGCCCGCGACCTGCGCGGCGCCTTTGCGCGCTGAGTCCTGATTCCGCGCCCGCGAAGCGAATTGCGCGCCCGAGACCGGATTCCGCGCCCGGGGTTGCCTATAAATATAAGGCGACCCCCGACGTTTTGAAGGTTGCCGGAATCCGAAGCGTCGCTCGTTCGCGCAATCCAACCCCCTCTGCGCGCAATGCCGATCTTCAGGTAACCTCCTTTCTTTCGCGCAATAGAGCCTTGGGGTTCGCCTTCGCGCGCAATCCCCTTGGCTCCTTTCCTTTGAATAAATTTCAACCCGAAGGCCTTTGCGCGCAAAAGAAGCCTCTTGCGCGCAATTGCCCCCGGGTGCGCGCAATCCGACCCGATTGCGTGCACCCCCCATTTTCAAAGTGGCCATTCGTTAGAGAATGAGCCGTTGCCCCCGCGCGCTATCCGAAGCCCGGTGCGCGCAATCTCAATCATCCGCGCGCGAAGCGCTGGCCCAATTGCGCGCCAGCCCTCTATTTTGCGCGCCGACCCGCGGTTTTGCGCGCAAAGCTCCTCTTTTGCGCGCAATCCGCCAGGGTCGCCTCCCTTGACCCCCTGAGGGTACCCGCCTGCGTGGCGCCCGATGATCCTCATCCTGGGTGCCCGCACCGTGCGTTGTCTTTCCGTGCGGCCCTACAGGCTCGTGCGAAGTGACACGGACCCATCGGCGGCAATCATTCGTCCAACATGACGTTAAACTGCATATTCGTCATGCATGACGTTAAACTGCACAATGTCCAGCATGACGTTAAACTGCCCATTCGTCCCGCATGACGTTAAACTGCACATCCGTCCAACATGACGTTAAACTGTACTACGTCCAAGCTGCACGACGCTAAACTGCCTAGCCCCCATCGTCCGCGCTGCAAGACGTTAAACTGACATGTGTTTCGTCCTCAACACACGACGTTAAACTGTACTTCGTCCGGCAAGACGTTAAACCGTCCGCTTCGTCCTCAACACACGACGTTAAACTGTACTTCGTCCGGCAAGACGTTAAACCGTCTGCTTCGTCCTCAACACACGACGTTAAACTGTACTTCGTCTGGCAAGACGCTAAACCGTCCGCATCATTCGATCCCGTGCCTCGCACGCAGGGTCTCCCCCGGTTTGGATGTGGCCCCCACCCGCTCGTCTCTGCAGGGATGTCGGGATTGTCCCTCTTTTGGGATGATTTAATGGGAGCGGCTTTTCCCTACGGGGGCAGGGTATTACAAACCCCTAGTTTCTCGTGGGAGGCTGCACATGTGTATCTCCATTGCGCCTCCCCACTGCCGAAGCCAGTAGAGGGTGTGACTGGGATCGAGGTGTCTTCTGCTTTCGGTCCAAGTCCCTTCCAACTGAGTTTTGCCGCATCTGGGCTGCCTCAGGTGCGTAAGTCCTGACAGAATGAACTACGTGGACTTTGATCCCTGTCTTCTAAACAGGGTACGTAGGAAGCCTTCTTGAGGTCCAAGCCCGCCACCTGGTCGTCCCGGTCGTATTTACGTCTGTTCGTCCATCAGTGGACCCCTCCAGGGTTCACGCTTGCGTCGATTCACCTATGAATCCGCCCCTGTGGGAGACTGCCCGTGTGTATCTCCACGGTGCCTCCCCACAGCCCCCCCTTTTCCATTTCTCCTTTTATCGTCCAGCATGACGTGAAACTGTGATCCACCCAGCCGTTCCATCCCCCTTTGTGCGAGGTGGTTCGGTTCAATCCTCCGCCCGGTGGCCTCGACCTCTTCGTGAGTCGGCTTGCCAACGTCCAGCATGACGTTAAACTGTATACCCGAACTACGTTGACTTTGATCCGTGCTAACGCGCGGTACGTAGGAAGCCCCTACGGGGTCCAAGCTCTTCACTCCATCATCCATCCTGATCCTTACCCGGGCCGCCACATCCCGGTGGGGTCATGCAACTTCTCTCCACTCCACATCACTTGGGAAGCCGCCCATGCGCTGGCCCCAGCGTCGGAGGTTCCCCGCAAGGGGTTCTGTCATCTGATCCACTTTTCGTGTTGATCGGTCCGATGCCGTCCCCGCTGGACGTTAAACTCGCGGCATACCCCGTGTTAAACATGGGAAGATGAGGAAAACCTCAGGTGACACAGTTCCCCGCACCCAGTACGGGATGCCTCAGGCCATCATGCCTTCGAGAAGCCCTATTAGGGACGGAAGACAGACGTGCAGAGCCGCAGTGTTACGACACGCCCCCAGCACCCAGAGCCACCCGGCCTTCTCACCGCAGGTTGCTGCCCCGACCAGACTCCTTGGAGCGTCCGGGCGGAAGCAGCGTAATTAACCGGTGTCCATGAAGATATGGCGCCGAGAACGAGATTCACGAACATTCTTAAGTCTATGAGGGAGACCCGGATTAGGCGACGAGTTCCGAGGAGACGTCCAAGGAAGGAGGAGCCGACATCCCATCATCCCGGTTTCGATCAAGGAGCAGACGCCCCTGAATAAGGGACGAATGCCGCCCGCCCTTGGAAAGCGGGACTGCGGGACCACAAGCCGCGCGCCCATCCCCTCGGGTTGACGGGTGCACGCGCGAACGCGTCCTGGCGGAACAGCGTAACCCGACGCACATCCGCACCGAAACAGAAAAATGGTGAACCCGACGTGAATCTCTTCTCCTCGATACGAAGACCGATGGCTTTCAGAGGTGTTGGAAGACCGGCATGTTGCCCGGCCAAGCATTCAGTCTTACCCGCCAGGGGCTGGGGAAGTGAAATCGAGCACTCCGTCTCGCAACGTCGAGGGCCTGGGTTCCCCCCACGGAAGGCGTCGTGGTGCTAATGGTTGGTTGTCGATTCCTTTTTCCTGTCAGTGTTAATGGGTTCTTCTCCCTGCTTTCAGAAATCAGGTCGCCCGATCCAGTGCCCGATCGCCACCCGCCCACTGGCGCAGGGATAGGGGAAACACCGACGCGGCTACTCCGCGCGGTCCTGCCCGTTCCACAGTCGTCCCAGCAGCCACAATTGCGGGACGACCACGCCCTCTCTCCCCCTCGGAGGTCATCCAGAGAAGGGTGATCAACACCCTGGTGCAGAGATACGAGGAAGAGGGAGTCATCCCCACTAGGGAAATGGCTCGCCTAGACCTTGAGGAGGCTGCGCCTCGCCACCACCGCCGCCCCCGAGGGCCGCGCAGGGAGGCACCGCTGCCTACCTCAACGTCCAATCGCTTCGGGAGATTATCCCTGGAGTGCTCTGACAGTTCCCTTCCCTATGCGGATGAGGTGGAAGATGCCCGGGATCACCCTATCCGGGATTCTCTCCAGGGATCTACGGTAAGGACTCCCGCCAGGCCACGGCGACACCGCCGCCAGGCCTCTCCAGTCGAAGAGCGGGCTCTCCACCTGCCTGCGCCGCTCATCCCGACTCGTCTGTCTCGACGCCAACGTCGGGAACGAGCGGAAGAGGATGCCCACCTTGGGGCTCTAGCAACAGCGGCCGCATTGGCCCAAGCCACTGCTGGCTCCAGTCGCCAGGCCTCTGTGCATCCTGAGCGGGGGAACTCCTATGCCCGACCTGGATCGAGGCCCCGACCGCCCCAAAGGCAGGTTGGGTCGACTCTCCCGGTTGCTGGCACTGGCAGTAGCCACCGCGGACAACCTCGCGGTAGTGCTATTCACCGGCAGGATCTACTCTGTGTGGCCGATCCAGGAGGCATGGGTCATCCCACCTTCCAATCCCGGCCCGGAGGCCTGCCCGGAATCATCTCTCCCCGCGTCCCCTTTGATATCTGTCCCGGTGCCCCTCGCACCTTGGTTCCCAGTCCTCTTGGCCCCAGCACCAGTGCGGCCGGAGGACGCCAGGACAGAGAGCAGCCCTGCCCCGAAGAACCACCCAGGGGCAGGAAGGCAAGGCGTCGACGCCGAGGGAAGAATGTTACGGAATTCCGGACAGAGATCCGACCGGTTTGCTTCTCTGACTCAGAGGCGGAGTACGATTCGGCGACAGAGCCCCTTCCCCAATCCCGCCAGTCAAGGGCAGGGGTAGGAATGCGGCACGTCAGCCTCGTGCTCCCCAAGAGCGAGATCGATGTGATCCCCGCTTCTCTCCGAAGGTATATCCGAAGTAACGAGGGCCTGGTAGACCCCCAAGGATCAAGCTTGCGGTTGGTATCGGCCCCTTCCGGAAGTGCCTTCCGTCTCGATCGGAGAAGCCGGAGACTTTTTCTGGGGACCGACGGTCGAACCACGATTTGGTGCGCCCTCGGCGAGCACCGATGCTACGGCAGGATGTTCGCTCGCCGGCCCGTCCTATCGTGATGTGGTAGCCAGGGCACCGCCACCCTCAGAGGGCGGCCCGGGATATGGAGGCCAATCGGCCTGCTCGCCGTATTCACCGCCGGCCAGCCCGTCAGCCCGGCGGCCCGCCTCGGCACCACTACCAGTTCCCCGTCCGTTCCCAGCCATGGAAGAGGACCAAGGAGATCTGGGTCCCGAGTTTGAGTCATGGAGCTTCTGGACCGTCCTTACAGAGGGCCACTTCCCTGAGAAGTTTTGGCCAGTCGCAGGACCGGGCTTTGATGCACCCGAATCGCTCACCCCGGATGAGTTCGAATGCTTCCGCCGAACTCTCCGGGAGACTCGCTCCTGTCTTCGCCACCTACAAATGCCATACCCCGGGAGTCAAGCGCACCTGGAGGATATTGGTGAGCAGTGTCGTCGAATTGACCTAGCCATGCTCCCCGCAGTTCGGCACCCCGGGTCATTTGAGCACCACGAGGCCCTCCAACAACGATGCGTTGAGTGTTTTCAAGTACTCCGCAAAGTTATCGAGGAAGCCACTCCCCACGTGTATATCCGTGGATGGGGGCAGTACGCTGCCCTACGCTTCAGTGTGATTCGCCGACACCCCGATTCGTTGGGTGGCCCTGAGGGTATATCCCCAGGGACAGAAACAGTCAATATGGCTGACCTGTCGGGAGAGGGGAACAACTTGGAACTTCTCGACGGGGGCTTCCCCCCCGAAGACAAGCCGTCGTCAGATCCATCGGTGAGAGTTACTCGTCATCAGAGGAACCTCCTGGGGCTCCCCGCACCCACTGAAGCACTGACGTTGAGCCGAAACGTCAGCAAAGGAAAAGAGCACAGCGAGGCTATAAGGCCCGCCGACCCATCTGCCTCCATGCAGAGGGCAGAGGAGGATCCCGAGAAGGCTACGCTACGTCAGCAGCTCGCCGAACAGAAGAAGATGGTTGACCAGCTCCTCGCCGAGCGCGCTGCAGAACGGCGGCCTGACTACGGTGATCCCAGGCCAGGACAGCAGGGACCGGAACAACCGCTCCTCGATGAGACTCTCCCGGGAAACCGTGATTACGCCGTGTTCGCCGACAGGAGAGAGGTCATTGCCTATGGCAAGAGGGCGCGGTATGTTTCGCCACACCCTCCCGAGCGGCGTGACTACCTGAGAGATCCCGCTCGGATTCCTCCCGCTGCCCCAAGGGCCGCTCCGCCCGCCATCCCACGAGCTGCCGAGTTCGACGACCCGGTTGACGACCCGATTGAAGGGCCATGCAATGCGCTCGTGGTTAGAGATCCTCGCCAGGACTGGAACCTATGTCCGGACGATCCGATGGCGGCACTCATTGCCCGCTTGGAAGCCTTGGAGACTCGGCAGGTGGCGATCCCACCGGACGGCAAGCCTACCCAGCATGGGTGGATGACATGCCGGCGCCTCCGGGATTCGGGAATCCCACTTTCGCCCCCTTCAACGGAACTGGAGATCCGCCACAGCATTTAGCCCACTTCAACTCGAGGTGCTGGCCTATGTTGGGGACTCCGGCGCAGCAGGAGGCCGCTAAGCTTCGCTGCTTTGTTCAGACACTGGAAGGGCCAGCATTTGTCTGGTACAGCCAGCTCCCCGTCGGGTCGGTAACCAGCTGGGAGGACCTCCGTAGACAGTTCCTCTACCAGTTCAGTTCCACGACCCGGAAGACAAGTATCGCAGACCTCTTCAAGTGCAAGCAGAGGCCTGATGAATGAGTCGCGGACTTCGTCGCCCGATGGAAGGGTCTCACGTATTCCCTTGACATGCCATTGACTCAGGAGCAGTTGCTGACAATGTGCGTCGGGAACGTCAAGACCGAGCTGGTCCCTTCCCTGATCACTCATAATTACCCCGGAGGGTTCAGGGACTTCTCAGACAAAGCTCAACGTGTTGAGGAAGCCCTACAACAGGCCAGCCAGGCGCACCCGCTGCCTCCTATGATTCCTGCAAGGAGAGTCAGTAGGGCTGAGCCCGCTGCTGTTGCCCAGATAGAGGCCCCCAGGCCGTTGGAGCTGCTGCCGGTGAGGCCAGCTCCACAGCCTCACAGGAATCCGCCTCCACGGGCTCAGTTCCCGGCCCAGCAGCGGCAGCCCCAGAACCGGCCGGCCCCTCCGCGTAATGTACCGCCACAACCCAGGCGAGATAATCAGGGTCCACCTCCTCGGCCAGCCCCTCCAGCCCCTCGTCAAGACCACGCTCCCAGGGGCCCGCGACACCTGACTTACTCATTTCATGAGGATCAGGTCCCCGGTTACTTCCAGAGCGCCCTGGAGCAGAGGATTGTGCGACTGCCTGAGTGTTGGAGGCCAGAGGAGGCACATCTTACGAATAACCCCCGCTACTGCCCCTACCATCGGGCCTTGGGGCACACCATCCAGCGGTGCTATGTGTTTAAAGACTGGCTCCAAGACCAGATTAACAACAATGTGATCAGGTTGGGCCCAGCTCCAGCACAAGTGGCGGGCATGTTCGTGGGATCAGATGACGATAGTGGCAAAGAGGACGAATGGCAGCTGGTCTCCAACCGCGGATCCCAGAAGTATAATAACTGGATGGCCCGCAAGACGACCATTCGCGCCCATGGAATCTTCCATGCGTGCTTGAATCATCCTGAGCCCCCAGAATCTGCGGGTGTTGCTTCGGCATCGTCGTCCCAGCCTGCCTCTTCCAAGAGGAGCAAACGGCGGCAGCGCAAGAAGGAAGAGCGCGCCCCGCCAGTTCCGCCACTATCCCGCACTCTCGGCGATTTCATGCCCCCGGAGATGGGGGTCCCTCCTCGGATCCGCCCGGTGATGGATGATTCGTCCGATGACGGTGTTGGGTACGCTTCGGTTAATACCGTCGAGCTGGTAAATCCCTTTTCGGTTCCCGACGTTGAAGAACACCAGGTGGACCTCCCTAGTGTCCCCGGTCGTCGCTACCGTCGGAAGAACCGCAGCAACAGGAGTCGCCGGGGCACAGCCGTTGGTACCTATAGCCAGGCCGTGCACGCCACTGAGACTAGGCAGCAGGCTCAAAACCGAGCTCAGCGCGCGCAGCCCCCCCATCCGGGGATGACGGATTCGCCTCCGCCACTGTTTGTGGTGTGGGACCAGGCAGAACCGCCTCAGCCGCGTCGCGACCAGCTCCGCCCTGCCACGAGTCCATCCCGGCCTCCAGACTCCAGTATGGTGACCATTTCCCGGACTGAGAACAGTGAACAGCGAGATGCGCCAAGTACCAGTCGGCCGCCGATCCAACCGGCAAGGCCCGTCATGCCACCAACCGCAGAGCAACCTCCTACAACCAGGGGCTCGCGCTTGGCCAAAAAGTATGATGTCCTGAAGCACTTGGCCGACATCCCAGCAAGGCTCTCCATCCTTGAGGCTCTGCGCATGTCATCTGAGATGCGCGAGGCACTCGCTGAAGCCCTGAAAATCCCCCTCCAGTTTGAGACAGAGGTTGCGGCTGCAGAGGCCTTTCACGCCGAAACGATCGAGGATGCCGAATGTCAGGCAGTTATCTCGTTCTCTGGTAAGGATGAAGACCCTCCTATACAGGGACACATTCGTCCGCTGTATGTCACTGGCCAGTTCAATGGCCTCGAAGTCTGGCGCTGTCTTGTCGACACGGGGTCAGGGATTAACCTGATTCCAACTCGGACGCTCCAAAGATTGGGGTTGTCTGAGGATGACTTGATTCCCTCCGACCTCAGGATCCAGGGGTACGACCGCACCGAGCAAACCCCGGTCGGCAAGATACGTTTGAAGACCCAGTTCGGTGACTTGGTTGCCAACACCGAATTCATGGTTGTCTCTCAGGACACTGCGTATAACGCATTGATGGGCAGGCCATGGCTTCACCTTCACGCGGCGGTTCCCTCGTCATACCACCAATGCCTCAAATACTCCCTTAATGGTCGAGTAGGCGTGCTTCAAGGAGATGCCTCTACTTTTGCCTCATGTGAAGCCCGCTATCTGGACGCGGACTATTACAAGAGAAAGGATAAGCAGATCCTGGCAGGTGAGGTTGAGCCTGTCGCTGTTGCAAGCGATCCATGGGCAAGTCTGGATGACGCTTACGTCCTCCCGATTCACCGGTTGGACGTCGCCATGGTCTTGACGGTCCGCGAGTCTCCTGATGAGATGGCCGCGGCCGCCCGCGCCAGCACCAGTGGCCCAGCAGGATCTGGTAGCCCCAATGCAGTTTCCAACGTAGTCTCTCCCGTGGACGATCCCTCCCCGAGCGGAGAGGATATGGAAGACGCACCCCCAGCCTTTGAGGAGGGCGTCCCCGCCACGGTCGATGAGTTAATACAGGTGAACCTTGGAACCGAGGCCGATCCAAGACCCACATTGGTTAGTGCCGCCATGCCCTCTGAGGAGCGGCAGCAGTACGTGGACTTTCTCAGGCAGCACCGTGATGTGTTCGCTTGGGGCTATGACGAGATGGCGGGGCTAGATCCTCAGGTAGCCGTCCACCGCCTTGGTCTCCCGGCGAACCATCGCGGGTTCAAGCAGCCTCCCAGGAAGATGCACCCATCCCACGGTGCCATGGTTGAGACCGATGTTGACAAGCTTATCAAAGCCAACTTCGTGAGGGAAGTTCAGTACCCCAAATGGCTGGCCAACATTGTGCCGGTCAGGAAGAAGAACGGGCAGATTAGAGTCTGCATCGACTTCCGCGATCTCAACCGCCACTGTCCGAAGGATGATTTTCCCCTTCCAGTGACAGAGCTGTTGATTGATGCCACGACAGGGTTCCAAGCCCTCTCCTTCATGGATGGATACTCCGGATACAACCAAATTCGGATGGCCCCTGAGGATGAGGAGTTCACTGCCTTCAGGGCCCCCCAAGGTACCTTTTGCTACCGGGTCATGCCCTTCGGCCTGAAGAATGCAGGTGCCACCTATCAACGGGTGATGCACCGCATATTCAAGCCAATCCTCGGCACACTGGTGGAATGCTACGTCGACGACTTGGTTGTCAAATCGCGCCAGCGTCAGGACCATCTCAAAGATCTTGAGAAAGTGTTCAGCTTCCTCCGGTCTCGCTGCCTGAAGATGAACCCGTTGAAGTGTGCCTTTGGGGTCACCTCCGGAAAGTTCCTTGGATTTGTGGTAAGATACCGGGGTATTGAGATCGACCCAGAGAAAATCAGGGCGATTAGCCAGATGCCTCCCCCAGGTACCGTCCGGGAACTGCAAGGGTTCCAAGGCCACTTAGCCTATATACGCCGATTCATCGCGAATCTGGCCGGCAAGTGTAAGCCCTTTTCTCGGCTCATGAAAAAAGGTGCCACCTATGTATGGGATAAAGAGTGTCAGACCGCTTTTGAGGAAATCAAGCAGTACCTGCTTCAACATCCGGTCCTGATGCCGCCCGTATCCGGAAAGCCGCTGGTCCTTTATGTGACCGCCCTGGAACGGTCCCTGGGTGCCCTTCTCGCCCAGAAGAACAACGAGGGAACAGAGAATAGCCTCTATTACCTCAGTCGCATGCTCCTCGATGCGGAAGTTAGGTATTCCCCCATCGAGAAGAGCTGCCTGGCGCTCGTATTTGCCGTACAGAAATTACGGCACTACTTGCAGCACCATGAGGTACAGTTGGTTTCTCGGGTAGACCCGTCGAAATATATCCTAAGCCGGCCTATGTTGACTGGCCGCCTAGCGCGGTGGGCTGTGATTCTCCAGCAGTTCGACATCAGGTATGTGTCTCAGAAGGCCATCAAAGGGCAAGCATTGACAGACTTTCTGGCAGCTCACCCGACCTCCGCGGATCAGCCGCTGGATCTAGGCTTTCCTGATGAGGCCATTCTCTCGGTTGATCGAGCCGATCCATGCTGGCAGATGCACTTTGACGGTGCATCCCGGAGCCCCACCGGTAGAAGACTCGATAATCCTAAGCTCAACAGAGTGGGCTTGGGCATCGTCTTCATTACCCCGAAGCGAGCCGTGCTGCCATACTCTTTCCTGTTGTCAGAGGGCTGTACCAACAATGAGGCGGAATACCATGCCCTCATCACCGGCCTCGAGTTGGCTCTCGAGATCGACGTGCCCCGTCTGTGCGTGAAAGGGGACTCCGAGCTGGTCGTTAAGCAGATCAATGGCGACTACGTTGTCAGGAAGCCGGAACTTGTTCCATTGTTGGAGTGCACCCTCCTTCTGATGGCCCGGTTCCCTTCTCGGCCGGAAATTGTCCATGTTCCCCGGTCACAGAACGGTCGAGCAGATGCTTTGGCCAGCCTCGCTGCGTCACTTGCGGAGCCTGAATAGGACAACCT
The DNA here is from genome assembly GCA_963277665.1 of Viscum album. NCBI lineage: Eukaryota > Viridiplantae > Streptophyta > Magnoliopsida > Santalales > Viscaceae > Viscum > Viscum album. The sequence goes on along the minus strand of OY728150.1, from coordinate 610,306,821 downwards.
GATCGTCCGCGTGACGCGCCGCAGGCTCATCGCTCCCGTTATCCCGGAAGAAGATCGCGGCCCGTTGGTAAGTAACCTCACCATGGTTGCCCCTATGCCCGGAGCCCCGAATACCCTAGATATGACAGTCGGATCAGCCCCTGATTGGAGGACGCCTTTGGTTGAGTACCTCCAACATGGCATTCTTCCATCGGATCGGGCCGAGCGCGAGCGAGTTCGATGCCGCGCATCGCAGTTCGTCCTCCAGAGCAGTCCCGGCCTGGAGCAGATCCTCTACAAACGCGGATTTGATGGTGTTCTCCTCCGTTGCCTTCAGGGAGTTGAGATCCCACGAGTCATGCAAGAGGTTCATGCTGGTTCGTGGGGCGCCCACCAGACTGGGCCGAAGCTGTCCCACCAGATTCGGAGGTTGGGATACTTCTGGCCCTCTATGATCCATGACTGCATCGAGTATGCCAGGAGGTGCCATGCGTGCCAGGTTCATGCGAACTTTGTGGATCGGCCACTGGAGCCTCTCCATACCACAAGGTATTCCTGGCCCTTTGCAGTCTGGGGACTGGACGTTGTGGGACCTTACCCGCCGGCGACAGCTCGCCAGTGCCGGTTCATTCTGACCGCCACGGACTTCTTCTCCAAATGGGCAGAAGCGATTCCGCTCAGAGAGGTCAAATCCTGTTCGATCGCTGACTTCGTGACCTCCAACATCATCTATCGATTTGGAGTGCCTCACGCTATCCTCACGGATAACAAAACCAATTTCCGAGCAGCCGAGTTGAAGAAGTTGTACGCCAAGTATAACATTCGCTCGAACCATACATCTCGCTATCATGCGCAGGCGAATGGACAGATCGAGGCGTTTAACAAAACCCTCTCTATCATTCTGCAAAAGATGGTTGGTCAGAACAAGAAGAGTTGGCCGGACAAGCTCCCCAACGCCCTCTGGGATTATCGGACGACGACTCGCAATTCCACCCAGATGACCCCTTATTCCCTGGTGTATGGAGCTGAGGCCGTCCTGCCCATCGAGATCCAGTTTCCGTCCTTGCGCACTGCGGTCTACGACCAGCAAGCGCCGGACAGAGTTGCTGAAGCCCGTCTAGTCGAGTTGGAAGCACTGGATGAGAATAGACTTCGCGCTTTGCACAACTTGGAGAGGCATCAAAGCAGAATGGCTCGAGCTTTCAATAAGAAGGTTCGCCTCCGCTCCTTCCTGCAGGGTGATCTAGTGCTAGCCCTAAGAGCGCCGATGATCCCCGGCAGGAAGCCGCCCAAGTTGGAGCCCAAGTGGGAGGGACCTTTTTTTGTCCACAAGGTCTATCCCAATGGCGCGTACTCCCTAGCGACTATGGATGGTGAGCGTGTCACTCCTCCCACCAACGCTAGGTTCCTCAAGAAGTACTTTGTCTGAGTGTGCCCACGTCCCGCACGACGTTAAACTGCATTCGTCCAGGCTACAAGACGTTAAACTGTTCAGCATTCGTCCGCGCTGCAAGACGTTAAACTGCCAAGTGCTACGTCCTGCACGACGTTAAACTGCATTCGTCCAGGCTACAAGACGTTAAACTGTTCAGCATTCGTCCGCGCTGCAAGACGTTAAACTGCCAAGTGCTACGTCCTGCACGGCGTTAAACTGCATTCGTCCAGGCTACAAGACGTTAAACTGTTCAGCATTCGTCCGCACTGCAAGACATTAAACTGCCAAGTGCTACGTCCTGCACGACGTTAAACTGCATTCGTCCAGGCTACAAGACGTTAAACTGTTCAGCATTCGTCCGCGCTGCAAGACGTTAAACTGCCAAGTGCTACGTCCTGCACGACGTTAAACTGCATTCGTCCAGGCTACAAGACGTTAAACTGTTCAGCATTCGTCCGCGCAGCAAGACGTTAAACTGCCAAGTGCTACGTCCTGCACGACGTTAAACTGCATTCGTCCAGGCTACAAGACGTTAAACTGTTCAGCATTCGTCTGCACTGCAAGACGTTAAACTGCCAAGTGCTTCATCCTGCATGACGCTAAACTGCACTACGTCCGAGCTACAAGACGTTAAACTGTTCAGCATTCGTCCTGCATGACGTAAAACTGCCCCTCAAGAACTACGTGCGGCTTGATTCCCATCCTTATGGGATACGTAGGACCCCCTGAACATTCATGTTTCAGGCCCAGCCCCATCCTTCGGGAATTTCCATCCCATCCCGGGCCCTTGGTCCAGTTGCCTCTGGGTATGTGGCGTATCGCGTGCGCGGGGGATTATGTCCTCATTTACGTCGGTTTTCTCGCCACGCTGTACGCCCCCCACGTTTGGGGATGCCTTCTGCTCCCCCCTTCTTTTTCCCTCATCGTCCTGCATGACGTTAAACTGCCTCTCAAAGAACTACGTATGGCTTGATTCCCATCCTTATGGGATACGTAGGACCGCCTGGACATTCATGTTTCAGGCCCAGCCCCATTTCCCGGGAATCTCTATCCCACGTTGGGCCTCTGGCCCAAGTTCCCCTTCTTTTTGTGCGAGGCGTATCGCGTGAGCGGGGGATTATGTCCTCATTCACGTCGGTCTACTGGCCGTGCTGTACGCCTCCCCCGTGTGTGGGACTACCTCACACCCCTCATCGTCCTGCATGACGTTAAACTGCCTCTCCAGAACTACGTATGGCTTGATTCCCATCCTTATGGGATACGTAGGACCGCCTGGACGCTTATGTTTCAGGTCCAGCCCCGTCTCTTGGTTGATCATGGGGATCTGCCCTCTTTTGGTTTCTCTCAGGGTGAGTCCTCCGACCCTTTCCGGAGATCTGTTAACATGTTTTGGGTACTTCGGTCTAGGACTCTTAGTGTCAGATTCAATCCCGACAAGTCCTGTGTTGCTTGTCAGGCCTCACGCTTCCTCTTGTTCGAGCCTTCACTCAAAGGGATCCTCGTTAGCGGTTTGGGTACGATGCCTCAGTGCTCTCCTACCGCTCCGGGTCGATTTACCGGCGAGTCCTGGGCCGCAAATCGATATGAATCCTGCGATTGAGCGGTTGATGCTCGTTTGCTTGCCCCGTCTTAGGCTGACGCGATCGGATGTTGTGTTGCGAATATGGTCAGCAACGTCCTTGATCGCCATGTCGGCTCTTTCAGCCTCTGAACATTGGATTGCGCAATCCTCATCACACTCCGCCTTTGTGCGTTGTAGTGGAATCTCGACACTCTCTGACCTCCAGTACACCTCTACACGTTAGGCAGACCAACCAGGGTAATGGTGCCGTTCGAGGCTCCCATGACCTGAGCACCAAGGGTATATGCGGATATCCTCCCTAAGGGCCGTGCGTAGCTGGACCCTCGTCCCCATAAGGAGGAAGGAGTCGCCCGAACAATCGCGTTCTGGGACCAGTATATCTGGAGGCTAGCATCTCTGCCCCTCGGGTGATGGACATATGCAGACCCCTATCCCAAGACTCTTCTCCTGGAATCGTGCGTGACCGCAGGGCTGGGTATGTTCCCACCTCCGCCGTGTCCGCCGTACCGCGATAAGCGGGTTCCTCCATGGTCCGAACCACACGACCTTAAACTGTGTTGTCTGGTCCTACCACACGACCGTAAACTGTGATCGTCTTGGCCGCCCGACGAGAAACGGCACTGCATCGTGATGTCCTCCTCAGGGGACACTCATGTTTGGCGCTGGTTAATGACCACGCCATTCATCAATGCCTTCCATGGATTGATTATTGTGGCGACGCCAGAGATTTCTCAATCACAGGCATGTCCCCGCACAAAGAAAAACCATTCATCTTTAAGGACAAACAAGAAATATCAAATGCCGCTCCTTCTGTGTGCGAGGGTCAGACCCGCACTCTTCCCCGCGCTGGTGCCCGATTGTGTTGCGCCGCGCTTCAAGAACTACGTGCGGCTTGATTCCCATCCTTATGGGATACGTAGGAACGCCCGGATGTTTGAAACTTCGGGTCCAGCCCCCCACCTCTTAGAGATTCCCCCTTCTCTGGGGAATCCGCCGCCTTCAGGTCACCCTCAAGGCGTGTTCCCCGACCCCTTGCAGTGGTCCACCGGTGTCAAGAGTACTCTAGTTTATTGCCAGGAGGGTCAGGATCCGCTTGGTCAGGTTTCCTCCGCTTTTCAGGCTTCGTGCTCCCTTTCATTCGGACCCATCGTCTACGCCCTGGGTGGAGCCCCCGTGAACGGTTCGGACACAATGCCTCAGTGCTCTCCCACCGACTCGGGCCGGTACCCCCAATGGCCTTGGGCAGCAAATCGATATGAATCCTGCGATTGAGCGGTCGATGCTCGTTTGCTGCCTCATTCCACCAACGGTTAGTGCGATATTGATGCTGCCTTTCCGCCACGATCGGCAGTACTCCCATATCGTTACTCCGGTGCCTCCAGTCCTCGAGTGAATGGCCGCATGATTCACATTTTCCACCTCCCATTCCGGCCAGGCGAAACCTCGACACTCTTGACACTATCCCTCAGTGCATCTTCGCATATCCAGGGGATATGACCACGATGTGGCGTGCTTTGAGCTCCTTATGGTCCGAGCTCTAAGACCTTAAACTAAGATCTCTCCTTATGGTCCGAGCTCTAAGACCTTAAACTAAGATCTCTCCTTATGGTCCGAGCTCTAAGACCTTAAACTAAGATCTCTCCTTATGGTCCGAGCTCTAAGACCTTAAACTAAGATCTCTCCTTATGGTCCGAGCTCTAAGACCTTAAACTAAGATCCCCCCTTATGGTCCGAGCTCTAAGACCCTAAACTAAGATCTCCCCAAATGGGGTCCTACGTCCTGCATGACGTTAAACTGCACTCTCAGAACTACGTGTGGCTTGATCTCCAGCCTGATGGAGTACGTAGGAACGCCCGGGCATTCCGACTCGGGTCCAGCCTCAGGGATCGTTAAGTCCCGCCCCTCCTCGTCGCCGGCCGTCTGGCCTGACTTCGGGTAGAGTGGTGCAGTTGTGATATTCTCCCCGATTCAGCTCGGGATGCCCCATCGCAGGGATGGGAAGCGACGGTTTCCTCGTCAGAGAGGTGCTGTCTGAGAATTGAGGTGACTCACGGCCAGATTAGTGCATCCGCCTAATACGCTTTCCCCACGGTGGCGCAATTTTGAGAGCGTTGGATTCTGTCCGAACAAATCGTCACTTCGCCCCACGCTTCGCATGCCCTGTTGATCTGGATTTCCACCCTTGTGTCTGAAGGAACCCCAAAGCGGTATTCATGATGACATGTGGTCCGCCTCCAGCAATATGAATGATGGCCTTTTTTGGTCCGTCTATTGCAGTTTTTATGGTCGATCCACTGTCCGCCTACCGTCTTGGGCATTTCCTGGAAGGCCGACCGTTGTGGATGTCTGGATTCGGGACGTGCGATTCACCTTTTCTCATTTCCCTATGTTCGGATAAAATCTCAACGCCCCTAGCATTGTCCCGCTCGTGTGTTGGAACAAGTTGGGGGGATGATACATTGATTAGGTCTGAGGTCTCCTTTCCTAGGAATGACCTCCCTCTTTTCTCCAGAAACCCAGACCCAATTATGGATGCCTGATGCTCGGTTAACACTCCCGCAAGACAACGAATTGTGGTTGAGCATGTTAAACCAAAAGATGCAGATAAATATATTGATTCATACAGATGGATCAAAGCAGCGGAAGAAAATGTATTGGGAATGGCAAAACAAAGCCCTTAGGGATTAGCGTGCTGGATGAGTCTTTCTAATGCCGCTACCCTTTGGCTGGTGGCCTCTAGAGCTGCTTCTCGCTCTCTGCGTGCCCTCTCTTCGTCGGCGGTCGCAGCGCGCAGTTCGTCGATTCTGGCATGTGCACGCTCACGCTCGACCTGAATTGTGACCATCTGTTGGCCCACCTCCGTCAGCTGTACCTGGGCGTCAACCAGCTGGGCTGCTAGTTGCTCCACAAGCTCGGTACACGTTGCGACGAAGGCCTCCTTCTCTGCCGCCTGCCCTTCGAGGCGCCGGACTTCCTGCTCCGCCGCGAGGAGCGCCCGCGTGCTCTCCGACATGTCCCGACTTTGTGTGACGTCGGCACGCCGGCAGCTCTCGCGCATCTTTTCGGCCATGAAATCATGGACCGTTAGATGGAGGCGTTGAGCATCAGCTCCCCCGGCACACAGAAAGCGCAGCCAGGTTTGAAGTGATCCCATGCGCCCCAGCCACTCCGACGGGTCTCGCTTGAGGAAGCGCTGGATGCACTTCCACCCCCTACGGCGCGTTATCTGGCTCTCCTCGACCGCCTCCGTGTCTGAGTCGTCCATCTCCTCGGGATCGGCAGGCCGGTAGGCAGGGAAGGCAGCCAGCAGGTCTGCTGCAGGGTCCGCCCCTGGGAGGTCCTCACGAGGGATAGGTTCCCCAACATCCGGGCGACCTTCTTCTCTCTCCCCAGCGGCGCTGACACCCTCGTCAGCCCCCAACCTCTCTCCGATGGCAGCACCGCCGACATCCGCAGCCCCTTGATCAGCAGTTGGTGGGGCCGGCTCGGTTTGGGAAGTCTGTTCCGGAGCAGGCGGCATGTCTGCCACCGGTCCACTCGTGGATGGCCCGGGTTCGGCAACCCGATGAGCCTCCAGTGTTGAGATCACTGCGCAGGGCATGCCATGGTTAGTCACGGATCGTCAACGGAAAGCACCAGCAGTAAAGTAGGGAGACTTACGGGAGTTCGGAGCGTCATCTTCCGCTATCCCGGTCGCCACAGGAACAGTTGCAGCAGGGGACCCCTTAGCGCTTGTCAGTTCGATAATGGGTGCCTGGCCCCCGCCTTGTCCTGCTGGCGCCTCTCCTACTCCCGCTGAGGACGCCTGACCAACATCCGTGTGCTCCTGAGAAAGATGGAGAAATGGGTTAGAAGCTGCATAAGAGAATGGATGAAGCAGGTTGAGTAGGGATAGAAGCGGACCTCGAGGAGCTCAGTGACATCAACATTGTCAGAGCTGGCCACCTCGCCGCTCTCCCGTGGGCTCCCCTGATGGGATCTTCCCTCGGAGCCTTCATCCTCCCCCATTTCTTCCTCTTCTTCGGAGTCGCTGCTACTGTCATCTTCTTACGGCGTCATCTGTTCCGGAGCGGGCTCGAGACCGAGCATCACCTTCACCAGAAGGGATGGCTCCGCGCGCTGACCACGTTGGCGCGCGTACTCGTCCATGGCCGTCAGATACGCATACTGCCGGTTGAAGTCCACTCTGTCGGCAATCTGGAGGCGCCCGACCTCTGGCAGATAGATTCCTTCTCTGAGTATCTTTCGCCAGATGGCGTCGGTCCCCAGTGACTGCCGCAGAGTCATCCAGGCCGACCACAGCGCCGGGAAGACCGCATCATGGGAAGGTTCGAGCAGACGTCTCACCTGCTTCCCGTGCCGCTCGTCAACCACCGCACGTGCCCCCTCTCTGGGCGCTGAGGTCGTGGCGGCAGCTCGCGATGTGCCCGCCGCCGAAGTCCCTTCCCGCGCCGGCTCCGCTGCTTGGCGCGCCTCCGTTCTCACCCGTGTGGCGGCGCCTTGCCTCCTTCCTTGACGCCCGGTCTCCGCACGGGTAACCTCGAGCCGCCGAACTAGCTTCCGCAAAAGCCCCTCGGGGTACGCGATGGCCCAGTGTTCGGCGTACTCGGTTGCCAAGCCTGCGTCAACTCCGGTAGGAGGGAGAGTGATGACGTCGCCGGAGCCGAAAGCGGCAAACATCAGCCACATCTGGCGAAGGACGCCAGGGTTCGTCTCCTCCCGGACAGCAGTGAATACCCTCTTCGGCATCCGTTGAAGGCACCCGAACTGCCTGGCGAACCGGGTCGGCACGTAAGGCTCGCAGATCACCTTCCCGTCGATCCGAGCCACGAGCACCCCGCCCCGCATGTTCAGGAAGTATTCGTGCTGCTCCAGCGGACCCTGCCCATTGTCGATCATCTGGCCGACGGGAGTGGGGAACGGACTGAAGTTGAAGTTGGCATGATTGCCAATCCGGATCCGCACGCCCTCCTCACTTAGGGTCATCGGAGCGACCCCCGCGATGTTCAGCAGGGAGGGTCGCAGGCCGTTGCCCGGAGGAATGATGGCGTTCGGAAATGTGTACCCACCGAGGTGAGCAGCCACCCAGCCGTGGAAGAACTGAAAGGGCCCACAGATCCTTCGTGGCGACCCCCCTCGTGAGATGCGTCCCAGGATGGCATACAGCCTCGCCAGCACTGGGACCCCGAGGTTGTATCTCTTGTTGGCGGCCATAGCGCCTGCCATCGCCAGTGTCGCCGGGCGAACGCCCATTCTCGCGTCCCGCACTGGCAGGAGCCACCCACTCAGAAAGGCGGCCAGGAACGCCGCGTACCGGACATTTGGGTCCCGGGCCTCGATGACGCGGTACCCCCATGAGCGGTAGTCACCCGTCTCCAGGACCCGCCAGTACGACCCGTTCCGGCTCCTCTGAGCTGCGGTCGGGCACCGCTTCCCCCTGCCTGGCATCTTGACCGCCGGGTCATGCTCCAAGAACTGGCCGAACCATTCCTTGTAGGCTATGTCCTTCTGGAAGTCTTTGATCCCGAGCCGCTGCGTAGCCAGGTCAAGCAGATGCCAGGTCAGGATGGGAGTCCGTGACCTGTCCTCCCAGGTGTTCTTCGGTGGCAGGAACTCATCGTTTTGGTAGCCCTCCAGCGGGATACCTCCGATGCAGTGGATGTCCCAGAGACCGATGCCGACCTCCCCATGGTGAAGATGGAAGGTGTTGGTATCCAGAGACCATCGGGTGAACAGCTCCGGCCCGAGCTCAGACTGCTGGTAGAAGTGGAACTGCGACGTCCACACCGCCTCGAATAGGCCGATGTACCGCAGCTCCTCTGCGAAGTGATCGCAAGTGTGGCGTACCCAGAACGCCCAGGCCCACTCACTGGTGAAGTTGCCCCCAGACCGCAAGTCCCAGTCCTTCAGCCAGCCCTTGGTGTCGTCCGTGACGCTCTGGCGATATATGCTCGAGTAGAGGGCTAGAGAATTCTCCGCAGTAGGCTCACCCCCATCAATGGTTCACGTCCTCGGGTTCAGGACATAGACATCCAAGTGTCTGGTCTCCCTGGCAGGATGCCCATTGTTGGTGATGTTATAGCGGAGAAGATCGTCCTCCCGGGTCACCCAGGTCCGCGGCGCATCAATCTCGAACCCTGGCACCGGAACCTCATCTAGGATGCCGAAGTTCCAGAGCGGCAGGTTGTCTGACAGTGGATATGTCTTCTGGGCTGGCGTTAGTAAGTCAAACAAGGATTGATTGTTGGAAACAATCTCCTTGGCTCCGTAAACCTCCTCGTTCGTCGCCATCTCAGCCCTGCGAGTGGCGGCATCCCCCTCATTTCCTCTGTGCGCGGCCATCTCAGAAGTTTCGGGAGTCGTGCGGGTTAAGGAATGAAGCGTGCGGGATCGGACGAGGCTGGTAGAGAAGTTTGAAGGTTGGCGCGCAATCCAAGTGGACGGCGCGCAATTGGGAAGAATGTCGCGCAATGTTCCGGGTTTTCGCGCAAAGGCAGGCGAATTCCGGACGGTTTTTGCGCGCCGATCGGGCGAATTTCATGCCGGAAAAGGCAATTTCGCGCACGAGAGCGTTGGAGCTTATCGCGCGGAAGGCCGGAGTACGGAACGCGGGACCCAGGGCCCCTATTTATAGGCGAGGCCGGGGTCCGCGCTGCGCGGAAAGCGCTTTGCGCGACCGCAGCGGCGAATTTCACGCCCGGCGCCCCTTTTTGCGCGCCTAAGTCCCGCGCAGCCCAGGATTTCGGCATTCCGGCGTCTCCCTCGGAACCCGATCGTTGCGACCTCTCGCCGATCAGATTCCGAGGGGGGGCTTTTGTAGACGCCGGAAAAGTCAGTTGTTCCCAAACGAAGCTCCGGATGCGGAAAGCGAAGTGATATTTGGAGTCAGAGGCACGTTCCGGAGGGCCCGGAGGACTTGCGCGAAATTTCAGAGGCTCGCGTGCAAAGTTGAGTCGCGGCGCGCAATCCTCCCGGGATGCGCGCAATGCGCTGGGCCGGCGCGCTATTTTGCGCGCCCGCGACCTGCGTGGCGCCTTTGCGCGCTGAGTCCTGATTCCGCGCCCGTGAAGCGAATTGTGCGCCCGAGACCGGATTCCGCGCCCGGGGTTGCCTATAAATAGAAGGCGACCCCTGACGTTTTGAAGGTTGCCGGAATCCGAAGCGTCGCTCGTTCGCGCAATCCAACCCCCTCCGCACGCAATGCCGATCTTCAGGTAACCTCCTTTCTTTCGCGCAATAGAGCCTTGGGGTTCGCCTTCGCGCGCAATCCCCTTGGCTCCTTTCCTTTGAATAAATTTCAACCCGAAGGCCTTTGCGCGCAAAAGAAGCCTCTTGCGTGCAATTGCCCCCGGGTGCGCGCAATCCGACCCGATTGCGCGCACCCCCCATTTTCAAAGTGGCCATTCGTTAGAGAATGAGCCGTTGCCCCCGCGCGCTATCCGAAGCCCGGTGCGCGCAATCTCAATCATCCGCGCGCGAAGCGCTGGCCCAATTGCGCACCAGCCCGCCATTTTGCGCGCCGACCCGCGGTTTTGCGCGCAAAGCTCCTCTTTTGCGCGCAATCCGCCAGGGTCGCCTCCCTTGACCCCCTGAGGGTACCCGCCTGCGTGGCGCCCGATGATCCTCATCCTGGGTGCCCGCACCGTGCGTTGTCTTTCCGTGCGGCCCTCCAGGCTCGTGCGAAGTGACACGGACCCATCGGCGGCAATCATTCGCCCAGCATGACGTTAAACTGCATATTCGTCCTGCATGACGTTAAACTGCACAATGTCCAGCATGACGTTAAACTGCCCGTTCGTCCCGCATGACGTTAAACTGCACATCCGTCCAACATGACGTTAAACTGTACTACGTCCAAGCTGCACGACGCTAAACTGCCTAGCCCCCATCGTCCGCGCTGCAAGACGTTAAACTGCCAAGTGTTTCGTCCTCAACACACGACGTTAAACTGTACTTCGTCCGGCAAGACGTTAAACCGTCCGCTTCGTCCTCAACACACGACGTTAAACTGTACTTCGTCCGGCAAGACGTTAAACCGTCCGCTTCGTCCTCAACACACGACGTTAAACTGTACTTCGTCTGGCAAGACGCTAAACCGTCCGCATCATTCGATCCCGTGCCTCGCACGCAGGGTCTCCCCCGGTTTGGATGTGGCCCCCACCCGCTCGTCTCTGCAGGGATGTCGGGATTGTCCCTCTTTTGGGACGATTTAAATGGAGTGGCTTTTCCCTACGGGGGCAGGGTATTACAAACCCCTAGTTTCTTGTGGGAGGCTGCACATGTGTATCTCCATTGCGCCTCCCCACTGCCGAAGCCAGTAGAGGGTGTGACTGGGATCGAGGTGTCTTCTGCTTTCGGTCCAAGTCCCTTCCAACTGAGTTTTGCCGCATCCGGGCTGCCTCAGGTGCTTAAGTCCTGACAGAATGAACTACGTGGACTTTGATCCCTGTCTTCTAAAAAGGGTACGTAGGAATCCTTCTTGAGGTCCAAGCCCGCCACCTGGTCGTCCCGGTCGTATTTACGTCCGTTCACGCTTGCGTCGATTCACCTATGAATCCGCCCCTGTGGGAGACTGCCCGTGTGTATCTCCACGGTGCCTCCCCACAGCCCCCCCTTTTCCATTTCTCCTTTTATCGTCCAGCATGACGTGAAACTGTGATCCACCCGGCCGTTCCATCCCCCTTTGTGCGAGGTGGTTCGGTTCAATCCTCCGCCCGGTGGCCTCGACCTCTTCGTGAGTCGGCTTGCCAACGTCCAGCATGACGTTAAACTGTATACCCGAACTACGTTGACTTTGATCCGTGCTAACGCGCGGTACGTGGGAAGCCCCTACGGGGTCCAAGCTCTTCACTCCATCATCCATCCTGATCCTTACCTGGGCCGCCACATCCCGGTGGGGTCATGCCACTTCTCTCCACTCCACATCACTTGGGAAGCCGCCCATGCGCTGGCCCCAGCGTCGGAGGTTCCCCGCAAGGGGTTCTGACATCTGATCCACTTTTCGTGTTGATCGGTCCGATGCCGTCCCCGCTGGACGTTAAACTCGCGGCATACCCCGTGTTAAACATGGGAAGCTGAGGAAAACCTCAGGTGACACAGTTCCCCGCACCCAGTACGGGATGCCTCAGGCCATCATGCCTTCGAGAAGCCCTATTAGGGACGGAAGACAGACGTGCAGAGCCGCAGTGTTACGACACGCCCCCAGCACCCAGAGCCACCCGGCCTTCTCACCGCAGGTTGCTGCCCCGACCAGACTCCTTGGAGCGTCCAGGCGGAAGTAGCATAATTAACCGGTGTCCATGAAGATATGGTGCCGAGAACGAGATTCACGAACATTATTAAGTCTATGAGGGAGACCCGGATTAGGCGACGAGTTCCGAGGAGACGTCCAAGGAAGGAGGAGCCGACATCCCATCATCCCGGTTTCGATCAAGGAGCAGACGCCCCTGAATAAGGGACGAATGCCGCCCGCCCTTGGAAAGCGGGACTGCGGGACCACAAGCCGCGCGCCCATCCCCTCGGGTTGACGGGTGCACGCGCGAACGCGTCCTGGCGGAACAGCGTAACCCGACGCACATCCGTACCGAAACAAGGTGCACAATATTTTCTCGTCTAATCATTCCAATTCATCCTATCTCTTTTGAGATTGTTCATCTGTAGATGACTGATCACAATTGGCTACCCTGAGTGAGGGTAATTGAACCTCAATGGGTAAGACTGCTTCTGTTCCATATACCAATGAATATGGCGTTGACCACGTTGCAGTGCGAGTGGTGGTCCAATAAGCCCAAAAATCATGAAAGAGTTTATCAGGTCATTATTTCTTATCTTTATCCACCATATTTTGTAGTATATTTGAAAGAGTCTTGTTGAAGGATTCTATTTGGACATTGGATGCTGCATGATACCAAGATGAATGGTTGTATTTGATGTTGTATTCTTGATAAAGCATCCTTACATTGGATGAATAGAAGTTGGTTCCATTGTCAGTCAATATGGTATGAGGGACACCAAATCTTGTAATGATGTTAGACTTTATAAAGCTAAAAATGCATTTATAACTAACTTCTTTGAGAGGTATTTCCTCTGACCGTTTGGAAAATAAGTCAGCAGTAGTAAGAATATACATAAACTTCTTGGATGTAGCTGAAGAGTAAGGTCCTACTACATCTATTCCCCATGTGGAAAATGGCCATGAGTATTTAGCTGTATGAAGAAACCCTCGGGGTTGATGAATGAAGATGGCATGTACTTCGAAAGAATGACAGTAATTTTTGAAATCAACACAATCTTGTATCATTGAAGGCCAAAAGAATCCAAGCCTTCAAATTTGATCAGATAGTCTATGTCCAGACTGGTCGGCACCATAGACTCATGCATGCACTTCTTTCAGGACATCCATTGTCTCTTCACTGTCAATGCATCTAGAGAGAATTCCATCAAAACATCTTTTGTGGAGAAATTTTTCTAGGTCATCTGGGCTATCATAAAGAGTAAAATTGACCACACATTGCCGGAGTTTTTCTTTCCCGTCTCTATCATGTTGAAGTATTCCATTTTGAAGGTATTCCCTGATAGGTGTCATCCATCCTGTAGTAGGACCATATGGTTCAGAAATAGGACTAATTTCATTGATTTTCTCTATTCTGGTTTGAACATAAGGTGAAATTATATGACGGTGGGTAACACTGATGATTGTCTCATCCCGATTTGGATCTGCCAAAGCTGTGGCTATATTAGCCAGCGCATCAGCTTGGGAATTTTGTGATCTCAGGATATAAAAAAATGTCAGTTATGAAGGAAATTCTGCCATTAAATCTCTAACATAATCATACAAAGGGATTAGTTCATCTTTTTAGATTGCATAATCCCCATTGACTTGTTTGATTACCAGGTCTGAATAATCTTTCACCTTTAAGTGATTAACCTGTGCTTGAAGCGCCAACTCTAATCTTGCAATGAGATCTTGATATTATACTTCATTATTTGTACCTCCTCCAAACAATGAGAAGGAATAATGTAGCACTACCTTTCCCTGGGAAATAAGCACAATTCCAAACCCAACTTTGTTGAATTTAGGTTCTTCCATTTTCTTCCCTGTTGGAATTCTGGAAGAACCATCAAAGTACATTTTCCATGTTTGAAGATTATCTTGAATAGAAAAGACTTCCACATCAGGAAGTTCAGTATCTGAAGCTGAATCTTCCACTAAAGGGTGTTCAACAAAGAAATCAGCCAGAGCATGACCTTTTATTTCCTTTTGAGACACATACTAGATATCAAATTACTGAAAAATAACTGCCCACCTTTCTAGACATTCTGTAAGCATTGGATGACTAAGGATGAATTTGAGTGGGTTATTGAGAGATACCAATTGAACCTCATGATGTTGTAGGTCGTGTGTCAATTTTTGAACAAAAATGATTAATGATAGGTAGTAGTTCTCAATATTTTAATATTAGGTTTCTGCTTCAAGCATAGTCTGACTGAGATAGTAGAGGTTGTTTTCATTCCCAGCATCATTCTTCTGGGCAAGGAAGGCACCCAATGATCTCTCTAAAGCTGTCACATAATGAATCAATGTCCATTCTTCAATAAGTGGCATTAATATCAGTGGACTCAAGAGATATTTCTTGATAATATCAAATGCCTCTTGACATTCTTCATTCCACTGGTAAGTGACTCCCTTCTTCATCAATTTGTTGAAGGGTAAACTTTTTCCTGCCAGATTGGTGATGAAACGCCAAATATAAGCTATGTTTCCTTGAATTACTCTCATTTATTTCAAATTCCAAGGAGGTGATATACCAAGGATTGACTTTTTCTTCTTAGGATCGACTTCGATGCCACAATGGCATACAACAAAGCCAAGAAATGTTCCCGAGGTTACCCTAAAAGAACATTTCAAGGGGTTCCTCTTCAAATTATGTTGTCGAAGTTTGTGGAATATGACTTCTAAATCATCCAAGTGATTAGAATGTTGTTTGGATATAACCACCAAATATTAAATATAACATTCAATGAATTTCACTAAAAAGGGTTTGAAGATACGATGCATGACACGTTGATATGTTGCGCCTGCATTCTTCAGGCCGAAGGGCATTGCCCGAAAGCAAAACACACCCTGAGGGGATTTGAAGGCTATAGATTCTTCATCTTCCAGAGCCATTCATATTTAATTATACCCAAGAATATCCATCCATGAAATAAAGTGCTTCATATACTGCTATTTCATCAATCAAGAGTTCAATAATCAAAACTGGAAAATCAACCTTAGGTCAATGCTGATTAAGATCTCTGAATTCAATGCAAACTCTAATTTGCCCATTCTTCTTTTTCACTGCGGAAATATTAGCCAACAATTTGGGATATTGAAATTCTCTGATGATGTTAGATTTTATAAGATTATCCACTTCAACTTCGATTTTGGAAGCATAAGTTGGGTGTGTTCTTCTTGTGGCTTGCTTTAATCCTCGATGTTCTTCAGAAAAACCCAAATTATGAGTGGCAACACCGGGATCAAGCCTGGAATTTATGTATAGTTCCAAGAAAATATACCTCGATTTTTATTTAATAATGAAATATACATTTCACGCTCTTCAAGAGTCATGGATGAACTAATTAAAGTGGGGTGTGGATCTTCTTTTGTACTCAGACATATTTCTTTGAGTTCATCCATAGTGGTAGAGATACCCTCTTCAAATTCTTGAGTAGAATCCCTGAGATCATCCTCTTCTTCTTCATCATGTGTTACTTCTTTGGTTTCTACTTTCATAGTAGATGACGAAGCCAAATTTCCAAGATCATGAGAAATGTTAAAATTTGAACATCTTGAAGAAGAGGCTTCCATTTCGACCCAATTCATGATGAAGGGTCTTCCTTGGGTAATCAAGAGGAGATGATGGATTGGGAATCAACATTATCGTTCACCTCTGATATTGCTATAACTTCTTCTGGAATGGTTGGCAAAGTATAGACTTGCTGGATTTCAGAAGATGAAATGAAGACATCTCCATTTTAGCTTTCATCATTGCTTGGTGAATCACCAATTTCTCCCATGCTGTCTGGCTTGATTTCCATAATTGACATTATGGAAGCTTCCATAAGAGTATTCATATTTAGGTATATCCTATCAATTTGACTGATAGACAACACATAATCTGTACTCACATGTTTTAATGGGTTTACTGGAATCATTTCCAAACCATATGGAGCATTAAACTTGGTAACCTCCCTTATTGTGGATTTCTCCCTAACCTTCATGTGATAGAATTCTGCCTCAATGTATTGAGATTCACATGTTTTGAGGGTGGATTTATAACCATACAATGTTCCAATTTGACAGTCAAAACAATATTTGAGACATTGATGGTATGATGTAGGGATAGATGCATGTTGAGGTAGCCAAGGTCTTCCAAGAAAAACATTGAAGGTTGTATCGTGATCAACAACCATGAAATATAAATTGGGTACAAGGTCTACAAACTGAGTTCTGAGTGTAATCTTGCCCAGTGGTTCTTGTTCATTTTTATCATATCCTTGCAACATCATAGTAGAAGGAGATAAATCATATTCTGTGAGGCCCAATCGATGAAGTGTATGAATGGCGATGAGGTTGAATCCTGAACCATTATCAATGAATGCTCTTCGGATGTCCAAACCATTGACCATTCCAGATAAATACAAATATCTGATATGTCCATGTACGACATCATATTCTTCTTCATCTATAAAAGATATCACTACATGGAATTCTGTAGGATTATTCTCTACATGATAGAATTCATCCGCAACAATTTCAGTTTCGAACTCTTGAGGACTTGACAAAGCCTTAATGAGTGCCTCCCTAAGATCCTTGGAAAGATTCAAGGCATCCAGAATTGATAACTTGGCTGGTAAGTGGGCCAAATGTTTCAAGACATCATATTTTTTATACAAAGGTCTTCGTTTTCAAACAAGAATATGTGGTTTTGCAGGTGCCTTAGAGGTTGATGCTTTAAAAGTAGATGCTTCTTGTATCGGGGTAGGAGTTGAAAATACTCAGGGATTTTGAAGAATAGACTGAATATGACTTTTTACTTGCTGAGAGGAAGAAGGTGGAACCTCTAACTGATCCTCCAAAATAACTGTACCAGGACTGAATTTACTATTTGTGGAAGAATTTTCTTCTTCTTGTTGGGCCCGTTGAAGGGATCTGCCACGAGTTTCTGCTTCATACACAGTTCTAGTAGGGGTAAAGTTGAAATAGTGGTTTCTGGGATATCCACATCATCCTATGTATCCCATAACTCTGGAACTCCCTCTATTTCATCTATTTGCTTCAGGGAACTCAGGCTCATCATGATCAAATCTATGGCTGGCATAAGGATCTATTAAATGAATCAAGTTAACCAAACCAAAGATTAACTCTTCATCTGATGAAGATTCTTCCTGATTAGCCCATTTAGGCTATACCGTTTGGCGGGGTGGTTCCCATGACTTTGAAGTAGATGGAATAAAATATTCTAGAGTCAATAAAAACTTGGGCTTTGACATGATCTCATCTTCTTCTTGATTGTTCATCTTTCTTTGAATTATGTCGTTTCTTTGAGGATTTTCTCTCTAATGAAGAGTTTTTTCAGTGGAATTAATAGCGTAAGACACAATTAGTTTCTACAATTACGTTCGAAAAATGTCATGAGTTCAGTTGATCGTTCTTATAACCATCCAATCATCATATTTCTGCGCATTTTTCTTTTTGACTTATTGACACCCGCCTTCTTCCTCAGGATTTGTAGCAGTAACACATGCTACTTGAGCTGAAGAACCTTTCAATTTGACTTGTCCTGAGTTCGCCATATTTCACAGGAGGTCTTTGAAGACAAAAAAAATCTTGAATGGGATTCCCCAACATCTGATGAAATGGAAAATAATTAGAATGGTCTTCATCTCCTTCCTTGTTCGGCCTTTTAGGCCTTGGCAATTGAACCAAATTATTTTCCAAAGATGAAATGAAGTAACCAAGAACTTGTTCATTTTGGAAAGTGTAAAATTTGCTCTTTAGATCCTCAAATTGTTTTAGTCTTTGATCTATTTGAGCATCTTGATGAAATAGCCTCTGTTGTTGACGCTCATGAGGTAGAGCCCTTCGAGAAGATGAAGGCATTGAAGTAGAAGCAGGTACATGTGCTTTTTTAAGCATAAATATAGTAGTCTCTGCCTTACCCATTATCCTTCCTAGAGTTGATGGAATTACACGAGCTTTATCCTTAGTCTTTATAAGAGAGTATTCAATCTGTTGAGCAATTTAAATAAAGTCTCAAAACCATCCTATGTATTTCATAGGGATCAACGACGTGCATATTTCATCACACATATTTGCCACCCAAATTGGCAACAACTCTTCTTGAGGGAGTGCTAAACTCAGAAAATATGTTAATCCCTTCCAACGAGCAATGAAATTTGAAACCCTTTCATTCTCATATTTCATACAATTTTTAAGATAAAAAACTGTTGTCTTTGGAAATGTTGAGATGAATTGATGAATGAATTGTTAACAAAGATCCTCCCACCCGGTAATTGAACGAGATTGCAAGCTTGTATACCAGACAAAAGTTGGCCCTTGTAATGATTGTTCGAAACACCTAAGCTTCTCTGCATATTGTTGCTGAGGTGTTCCCATCATAGGATCGCAAAGAGAAACAAAATGTGTTAAGTGTTGCTCTAGGTCTCCCGAACCATTAATGATTGGTAATGTGGTACTTGAAAAATTTGTTGGGGGAGGAATTACGTCTACCCATTCAGGGTAAGATCTCTTCTCTGGTTGAACCAGTGCATGCTTTTTTACTATTACTTTCAACCAAGATATTAATGACTCAATGGTAGTCATTAAATTTTGAGAAACATTTAGTTCAGATTGGACCTGTGAAGGTGCAATAACTGGAGTTTGGATAAGTGTTGTGATCAGGAATGCCACTGATGGTAGTATTGATGGTTGTTATTGCATATAACCCATAGGATTAGACTTGTGAGGCTATACTGGTAAAGGAGGATATTATTGATCCATCTCAGTAGCCTCAACAAATTCCATTGACTGACTGACTCCAGCACGCTTAGGAAGAAGACTAAATCTAAGTAGTTCTTCTTTAAACCTCCTTAATTCCTTCATTTATGCCTCTTATTGTGTGAATATTTTCTCTAGTGAGGGTGATTGGCCTTCTCTATAGGAAGATTATGTATCCTGATTCTTCCCTTTCCCATTGTTGGACGCCATTCAAAGAGGGAAGAGTTGGTTACTGGAAGGAATACCTAAATTATGGGTAAGCCTTTGATTCCGGGTATGCACACCTTCTTCATTTTCCTTTGTTTGCACAACCACTGGAGAAAGAACTTCCTTAACTGATCCTTCTAAATGAGCCTCATTTCATGTAGGATCAGCAACAATGGCATTGATGACATTTATTGATGCGTAATGCATTGGATCTCTTCTATCGGCATTTCTGCAATATTATCTTCTTCCATATCCCCGATTAGACACTGCCTTCTGTTGAGTTGATCTCTCAGGGGATTCTTAACGAACTGTAATTTGGAGGGACTATCATGATAATTCGGCTCTTTGTTTCTCTTGGGGCTTCTTACCTAATTGGGAGAAGACTAACTTTCTCTGAGGAAGAGATTGAGAATTTGAAAAAGTCCCCAGTCCGGTGGACTGGGGCTGTTCTTGTTGTTTCTGCTCAACTCCTCGAATCCTATTTGTTGATTCTGAGGGTTGAGCCAACCGAGTCCCCAGTACGGCAATCCGGTGTGTCTCTTGAGCTACTACATTTGACACTTTATTAAAATCTCTCTTGATCTTGATGACTTTAGTCAAGAAATTGGCTGGATGCATTAACCTACATCTATTCAAATCACCTGGTTCAAATGACTCTTGGATGATTTCTGACACTCCTGTCACTTGATGATGTGCACGCTCTAAATGAGATGCCTTCTTGATGTTAAATATTTCCTAATGAAAAATTAATTCGACAACTTGTTCTCTGTATTTATAATTTTGAGAAGAACTAGTTACGGCATGTTCTTGAGCAAGCCTTTAATTCCAAAAAACGAATTGGTTATGGCCAGTCATGGGAAATAACATTGCATGAGAACACTTTCGGCAGGCTTTGTTGACTGTAGAGTATAGTGAAATGCAATTCTCTATGAAAACCCCATCCCCTAATATTAATAATAGATGTGGAATTTGAAATTAACTGGCAAAAACTTCTTAGTGCACTAATGCATGAACGCTGAAGGGCTCTCTATTGCTTTTCATCCTTCGGAAATCGATAAATTGAGAAAGAAGCCAAATCAATTTGGCATTGTAACCCTTCTATTATCTTGACATGATTTTGAAATCCATCATAAGATGATATTTTCTTATTCAATTGACAAAGTGTTTTCCAAGTGTTGAGATGAATATCATGAATACAATAATCCATCAACATTTCTGGAATGTCATTCTGAGAGTCAGCCAAAGGCCAAAACATGACTATTACTTCAACATTCATCAGTTGTTTTCTCATATTTAGTACTTACTATTTATCATTCAATGAAGATTCTTCTACCTGATTAGACCAAAGCCGGTGCTTCTTTGATACTTCTTCAGATTCAACAATATTTGTACAGAATTATTTTACAATATTGGATGATTCATGACTTAGGGGTGTTTTGGAGAATGACCAACACCCCAGGCTATCTTCTGGTTGAGAAAGTATTTCAACTACTAGCGGTAAAGAATCAGACATGATTGGATTCACATTTTCAAGTGCCTCAAGATAAGAGGGCTTCTTCAACACTACATTGTCTATTGGAGAATTTTCTATGCAATGTGAATTACTACTGCGGAGAGGACTTTCACAGCTAAATTAATCATCATATGGAGGACCACCATGGTGGGTTACAGAAAAAGATGAAAACTTTTTCTCCTTAGTCTTCTCTCCACACAGAGGGTTATCGTGGATCTCATCTGAAGATGATACTTCGAGATTGATCGAATTGTCAGAAAGCAAGCCTTCACGAGGAAGTGACTAATGCAGTCCTTTGGAATTAATGTTTCCACTATTGGGAAATGAGAGAGTAGAATCTTGAGTTGCAACAGATAATTGTCTGAGTGCATCAAGAACTCCACCATCGAGTAAGGCCTTATTACATATTGGCCCTTGATTTCTGGACTGTGCTGGATGGGTCTTTTTCATAGACTTCTTCTTACTCACTTTGGGAACCACTTGTTGATGAAAGTGGTTTTTATGGGCAGGTTTATGTGCTTGCTCAAGAGAAATATTCAGGTTAGGCTGATTATATCCACTCAAATCAGGTGTATGTGCCTGACTTGGTTGTCCGTATGATTTGGGGGAGTATTCCCCACAACCCTCTTGGACTGAAACTGAGGTGTGTATCTCTTCCAGAGTGAACTGTTGACGTGTCACTCCACTGGTAGGGATAGATTTTCATTTCTTTCCCTGTAATTCTACTAAAGAGGTTATAATATCCTGGAAGGCATCCAAAATATGAGCAAGGATTTGATTATACTCCTTCACCATTGTTAGAATGTGATTGGTGACTTCAGCTACCACAATGAGAATATATGTTCAGTCCGTTCTTGGAGTAGGTGCGTGTTCATGCTCATATCCTCATTTTCCTATTAGTGACTTCTGACTGTACTTATGTATGGGGGCAGAGAGTTGAGTCTACCTCCTATTTTTCATTGGGGCTTTCCAATTGACTTCTCCGGGTGCAACCAAATGGGACTGTTGGTTGGCTTGATCAATACTAGTAGGTGTATGTGCCTGCTGATTTCACTCCACCGAATGTGGTTGATGAACTTCCTTCCATACTGGAAGATGAGACTAATGGCAGGATTGATGAGTGTAAACAGGTGTATGTGCCTGTTTACCAGTTGTCAACACATTGGGTTGGCGGGCCTCATCCTATGTAGTCAGACAAGCTTGCTGACTAGCTGATGATTTATAAACAGGTGTATATGCCTGACTATAATACTCCACTAGAATTTCTTGGAGGGATTGACGTGTTATTGACAGACGAGTTTTTTGGGATGTAACATCAGGACGGACGGGTGTATATGCCCGCTCTTTTCTTACCACCAAGATAGGGTGGTGTACTTCTCTGGAAATGGAATGAATACGAACCTACTCATTGTTGACCGGTTGTCGCCTCTGGTGGTTCGTCTTGCTTTCTCGGGTTTGAGGAACCTGAGCCGAATGCCTAGAGACGACACCCTCATCATGTTGAGGGTGCACTGCTGCATGAGTCTGGCGGTGATTGTTGATGGGATCCCTCTGGAAGGGCTCCTATCTCTTTGAATTAAGGCCTCGAGTGACCTTCTCATTATCCTCCTCATAATATGGGAGGGACTGGTTGTTGCGTTCTGGGGATAACGACCCGAAACGGTTGGAGACTGTGGTTGACACCACATGCTTCTTGATCACTGGTCTTCGCTTTCCAGACGATCAGGGTGAATTATTGACATGGAGAGATTTTCGAGCAGCCTCCAGAGTCGGAATCGTACCATGTCGATGATATTCTTTAACCAGTGCATTTGATACCTAGCATTGAAGATTCTGAGTAGGTGATGTCGTCCTTAGAGTAGACGATGATCCAGTAGGACTAGTAGTAGAGGTATTAACATCAGAGGCATTCAAAGGTGTGAACTTAAGAGAAGCCATTTCTGTAACGCAGAAGATCTTGAAAAAGAGTGACTATTTGATATAATAGACATAATCAAGATAAGTTCATCCACTACATAATTTGGATGAGCACATATGTTATTGATTGTTTTGTTGGCCCTCTCATTGAGTTTAATTAGGGGGCTAACAAATAAGTAAAACATCATTTTAACTTGGTTAAGGATTCTCATCGGGATCACCATTTTTTTCCTCTAGAAATGGGGAACACCTTGTTTGTTTAAGGTGAAAACATTCCAATCGGTTTCTAACTAGTTTATTTGTAGAAACGGAAACATCCATTAATTCTATATCCATTTGGACCTACTTTCCAAAGTTAGGTGATCATTATATGTGGACCGATGAGTCTTAAGAATTTTATTTGGTCGAGAGGATGGGAGGTCGGACTCATCACACCTTATTGGGGGGAATTTTTGGCTACTCTGGGACTCTATTTTAAGATTTAAGTTATGTTCATGAATAATTATTACACTACCAAGTTTGAAAATGATCTTTCCTTAATATTTGATAATCAATGATTGATATGTATGAGATTTAAGGAATCATTTATATGTATTTGAGCTTCTTTATCAATAGAGAATCATCTATATTAGTTAGAGATTCTTAGTCAATGGTATCCTTCAATACATTATATAAAGATCTCTTGGTCATTGTGATAGCCATACAGGTTTTATAGCCACTCAGTGGGGAACTTGAAGTTTATTGTCATTCAGAAGGACATGGATTATTTCAGAGTTGGGATCGTACCTAAAGATGGGATACCTACATATCATTGTTAGAAAAGGAATCAGAACCCATGTAGTTCAAGAATTATGATATAGTTTAACATCATATTGGATGGAATAGAATTAATGGGTGATGGGCTTGAACCTCAGAACGGCTTCATACGTACTCTAATTTTAAGGTAGAGATAAAATTCCATGTAGTTTAGTTTGGTATTGCAGGGCTTACGTATGATTAACTACCCAAATAGATGTTTCGTGGTTACTTTTATACTCTAAGCTCAGGTTAGTCATGCTCAGTGTGAGAAACAAGAGGTATCAGTAAACCTGACAATTTGTGCCATGAAAGATGGGGTCACAAGGAATGATATGGGAATTATGTATGTATGATTGCCCAAATAGATAAATATCCGGACTTACTTTAGAGAAGAAGCTCTTGAACAAGGTCCATAATGGTATATGAGCTTTATTGAGATTTGGATACTCTAACTTGGGGCTTACTGTTGAGGAGGATTCCCAAATTAGGAGGGAACTTGTGATTGGGTTTTATTCCTGAGAAGGAAACCCAAATCAAAAGAAGTTAAGACTGGTTAAGATAAATTATGATTGGGACTTACTCCTGAGAAGGATTTTCAAAATTAGGGGAATTTGAAGATTGGGCTTCTAAAGAGGATGCCCATATTTGGGAACATGGGGCTTACTCCTATGGAGGATTCCCATGAATAGGATACTTGTGGCTTACTCCTAAAGAGGATACCCATTAAATCTTCTCATCTTAAAGAATGAGGTTGAATGAATGAAATCTATAAACATAGTGACATAAAGATATGTGAATCACTAGGTTTTGAGATATGTTCCACATAATTCATTTCAGATAAGGAAGCCAACCAAGGAATCATTCCATAAATGGATTTGAAGAGGATTATGAAGGCTAAATCTTGAAGAGGAGAGGTGTATTTGAAGAAAATAGATGAATGGACAAGAAGGGACCCCAAAAGAAGGTAGGAATGGCGGTCTTGTTTGGGTGTGTAGGTCATAGTCATGCAGGTATACCTATGTGAAACAGGTACACCTGCAAGACGGTCAACCCATAGGGTAATACGTGGGGCGAGGCTTGGCTCAAGCCCTTAGTATTATCACTAAAGACCATTAAATGAGTGGTGCGCAAGTTCTATTGAAGGGATAAGGCGGCGGGCATGTTTCTTCAATTCCCTAAAGGGTTAGACACTTTGGCATGCATGTGTTGATGAATTTCAACACTTAGTCCTTGTTCTCCCTCTTTAAATCTTCCGTTCTAGGTAAGAAATTATCTTAGAAGTGTTCGGAAGGCTTTGAGAAGAGTCTAGGGTGCCCAGAGCTCAACACTGAGTTTCTGGATTTTTCCTCTTCTAAATGGGGGGCCCACAAGGGGTATTTATAGGCCTTTAAAGACCTTGGGAGAAAATAACTTAGGGTGCACAAGTCACCCGTGCAACCAATATGAGGCCTCAAAGTATACTTGCATGGCCATGATAAAACTTGCGTGACCCAAGTGTAAAATAATCCATATTCATGCCTTTGTCAATTTTTGATGTTTCTTCAAAGGATGAATGTCTTTGTGTTAAGGTATTTAACTTGTTTAGTAGTTAGATTCTTTGACAGAAAGGAGCGTCAACAATTCTATATTTTCTTTAACCAATTTTTTTTTGATCATCGCGACTCATGATGTTCCTTCATCATGAAGAAAAATGAGTTAACATAATAGAGGTGATATTTTATATAATACACTTTATAATAAAGAGAAGGCGACTATAGCCTAATATCATTTAGATAGAGAGGCTCATCAATGGTCATAATTGATTAAGAACACCAATACAAAGGATGAAACTGAAGAGATGGAGTGAGAATACATAAATAATATATTTATGATCAAGTATTTACTTATAACTATTCACAAAATGATGGAGAGATAAATAATAATATATAATGTTAAAGGAAGGTGAATCTTTCCAAGATTACAAAGAATATTTTCAAAGGATTTCAAGGTATTCCCCACATTTTGGTATCAATAATGATTGATATTGATATAGATATTTATGGTTTAAAACCTCATAGTGAAAGGATCTAAAAATTTAGTAAATATAGAGTTACTAAGATGTTTTAATAATGTGTTCTAAATGTTGATATGGATTTTGGAAAATGGACCCATGGATATGGAGATCTGAAATGTAATAAGAAGTATCAAGCAGGAATATCTGACAAAAAATGATGAAATAAATATCAACCACTAAGATGGAAAAAATTCAGGAATAATCATAATGCAAAATTTCTAAAAAGGATAAAGAAATTATATAAGTGTGTGAGATAAGGTCACTACAGTCATGAATGTAAAAGAGACATGAAGAAGCTAGCCTATTAGGTATAGGAAAGAAATGAACCTCCCTTAGTTCAATGCTTCAATTGTAGGGAGAAAGGGAATGATGCAAGATATGGAAATAAACCACTAGTCTTTGAGTATAATCATTGTGATAACACACAAATCCAAGGGATCAAGGGAACACTTATGACATCAGTAAAGATTAAATAGTTCAAGATAATGATGTCATATACTGTACACATCCTATTCAGTCAAGAATGAACAAATTATCATTTGATTATGGTTCTACACATTCATTTATATCCAGATAGTTTTATAAAACTATTGAATCAAATCCGTGATACCTTAAAGTAGAGATATCCATAAAAATAACCTATGGGGTGATTAGTGCAGCCCAAATGTTGGTCTCTTCTCTGTTTGGAATATGTGAGAATATTCTTCCATAAAATCTCTAGACACTTCATTTAGTAGAATTCAATTCTATATTAGGAATGGATTAGATTTAATTATATATAGAACACAACAACTATTGAGAATTGAAAAAATACATTCAAATTTTAACCATTCCTTACACATCTAAAAATTAAAGTAAGAACATGGATATCCTTTTCAAAAAACCTAAAATGTGTCAGTTTGATTCCCTATGAAGAATAATATGTTGCTCAAATGGTTGTTTCAATGGAAGGTATAAACCTAGGAGAAATTTACATTGTGAGGGAATACAATGATTTGTTTCCTAAAGAGTTACACGGTGTTAACCTATATCATGAGGTGGAGTTACCAAAATAACTCATACCTGAATCTAATCCTATCTCAAAATAACACTACATTATGTCCATGATCAAACTAGAAGCGTTAAGGAAGTATCTGCAAGAGAAATTGGACAAATGGTTCATATGTCCTAGTTCATAACCTTGGGTTGAACCAGTTCTCTTCATTAATAAATAGTATTTGTCAATGAGATTGTGTATCAATTATTGGGAGCTCAGTAAGATAACCATAAAGAATAAGAATCCTATTCTATGTAATGATGACATGTTTGATCAATTATGAGGAGCTCAATACTTCTCAGAGAAGGATAATCATTCTTAATATCATCAACTGATGTTGAGGAAGGAATATTTTCATAATACTTCTTTCATAAATAAGGTATGGGAAGTACGAGTTTCTAGTATTCTATTTAGTCTTACTAATACCCCTTCATTTTTCATTGATTTTATGAATATAGTCTTTAGACACTACCATGAACTATTTCAGCAGTGTCTGTCGATGATATTCTCATTCAGTTCAAGATAATGGAGGAATATAAAGAAGATATAATTATTGTGGTGGAGACATTAAAGAAGTAGAAATTATATTCCATGTTTAGAAAGTATGAATTTTGGATTAAATAAGTCACATTATTGGGACATGTGATCAAAAGTGATGGAATTTTTTGGAACATTCAAAGACAATGGAAATTGAGGAATGTCATAGAGCTACATGTTTCATGGAAATCTATAGTTTTTTGGAATAGAAATGTAGAAGAAATCATCTGATTGTTATTTCTAATGTTTTTCTAGCTTACTATCTAAGTTGAAAAGAAAAGTGGAAAAGAACTTTTTGAATGAATAATTTGAGGATATCTTTAAGTATATAAAGAAAATGATGTTCTATTTAGTTTTATTCAAATTACAAACAAGCAGTGAATGTTTTTTGATATATAGTGATTCTCAAATTAATGTAATAGGTTGTGGACTAATGTAAATTATTAAATTGATTTCTTACACCTTATAGAAGTTAATGAACACTGAGAAGAACTACCCAACTTGTGATTTGGAGCAAGAAACTGTTATTTTTTCCTTGAAAATATAGTGACACTACATATATAGTGAGAAGTGTGACATATATATCGATAGAAAACTCTAATGTATATATTAAAATTTAAGGAACTCAATGTGAATCAAATAATATGGTTAGGGATAATGAAGGAATAGAATATCTCTATTTATTACCATCTGGAAATGGTGAACAAGGTTGCATATTCTCTTAGAAAAAATATGCTTGCTACTCTATCTATGAGGAATATTGATAAATATATTATATTTATAGATATTCAAAGTATATGTTTAGAAATAATAATTGAATGGAATAAATCCTACCTTTTCAAAATAATTTCCCAACAATATATCCATGATATGATTAATTATTCACTAAGGTATGATATAGAGTTACTAAAGAAGGTGAATGCTGTAAAGGAAAGAAATCTACATGACTTCAACATCGATGATGATGGTGTGGTTCAATTTGGAATGAGGTTTTGTATACCTTCATCACCAGATATAATGAAAGAGAAAGTGGTTAATGAACATAACTATCCTTTCTCCACTCACCATGGAATTACCAAGATGTACCGTGATATTCAAGAAAAATTTATGTGGGACAACATGAGTAAGGAGATTACATAGTAAATCTCATGTTTCTTGATATGTAATCATGTTAATGTATAATGAAAAAATTCCAAATTGATGATGAGGCCATTTAATATACCCATGTGATAATGGGTGAATTCCACTATGGAATTTGACATTGATTCCCCAAAGATATCCAATGTAAGTATTGTGATATGGGTGATATTGGGTTTACTCACCAAGACTACCACCATTATTTATATTCGGTAAAATTTATCACATGAAAAACTGGCCAAGATATATGTAAAAGATCTTGGTGAAGATTCATGGGGTACCAATTTAAATCCCTTCTAATCGTGATAAAGGTTGACATTAAAATTTTAGAAAGAATATTCCACATGATTTTAGTACTAAATTAAATTTTAGCATGGATTACCACCACTAAACGGATGGAAAACATGAATAAACTATTTAAATGCTTGAGTAAATGATTAGAGACTTTTTAATGGAGTTTTATGGTGGATGGGGTCATCCTATCCAATTAGTTTAGTTCTCATAAAAAAAATTCTGTACATGTATTCATAAGGCTCCATATGATGCTCTATATGGAAAGTCTAACATGGTGGGATGAAGATAACACATGAATGCTATATAGACCTAATATTTTGAAAGATATGTCGTACAAGGATCAACCCTTATAATAAAAAATAAACACTGATCCATGTTAGAAAAATTGTTGTCCTTACAATCATTTAAGGGACATGTATATTGATGTCGGAGACAATTTCAGCCTTCAAATATCACCATGTAAAATATTTGTATTGTTTAGAACGAAATGGATGATTAGGCCAAGGTAAATTATCCCTTATGAGATCCTTAATCACATAAATGACGTGGACTATTATCTTGAACTTCCACCATATATGAATCAAGTTCATGACATTTTCAACATATCTCTCTATTTTATGTTCATACATAACCCCTCACATGTACTAAATCAGTTGGTGGAACAACTGGAGAATGAACCCTTATATGAAGAGTAACTAGTAAAGATCTTGGACCATAGATAGAAAGTCCTAGGAAATAAAGCAACTAAACTTGTGAATGTTTTTTGGAGGAATAATAATAATGAAGAAGCGATATGGGATCCGAAAGAAGAAATAATGAAGAATTACCCTATCATTATTATTCCTTAGTTTGAAAAATGTAATTTTGAGTTGGAAATTTAAAAAGGGGGGAATAATATAATGCCCCAAACATTTATCTATATATTTTTTCCATTCTTTTAATTATGTTATATGATTTAAAGAACACAAATATCATATAAATCCTTATAGAATAATAATTTTTAAAAATGAATAATTAAATAAATGATATTTACAGAATGTAAGGAACCTATAATGATGGAATAAAAACATGAACGTTGGAATGGTAACATGACCATTAGGAATACTATTCTAGAATATAAAATAGAAAAATTACCATTGAAAGTATAAAAAATTCGGCATTTTATAAAAGAAAATATTATATATTTATATCAAATTAAATGTTAATAAATGTGTTAAAAATGAAAACCGTACTGTTTCTATTCTTTATGAAATGTAAATGTTTATTTAAAATTTTATAATTAATATAACTTTTTTTAAAAACATTTTCATAAAATATATTCATAAATTAATATTATTTTCTTTATAAACATAATGTGATTTTATGATACATTAATAAAATTTTCAATGTATTTTAAAATTGATTATAATATTAAAATCAGTATTTTTTAAATAAATTATAATTTTATTTAAAATTAAATTAAATATTTTTAGAAAATTATTTTCATAAAATTGTGTCCATTTTTTATCTCTACAGTTTTTAAAATGGTTTAAGTGAATTATTGGGTTTTGAGAAAATAGATGATTATTTCTGAATTGTGAAATACTGTAACTTATGGTATTTAACATTTTATGTTTAATAAATGATTTTTGAGTCATTTATAATATAAGAACCATAATATATAACTGCCCTTAATTATTTTAAATATGTAGTTATAAGGAACAATAGTATTTGTAGTCTTGATCCCAAATAATAAAATAATTAATATAATAATAAAAAATCCACCTCTCCTCCCACTATAAATACCACCCCTCACCACCTATTCTCCTCATACCTTCCATGAATTATATCATGTGTCAATTAGGAAATATTCCCTTAAAAAAATACCTCCCCATGTCCCAGATCAGAAGGTCTAACAAAATACCAATCCCGGGTTCCATAATGAGGTTCTCAAAGAGAATAATTTCAAGAGGCAAAATCATGTTTTGTTGCCTTTTAATTTTATTCATTTTCTTATTCTATCATAAAACCACTTATACAAATAGTCATGATAACTATAGTATAATATATATACTTTAATTTAATTTTTTAATGTTATATACATTAATTTATTCTAAAACATATTTCATATTCTATGATGTGTTGATTTTCTACCTTTGTAGATAACAGGTTTTGATTTTCAATTATCACCTTCATAGTTGGTCATAATACCATTATTATGCTTAAAATAGATTTTAATATTAATATTATAATTTATTTTAATCATATGGAAGTAATTTATTTACATAATATTTACTAAGATATAATTATTTTTTGATGGATGTGTAAACCTCCAAAATAAAATAATTATTTTCCATTCCCATTTTATCTAACAAGTCATAATAATATAAAAAATAATATATAAGACCATCTAATATTTTGAACTTTCCTTAATTACATAAAATTTCAACTGTAGTTAATTATTCTAATTTTTCATGAACATCCATACTTCTGTATAAGTGAATAGATCTTGAAAACCAAGAAACCGAACACTCCTGAAATGACGAAATTGTACTCTATAACTCATCAATGTGGCTACAAATAAACTTAATAAAATTATAATAGATTACATACATTTAGAATAGTATATTTATTTAGTAAATAATTAATATAATTTTTTTATCCAGTATATTAATGTTAAGAATCCAATATAACATAATTTTAGGTGATTCTTGAGTTAAACACCTTTCCTTTGGTTATTCCTCTTTCATTACATATTTTGTGGGGATATTCAATTATTATTCCTCAAATATAATTTAACTTTACATAACAATTTTTGGAATATACATGTTTGAAATATGAATTTATAATAGATAAGAATATTATATAAAAAACTCTTCTTTACAAAACACATTTTAAATCATCTTTAGTTGTTTCTTATATTCTCAAAAATGATAAACCATAAAACAAATATTTTTCCCCATTCATTTAGGAACCAACTTTTTATTCATGATTGATGAAATAATTTTGAACCTAATTCCATTATATAGTATACATCAAGACATTGATTGATATACGTTCTATGTGGCATGCTTGATTGGGTAAATGTTATGATGCAATATGGTTGACTATAATTATACAGTGCTCTGATGCATTAAGAAATGTGATGTATCTCATGCGATAAAGTGAAATATGCATGAACAAGATTATAGATTTTTTTCGCAAGGATGATGTTTTGATTATGATAATGTGTTATATTTGAACATCATATTAGATTTCTTCACAACTATTTGTTGTATTTTGACCACTAAGATATCATGCATCATATTTATGAATTTAAATATTCAAGGCCTTTATCAGCAACTTCATATCTTGATTATGAAGATGATACTTTTTAAAGTTATGATGATAATTATTTTTCACATCCATGATATATTGATTGATGTTACTTATTTATCCTTTTACTGGGATTTTACGTCACCCTATTCATTAAGGTATATCCTTAGGTGATTATTTCTATAAAGGAGAATGTGAGTTTTTAAAGGTAAAGGTGGTGGATTTGAAAATCATTTTTATGTTTTATTAGGTTAAAATTATATTTTTTTCTTAAGTTTCCCATGATACTAACCCCTTAGATACACAATTTTTAATTCTGTGATATTTTTTATCTTTAAAATGTTCTAATAACCATTTATGAAAAGCAAGGTGGCTATAGATATAATATCCCCACCATACAATTGCAAACCACCACTAATAGTCAGTAGCCTATGGAATATGAGGAAGAAATATAAACTCAAGGTGGCTCTGAAGACATTTTATATATTATTTAAATAGACATGGGATTATACAATTTTATATTTTTATTGAATTCCTTGCATATTTCGTGGAACTTATTGTGTACATATACAAGGAAGTTATACAAAGATCTAATTATTTATAAATTTAGATTACATAAAAAAAATTAATTTAATTATTAACTAAATATATGTTTATAAACACTAAAAATCTTTATTTCATATTTATTAAATAATTTTTACATAAAAATTTATGTGTATAACATTCATTAATAATTCATTTCTTAATCATTTTAACAATATTGTTATAGGTAGTGAAATAGACCAAATCAAATACATGTAATAATTATTGAATGAGTAAGAAAGAATTATTGAATAATGTTTATATAACTTTTATATAGGGGAATTAGTTTCATAAATATTATATAAATTTGAAAAATTCATTTTACGAACTCTCTATGTAGGGATATAATTTAATATAAAATACAACATCCATGTTGGGGGATTTTTACACATACACATGGGAGACATTTTCATTTTTTTATGTGAGGGAACAAAATTAAATAATTATTATATTTATAAAATAAATATTATTTCATTTATATCATATATATTAATAAAATACATATTTTTTATCCGTCCATTTGATTTGATTTGAAAAATTAAATATGTTGTTAAGGGAGGAGGTAGTTTGAACCTGATAAAGAAAAACATTTTCATTTACCATTAAATTTAAAAGAGGTAAATAATATTTTTTACAACATGAATATAAAATTTAATAATAAAATATATAATTATTTTACTATTTTAGGTGGCCATATAATATTTTTAGGAAGTGTTAGATAACATTAATATAAAACAACTCGGTTAAGTCGATTACTTCATCCTTTTTTTTCTTGTATTGATAGATTCTTAAACCTTATTGGGTTAGTATTATTGTGATAGTAGAATATCTACTTCATTCCAATGGGTTATCGGATGTGATATAGGTAGATCATGGATGGGATAAGGTGCTCAATGTCTGTGGAGATTTGAGGAATGAAGGATTCCATTAAAAGGCGAGGGGGAATGTAACCCAGGTAAATACCCGTATCTTCAAAATTATATAAAGTAATTCTCAATAGAATATTTCTCAAATGGAAATATATTCCAATATAAGATAATTTATGGTTAAAAAATTCATATAATCCAATTTATTAAACTTTTAGTGACATTGGTCTCCTTAACTCATAGTTGCACCATTTACCAGTTTTAACTGTAACAATGGGGTAAAATTTATTTTACCTAGGTAACTAATTTGTATGAATAAAAATTAAATCAGTCATATTTCTAAATTTGAATATGATAAAAAAATATTAAATCCTTTTTATGATATTATAATCATATAGTTTTTAATAATTTCATTTAACATGAATACACAAACTATAATGAAAAACAATTTTGAGAACAAATTCATTTTTAAGCATATAAATGAATTTACAGTAAAATAATGCGTATAAGTAAAGTTCAATGAATTTATTGTTTTTTTATATTATAAAGATATTTTATTAGTTTATAATAATTAAAAAATAAATGGGTTACTTATAATACTAAACTAAATAAAAAATAACCAATTTTATTATTCTTATACAAATAAAATGTAACTTAAATTCAAAATTTCAATCATGGGTTTTCTAATTCAACATAAGAGTTTTAATATTGTTATTTTAATCCTTATATAAATCTTCTATATATCAAAATTTAACATATATATATATATTTAATTTTTATATAATAGTTTTTTATCTAATAATTATCGTATTTGTAAAAATGGAATTTTCTACTATTTAGATAAAAATGAAGTATTTTTCAGAATAATCCAAAAAATATAAAATCATGATAATTTCAACATGATGAATCCATGAATGATTGTAATTTTATCAAACACAAATTTTAAATTTTCTGAAAATATAAATTAATAAAATCATATATAATGTAAAATTTAAATAATGTTTTGAAACAAATTTTTTTAACAATGAATCGTTAAATTAACATTTATTTCAGTTGTGTAATTATTTTTTTAAACATTATTAATATATCATACATTAAAATTAATTTTGAAATTATATTGATATAATAATAATAATATTTAAATAATTATAATTTTTTATAACAATTCATTTTAATATCATTTAATTTACATAGGGTTTATTTCTTATTGTAATATTCATAATGATGTTTCACATTTTTACTGTTACTTTTTATCTTTTATTGAAATATTGTTTACATTAGTTCTCTTTATTATGGTCTTGAATGTGATCCAAGACACTCAATAAAGACTTTATTAAAAGGAAAACACATTCTAAAATGTTGGGGTGTTGCATAATTCCCTTTTAAAATTTTTTTCCAATGTAATTTTAATTATTACATTATATAAAAAAATTATAATGGATACCCTAAGATAGTAAATATTCATGATTTTTTTCTAATATTACAATCATAATATATTAAATAATAATATTAAACCCATTATTTCTCTTTGTAATACCCATAACCTAGATATTGAGTTTCTCACTGACCGATGGAACTAAATATCCTTCCTGAAAATCATTCATATAATGGAAATAATTTCATTTAGGTTTTCAAAATAATTTATGAACCAATAAAAATAATTTTATGACCTGAGAAATAAATGTGGAATCCCCACATTCAAAATTAAGATGAACTCTATGAAGATAGATCCCATCCATGTCCAAAATCACATCAAATTATATTAAATAGAGAATAATAGAATTTCTATGAAGTGAATTCACCAAAAAAAATCATATAAATGGGTTATATTCATTGTACAAAATCATTTTACTAGTATGATCATTATTCGATGAGGTTTATCTAATTATTTATCAGTTGATCTGATGCACTAAGAAAATAATTTATATATAAATGAGTGGAAAAATTTATAATCAAATGGGGAATTTGAAGTTACTTACATTATGGTGAGGGAACCATACACCAGTTCGCTATCATGGGTTACTTTAGAAAATTTGATTGCATCAACCATCCATATTTTCCTTATTTTAGGGAGTTCTGGTTAATTACAATCATTATTAAACATTGGTGCAGTGATTATTACATGATTTCCATCCTTTAATTTCATTATTTGGACTCTCCATTTATCTTAAAAAG
Source organism: Viscum album (assembly GCA_963277665.1). NCBI lineage: Eukaryota > Viridiplantae > Streptophyta > Magnoliopsida > Santalales > Viscaceae > Viscum > Viscum album. The sequence goes on along the minus strand of OY728150.1, from coordinate 610,271,373 downwards.
TCATGTTTTTGGATACCTTATCTATTATAGTTGATGCATTAATTCTTTTACATAGAGATATTATCCCACATACATCATCTAAATTTTTTTACAGGTATTATTCTGAATTTTCATTCCATAATGGGTTCTGTAATTTGAACTCTCAGAAACCCCATTTTTATATGATTTTAAGTTTTTAAAAGATTTAAAATATTATAGATATAAATCATGAACCTAGATTGATGTTTATCCATAAAAATAAACATTTCCATTAAAATTTCTATGCATTTTGGTTTCTCATGAGGATAGTCATTGAAATTTCAATTACATTTTAAAGGAAACTATGCCATCATCCAACAATTAAAAAATTAATAAAATATTATAATAATAAAGAAATAATTACAGTATGAAATCATATCATAAGGAAAATAAATTATTTAAATTTATATCATATAAAACATTCATTTCAACCAACGATGCATTAGACTTATTTATTAAAATACAACTCTCTCTCAGTTCAACTAGAATGTAATTATGTTTCATCTTATTAATGTTAATAAATTAATAAAAAAATTATCAAGATAATTCCTTGAGTATTATATAAACTAAAAAGAGAAAAATAAACCATTTATAAATATTGTTATAATATTATAGGCATAATTATCCACTGAATACAAACTAAGGATCAAAAACTCTAGTGTAACTGTAATACTAGGTACAAAATTAGAAGACCTGAAACTATAAAAAAATATTTTTATTAATATCCAAAACGAAATCTTAACTCTTGTGGATGTGTTATAAATTCATGGGATAACATGGGTAATACATAGAAGAAATAGTTTAGCTAAAAAACCCTGTAAGGGGAAATAAACTGGAATGAAGCATAACACATAATGTATAAGTCATACCATGATGAAAAAAAATTGATCATGAATAAAAATTTGGAAGCATAATATATAGAACATGGAATCATATGATGATGGAAGAAACATATAACTTGACATAAACATGTCTAAAGGATAACTGCCAAAACCAAATCACATGGTGGATAAAGTCCCATAATGGATTATGTTTACTACCTAATGCCATAAATAACAAGTACTAATACTAAAATATTGCACTATTTATTAAAGTTATATCTATGAAAACGCATAATTACATGATAATTCATATATTTTTCACCTCTAGAATCAAATATAAGGACAATACATAAGGGTTACCCATGGAAGGAAATGGTTTTTAAAATCACGGAATAAGGCATAACCATAGGGTGTATAATAAAGGAATAAATGAAATAATGGATTTAAATAAATCTTGGTCTTTAATAAAGGAAAATTAATATTCTATATAGATAAATGATTACAAAAATAATTTAAAATATGAAAAATAGTGGTTAGGAATCCTTAAAAGTGTTCCACTAAAGTGCGCTTTTAGGGATAAGAACAAAAGGCATTTATTGAGGACAAAGGAATAATTGGATTCATAAAACTATAAATGAATAATAATGGGTTTCGATGATAAATTGATTTATTTTTTAAAAATAATTTTTTAAAAATAATTTTATATATTTTACATTAAAAAGGTTATGAAATGGAGAGTTTCCACTTAATCGGGGGTTTTTATCCAAAAGAATTGAAAAATGAACCTTTTCAAAAAATTAATTCACCGTAATAGAAAATTGAATTAGGATGAATAAATATGTGTTATAAATATATATAATTATATTATAATATATTTATAAAATAATAATTTATAGATAAATTTAGGCAAATAGAGAGAATGAATTACCCAAAGGAAATATGGAGGTTTGGAAAGATCCCTTACATTACTCTCTCCTTTTGTTAAAGTTTTTTAAACTCATTCATAAATTTTTATGAAATGTAATTAATTTATAATATAAAAATATTATATTTATTCAATCATAAATAATATTTATATGACCTCTTTGCATCCAATAATGATTAATATTTCATTATTACAATTATTTCTGGTGTTAACATGTTCATTTTTCTGTGCATGTTTTATCCTGAAAACTCTGGTTCATGTTCATGGTATATAGATTCATATTTTTTATAAGGTAATTAGTTATATTATTATAATATTAAATTATTTAATACATTTTAATAACCACTATTAAATTTGGATCTGGAAAACCATTCAAATTTCTTTTTAGAGACGATTGGTTGTACATAGACACGAGTGACATTATCATTATCTTAATGGGGAATGGTTAGATAAATGAATGATTTATTCATTTTTAAAAATAAATATCAGTTAATAATTATTATATATATATATATATATATATATTATTTCAATAAATACAACCCTTCAATTATAGTGGTGATAAAAAATGAATTACACCACTATGTAGAGATACTAAGCTATACGTATGCATACAGAGTGATTTCATTTTTTATAGGGTAGATAAAAGGTAGAATATGGTTGTATCCTAAAAATAATAATAATTCAATATATAGATTTTACTAAACTTATTATTACCTTATTTTTATAACATATTAAGAGGATGTATAATAAGAAACAAATTTGAAAGAGTCGGTAAAGACGATTAGCTCTTCTATGAAGGATATCCTTAGTAATTTATCATAAGGGCCCTAGGGTAGGTATTTTGGAAGGTCCAAAACAACATGATATTAAATAAAATTTATTATTATAGAAATTTTAAGATTTCTGTCAATTTTGTTGGCTCTATGGTGTGTAAATATGTAAAGTATGGGGTTCAAATTTAGAATTTAGGTGAGGGGTACTTTCTGAATTTCTCAAAATATGTAAATATAAAAATAAAATTCGAGATACAAATTCATCCAAGTATACTATAAAGAAAAAATGAGATTCCATTTTAGACCATATTTTATCTTATTTATTATTAATTAACAATTTTTTATTTTAAAACAGTTTTATAAAATTTTAATCCCATAAAATATCAATATATTCAAATTTTCTATTATTCATTAATTTGACATTAAAATCCATAATAAAATAATGAAAATATAGATAAACTATTTTATTATGTCATTAACAAGTCATGTTAATCAGTATAATTCTTATAACACCATAAATATCTGATATTATATTTATTTTAATATTTTTCATATCATTTTTTATAATTGGCCATTAATTGAATAAATTCTACACTAATGTTGTGAAAGAATATAAGGCAGTTTGTACATTCCTAAAAATAAAATAATCAACATTATGATTATAAATATATTATATTTCTAGATACTATTTATAGTCTAAAATATCCTCTTCATTGCACCATATTAAAAAATCTATACTTACTAAAAACAATTGTGTGTCATATTTGACTTTTTTATAGAAAATATTTTAAATGTTATAATCGTAAACAAGTTAAAAAAATATGTCCCAAAATTAAATCCTTAGATGAATAGGTTTTAAAATTAGTCATAAAATAAAATAGGGTAATGTGTTTGGGTAATTTTATATTCCATATCATATATTTTTTACACTTAATTACTTGATTTACCCTTTACTGTGGTAACAAAAAATACTAAGGTTACATTTCATATTGAAAAAATAACATGGAATATATTTAAAAAAATTGGAACTATTGGTTAAAAATATTTAATCCATTATTAAAAATTCAAAACAAATAAGTGTTAGAATTTAATTTAATATTAAACCAAAAAAGTGCAACAAAAAAATGACTTTTTCTAAAAATTTCCTTTTTTAACTCAATTGTTTTTAATAAATTAGCGTATAAAATTAATTTTGAAAGAAAATTTAGATAATAATGTAGTAATTATAGTTTAAAAATAATCTAAAATATAATTTTCCTTTGAAATTACATTATATGAAAATTCAGTTTTCAATGTTAATCAGTATTTTCACTATTCATAAAAATTTCAATTTTATTGAAAATTCTAAAAAATTCATCCTATAATAATATTGAAATTATGAATTCAAAAATTATGTTTAAATATTTTTTATATTTTTAATATTTTAAAAATTATTTATATGTATTTTCTAATCGAATGAAATAATATCATTTTTCCAAGAAAACATAATTTTGAATAATAAAATGACTTTTTTTATAAATTTATTTTTTAATTATTAAGATATAATATGTAAATCTAGTTCAATATATGGTTATTCCAATTCATACCGTACAATTCAAATTCTTGGTTATAATGAGTGTATTAATATTATAATATTTTAGTCGTATATTGTTGTTCATTTAAACGTGGTATTGTGTGTAACAGTTAACTCTGAACAAAACAAAATATTTGTAGATAAATATTTCATAAAAAAATTGGGGTGAAAAATTATTACCACCTTATGATATTTCCCCCCTCATGATTTTGTTTAAAAATCCTAGGTGAAAACAATTTAGGGTAATTCTACTTTATCTATTCATCTAGTTCCCATGTCACATTATCATAATTGTCATTCCTACATAGTAAACTTACAAGGTTAGTGGTCTTGTGCATAGAACATTATATCTACAGTTCATGATATTTACTATCTTATCCCCATAAGAGATGTAATTTTCTAGCACTAATTCCTCTACACATCGTAGATGTGAGGGGTATGGTATTTACATTCGCATGACGGATGCATAGAATACATCTTGTACTTGAGACATGGTTGGTGGAAGGGATTGTAAATACAACTCATATTTGATGCGATTAATAGTCTCAAAGTTGATGATGTACATGGGACTTATCTTTCCCCTCTTTAGAAATATCCTTACTATCTTTAATCAAGATATATGAAAAAATAACTTATCTTTAACATCATACTATAAGTCTCACCGATGAATGTCTCCTTAGTTATTCTATCGACATTAGGAAGCCCTGAAGTGCTATTGACTGACCTCCACCATTTCCACATTTTCTCAAATAATTTAAGATCTGATAGTTTACATTCTCTAACTTCATCATAGTATGTAGTTGTTCTACAACTCTTCCTATAAAGTGATTCAAATGGGTCTATATAGATGCTTGAGTGGATAGTATTGTTTTAAGATAACTCTACCATTGGAAGATGATGATCCAATCCTCCATTAAAGCCCATTTAAAATGCTCTTAATATGATTTACGATGTCTAAAAGGACTATAGATACTGGACATCAGTTTAAAGGGGATAAGCTATTATGATGTTTAGCATGGTGCTTAGAGAATCTTGGAGACTTCTATAAAACATGGATGTAAATATTTAATTTCAAAAAGATGTAATCTATAATTATAATAAATGAAACCTCAACACTTCTCTGATGTATATCTATGCAATTTAATAATGTGGGAAGTCCTCTAAAATTACAATAACCCATGAAATATTTTTATGATTGTCCAATACTAACCCATATAATATTATCTATTTTGGATGTGTTTGGAAGTTGAAAGAAAAAATTAATAATGATGATTTATTATTTCCATATAGTTATATGTAGTGGATATATCCTGCCCTTAGACTTTTTTATTTCATTCATCAAATTATGACATACTAGACACCTGGATGTATATATCCTGGGATCTTTTTCTTCAAATTATCCGACCAATAGTGCTCTCAAATATCTGAATCCATATTTTTACTCCCTGGGTGGTTAGAGAAGGTCATATTACACAGATAATTGATAATATAACTCTATATATTATTATATAACGGTACACATAGTTGTGTCCTAAAAAATATGATCCATTCCTCATCAATATTGAACACTGAGGATTTACAATTTCTGATAGATTCCACCTTCTTCTGAATTTTTACATCAGTTCATTGAGCATCCTTTATCTTATCAATAAATAATGGCATAGATATCATTTTAGAAATGAATGATTACATTTCATACCTTATTACTCTCTTCTCCATTGCTTTTAATTACATGAAAATTGAATCAATCTCAATTCTCAACACTTATAATGATGCATGATTCTTCCAATATAGAGAATCATCCACATTATTTTAATTAACGTAGTGGTAGTGGATTGAGAAGTCTTAATCCTTGATGAGATCTAACTATCTTCACTGGAGCATATTAATATCCCTATATGTGAATATATATTTTAGACTATTATGGTCACTATATATCTCACACATCTCTACATAGAGATAATGTGACTGGATTTTTCACATGAAGATCATAGGCTCCAACTCCAGATCATAAATGGGATATTTTTTCTCATGAAATTAGTGTTACTTTGAGGTGTTGTATATCACATTGTCAAATTTATGAGTACATAACATAATACCATTTTTGAAACATCAGTGCATAACGTGATGTTTTCTCTTCTAATGTGTAGTGTTAATAATGTTGTATTGATAAGACTCATTTAAAAATCCTTTTAGTAGTCTTCAAATTTACTGTCCAAGAAAAGATTCACCCCCTTTTGAGTTATTTTGGATAGTGGGCCTAATAATCAAGTGAATTTCCTTTTAAATTTCTGGTAATACCAAACAAGACTAAGGAAAACATGGATCTCCATTAAAGATGATGGCCATGAATTCTCCTCAATTTCCATTTTCATAGAAGGGTACACATGTATTCCTTTTTTGGTAATAATATTACCTTATATTGATACTTCATCCATCTAGAAGTCACACTTTATATACATTTCATACACCTTCTTAGATCACAATTTTCATACAATAGTACTAAAATGTTTCTCATGGGCCTCCATTTTCTTATAATATCTTTAAATATCATATATAAAGAGTAAAAAAATAGTTATCATAAGAACTAAATATTAGATTCACTATTTCAATAAATATTTATGGATAATTAATGATTCTAAAGGGTGTAACTATTAACACATTGTGTCGATATATTGTTCGAAAAAATTTATTAGGGATATCTTCATTATTCACCTTTAATTGGTGATATCCCAATTAAAGGTCCACCATTGAATATTTCCTGGCCCCACATTGTTGATCAAACATTTCATCTATTAGTGTTTGTGCTACTTTTCATTTATTGTGATTTCTTGAGACCATGATAGTCAATATATTATTTCTTTGATCCATTTTTATAATTTATAAAGAGGACTAGAACACTCCACAGAGAATCCCTCTAGTATATAAATCCATTTTCCATATTCAATTTTCACTATTTATTTAATTCTTCCATTTCAATGGTGTCCATCCTGTAAGGATTCATTAATAAATACATATATCTATGTATTTGTTTAATTGATAACTCAACCTCTCGGTTATGATAACAACCTAAAAATTAATCAGGGAACACAAAAGTGTATTCCGCCATAATGTGAGTGTCTTAATGTATGATCCTATCATTTTTCTCACTCATATTAGATATATATAATTTCTCAAAAAGAAAAAATATCTGCACTTAAGTTAATTATTCTATAGGATATTCCACATCCTCCTAAGACTTTTTCAAAATTGGAGGATTACTCTAGATGTGAAGGGTGATCTCCCTTTCATGAACTTTGATGTTAACTTTGTATAAGGATTCCCAATAAATACCAAATATAGCATAAAACCCCACCAAGGGATGTATGATGAGATTTTATGGGAGGTTTAGTCCACAATACTTTTCTAGAGTGAATTTATATACATTATATTCAATAATATCCTAATTTTTTGCTATCATATATAACTCGACCACCATATTTTGAGGTGGTTTTTGAATATTTCTACTAAACAAGAAAGAAATGAATGACATCATAAAACCAGAATCAAATATTACCTTTTCAATTCATAAATTAATAACCAATATACCTATAACCATTTAATTTTTAGGATCCACCGTAGTAGTAGATATTTTATAGTGTTTTACTTTCTTACATGGAGGGTTTTTAATTTATTACATCAAAAAAACCTTTTACAAGTGTATTTTATCCCATAATTACCTTGTTAAATTCTATTACAATAAAGAAATGAAGTTTTATTATCGATATAGACCATCCATGTCTCTTCTGTATTATTTTCCATAATCAAATCCCTTAGAAAATGATAATCTTGATGCCCCTATATTCCACATTTAAAGCATCTCATAGTTCCCATTAGAATGTTCTCAAAATGCATATTCTCAATCTTTTGATAAGTGGAATGTTGGGTTTCATTTACTATAGGGGAGTAATATATTGATTCTACCATATTAAACTGCACCATCCTAATTTTATCTTTGATCCCACAAGACTATTCATAGTCTCTAAAATCAATCTCAACATTAATGTAATAACATGAAATCTCTTCTTAGATGTCAAATTCAGGAATCCCCAAATCATTTCGTATTCATGGGTTTAATCCCCAAAATAAGAGATACACCTTTCTTATGGTGTTCATGACAATAGTGAAGGCAAAAAATGAAATCATTTAAATGTTTACCTTATATTTTCTGATAGACTATTCTTCCTTTTTCTTCCATTTTATAGACTCCCTATCCTTAATAAAAAATTATATTTTGGGGAAAATGTTTTTTGAAAAAAAATTTCTTGAATCATCAAAAATCCATAGAATAAATTTCCTCTTTATACTTCATGTTCATGATCAGAGCCCACCACTAATCAGCTTCCCCATTAAAACGACTGATTGCTATAATGACATTATTTACTTTTATGAATTGCCAGATTAAGAATATATTCTCAATGAAGTTAATAAATTTTTCCATGATGAGGGAATTATTATATCCACTAAATATAGAAGGGATTTTACGCATCATTAATTCAACCACAAAATTATCATTTCTTGTAAATAAAGGGTGTTCCACATGATTCATGTTATGATTAATGACATGATCCAGTTGAACTAGTACTCTCTTGAAGTTATGAGTTCCCATTCCCATCGGTTTTGGTATATAATTATAAATGTTGTGGGAATGGATTCTTCTATTTCACTCTATCAACTACAAAATATAAAATAATATTATGGGGATTTGAGACATAGCTATTAAGAGTATAAAAAGGAAACTATGAACACATAAGGAATAATTTATAAATGAAATGAATATCCAAATTTAGGATTCCATATGTTTCAATCTATGTTATAATAGATGATATAATTATCCATAAAATTATTTGTAAATATTTATAGTCATAATATGAAAAAAGAACTAGACCATGACCTGATACCAACTATAGAGACTCGATCCTTTTACACATATTCTAAAATTATTTTAGGCATAATTATCCATTATATAAAAACCAAAGAATAAAAATTACAGTGTCATTTGAAGACTAGGTACCTAATTAGAAAACATGAAACTAGAAAAAAAAATACTCTTTTCTTAATCACTATAATGAGCTTGTTACACAATTTGAGCACCTACAATAACATTGGTTTAGATAGGGAATGCATAAAAATGGATAATCTAAACATCCTAGTAAGGGAATAAACATGATGATGAAGCATGACATGTGAGTTTGAAGGAATAACATGATAAAATAAAAGGAATGAATCTTGAACAAACAAATGGAAGAATAACATATACAATAGGGAATTATATTAACATAAAAAAATATGAAATCAGATGTAACATATAACATGATATAAACATGAGCCAAGAATAAATTCCAATACTATATCATAAGGTATAAAAAGTACCGTAATGGAATAAGATAACTCACTAATCTCGTTGAAAATGACTCATGAGAAAAAAAGACCCACCATTTTATTGGATCACTATATGGGTGAAACCATCAAAACATGTTCATGCATATTTTTTCCATAAAAAGAACCAAACATAATTAATAAACATAAGGGTTACCCATGGATTTAAATTGTTTTCGAAATCACATCATAAAGAATAACCAATGGGAGTATATCAATGGAATTGATGAAATAAGTGATTTAAATAATTCATAGCTTTACATAATAGAAAAATAATAATTTATCAAGAATAATGATGTATAACTTAAAATAATACATGAAAATAGTTGTTAGGTGAAAATTAAAATGTGAAACTTAAGTCTGATTTTAAGGAAGGAATAAAGAGTATTTAATGAGGATAAAAAAATAATTGTCCAAATAAAACCTGAAATAAACAAAATTATTTTTTCATGTTAATTTTATTAATTTAAGAAAAATATTTTTTGATTAATTAATTTTTAATATTTTAGCTGAAATGTGAAGCAACCAGAGAACTTCCCTTTTATTGGGTTCTCTTATTGAGATGAATTGTGAAGGGGACCTTTTAAAACATGAAATTATATAAAAAATAATGATAAAATAATATAAATAAATATTTTTGGTATATATAAATAAAATATATGATAATTATACAATATTATTTAAGAGATAAATAGAGGTAAAGATAGAGAAAGCGCAACCCAAATAAATTTAGAGGTTTTCAGATATCCCTTACATTAGAATTTCCATTAGTAGAACATGATTTAATCTCTTATATAATGGATGAAAAATGTTATTAATTTATAATATAACCATATTAATATCTTTTATATCCAATATACTCTTTATATAGCCTCTTACTACATGATTATTAATAATATTTCATTTTTACCATTATTTCGGGTGTTAACTCATTCATTTTCCCATGCATGTTTTGTCTCGTAATCTATGGTTCATGTGCATCGGATAAAGATTCATCATCTCCATAATTTTATAAATTATATAATTATAATATAAAACTATTCAATTAATTTTTAACCATTATTGAAATTTTTATATGGAAAATGAGTCGCATCACTTCATGATTACGATATGTCAAAAGTACACACAAGCGATAATATCATTATCTTAATATTGAATGGGTAGGGAAATGGATGATATATTATTTTTATATAATCAAGGAAATTTTTTACATATCATATATATCCATTATTTCTATTTTTATTACCATTCATTTAATGTGGTGATGAAAAATGAATTTCATCGCTTTTTGGAGATGATAACTCAGACGTGCACACTCACGAGGAATTCATTTTTCAGAGGATAAATAAAATGTGGGATACTATGGTATCATAATAGTAATATAATATCAGTATATATATTATAAAGGATTTATTATTTTAGTATGGTTCTAAAATGTTAAGGTTAGTTAGAAGAAAAAAGATATTTGAAAGAGTCGGTAAAGTCAACTACCTTTTTTAGGAAATAGATCCTTTATAAATTCTCTTAAGACACCTTGTGTAGTTATTTCGGACAGTATAAAACCTGTAGAAATTAAATAAGGTTGTTACGAAGTGAAATAAATATAGGTTAGTTGAGATAAATGGCTCAATGTGGTGTGAATAAGTGAAGTATTGAGTTTTATTATATAATTATCATGAGAGTCACTTTTGGAATTTTAGAAAATATTCAAATATTGTAATACAATGATTGATCAAAATACTTCAATATGGAAAATTAATTAATAAGGGATGAAAATATATACCATATATTATCACAATTTGTAATATTTAATTTTTTTAATATTAAAATATTTAAAAAATATTAATCCCATAAAAATATTATTTTTTTCAAATTAAATATTATTTAGTATTTTTTCATTAAAATAACTAATAATACAATTAAAATTATAATCAACTCTTTAATTATATACCAAACATGTCATAATAAAAATTATGATTATATAATCACCTAAAATATCTTAAAATTATACATTTTTTTATATATTTAATATCATTTATCAGATTTTTCCATTAATTGATTAATTACTACATTAGTGTTGTTCAAGAATTTAGAGAAAAGTTTTTTATATAAAAAATAAAAAATAATTTAACAAGATGAATACACATCTATTAGATTTAAAAACATAATTTATAGATCAGCATATAATCTTGATCACTCTTTATTAAAAATTTTGTACTTATTAAAAAATAGCGTGTCATCATTGAATTTTATTTAAATAAAATATTATAAATGTACTAATAATTTCCATGTAGCCTAAAATGGTTATAAATTTGAATCATGTATGATTATGGTAAGAAATTAATCATCCAAAAAATTGCGAAAGTGTTCGGGTAATTTTATAGTCCATATCAAATAATTTAGACTTTTAATTACCCGATATACCCTTTACCATGACAACAAAAATTTCTAAGCTCACTATTCATCTTGAAAAAAAAATTAAAAATGGATTATATTTTATAAATTTAGACATTACAATAAAAAATATGTAATCTATTTTTTTAAATTCAGATCACATAAGTGCTAGAATTCAATTGATTAACAAATTAATAAACATGATGATGAAAAAGTTCTATGAATAACATCCTTTTATGAATAATATGTTTTTATTCTAAATTAATGTAAAAACATCATCTAAGACCCAAAATATAGGTCAGAAATTACTAATGATAGTTTAAAATGAATCCAAAATATAATTTTTCATTTTAAATTTGTTAAATGAAAATAATTTTTTCAATGAATATCAGTATTTCTCAATGAAAATTAGTAGTTATCAATATTTATTAAAATATTCAAAAATCAACCTTTAATAATTTTTACAGAATGAATTCAAAAATGTATATTATTTTTACAAATAAATTTTATAAAATTTCAAAATAACACAAGTTTATTTTCCCCTTAAATGCAATAAAATTATTTTTTGATGAAAACCTTTTTTTATGAATAAAATGACATTATTAAAAGTTATATGTTTATTTATTAAAAATTAATAAACAAATTTATTTCATAATATGGTTATTATTAATATATAAACCCACTAATTAAATGGATATATAATAGCGGTCTTATAGAGATAATGATATTTTAATAGAATAATATGGTTATTTTAAACACAATATAGTATGCAAAAAATGCTACTAAAGAACTGATATTTTTTTTAAATAAAATATTTTATAAAAATATTGGAGTGTTCCCAAAAAATTATGGAAAAATATAACAGTAAATTTAAACATAACCTTATTCCAAAAACATAATAATCATATAATAAAAAAATACCTTAATCACGAATACTCTAAATAATATATAAATATTTTCAAAAAATACAGTGAATTTAATTTTCAATAAATAAAATTTCAACCCAATGGTAATGCATACTAATCAATGTACATTAGAAATATCGAAAAACCCATTGTATATATTAATTCTTTTTTACCACACCATCAAATCACACACCCGAGCAAAGGATTTTCTAATCCTCAATAATTTATGCTTCATAAGACATAATAATGATATCCTGAAATATCACTAATCACATCAAAATTCATCAATATAAAACCTTAAAAATGGTATTTATTCCTTTAAATAATTATTAATATTAAATTTAACATCATAAAATTATACTCATAATTCATAAATATTCCCATTTGATAACATTCTAATATATAAAGTTTTCTGTACCCTGCTCATCCGCCAATTGATGCACCCCAAACTTATACCCATGGATTCAGTGATAATAAAAAATTCATTACATGATAGTTTTGATACAATATAATGTGGAGAAATTTTAACCATCTAAAATTGAATTACCAATAACCATTATTGATTTACATCCATACATACAAAATTTTTGGATTAATGCTTTTGAAAATTAGTTAAAATACCATTATGTAATAAAACACAATTTTTTCCATCATAAATTAATATTTTCCCACTATATATGTAATTTTTTATTTCAAAAGTTATCCAAAAAATATTCACAAATGATACTCTTATATATATATCTTATTTAATTTAATTTTGCGTAACATGGAGAAGTAGATACATAAAAGGGTGATGTCAAACACTCAATGTCGGAAACCATAAGCATTATAAATCAAATTTAATATGTTATAATAAAATGATAATATGGGTATGAAAATATAATTTTTGTTCACAAACATAACATAATGGATTCATACACCTAAAAATGTTTATAAAAACACATGATTTATGGAATGAAGTATTTCCATAACAAATACACGAGTCATAATAGAATAATTATCTATGATCCATTATAGTATACTATTGGAAAAAGAATATGGACCATAAATAAGAATAACAAATATTTTGCTAATGCTTCCCACCATGACATTAATAACATTGTAGTATTTTTCTAACAAAACTTTTAATCTACTTAGCCATCGGAAAATTATCTTATGTAACCTCTCAGGCTTAGGCTAACTTCATGTGTACTATCATGGGGTTAGGATACATAGACATAAACCCTCTCGATCCCATGAGATATAAAACCCTAAAAAATTAATCATAGAGATATAATAATTCCACCTATCAGATAAATATAAAACATTCATATCCATACCATAATAACCTTAAATCATTTATCATTTCATGAATGATTAATTAACCTATAAAAAGATATGAGTTTCATGAAGAATATTTAAAACAACATCATATGTAATCTACATAAATAAGATTGATGGTATCATTGATTATATCCCAAATGATTATTAATAATAATTAAACTATATTAAAAAAACATGCATTACAAACAAATTAGAAATAACCTTTGAAAAACATGAATTAATATCATTTTTTTTGGAAAATTTTATGTAACCCAATATTCATAAAAAAGGGGATACTATTTTATTTAAAATACCTTCAAATCTATGAAATAAATCACTGTTATAGTTTTAAAAGTATTTAATGTTATAAATATTAAAAAAAATATGTTCATACCCTTTTAATCTAATTTAAAAATAACATGTATGGAAATAATTATAAATATTTATTTTTAATACATTTAAAAAATTAAATGATAGTTGAAATTAACCTTAAAATATCATTGAATGTTTTTTTATAAATTTCCAAAAAAATTTAAAGAATATAGGCAAGGAAGAAGAAAACATATCTTGAAATTGTCTTGAGAACTACTGAAATAACAATTTCAAAGATATCCTCATATTACATTTCCAAATAAAAACACCTTTGAATGAAATAAATTGAAAAGGAAATTAATATAACATCAGAGGAAGATAAACGTGATATATTATGTCAAATAGGTGGTGTATAAACCTATAAAATGAAACAGGTGTATAACATGAAACATGTCTCAAATAAGGATAAAGAGATGCGGAAACCCTTACAACATTGGTAAATCATAAATTAATATATTATTGGACTAGAAAAATATATTATTCAATTAAACCCCAGAATTTATTGGAATAATATGTAAAAATAAGTTATTTGTGAAAGAGATTATTAGACACTGAAAGAATATAATTTTAACTTTTTATATTATAATATGTCTATGTATCATTAATCATAAACATTGGTATTAGTTTATTTTATTATTTTAACTCCAATCCTCATCATGCATGATATTCTTAGTTAACATTTTTCTAATACTTAGTGTATATTTCATCAATGTTTTGTGAAAACAATATTAATAAATTTTTATTTAAATATTATGATCATGTTTACCAATTAATTGGGAAATTTTCATATTTCAAGAGGCTTTAGAGATTAACATGGGATGGAACTCATATTTCACCTCAAAGATATAAATGTTTAGGAAAAGTGAACTAACAAAAAACCAACTAAAATTGTTGTATCATCTATGATAGCAAACCAATGAAGCTCATAGGTTAACTAATAATAGTGATCAAAATGGGGAATGTTTAATTAATATTGGATAGAGATAATATAGATGTTTTATGGGTGATTTGGGAATTCCAATTGGGAGAGGTAATTGTGGGCCATTTTTGGTAGACCAGAATAATAACCCATAATTATGATTAAAACTCCAAGAATATGAGGACAAATGGGATAGAATCTTACATCTATCTACGCATAATCTTGGATTAAATGCATATGTCGACATCCCACCAAACTTTAGTGATCAAAAATCCATTTTAGCACATATGTAGTTTTTATAATGGTTTTCTATCATTTTTCAAGGATGGAATGGTTCACTCCCAATTAACAATACATCCACATATTCCTACCCTCATTAATTGGTGTAACATAGAACATTAGGGGTTAATCCCACAGATTCCATAATTTCTATTTAATGTAGCGGTGTTAAGGTGTGAGGGATGATTTTTTTGTATTTCATTATAATGTAATATGATTTCTTGGGCTTCATAATGTCTTTGATCCTTAGGTATGTTATTCTAATTCCACTTAATTTAAAAATAAAACACATTATATTCTGTTATTATATTTTTATTTATATCACATTGATATCTATGTCTCAATTTATGAACTAAGTCTCACAAATAGTTTTGAAATTATTTTCTTAGTGGTAGAGTGAGTAATATTTCATTTTTTAACTTTTTCAGATCATCCCATATCAGTGTACAATTATATTCATCTAAAATCTTTGAAAAATTTCAAATCTAACTGACTTGTGTTTCAATCCATTGATGTTTAATGGGAAAAAAATTTAATGTTACTTATTATTAAAATTATTCATAATCAATTATTTTAATAAATATTTTAATTAATTGATTTACCTGATCCTTCAACCTCACTAATTTTTGGGCCACCCATTATTAGTGCTAGAATGATCCTCTAAATTAGAATTCTCACGAAAATAATCCTCCATGTATACATGTGATTTTTCATGGTAGATTTAAAACACAAAATTAGTGAGGTAATTGGGATGTTATTTTATCATTAAATTAAAAACTTATATTTATGACATTAAAAGAATTTTAGTAAATTTATCTACTACAATCCTTATAATGAACTTGGATCGATACATTCCCATAAATAAAAATCATTTTGGATTTCTAGTGTTAATTTGAAAAATCTTATATCCATTTTATAGTAGTCTCCTCATAGCCAATATCTTACTCTATAAAATTTTGGTATCTTGGGTTTTTTAGGTCTCTATGGATTTGATAAATGTATCTGTGCAACTATTGGTCATTTAAACAATTGTAAATTTTATATTGAGACCACATTTTGTGCCATTTTAATAGATGAAAATAATTTATCTTAGATACTCACATTATATTATCACTTCATTGCAATTTTGATTCCATAATATTCTATATTTTTCCCTTAATTTTTATTTTTACTTTTATAGGGCATGTTCACATACACCTATGACCATTAAAATCAGTAATATAACCCAATCTTGGTGAGATATATAATATTTTTCATCATGAATTTTTATAGTATACATTTTCATTCCAATCTTAGAAGGTTGATGTTATCAATGATCAGAATGTCTACGATGATCAATCCATGATCTATTTTTTCAATATCTTTAACATATATGACTACATGGTTGATAATTGACCTATAATTCCAACAATTAATGATGATCTTATATCCGTACTATAAATTAAGAAATATTTTCAAATTTTCAAGATCCGTAAAACTTAGACAATTTTATGCAGAGGTACAATGACCATCATAGAGTCAATTTGTGGGATAATCAGTTACCAAATCAATTACATGGTATAAATCATGAAAAATCACAAAAAAATTATTTAAAATAACCAATTTCAACCTCACATAGAAAAAAATTTATTCCAATATATTATAGATAAATTAAATGATCAGTTGAGTGAAAAATAGTGAAAATTAATTTAAAAGATTCATCATAGTGATTTTAATTACAAGTAATGGAAACGATTATGAAACCCAACCCCACTCAATTATACCCATTATAAACATTTATAGAGGATATTTTTTACACAAAGACATATAATTAAATTCTCAAAGATATAAAAAATTATAGGAGTTGGAAATAAAATTAAAACCATAAATAAATGATTACCAAACATTAAAAGGTTTCAAAATTAGTGGAAGTTTTTAAAGAAACAACAAGATAATATGAGAAATAAGAGAATTATAATGAGGAGAATTGGTTAGGGAATGTATAATATGACCTTGAGAAATAATATTGTATCATTTATGGGGTTTTAAATCAGTATGAAATTGATTTTCTGTATTCATAAGAGGGGAAATTATTATCATGGTATGGTCTTCAATGATATTTATCTATTGTGAATTTTTTGGAACAAAAAATCACTAATCCATTTAAGAAAATATTTTATTATATTAATTTACCAAAAAATATTATTGATATATAAAATTTTTGGGATAAAACATCTTCTTATAAGCAACCAATCTTTTCATCGTTTTATCTAAAAAACAGATTTGATTCAAATTTAAAATACTCTTTTGAAAATTTCATTCAACCAAAGATCGAACTCTATATCCAACCAGTATCTCAAAATTAGTGCTTATTTAATATTAATCATGACCTTTATATTTTAATTTTACCCGGTCTTAATGATAATAAATATTAAATTAACCTTTATGTCTTCAAAAATAGTACAAAAGTAACTAGATAAAATATTTATTATATAACTGTATTATCCCACTCATTGGAAAACATAGTATTTTAATTCAAATAGATTGTAAACAAAGGATAAATTTCAAAAAAAATTTATGGGCAGAATAAAATATTTAAGATACTAAAATTTAGTATTAGTTACGTTAGGGAGGATCCGTGTCGAGTTATTAACTATAAACTAATCACTTTCAAGTAGGAAACCTAACTAATTTTTTTCATTTTTTATTTTAGTTTTTTCCTATAAATCTAAAAAAGTGTTTTTTAATATATCATTCTATTTTTATAATTTTTAGATAATTTTAACCCTTTTGGTTTTTATTATTCATTTTTATTATATGGGTTTGTAATATTTCAGAGCAATAAGGGTTGATTCAATTTTAGAAAATCATATTTCCTCAATTTGAAATAAAACCTCTCAAAAATGAAGATGTGTATGGGACTAACATGGGTATCATTATATCAATTAGATTCAAAAATGAACATATTCATTCAGATATTAGGTTACATTTTTCAATATATTTATTTGAAATTTAATTTTTAGAGCTCTAATCTTCTACCTATTCCACATTCTGAATTTTATTTTCCATAAACGCTTGGTATAATGTTATTTGATGTTTTAGGGTGTGAAAGGAAAATAAAAAATAAATAGTGTGTTAATTGTTTTTTTGTGTTCATCCTTGTTAAAAAATGTTTCTGTGATAATGGAAAATAATTTTAATTAACTATTTACAAGATACTATATTTTTAACACTAAAACTAAATACAAATTAATTTTTCACAGCTCATTTATAATTTTAATACATTTTTTTGTTCACAATAATAAATTTTGTAATGCGCTTCTATATATTATGATTTTTACCATTTAAATTTTTGTATATTTGATAAAATTATCACTAAACACAACCTTCATATTTTGTATACGTATTTTCAGCTTATTGGGTCCCTAAAAATGTAAAATATTGTTTCAGATCATTTTAATTTTAATTGGAGTTTTCAAAATATTAAAATTTTTAAAAATGAATTTTTCATAATGAAATGGATTGAACTAATGTGGGGCTTTTGGGCCATGGGGAGGATGACTCTATAGTTTTGTGTACCAGATTGAGGCATTTTATCTCAATCTTTATTAATTTGAATTTAATGATGCCTGAGTGTGTGAGAATCTCCTGCTGCCCTATGGTTTTTGTGTCTCGAAATCACCAAAAAAATATTTATAAAGGGGTTGACTTGATTAAGTTAAATTACAATTATCATTAAATTTTTTTGAATAAAATTATTACTCATATTGTGATTAAATTATTATTCCACATAGCTCTTCCATCCAACCCTTGAATAAAAATTAACCCCATGTCTATAATGATTAAGAAAACATAATCACACTTAAATAAAATTGGATGAAATTTGGAAATGAATTTGGAAAAAGGAATGGTATTGGGCAGTGGATGTTATTTTTATCCAAGCATATGTTAAATTATTTTAATAGGTTTCATGATTTTTTCCATGATTTGTTTTTGTGATCATTTTATGTTGACCAAACACCCTCATATATGGTAACCTGATTTTGGCCACAACCATAGATCAGGATGCAACCTCCACCACACCTCATGACTTCTACATTTAAAAACCCTCAATATTAACCACCAATCTATATGATGATCTAATTTCATCTTCCGAAACCTTTATCGGATCCTCAATCAAGAATCATAACATGAGTAAAATGATCCACTACATCAAATATCAGATGTGAAATGATCCTTTTCTAGGTATTCATCAATCCAATGGTCAAAATAAATATCAATTATTAATATTAATTTATCCAGCTTTAACAACAAAATGATTTGGGAATGAAACCTGACTATGATTGGGTCAGTCACAATCCATCACCAATAGAATGAGGATAGAAAAAAATTAAAAAAATCATCCCCCAAATCCGAAATAAATCAACCCATAGCCACAATATTTTGGTCTTAAAAATAATGATTTTAGTTTATTAAACCTTGATCAATGTTTGATAATTATAAGGTGATAATTTTAGATAAAAAAATGTCATATCATGCATTTGGATCATCCACTAATGAAGATATTGATCTATTTTTTTCTAAGAATTATGTCTTCTAGTGGTCCTATATATATATATATTATTGTGGATAACAATATTATCTCATCATATAAATTTTTTTATACTGGAAAACAAGTTACTACAACAAATTAAGAATTAAATATTTAATATATTTAATTATATGTTCTATAGAATTATTTATCATAAATACTCAAGCATAATACAAGTTATATTATTACTATGGTAAAACCCTACCTTATAAAATCAATGGAAGAATCATATTTCCAATATGTATCTTCATTTGAGAGTTATTTCACTATTTTAGAAAGTCTGTGCATATGTGATTTTAATATATATTATATATATTTTTTTAAAAAATTATTATTTATGGGTTCACCAATCTTCAGGTTCTCATGAAATCTCAACAACTGGCATATGAAATATTTTCAGAAATATTCCCAAGCATCACTTATAAAAATATAAATTAAAGGTGAAACCATGTGGTCTAGTAAAAAAATTTCAAATACTGGAAACCTATTCCTTAGTCTAAAATAGAACACATCCCTCAAAAGAGGTAATATCATCCCCTATTCATCGGGACCAATTCTTAAAAAATACATTACAATACTCATTAGATTTCACATTCTTACAACCATAAGAAAAAATATACATAAAAAAATTCTACCAAACTATATTTTTCTCAATAATAATATAAAATAAAACTCATCAATGTCATGAAATAACAATATTAATTTTTAATAATAAATAATGTAAATGTCACATATCCACTTTAATATCATGATAGCTAACATATTATACTATCAATAATAATTCTTATAACATAACGTTTTATACCATTTTGTACTCATAAGATAACATATAAACAAAATAAACTTACAAAACTTTTAAAATATATTCCTGATTTCATACTAAATATCAAATAATTTACAGTAAAGGTAATTAATAGCCTAATAAATAATTCATATAAGGAATGATTAATAAGTAATAATTTAATTAGAATAATGTGTATTTTTAATTTAGTTTCACATAAGACTATATCAATACCAACTAAATTACTTTTATAATATGTAATATAGGTGGGGTAACCTATATATAAATATGTAGATATTAAATTTAAAAACAAATTGAATAGAAGGTTCCTCTAGATAATTATTAGAAAATTACATAACAAAATATTCTACAAATTTAGTTCCCTAGAAAAGAAATAATTTAAATATTATTGGATAAAAAGTAGGCTAACATTAAATTTATAATTGATTTTCTCATATAGTAAAATCATGTTTCAAAAACATGTTGAAATAATTGGTAATCATACATTAGATTCATAGAAAGAAATAATCTAGGACCAACATCAAAATTATCAACATAAATATTAGAAGAAGAGATCACACTGAGATAAATTAGATGGAAAAATAATATATTAAATATATCAATGGAATGTAAATCATCTTAATACCCTATAAGAAGTTAAGTGTGGCTTAATTTTGAATAAAAAACTCACATTTTACCTTTATTTTTAAAAACCACAAATATCAATATAGTTCCCAACATAAATCCATCATGTTCCGATCAATTAGATCTTTAATGTTATAAACCTAGACCATATTCCTCTTATTTCTTGGAAACTCCCCAAAATATACTTATTTCCTCATCAAATGAGTGTTTTTTCCTTAATTTCCCAACATTTATCAATTAATATATATATATATATCACTATTAATAGTTAAACTAATGAAGATATGAAAATATTGATATATTACTAACCAAAAATGGGATGCATAATTACACAATGGAATAAGATTAATACATTATCCAACCATAATATATAAATAATGAAAATCATTAAATATCACGTAATATAAATTGTTTCCACATGTACCTAAAAACTATGAAATCTTATCTTTTTCTCCCTCCATTATGTTATATAAAAATTCTCATCAATATTTAAGACTCATTTTTTTAGAGATAAGGTCCCCCAAAACCTAAACTGACACTAACCAAATAATAAAAAATTATTATATACAAATTATTTATGAATATATATATATATATGGATGGTCTATCCATGTAACTCTAATTTTTCTAATAACTTTTTTCATTCTAATTCTTCCATGTTTGATGTGACCTATATAACAGAATAAAATAATAACCCCTAAATTCATCAACCAGGACTTATCAAAATAATGCCTTAAAATCCTTAACTTTTTACTAACAATACAAAAAAAAACCGCACACACATCATAAATTATCTAAAACAAAAATAATTAAAAAAATATGTAACATGAAATTATGTACTTATCGTCTAGTTAGTAGTTTACTATAAATACATTGAGTAGTTCCACCCAATGATACCTTTAATTAAAATCACAATATAATTTTCCAATCTTAAGGACTTCATTATAAAATACATTTATAGTTTTATAATATTTTGGACATTTTAAAATTTCCTTATTATTTAGACTAATGTCCCCCCTCATGGAATCTCAGTAGTTTTCTTGTTTTTCATCCTCAAGGACTCCCATTTATATAATATGTCGCATTAGGGTAACATTTTACCCTTTGGGGGTGTAATGATATTATGTGGTTTCCATAATCATGAAATATCTATATCATAACCAAAATAAATCATATAAAAAATTTATTTAAAATAATCACTACCATGTTCTTAATAATAATCATTAGTTTTTTCGTCATCATATTCAAATTTAGACTCCTACTATTCATTTATTTACCCATCTAATCATCAACAGAAATAATAGTCATAGAGAACATAATGTCACTTGATAGATATATCATTCTCTAACCTTGTTTCAATGAAACACATATGATAAGAAATAAATTTCTTTCTTTCAAATATTCATCATATCCAAGATACAAACAATTTAAAACCCCCATATCTATTAAAAAAATGTTATTAAGACTCATTTTATTATATCATGAGATAACAAACATTTCTTAAGATATGTTTAAATTAATGTTTTCTGAGTTTATATTCTTTTGGAAAACATTTCCATATGTTTATTTATTTATATATATAAATAGTTTAAATTGTTTACAATATTATAAATTAAAAAAAAAACCTAATTATAGAATGGATAGAGAAAAAATGTTGATATTTTACAGGAATCACCCACACTAAGATATATTTATGGAGAATATATCAAAAATGAATCGATGTAACTAATAATCAATACATTACTAGTTGATTATTATATTATTTAGGAATAAATCTTTATTATACATTGGTACATCACAACTTCTTCTATCATTCTCAATTTATTCCCTGAGATAATATAGATATAATTTAATTGAAATTAATTTCAAAATTACCATATTTTGGGTAAATAGAATTAATCTATTTTATGGATATTATTTTTTTGTCTCTTATATTCACCTTTTAACCATTAATATTTTATGAAACACATCTTCAAACCCAAATCATCAATGATTTTAAATATAGAAATATCTCACACTTATTAATTCATTATTTTTAAATGAAATCCATGTTGTTATCTTTTATTCTCTTCCTATAAATATTCTTTGTCTCTCTCAATAGGATTAAAAATAAAAACCATATCTATAGTGTCGTATCTAATTAATTTTATTTTCAATTAAAAAAAACCTAGAGGTTCCTCTAATACATGTCATAATATAAATCATATTACATTGAATCTCCTACAATAAACTCCTTTTTATTTAAGTATGATCATTTCATAACCACTAATTTTACATAAGAAGTATAATCATCATTTATTGGAGATGTATTCATCATTATGATAATAATGGCATAAACACCTCAATTGAAAACTATGGGTTGTATTCCAAATTAGTTTCTTCCCACTACCAAATGGGTTACTACATGATTATATGATATGTGGAATATTTACTTCCCAAAAAATAATTGTAAATTAAATTATCATTATTTGGATTTTTGTCATGAGGTTATCCCACAATTCAAATTATTGTTTTGAATAAGCCAACATATTTTCATGAAAATTAATCATGGAGTGATTTATTAATCTATACATGTAGTAAAATAAAAAATCAACATGGGTTTCTCACTACTTCTGAAGGGGTTTCCACTTTTTTGTGAGACCCAATGACGGTGCATGGTCAATAATTTTATGGTATGGATCATTTTTAACCAAATTTACACACCTAAATTTATATAAATAATATAATTTAAATCATTTCATTCCCACTTCCAGCAATTCATTCATTATATGATTACATCAATAACTATGGATATAAAAGTTACCTTTTATTTGGTTACACTAAAAACGAAATTTCACTACATGATTAAAAATAAGGCACTATGATTTGAATCCTTAATCAAATAATTCCATTAAAAATTTACCAAAAATATTCACATTTACAATATTACAAAAAGAAACTATTTTTTTAAAAATATCCAACATTGTGACCTATGGTTTCAATATTCCCCCATGTAGTATTATTTTTAGAAGTCATACAAAAATTCATTTCTAAAATTTTTAATTCCTTCCTTTCACATAGGAACAAAAGTATTCATACTCCCTCAAGAGATATTGACATATGGTGAAACTATTCCCTCATTTTGAAAATGCCATTAAAAGGAATATCTATAGTTTATTATAACTGAACATCTAATAAACCCCCTTTGATTGAAATTCCACGTATCTTAAATTGAAATGTGGATATCATGTTCCCTTATTAACTAAATTTTCATAGATTCTTTTCAAAAAAATCCATATAAAATACATTAACCCTAAATTTGTTAAATATTTATTTTAAAAATAAGATAATGTTTCAATTTCTATTGTGTTATCAAAATTTTCAAAAAAAATTCTTCTAAATTCTACTTTACTAGATGTAACTCAACCTTCTTATTTCACCATATAGTTAATATATTTATTTACTTCTATTTATATTCATTATACAGATGAAATCTCCACTTGAAATCATAAAATCCTATAAATAATATCCTACAAAACAAATAATAATATTGGTTAATGTATTAATCACTGAGATATTTATTTCTAAATCTCTATATTTGGAGAAAATTTGTTCCACTCTAGATTCATTTGAAGCCTCTAAAAGTAATTTTCACACAAGGAATTTTTATAGACACCATCCACATGATATTGGGTAATAAATAACTACAATTTCATAATAATATACTCAAAAAGATCCTTTATAAAGTAATAATAAATTACTATATATTTTATGGGATACTATTTTATTTGGATCATTCTTAACTCTATATCAAAATTATTTTATCAATTAATAATTATATGTTATGAAACTAATTATATAATATCATTAATCTATTTGTTCATCGATATTAATTTTTAGAGGTCTTAGTGGAAAATATTTACTTCACCTCCACTTTTCTAAAAGATTTACATTCAGATAATTTATTATAACATTCTATCACAATTTCATCCAATTAAATTGATACACCATTCATGGATTTTGAATCCATAATATCTATATCCTATTTCATATATAAATATGACATAAAATGATAATTTTATCATGTTTTTAAAACTAATAAATAATTATATATTACCTAAATTTACCAACATTATTAACATTACCATTTACACAATCTCTTGAATAAAATAAAATTTTAATTCATTCTTCTAAACATATAGTATATAAGATATAATTCCTTTTTGTGGGGATATAAATCATACATAGAATATTTATTTTTTGTAATGTTTGTTCTACTAATTTTATGTCACCACAAAACACTGTTTTAGCATTAAATTCCCATAAATATAAAACTATCCCTCAATGTTCCACTATATACAATTTTAAAATTTATTTTCCATAAAATACCTCTAGTATGGATGAGTTTATTTCTATTTGATATTCATACACCACATTTTATTAAATATGATGTCAAAAGATTAACATATCAAATTCCCAATGTAATAAAATTTTAAACCTTTCAACAAAATCCTACTGGTTTCTAGAAAATATGTTTTCAAGCACAAAAACAATTAATATGAACTGATCATAATATGACATTTTCATAAAAAGGATGTTATTGAACCCTATTATTTTAATATATATATTACAAAGAAATATTTCCTTAAATCCATTCCAGGAATTTGTTTTTTATTCAATCCAAATATGTCAATCTTTAGTATAATAAAAATCAAATAATTATCCCTAATTTAAAATCTTAATATTTATATATAATAACTTTCATATATTTCAAAAATTAAAATTATAATGTTAAATTCGATATTGATGTCATTGAGTATCATTTAAACTTCCATGGGTATTTGATATTATAATATTCTTCCCATGAAACAAGGGGAAAAAATATCCCAATATCAACCACTTCAATATGATTATAAACCTTACATGTAATCTATTTATTTATTATATCCACTCATTTATATTAATATTATTTGTTAATGTACGAAATTATACCAATGACATGGTTATTCTTAGTTCCATACATATGTTCCCCTAACATTTCTGTATAACTCTAATATAATTCTTTATTCAGGAGTTTTACCCCTAATTCATCATTTTTTGCATCTTATAATGTAGATGGTTAAACATATTTTAATGTGAAGGTATGAATTATATATCTCAATATATGGGTCTAGGGTAGAGTGGAGTTCAATTCAACAAAGATCACTAATATATTACATAACTTGTAATTATTTTTTAGATATATGTTGAAATTATTTGACATAATGTTGATATTATAATTAAACATTATAATCATCATTATTTAGAAGATTCATTAAATATATGAAACTCACTATAACATTTCCTTATTATTTTAAAATTTATTTAAGTATATTACTTCAATAATTTCAATTAGAATCATTTTTATCACATTTAAATCACAACCATAATCATTTTTTTGGTATTTATTTATCATTTTATTTCTTTAATCCTGATTAAATTTACATGTTATATTAATTAGTTGGACATATCAACACATATACCATTATATCGTTTTTTATACTAGTAAATATAATTTTCTGAGATAAAGTTGAGATGCTGCAATGTTGGTTTCCTATTTCTCAGAATTTCATAGGGGTACCTCCCTTCTCTGAGGTCACAAAATGCCCAATTTTTAAAATACATGGCTATATTCACTATCTATTTCTATTGGTGTTAAGAGATACAAGTTTTATCTATAATTTCATCACTATATTGATAACTATATGATTTCAAATTTCTATAATATATATCTATTTATGTGTTCTTACTGAACAATCATCATTATTTATCCCTTATTCCCCTACATAATTTTTTAATTTAGTTAAATTATATTTATTTCCATTATTTAATCATATAAAAATTATTATTATTCTTGTTTGATTTTATATGTTCTTATAGAAATAATATAATTTAGTACAAAACGTCTTTATAAGACTCCATGGATATTGAACATCAACGTTTTTATGTAGTCATAAATTATAATGTTGACAATACCCACGAGGAGTTTTGGATTGATTGATTGGACCATATAACTCTTCATATACCAAATAATTCTGATATGATTCTCTCTTATTGTATAGAAGATAATATTTTTATCACTATAATTCCCCTAAAAAATTCATTACACACATTTTCTCTATTTAATTAAAAATTAATCATATCCACATGTTTCTATAATTTCATGATATTTTGGATACATTACAAATGTATGAAACCAAAGATCAAATGCAATCAGATATTTTCTAATTAAAAAATAATGTTTTCAATTTTCTATATTTTTTGAGTTGTTAAAATTTACCTTTAATTCCCTATAAATGTAATATAGAATTTCTAACCTTTTTATCAATATTTTTTTTTCAATTTGGATTCTATTGACATGTCACAAAACATACCCACAGTAATAATTTCACATCTTTTCTACATACTTAACATTATAGTTTGTTAATTCATAATCATCCAAATGTGTTTTACCTATTACTTTGAACATTAGGTCTACCTCATTTATAAACTGAAATATTACATCAACTCCTCCTTTTATGTATTATATCAAATTTTTTTGCTTTCCATTTTTATATAAAACACAACTATCATGAATCCAAAAACAAATATTCTTTATATTTTGGTAAATTTCAACATTTATATCCTAATCCTATATATTAAATTTATTTCCAATCTATAATATAACACCATGAGATAAAAAATAAGATTTTCTATTTTCATTTTCCAAAATATAAAAAAAAATCAAATTATTATTCTTTAAAAGGGTAAAATATGTTTCCCAATTAAATTTAATTTTACTATATCGTATATATCCTTCCATGAAATTAATTTAAATGATTCCTTCTTCAATTTTTCATAAAAGCAATTGAATTATGAAAAAATATTGATAAATTGATAAAAGTTTCTATAGAATTTATTTGCCATTTAAGTTGAAGTATTTGTTCTACATTAATGAATTATAATTTGATAAAATTTTAAATAGTTCTAATATTCTAAAAAATATAAAATCATAAGACAAATGTAGACATATAATTTATACTTCAATAATTGAAATATTTTGTTACTAAAATATCTCTACATATATCATGATTTTGACTAACTTAGTGAATTTTGAAAAGTCTTAGTGATTGTGAAAATCAACAAATCATTTGAATTTGATTGTTAATTCCCTTTTTTTCTCTTAGTTTTTTAAATTTTAATATGAAATCAATATCAAATTGTTTCCTTGTGGTTGGGTCTTTTACCTCTCAACACCTATTGTACCTCATTATTCTAGTTTCCTTTAAATTATCATTGAAAAATATTCTAAATTATGTCTTCTTTATTAAATCAAATAATTTAATTTTCGAATAGATGATTATTCATAATCATAAAACATAATTATCATGAAATATAATATTAATTTTTTATCAAGTTGATAAAAATATTATGTTAACAAAAATTATAAGTTTATTACTTTATTTTTATCATGTAGATCACCATTTCATTATATTTCACATAATATCTTTCATGTCAGTACACAAAATTCTCAAAAATAATAATTTTTTTCCTAAATATTATAAAAAGAAATTATAGATTATTTTATTAAACCTGTAATTTTTTATTCATTCTTCGTAGTTTTTAATACTTAGGATATACTTGTAAAAATACCTTCGGATCAATAACACAATTCTATTTTCTATCCTCATCATATTCAGTCATTTGTTTCTAATTTTACTATCATGTCATTTTTTATGTTGGTGAAAAACCTGGATTCCACATTATCTAAATAATATTATTAAACATCATCTTCATCTTAACTTTTTAATACTGGTCTGGTAATCTTCATTACAATTTCATTTCCATAATTGATGATACTTCTAAGAGAATGATTCTTTATTATATTATTCATATATTCCACCTCACTATGCACTTCATCATAATTTTATGAATTAAAATATGAGATAGCTATTATAGTAAGGTTCATGCGTATAATTTACAATGAATTCCACTTAAAATTTAATTTTCAATATCGATCATTGTTTTTTATATAATTATTAGTTTTTGATAGGAAATGATTTTGAATATAGTGAGGAATTGATTAATGTTTTCCTGAAAAAATATTTTTACCAGAATTGAAAACATTGGGTTCATTTTCCACTAAGAAGAATTTTTATTAATTATAATAAATTGTACACATCAACCATGGAAACTATGGGAGATAAAAGTTTAGGGGAAAATAAATAGAGTATGATGTCCTCGCGATTTACCAAACAATGCGATGTCACAAAAGACAATAAAAAAATTAATTTGAATAAAGAAAAACAAAAACCATATATGTTTATTCTAGAATATAAATAACAGAATTAGAATACACTAATAGGATTTATGAAAATATATGTTATATAAGAAGAGAAAAAACATATTCCATAAGTCTTCATATCCTAAAAATAAACACATTACACAATTAAAGAGTACAATAAGATCAATTCATGGGGGTGACTCAAGTTTTATTAATACATTTATTATTGATAATAATTTTGAAATAAAACATTATGTAATGAAAATAATATATAATAAAGTGCTATTTGGGGTATTACTGAGTGATGTCCCCATTCCACACCTTTTAATAATTTTTTAAAAAATGTAAAACATTATTAAATAATGTATTTTATTAGGATAATAAAAAGATTATACTTTTCCCTTTTTCATGGAATCATAATTTGAAGGAATTGATAAAAGTATTTTCTTAACACTTTCTTACTATGCGGGAGGATCATTCTTAATAATTTTTTTGCAGAATATTTTACTCTTTTAAAGTCATTAGTAATGTGGACTGAAAATTAATATTTTTATCATCATGAAAGTGAATCTCATAATGAATAATGGGAATGTTTTAGGGAAATTTAAGGTAAAAATCCACAATATGGACTCCCATTATGTATATAGGTAAAAATATTCTATAAAGGATTCACTAAAATCATAAAATCTATTATCGATGCGGTAGCTAGAGGAATAGGGATAAGAAAAGATACCATGGAATTATTTTACTTATGTATAGTCATTTCATCTAATGGCATCAAATAGTACTCAAAAGGAGGTAAAAAATTAAAATGTGTGAATAATTTTGATTATAGATAAATTATTGATTCAAAAAAAAAATTTATTTTAATGAAAATTGATTACCATAAACATAGTATGTGCAGAAAATTAAAATATATGAATCACCATAAATATAGTGATTTTGGTGAGAAGAATTCCATAGGAGGGTGTCCATATACATGATTTATTACCATTATTAGTTAGGTGAGTTTTGTATTATAATATCATAAATAAATAAATGATTGACCTATGAAAAACTGATAGGAAAAATTTTTAAATCATCTGGTTGGAATCAATATCAGTAACAATCCACACTCTTGATACCTCAAATAACACTAATATATGTTCAACCTTAGTATCAAAATCCATACATGAGACCATCGAATGTCATAAAATACCATAAAGGATCATAAAAACATAAGGGTTTTCAAATACATCATCTAGAAACTCAACGTCATTAGAAACATCAATAGGTTGATCAATAACCTTAATTATATCTAAGATCAAACCTAGAAGATATTATGTAAAAATTAATCATCATTATTGAAACAAAATATTAGAATCATGTGGCCCACATAAACATCCTCAAAAAAAGATCATATATATTTTTATTAAACTCTAAACAAGACAACCTTTTACATTGTGTAACACTGTGATACTTTATTATATATTTCTTTTTAAATAAATTCAATATCATTTATAGCTTGGGATACACACAACTCTGATTTTAAATGACCTATATTATATTATATCATTATAACAAAGCTATTAAATTAGAGAGTATGGATATGAATAAAAAAATTATAAAAAAATATATGGTTTAAAAATGAATAAATTAAATTCATTTTTAATACAATGATTAGAAATGATGATAGATTTTTTTTGAAATAAATTAAATGTTATTCTAAAAAGGTTTTTGTACACACACACTGTGTTTTTATCTTAATATATTAAATTATTCATTTTTCATGAGTCATTTTAATCAAATTTACATATATAATTTATTCAATAAAATATTTTCTCCGTCATATAATATTTTTTATAGAAATAAGGTAAGGGTAAATTCATTTTTATTCTTGAAATTTCATTTTTTGAAATATAATTTTTGTCATGTTTTGTGAAAATATTTAAAAAAAAATTTATTAAAATTTTAAACAATGTATTTGAAATAATTACCACAAATTTTTAAATAATCATGTAAAATTTATCATAGAGTTAATTTTTTATAATTTTTATATCAAATGAATACTTAATGAATAGTGATAAGTTATAATTTTTAATGAAAACAACCTTTTTCAATAAAAAATATACAATGATCTGCTATGTTTAATTTTTTTTAAAAGTATAATTCATTCAAATATATTATTATTAATACAATTTTGTTCATTAAAAGAAATATTATGTGGAAGTTTTATATAAAAACATTTTCTACCTAAGATGAATGTTTGTTTGAAAAACCATTTTGACCAGCTTGTGGATTTAATTTTAAATTAAATTATTCCAAAACTATTACATGAATTTTAAAAAATGGATTACACATTAAAAAAAAATAATTAACATTATTTAATCTTTTCAAATTAATTCTTGGTCTTACATAATTTAAAAATAGTGAAAATTAATGATATCGATTAAGGTTATACCGGGTTTACTAATAGATACACTAAACAGATAAGTGTTAAAATGACCAAAAACTTGTCAATTTTATATTTTAAATCAATATTCTGTCCCCATATATGGATTTGGAATGCTATTTTATGTATCCACCAATGGTTTTTATAATTTGGGTATAAATAACTGTTTTCAAAAATTCAAAGTGTATACTTCCACCGACTCATTAAATGGAATAGAGCATTCCATCCTCTCCACATATGGATATACAATTAGTTCATAACATACATACCTAATCACTTTACATAAATCTCCACAATTTACCAAGATTCATTGTTTTATTTGGAAAAGATTTTCAAAATTATTTATCTATAAAACTAAAGTTGTTCATTAAAGAATAGTTATTGTTCTTAACCAAAGACCATCATTTTATTTCTACCTATACCCCCTAAAAATGTTATTAAAAATGTTAAAATAATAACACTAGTATATTAATTATACTTATGTGTTGTTATATTAATTTAATAATCCAAATCCATTCAATTTTCTATCAAATGGAAATGAAACTATCGATTAAGTGTATGAAGGACCACCACATAGTGAATCGATGAAATGTTTTCGAATAACTGCATCGTAGGGATGGATTTAATGAATGATGTAGTGTCTATATATGATAAATGTTCTATATTTGCACTTATAAAATTATAATTTCAAATATAACTTCATTCCTTCCCATACGTTGGAAAATGTTAATGTCTCTTGTGTGTATGTGCAGACTACCACCTCAATGAATAGATGTGATACGTTTTTCAATTTACACTGACATTGAATGTATTAAGGTAAAATTCAATTAATATCAATGAGATATATGATAAATTTTTTATTTATTAGTGGTGAAATATTATTTACATTTCATTCTTTTCATCCATTAAAAAAAGGTAAACAAATTTCATGCGTATATTTGTCCTACCCTCTCCATGATCAGTGTATTTCGTTTTTCTTTCTAAATTTAATGGATTACTATAAATAAAAATAAAATAAATATATATAATATATGTTTCATTATAAAAATTTTATATCTGATAGACCCGTGATTAGGGTACAATTATCGAAACTACTAAACAAAAAACATACAAGAAAAGTAAATCAATTTTTCGCCAAAACAATTATTTTCACAGTAACTTTTTAATAAATGGGTGATAAAATATTATAATTAAATCATATATAGTATTATTTATGTGAGTATGTAACTATAATATATTTATAATAAATTTATTATTATTGTAAATTTTATTTTTCCATATATTAGGGAAATCAGAACAGAGTTAATGGGTTTTCAACTCACATTTTTTTCTATGGGACACATGCCTCACACACTGCATGTTTTATTTATGTTATGTATATATCACCCATGAATGTATTATATGAATTTTATACAGGAATTTATAGTGTATAAAAATGAATCATTTTTTTATTCTATTAGGGGGGTTATGATTCAAGAGATATCAATTTGTTCAGGGTTCATTTAAAAATCTCATCATTATATTAGAATGTTTATATATACTTCACCATTAGGGAAATCAATTTATATTTATATCTTAGTCAAAATATATTCTTTTCTCCTAATTTTATTTAAATAAGCGACAATTTTCCCTTAATTTCATAATATTTACGTACTCAAGATGTTGAAATAAAATTTTCATAGCAAATACAATAGTTTTTTACTCGATCAAGAATCTTTGGCTTCTAGATAAATGTTTTCTAAAAATGTATTAAAATATGTTATAACTATTATGCTATTATTATTAATGTATTTTTAACCTGGTTATTATTATTAAAAAATTGTTTTAAAAAATATATTATTTTTACTTGCCATACAAGTTGATTTTTATCATTTTTTAACAGTGTTAGAGGAATGGTTTATAACAAAAAATAGGAAATTTACCACTATCATATCCACTCAACTCATTGAATATTACCTTACATGTTTCCATTATACATTTCAAAGTAATAATTTTTCAAATATTTATGGATTCTTTTATATTTTAAAAGATTTTTTGAAAGTGTAATGTTAATTTTCCAAAGGACTGTTTTTTATGACATTTTTATTTTATTTCTATTCATAAATGGAAAACAGTGTTTTACGTATGTTCCACTATTGATATAATGTTATTATGGAATCATTATGATTTCTTTAGATAGGTTATGAATTGGTTGAATGGGTATGTTATATTTAGAAATCATTCACCATAATTATCTTAATGGTTTAATATTATGTTTATTTATTGGGGAATATATTTTGATATTATTATATAGATTTAAATAAGAATGTTTATGGTGATTATGTTTCAAATTCTATATATAATGAATGAATATGACCTAGTATTTGACCGGTGAGGCTAGTTGTAGCCTCACAATCCATCGGCAGGTCTCCCTAGACAAACAATCTTTGGTATTTGGTTGAGGTTTTAGAAATTTAAATAAGATATTTTGGAATGAGGCCTTGAAAATATTTTCCTGATGTATGATATTATGTGTTCCCCTCATTATGATATTTGAAATTATTAAACTTGTGATTTTTTGATTATTCATGAGAACCATTGATAAATTTCATTTTCATGTGATTGTTTATATGAAATTATTTGATCATCACGTATTCATACCTTATTATTCTTCAGGATTACATCATTAATTAAATATAAAAGGTTTTTAATTATTTACCATTCCATATTGATTACACCACTTTTATTTAGGATAGCCTACACTATACATAAATAATTACTAATTATCAGAGTTTACCTTTTTCTTACATTTCATTTCCCCAATATGTTGATAACTGTATCATTACAGATAAGTATGGATTCACAAAAGGTAATAATAGTTTTCTAGAAGACTATATGATTATTAATTTTATTTTTGTTGTTGTAATGTTGAATTCAAGTATGTATTTATTTTATGAATCATAATAAAAATATTTTTCAATTGGGATGTGATCACTTGTATATGCAACCAATAAAATAATCTAACTATCTACACTAGGATACTAGAGTTAGGGTCTCTATATTTTGTATTAGAGAATGTTTATTAGAAAAATTGGGAACTGTATTTAGGAAATCAATGATTAGGGAAAATAGCGTTATGACTGAATTTTGGGATATTTCTAACTATAAGATAACTTTATAAGGTTTTAAAAATATTTATATTATGTATATTTTCTACTAATACATATCGTTTTGTTTATAACATATATATAGGTCCCTAGAAAAGTTATAAATAGGGGTAATAAATCTGGATTAGGGTTATTGGTATTTGACTCAATCGACACCAACCTTCTTTTCACACCTGGTTTGACCCTCCCAGGGGATACCAATTATCTAATTCAAATTTTAATTTAAAATTATTAGAAATTATTTTAACTTTATAGGGAGTTGATATTATACCTAGTGATACAATGTTTATGATTTTGAGATTGTTTTTATATAAATATAAAATTTATAATATGTGATCAACTAGTCATGAAATTGTAAATTATGATTCATAATGGAATGATATAAATAAATGTATTCATTTCTAAAAATTGAAAATATTGGAAGGAATGAAAAAATTTTGAATTCAACAAATCAATGTAGGGATAACCCTAATGGAAAGATAGTGATGATGGATCTAGATATGAACAAATTATTCCAATAATTGGACAACCGAATCAAGTTTTAATTAGTAAACATTATTATATAGAGTATCCTATAAATCTAAACAATTGTGCATCATTGTGATATCAATTCCTCTATCAAAAATCTCTAAAATTTAATTGGGAAAATTAATTTTTATTTTAGAAATTGATAATTTCCATAGAAAAAAATATTTTTCTCATTGGGAAGTAATGGAATGGATAAGATTTTAATTTATATTTATCAAATATCATGATATACATTTAAATAGTGGTGATTTATTCATTTAGTAAGGATGAAAAGGAAATAAAAAACACAGTTGATGGATTTTGAGGTACTCTTCCTGGAAAATTATTTTCCACTATGAAATGAGTAGATATAGAGAAAAAATTCACGAGTATAATAAAAAAAGTAAACTATTAATGTTTCTATGTATGAATACATCATTATATAGTTTGAAATGAATTCTATAAAATATTAATATAATCTAAATAAAATTATTGATTGTTTTGTTGTTGGGCTTATGTAATTAATTCAAAGGGCACTAGTCTCCTAATAAGTCTCTTCGTATGAGGATGTACTAACATGTGGTATAAATAAAGAGAGTCAATTATTCATGTCATATGAATTTGAATAATTTAAATATAATAATGGGATGGATAAGAACTATTGAAAAAGAAATATTTAAAAATAGAAGATGAGAATGTTGGAATTTTCAACCAAAAAAAATATTGATGGAAACATACTCTAATAATCTTGATGGGAAAGAGTGTTTTCAACTAGTATGGAAATAAAGGCCCCATTTCTCTTAAATTTTAGGAAATTAAAGAATATTATATTGTTATATTCTTCTACTATAAGGAGATGAATCAATATTCAAACTATTGTTCAAAGAGTTAAGAGAATTTTCCTCAAAAAGCCATAGGAGAAAAGGACAAGATTTTATGATCGAAATAACTGATATTGAAGCACTTAAATATATAGTCTAAGGTACATTAATCATATCCTCAAATTTTGAAAATGATTTATTTTATTCTATACTGTGAATCTATTTTAAATTCTCTATATTTTAATAGAAAATTTTAAATTTCCCTAGAACATTAATATGGGATTTGTCTTCCAAGAATCATATTTAGAGTTTCATCACCAATGGATTTGTCACTTAGTTCCCATTATGAGACATAAAAAGAATTATTTTTTAATTTCATTACAATTCCAATATTTTTTATTGATATAATCTATATTATGTACTTAATTAAAAATAAATAAAGAAAAAAATTATTACAAAGATAAGGAAATTATAATTCATAATGAATATATGGAATTCAACAAATTTAGAGGGGTGGATTCTTTAGAGGGGTTATAAATAGGTCCACCACCTCTCACTCATATGAATGATATTTTTATGGAATATGAGAAGACACAATCTACAAATTAATATTTTAATATCCTAGTTTAGGATTTAACTACTGTACCAGAATACATTAATGTGTTTTCTAACGAATTAGTTGAAAATTCAAAATAGCATGAAGTTGAGTTTTCTACTGAGTTAATCCATTATGCAAGAACAATATCAAACAATACATATAAAATTTCTAATCTATAATTTTAAGAGTTGGGGAAATTACTAGAGAAGTTTTGTGCTAATGAATTTACAGGCCCAAGTGTTTCACCATGGGGTTCCAATTTTCATTTTTTATGGAAAATAATAATTTTTCAGTTATAGGGAAATTAAATCATTTAAGATAAGGAATAGGTATCATTTACCTCACATTGAGGAATTATTGAATCAAATTCATATTGATATTTATTCATAAATGATTGACCTTCAGCCTAGTTTTCATCAAATATGAGTAATAATGTTGGTATTCAAAAGACAACATTTCTAATGAGGTATGAACATTATGATTTTATAGAAATTCCTTTGGATAAACTAATAAGCCATAAATTTTTATAGAACTATGTAATATAGTATTTGATTAGTATATTAATGATTTTTCATGGTATTTCGTAATGATACCATAGTGAACTCTCACATGTATGAGGACCATAAGAATCACTTTCTGATAATTCGTTAGACTTATAAAAGGAACTATTTATATAAAAAATATAACAAGTCTGAATTATGGCCGTAGAATGTTTCTTTTCATGGAAATACTATTTACAAGGATGGAATATCAATTGTTCTTATAATAAAAATGAAATTCCAACAATGAACTACAATAATTAACACAACTGTAGTATATAGTTTTATTGGATTTGAAGGTTACCATAAGTAATTTGATTAATATATTATGTGAATGGATATCCCTTTAAAAAATATTACTCGTAAAGGTGTCATGTTCGTATATAAAAAGTAATGTGAATACTGTTTGGAATATTTAGTGAAGATATTGGTGAGTAATATTATTTTGACTATACCATAAAGAAATGGTTTATTTTTGATATATTATGATGCATAAATAAAGGTAGAAAGTTCATTCATTATGGATAATGTAATATTTAGATCCTACAAATCATGAAATTTATTAATTTATGAACAATTATATCCAAACCTTGATATTCATTTAGACAGTGTAATCTTTTCATTGTAGATATTGTGATATCATCTCTATGGAAAAAAAGGTGAGATATACACAGTTCACAAAAATTTGAAATGAATCATTTCTCTCAAACAACACTACATGAGGAAAAATGATGGGTTGAGATAATTATAGATTATGATTGATCAACACAAAACCACACATGGAAGGAATATAAGGGAGAATATGCATTTATCTGTAATGATCATAGTGTCATCACAAAAATAATGATTTATCGATATTTTAAGTTAATGTATTTAGTATAGACAGTTTTAAATATTATTATGGAAGGATAATGATCACTCATTTTTAAAATTATTTCCAAAAAATCATTAATAGAAATGATATACTATTATTATCCCAATGATGAGAATTTATAAGAAAAAGTAGAATTCATGTATTATGGGATATTGGAGGATTTCATTTGTAAATAAGGTGTTTTGAAATGTTGAATGATATTATTTGTTCCATCTATTCATTTACAGAAGGGGTAATTGTTGGAAGATGCTCAGATCATGAATTTTTCTATGAACCCCTGTAGAAACATTTAATGGAACACTTTTTGTGGAATAATATGATGCGGGAAATGTCTTATTATGTGTCATGATTTTGGGATTGTCAAAAAGGGGAAGGCTAAGTGATAACACCCTAGAAGAGTCATGAAACAACTACAGATTCATATTTGGAATATTATTACATTAATATGGACATTGTCTATATATTACCAAATAATCTTATAACGAATGATCAAATATGGTAATTATTGATCATCTCAAAATATCTATATGTTTCACCACAATAATAGATGATTTACCTCTTGAGTACCTTACATGGCTCTATATTAATGATATTGTATTTGTTTATAGGGCCACCATTCAATTTTATATTTTAGGATCAATGATTTAAATTGAAATTATGTAAATTTCTATATAAGGATATTAATAATGATCTTTGTTTGATCACCACTTATCACTCACAAATTGATAGAAATTATAAAAGGACTATTTAAATGTTATAATACATATTGAGGTCTTTCTCAGTTGACATTTAATGTATTTTTGATCATTATTTACCAATTTTAGAATTCAATAATAATATTAGCCTCCATTATAGTATTCAAATGGCTCTGCATAATGAATTATATGGAACTATATGTTGTACTTCAACTTATGGGAATGAATTTACTCAAATGAATCTTAAAGGACCAGACATTGCGGAATAGATAACATATATGTTAAAGACAATTCAAACCCAATTTAATTTATCTCAAATTAGACTAAATATCTATGATAAAACCATATGAAATTATTTGGAGTTTCAAGTGAGTGATCAGGTTTTCTTTAAGGTGTATCTATAGAATTGTGTTTTAAGGCCGGGTAAGATTGGTTAAATGATCCCTGTGTACATCGAACCTTTTAAAATATTAAAAGGAATTTTAGTTGTGTTATAACATTTATAAATTTCACCAATTATCTCTAATGTACTTGATATGTTATATAAATCATTATTAACGAAAAACATGATAGACCCAACACATGTTCTAACAATTAATTAAATAGAATTTCAACATGATCTCTTATTTTATTATGAGCCTATATATACTCTCTATATAAGGGAAAAAATGATTAAGAAATATAAGTCTTGTCTGGTAATTGTAATTTTTTGAAATCATAAGATTAATGAGGTGATGTGGGAACCTATTTAAATACCCAAATCTTTTCATGTGGTAACATTTTAGAATTTTTTTGATGAAATATTTTAAATGTGGGATGATTGTTACACCCCTATAATTTATGATATATTTCTTCTATAATAAATTCAATATTTTCAATAGTTTTTGAAACACTCATCCATATTCATTAATGAATAGTAATTTTGTATACTACTATAACATTACCATGATATTTGTGGGGAATTAATATCACTAAATTAATTATGAAAATTTTATGGTTTTCACATATATAAACTTACTTTATTGGTTACAAATTTATTACAATTGATGATTAAATCATTTACAACAAAACGAAAAGTGTTTTAAAAAAAACTTTATGCACACAATGTGTTTTTATTGAAAAATATTATATTAATAAATATCAGTGATGAATATTGTTTTTATGATATGTAGCTGTTTTTTATGGATTCGGTTGCATGTTTGCTATTCTTTTTCTTTAATAAATGTTTGGAGACTTTGTCTCTGACTATGCTTTTTATTATATTCAATCATACTAATTATATTTCATATAATAATTTATTTATAAAATATAATTGAAAAATTTAACATTATATTGAAATTGATTTTGTGAAAATTATCATATTGTACATTTTTTAAATTTATTATAAATATTATTTTTTTCAATGAATAGTGAAAAATATTGAATTTTATTGAAAACTCCTTTTTTATTGAATGATTTTAAAAAGTTCTATTATGATTTAATATTATTTTAAAATAATAAACGGTAAAAAATAATTACTAAGGTTAATAATTTTTAATTAATTTTTTACATAATGATTATTAAAAACATTAAAAACCTAATTAAACCTTTATGGTAAAAATGGATTTACTGGAAGTTAAAATAATATGAAAATGGTGAAAATTTACAAAAAATAGTTTAATTTCTATTTTTGGACATAATTTGGCACTATCTCAACTGAGGTTTTTGGATAGTCCATTTTGGAGCCATTTGGGGTGTGTATAATGTTGATATAATTTATTAATTTTAAAAAATTCTAGTGTGTCATTCGCCCCACATTTAAAAAGAAATATTCTCTCCACTTATCTCTACACGTTAAGGGGCCTTTGGATAAATAAATATTTATCATAATATTTTCATTAAATCCCTACCCATGAAATAAAATCTATATTATATTTGAAACCCATTCTAGGAATGCATTAGTTATAGTCCTAATGTTTTTCTTCTGATGAAGAATCATAATTCACAACCACACTCATTCATTTTATTTCCACCCATACTTTATAAAAATTTTCAACAAAATTTATAAATGAATAAAAAACTATATTAAAAAACTGATGTTTATTTATTTTAATGACATTTTCTATATGAATCTGATCTTCTATCAAATTGGAACCAAAACTATCAATAATGGGTACATAAGACTAGCACCTTGAAAATCAATGTAATTTGTTTCACTGGACCACCCAGTGTAGATGGATATACTGTTTTTTTAATATATATATATATATATATATATATGATATTTATGATCAAATTACACTTATCAAAAAAATATAAAATATAACATCTCACCTACTAATCCGTAAGAAGATGATAATGTCGCTCATGAATATGTGTGGACTATTGCCTCTATGAAGTAATATGGTGTGTTATTAATTTTATGTTTAAATGGAAGGAAATAATCATA
This sequence comes from Viscum album, assembly GCA_963277665.1. NCBI lineage: Eukaryota > Viridiplantae > Streptophyta > Magnoliopsida > Santalales > Viscaceae > Viscum > Viscum album. The sequence goes on along the minus strand of OY728150.1, from coordinate 610,229,355 downwards.
AATTTAATGAATATATATGAAAAGCTGTAAATAATAATGATTCAATAATATTTAACAAAAAGTCACATTTCATTTATTCTATTAGATAAAAATGGAAAGAGTGTTCATGATAAGTATGACCTACAGTCTCCATGATTGGTGAAATGCATTTTTCGATCTAACATTTAGGGATTGATATATGTAAATATAAAATTAATATATATGTTATTTTAATAAATAATAAAAATTTGGAGAAAATGGATTGATGGTCAATTTATAAAGTATGTAACTACAAAATCAAAACATATATTTAAAATAAATAACTTAGTTCCCAAATAAGTTAATATAACAAAAAATTGATCTTAAAATCGGGATAAAATATTATATTTAAAAATATAACGTGTTTTATATGTTATTATGGTTCTATAATTGATAATAAAACATCCATATTTATTATAAATTATTGCTGGACATATATGAATGAAATCAGACTCGAGTAATGTGATTTTCATCTCACTTTTATTTCAGTGGATACATTTCTTATAAAATACATTTTTCATTTATGTGGTTTATATAATTACAATAAGTATCTTTTATTATTACAATTATGTCAATTATGTAGTATAAATATAAGGTAATTTTTAATTCTTTAATGGGGATAATTAATACCACATTTTATAGGGTTTATTTCATATTCTCATCATTATTCGGGTTTGTTTATGATTATATCACCATTTTTGAAATAATTCAATATTTCTATATTAAAGTCAATAAATTTTTGTATCATATGGTACTTTATATAAGTTAAATTATTTCTATCATTTCCCACTAATTATACTATCAAGATACCAAAAATGGTTTTGTGGAAAACAAATATCATTTTTTTATTTGGTGGGGAATTTTTCTCTTTCCAGTTAATGTTTTCTAAAAAAATCAACAAATGTGTATACTATTATCATAATATTTTTAAAATAAATTTTCATGAATTACTTATTGAATTTTCGTTAAATAATATTTATGTATTTTTAAATTTGAGTTAGTTTTACCATTTTTAGAATAGTTTGTATGCATTTTTTTAACCGTATATACAGAATTTCCTACCAGCAGCACCACTAACTTCATTAACGCATCCTTTATAGTATTTCTTGATTTCTTTCCATGAAATTTTTTTTCCTAATGTTTTGGAAATTTTTATTTTATAAAAGTGAATTTCTTAGTGAAATTGTTATGTTATTAAAGAGTTTTCTAATTACATTATTATGGTATTTCGATTAATCAATGACTAAAATACTTATTTTACATAATCTAAAAAAGATATTTTTTGTAATGATAATTTAAATTTTTTAGGGATGGGTTATGATTAGTTTAGCTAAGGATTAACAAATTTTATATAGTTACCTATAATACTCTAGATGGTTTATGATTATTTTTCTTTGGACAAATCAATATTTTTATTATTAGAAGGAGGAGGAGGTACAAGAATAGACTAGGAAAACAAATGGAAATGATTACCAGATTATTTGGGGATTAAAATAGTGAATACATATCACATATCCCATTATAAGGTTCACACATTTTAAAGGTAAGGATCCAAAACACAAGATGTAAGTGATGCATGCCACTTGGGAGCCTTTGAAATAGAGGAAGTCTACCACGTTCTTTCATTCTATCTCATTGTGAATATGACTCTGTTTATTAATGAGGTAATGTATTATTATTTTCTTTTCGATTATTCAATAAGAATTTTTATGTTAATTATTTATAAACCCATTAATATGAGTAATTCATTTATATATGTTAGTGATGGGGGTGGCCTGAAATAGTCCCATGATGCATTTAGTAGGTCTCATGAGAGAAAATAGATTTTTTTTATTTGGGAGAAGCCTTAACCAGTTATGTGAAGTTTCCTAGAATGTTGAGTGAGGGTTATTTTTATATTGTCAAAATATATTCATGACCTCATTATGAAATTATTTGTTGAAATCAATGTGATTATTTTATTGGTTTTTATATTCATGTTTATGTTTCAGGTTCATGTGATTATTTATATTGTATTAGTTGATTATAATTTATTTATATAATATTAATTATTGTGACCAGTTTTTGATTAAATTTAATTTTTTTCAGTTATTTATCAATATATTTTTATTATAACTTATGTATTCATGATTTATTTTTTTTATTTATGCCATTACTTCAAATCACAGCTCACGCCATTCATATATATACTTTTCCAAAGATTATATAACAATTATTTTGATTGATATGTATGGATATGCTAAAGGAAAAAAATTTGTTCTCAAGTTAAAAAATTATGTTCTATTTTATATTACCGAATATAATACATAATTCATGTACATATCTAGTTTTCTAATAATACTAAAACATCTAGTCCTTCGTGATATTATTTATTATATCTTTTACCACTGTAAAAAATTAACAACCAACCCAATGCTACTCACGTTAACATTTTTAAAAATTTATAGGATACATTAAAAAGAATCCATATATTGAATACCTATGGGTTACCTTAAGTATTCATAAGGATATTTTGTAGTATTATATGTATAATCAAATGTAGAAGCTAATAAGAAGATTAAGAGACTATCAAATCCTACACAAGAAATAGCTAAACCAAATATTGTGCCACTAGACATATAAAAATAAATTGTGCAAGAATTAATTCATGAAAAAGAGAATAAGGTTATAAAATATTATTTTTCAACTATTCTAGTTCCAAAAAAATATAATGAAAAAAAATGTGGATCAATAATTTGGGAATTTATGGAGGTGTTCTAGATTTTTTAGATATATTGTTTTATAAGGAATTGGCTCAAATACCCATATATGAATTTTTTAAAACAAATACTTCTTAATAAAAGGATTATAAATCCTTTTTTATTAATTTTCCAAAATTGTGAGGCCTCAATGGTTGAAAAACATGTAGTTCCTATAAAGCATTAATAACCCATGATTTTATACACCCCCTGATCTATTAACCCATGTAATTTTGGAAATTATATTTGTGATTTACGATCCATTTGCAATCTAATTCCAATTATAGTATTCATAAAATTTGGACCATTAGATTTGAATCCCATACGTGTGGAACATCAATTGGATAATAAGTATACCAAATATCACAACGGTCAAATAATAGATATATTCGTAATGGTATTGAAGATTATTTTTATTGATGACATCATCATTCTTGAAAAGGATAAAGAGACTGATGTAGCACATATTTTAGAGAGACCATTCCTTTCTATAGGAAAAATGTTTATTGATAAAAAATCAAGACGTGATTATCACTCATATATGTGATGTAAATATATCATAAAATGTTCTTAAAGATATAAAATAAAAATAATTTCTTGCTGGTTATAATTCTTCTTACACATTGTATGTGATCAAAAATTATTTTGGATGCACAAAAATTGACATTGGTTGTTCCCAATCAACTAAAGAAGATGGATATGAAATTGGTTGACACGGTGATGAATAAAGAAGGTGTAGTATGTTTTTTTCCTAATTAGTCTTTACTAGTTGTGTACTTTGATGAGAATGTATAGAAGTATAAAATTTTAATCCCTTTGCAACTAAAATATTAATGTCTCTACAGTTTGAATTGAAGCATATCCCATAATTTTTAAAGTGTGTCTATTTTAGGGGTAATGAAATTTTCTAATTATTTTCAACTATTATTATATAAATAATTAATATTCTACACATTTTAAATTACTAGAAACAATGAAGTAATCCAATTCATATATATTGAATAGTTATAATGGAATCATCCACATCATTTTCACACAATAAGTATACATTAAAGAGGGATTAATTTCATCTCCACCACAACAGCGGAGGAAACCCTCCACTTTAGGTGGTGGTTAAAAATGATGTAATTAAATTATTTTCTGATTGAATTTTCTTTCAAATATTGAACAATCCACAGTTGTTCCCATGAAAATTAATACTAATTAGGGTTGATATTATAGTTATGTAAAATGAAAATAATGATCCCATCATCATGATTATGGTCACGAGTTGGAGGGTTTTGGTAGATTTTAAAAATCTAAATGATTCATGTATGAAAGACTATTATTTACTCTAATTCAGGGATAAAATTATAGATAAACTAAAAAACACCATTTATTTAATTCTCAAATGGTTACTCGGGATACAATCAAATATCTATTGCTCGCAAATATTATGAGAATATCATTTTAAATACCCATGTGAATATGTTATTATCATCGAAGGTAATTTTGAATGTTTAATGCCCCATCTAAAATCATGCACCAAATGTTCGATATCTTCCATGACATGGTGGAAATAATTTCTGTTCGTATATTATGTAAATTATTTATTGTTTGATAACTCTGGAGTTTTTATTGGACATATATAGAAAATCATGTTTGGTTCATAAATAGGAAGATTGTTACTTAATGATGTAGCATGTCACTATCTTGGTCCTTATGATTTAAGGAAATGTAACTGAAATCTAAACAACAAAATATATTACAATATAAATCCTATTGATTACAACATTATTTACTTTAATTCAATGTTTTTCGGGATATATGTTAATTTATCAATGGATTATAATATATTTCTATAATATTTCACTAAAATTTCTGATCATTATAACAATGGATGCCATCTTCATGTTTAACATGACAATAATTAATATATGTTGCTTTTAAATAAAATATTTATGTAATCCCTGATAATGGAGTCTCTGTATTCAAATGATACATTCAAGATCATTTTCGAGGAAACTCATTATTTTTTAAGAGAAGTTCATATCCAAAGGTTTGACTATATATTTCTTCCAAAAAACTATACATGGAATTCTATGAATGAGGCATATGTCAATTAAACCCATAAAAATAAATTTTTGTTATAATCTTTATATATGAAATACTTTTCCTTATTTTTTGTTGTCAAAATAGGTTGTCTAAAATGATAACGAATCCCTGAAATGTATTCTCAATAATAAAGATGATAATACAAGACTAATTTTATGGGTCCTTATACATTAAGAATTCTATTCATTTATCCATGAAAAAAGTGGAGCGAGAACATTGTTGATGAACACTTATCAACCTTAGTGTTACCTCAACCAAAACTAGATGATGATAGGGAGAAATGAGAAGATTTCATATATTAGTATAAAACATTAGTAATGGTATCCCCAAAAACATGGTTTTTATACATTCCAATTTTTTTTACACTGATTTTTTTCACCTTGATATATCATATAAAAAATGGTTTTTATTGTATTAAATGTAATATTTTTACGACCAACTATATTTTTAATAATGTGTAGATGGAAAACCAATTTACTGTGTACAAAAAGAAAAAAAAGTTAAAGGTATACTAGAGCCCTTTCATTATTCTCATATTTGGGTAAATCATGGCTGAGATTTCATAATCACAGAGATCCTAAAACAATGTTTCCATTAGATCATTATTCACAAGTATTATATGAGTTTCATAGTATAATGTTATTAGTGAAAATACATGTGGAACACTAGGATTCAAGAAAAAGTATCAATGCACTATATTTTTGAAGTGGTTGTGTTCGATGTTTGGGGTGAAATTTTTATAGAATCGTTTACACACACCTATGGTAAAACATACATTTTTATGTGTATTTAATAATCCTCCAAATGAGTGGAATAAATTTCTACAACACGAAATATCTCCATGGTTCTCATTCCCTTTATCTATATTCTTATTTTCAGTTAGTTTAGAGAACATTCAGTACTCATTACTGACAAGGTGTCCATTTTTATATTTATATATTTATGAATATATTAATTAAATGTGGGGAAATGTGTGACTTGAGAAAAACAAATCATCCCTAATTGAGTGGTCAAGTTGATGTCTCCAACTATGAATGTAAAAATATCATCATGAATAGAATAAGTTCTTCATTAAATGACCTAGTTAAAATGATTTTTTGATTCCCTATCATATTACATGAAAGTTTACAAGACACCTATGGGAATCATTCATTCTCAATTAGTCTATAGGATGAAATTCCACTTAAAATTATAATTGTATAATATATCATTATGTGTTGTTAAATATTTAAATTTAAATCTTAAAACTACATCGGAAGAGTGAAAGTTATAGTTATCAGTTCTCACTAATTTTAGGATGGAAGATTATGAATATTCTTATATCTATATTTAGAACAAAAGTTGGTCTAAGAATAATAAATCTGTAAAAAATTGTATTAGTGTAGAGGTAAAATATATTATTTTAACTCACGACACTAGACCATATTACTAAATTTAGTGTCTTTGTGGTCTGACCAATTTATATTAACCAAAACATTCTACCATGGGGTGGAGATTATCTTTGGAGATTATAGAATAACTATAATGGTTAATTGTAAGCCCTTTACTCCATAAATTCTTATATAAAAATGGTATGAATGATTTCCATCCAACATGTTTTAAGAAATATTCCCATGTATGTCCTTAAAAAATATATATAGTGTTGACCAAGAGATTACCCAACATTATATAAAATAATATAAAGAAAATATTATTTTTTCATTATTATGATAAAATGTTTTCCTATTTTAATTATTGTGTGTTTTAGTTATAGTTTAATTTATATGTAATGAGTTTTTTATTAAATTATCAATATTTATAACATATTATATTCTTAAATTATCTATATTAAAATTTTAAAATAATTAGTAGAACACAAATTTCTGATTAAGGGAGAAATTTTAATTTTAAATTTTTTCATATATATCAATTTTTTCGAAACATAACACCCTATAATGTTTACATAAATGTTAAATGAAATCATGTGTGATATAACCATAACTATATAACAATTTCCATGATCCTCACATAATTTACCAAACCATGCGATGTTTCTATGAAAAGGTTGATTACCATTCTAGTAGCATATACATGGTTATGAAAAATTTACCCAACTATGTGGTAAAGATGATAAACATGTCAAACCCCCCCCCCCCTGATTTTTTGATTTCTATAACGAAAGCCCAATTTTTTAAAACACCAAAATCATGCCCCCTCCCCACTCTCCCAGGGGATCGACCCCTATCATGTAACAACATGATATTTTATGATAAGTGTTCTTTTTAATTTATTTGATTTCATGTGTTTTATGATACAACAAGATTATCTTGTGCTATACGCCACACTGTATTAGCTTGAAGTATACACAACACTATTCATAGATTGTGTTACACACAATTTCAAGTTCGTTTTATAATAGTCATTATATGCAACATTGAGTGTATATATATATATATATATTCAAGGTATAAAAGAAATATGGTTGGATTCTGTTATACGAAATAATAAAGGATTCTTGCACAACACTCAACCCTGACTTGGCTTGTGTTACACGCAATGACGACCTTCCTCTATAGCGTGTGTTGTACGTAATACCGGGTCTTACTAAAAAACGATATATTATTATAATATTATTATGAACTAGACGTTACGAATAGTATTAACTAAATTTTTAATTTTATAACATTATTATTCATCTTACACATTTTCTAGAATATGGTATAAGAACAAAATAAATTTTCAGGTAAAATAATAATTTTTAAAAAAATGCAGTTTTGCCGCCTTTTGATGGCGCACCCACTTTTAATCTAGTTTTGACATCTTTATAAGTTCAATTTTAAAAAATAAAATTATTATTTGGAATCAGGATATAAAATATTACCTTGGATAAAATTTTCATATTATTCTGATAACTTTCATATTTTAATGAATAGTAAAAACACGCTATATTTTAATTAAAAACAACTTTTTTCATCGTAATAAATTATGTAGTTAAATTATAATATTGAATGGTTTTAAAGTATAAATAGAATATATTTTTAACATTTAATATAATTTTTTTCATTAGCCTTGATTTTACATTGAATTCGTAGGTTAAATAAATTCAATCTTTTGCAATGTTTTAAACAAAAACCCGTTTTCTTTCGACAATGGGATTAATTTTAATTTAATTTCTGCAACTTCTATGTATTGAATTTGGAAACCTGGATTCCATATTTGGAATCCGTGGGTCCAAATTATATTAATAGAATACCTTTTATTTTTGGGCTTTATGAATAGTAACAACGATAAATTGTATTTACCATAGTAAAAGGAAAATTGGGCAATTAAGGGTAAATATAATATTATAAAATTATCCTAATACTTCTTTTAATACAATTGGATGATTATAATTTGTCCTAAGTCATATTTGGGTCGAAATGGAATCCATTAGAACCTACTTGGAGGTGATTAAGACCTTTAGTTTATTTTATTTAAAGGAAAGTGAAATATGTCTCACTCAACTTTAATAATTAAAGAATTTATAATATATGTTTTTACAGAATATAAATTCGGTTATAAATACTCATTTGTAGGAAAAAAAATTTTAATTGTCATGGTAATTTATTTTTAATTTTTAAGAGGTATTTAATTACCTTATTATCTTATACATTAATGATGCAGAAATTATTTATTTAGTGAAAAATCAATAATATAGTTTCTATTGAAATAGTAATAAATATCAAAAGGCCCAAAAATCTGCACAAAACTTATTATTAGTGTATATATAAACCATAATCATCCACTGGCCGAATTTTTGACCATTTGGATCCTTATTAAGATGATTATGACACTTATATTATTTTATTTTAAATGATGCCAAAGTTGTCACCTTCATAATTTAATAAATATAACAATATAAATATTGTGATTTTAAGATGATAAATTAGAGTAAAAGTATTATTGTGAAAGGTAATAGATTTATCTTCATCATAGGATATTATATTTTATTTTTATACAAAAAATAAGTATATTAAATAATTATACAAAAATGTTGTTGTAATTATTTTATTAAGGGATAAAACAAATAAATGGTTCTAAAAATAATAACATAAATATTATATGAACTATTTAATGTGATTGTAACACCCTGAGATTTTATGAGAAATTTTTTTATGTCTTATGTTATACGCAACATGAAAGAAATATTTCACAACACACAATACAGACTTGGCTTGCATTACACGCAATCGCGACCTTCCTCGATAGCGTGTGTAGTGCGCAATACCTGGTTTCACTAAACAATGATATATTATTATGAACTAGCCATTATGAATAGTATTAACTACATTTTGAATTTTATTATTCATCTTAAACATTTTCTAGAACATGGTAAGATAACAAAATAAATTTTTTGGGTAAAATAAATATTTTTCAAATAATGCAGTTTTGCCGCCTTTTGATAGCGCACACACATTAAATCTAGTTTTTGACATGATTATAAGTTCAATTTGACAAATTAAAATTATTCTTTTGAATCAGGGTATAGAAATTTACTTTGGATAAATTTTTGATATTTTTCTGATAACTTTCATATTTTGATGAATAGTAAAAATACGCTAATTTTTAATTAAAAACAACTTTTTTCATTGAGATAATTTATATGGTTAAATTATAATATTGAATGGTTTATAGTATAAATAGAATATAATTTTACCATTTAATATAATTTATGTCATTTTCATTAATTTCACATTGAATTCATAGGTAAAAACATTTCAATCTTTGGCAATGTTTTAACTTCTAAAACCCGTTTTCTTAACAACGGGATTTATTTTAAATTAATTACTGCAACTTATATGTTTTGAATTTTGAAAAATGGATTCCATATTTGGAATAAGTGGGTCAAAATTATGTTAAGAGGCTACTTTTTTTTGGCAATATGAATAGTAACTATGGTAAATTATATTTACAATAGTTAAAGGTAAATCGAGTAATTAAGGGTAAATATAAGATTATAAAATTACCCTAACACCTGCCAAAATCCAATTGGATCACTCAGAGTCGACCCATATTACCTAAGGGTCGCATTAGATTTATTTAATGGACTTTTTTCCATAAAAATAATTTAATTATTATTAAAACCAAAGAATGTGACAACATGTCACTTTTTTAAATATTTTAAGTATAATAATTTTAAATTAGTGATAAACATATTGAAATATCGAACATGAATAGTCTAAAGAAATATAATACAATTATCTATATCATAAGAATTTATTTAGAATTTTTAGAGATTAAATAATTATCATTAATTATGACACAATAGTGATGTTGAAATAATTTTATTAATTAAAATTTCAAATAAATGGTTTTAATAATATTAAAATTAATATTATAGGAACTATTTAATGTTCTCCACTAATTTTCTAGATACATATGAAATTTTATGAATCTATTAAATCTTTTAGATTGAACATATCTTCTGTATATATTTTATTTACGTTCAAATGAATGAATAGTGTCAAAATTGATACTATTTTTATTTTATAAAAATAACATATTATAAAATTGTTTTAAAATCACAAAAATATTTAAAAACCATAAATTAAAATTTATATGGTCGAAAATGTCATAAAGTGTCAAATTATGGAAAATTAAAAACACATATGTAATTATTTATAATAATTTAAAATTTAGAGTATAATTACCACAAATAAAATTAAATTGATAAATAAGGATAAATCAGGTTGATAATGTTTAAAATAAATTCCTAACATGTATAAATATTATTGGTTGATGCGAATACAACCCTATCTCATCTAAGCTTCACATATGAGTCATTTTGGAAGTTTTTATGTGGGGTTGGGATTTAATATAAACTAATATTTCTTATATTTCCAAAGGTGCCTCTCTCCTCCCTTATAAAAGGGCACCTCCTCCCTCTCCTCCTCACACCAATTTGAGCCTTCAAGCTCAGCCAATACCTGCCCATTTCACTTCCCCACTTCCCTAGAAACATACTAGATGGTCCTGGTCTTCTTCAAAGACCAATTCTAGTGCCCTAAGAGGAGGTCTCAAAGAGGCGCTTCAATGAAGAGGTAATGTCCGTTACCGATTCTTTCAACTTTATTTCTTCTTCCACTTCTTCTTCATTAGTTTTTTAATTATGAATTAATAACATCAGTATCACTAATATACTGATATGTTATTATAATTATGAAACAACCCTATTTCACCATCTATCCATCCTATGGAAAATGAAATCACTACGCGTGCATACGTACGGAATACCGTCTCCATGTCGTGGTGTAATCTATTTTCCATCACCACCTTACTTGGATGGGTTAAATGGTGAAAATAAATAAATATATATATTATTATTTTAAAGTGGTATTTATTATGAAAATTATACATACACTCCAATACAATTCCACGATCATGGGAATGATATCATCGCTCGTGCGTACGCGGAATACCGTCTCTACGATGGGATGTGATTCGTTCTACATGATCATCATTGAATAATGATAATATAAATGAATTGAATGAATAAAAATGATATATAGTACACTAATACCATTCTGAAAAGGAGGTATCTATAACCTAAAGAGAAGAATAAAAATTTATTCGACAAAACACGCATAAGAACAAAAAGTAATAAACACCAGAATAACAAGTAGTAATGAAATATTACTAATAAGAAGCTATGAATATGACCATATAAGATATCATAACAATAAGTATGATTCTGGAATAAGTCAATAACATTATTTAAATCATTATACAGGAGGTTCAGACACTTAGGATGCAAATCGGACTTAAGGTAAGGTAAAATATCACAATCTATTTTTTATCCGAGATTGTTTATACTTTGATATTTACTAGGTTGTATTTTATCATCCACATCCATGTTCCCTCAATATGTAATATTTTTTCCATCCACCTACAATTGTTTAAATCCAATTTTACCCTTAGGTGAGTTTTTATTAAAGGATATGAAAGGAATCTTTTGTCGTTTTTCGTACGAGGTACTTTTTAACATTTCCAAAAAAAGTACGAGACGAATTTTTTTTAACTTATACGGCATGAATGGATTTTTAAAACATTATTTCCAAGAAGATTAATTTACAAGTTTTCATGTTTATTTTTAATCAACATTTAGTTTGAAATTGTATGACATGTTAAGAAATGAAAAATATTTTTCAAGTAGAAAGGATATTTTCCTCAAGAATGGAGTTCAAGTGTTTTATCCAAATTATTTTCCATCTAAGATAATATAGGGTTTTGTTTCTATCCTTATTATTACATTGATTTGATTATGTTGTGATGGAATTATTTTTATGAATTCATTTCACTTATATGAATTGTTTTACGATGTCACGATGTTTAAGAATCCCATTTTCATTACATGGGTTATGCAATGATGTATGATTTATGATTTTTTTGGCACAAATAAGAATGGTATAATTATGAGATGGGTGGGACCTATATCTCCCTCCAATGCATTGTGTAATGATTTTATATCTCTTGAGATATACATGGCTGGAACGGTAGGTTAAATCGGTTCCGTAAAATAGGACTGAAATGAGGAGTGAACTCAGTTCAGAAATTAACTTTGTCCACTAAGATAGTCTTGGAAATGAGTCTTGACTAATAAGAAATGATTCTCTATGATTATGTGTGTATGCCACAATGTTTTATGTTTTATGTTATGATAATTGGGATTACATTTCACTACCATGATTTATCCCATGTTATGTAATTATGATCTCTTTTGAAGGGTAAGATTTCCAAAATGTTACGTTCTTATTAATTTGATGTGATTGATATTTCTTTTGTTTACCCTTACTGAGCATTTGAGCTCACCCTTTTGTATGTTTTCTTTCCCCAGGTCATGAAGAAGGGTATTAAGTAAGATATGCCAAAAAGGGACCATAGATATGATGAAATAAATGGGAGACAATGTAGATGCTTTATGAACCAGTTATTTATGTTTCCCAGTTTCTAAAGACACTATACCTATACGGTCCTTTCATGGTTTTGTTATATGTTGTAATAAGTATGCTTCAATTTTGAAGTATTAACCATGTATGTCATGTAAGGGTCGCTTTAGTTGGTATCAGAGGAGGAACATAGCCTTAAGTGCGCGGTGCACTGCCTAGGTTGAGTTGTAGGGCCCACAACGAGGGTGTTGTGCTCTAAGGGGGGGGGGGGGTTGATTCTAACATCCCCAAATGATAAAGGGTTAAATGACTAAATGATATGACTCATGTCAACAAGGTGCACCTTCTTTTTCGGGGGCCTGTCTGATTAGAACTCCATAGTTAAGCGTGCTTGGCTTAGAGTAGTGGTCAGGATGGGTGACCTTTTGGGAAGTCTCTCAGGGTGTGTGCGAGTGAGGAAAAAGCGCACGAGAAAGGCCAAGTGTTGGATTTGGGGACTGTCATTAGTCAGATGACCCGTTCAGGTATGTGGGTGGACCCTGGGGTGGGCCCCACGTGTCTACGGGGGCAACTGGTGGTACCTGGTAGCCTAGGACCTGACGACCATGTTAAGGCGGGGTGTTTGTGCTGTAACCGGGACCCAGTAGTCACAGTGATACACTAATTTTCTGGATACATATGACCTTTTATGAATCTATTAAATCTTTTATTTCGAACATATCTTCTGTGTATATTTTATTTAAATTCAAATAAATGAATAGTGTCAAAATTGACACTATTGTTATTTTATAAAAATAACATATTCTAAAATTGTTTAAAAATCACAAAAAAAATTAAAAATTAAAAATTTAAATTTCTATGGTCTAAAATGTTATGGATTATCCAATTATAGACAATTCACAAAAAATAAGTAATTATTTGTTAGAATTTAAAATTTAGAATGTTATTACAACAAATAAAAATAAATTTATTAAATAAGGATAAATCAAGTTGATAATGTTTAAAATAAATTCCTAACATGTCTAAATTTTATTGGTTGATGAGATTACATCCCTATATCATCTAATATTCAGGTATGAGTCATTTTGGAAATTTTTAAGTGGGTTTTGGATTTAATAAAAACTAATATTTCTTATATTTCCAAAGGTGCCCCTCTCCTCCCTTATAAAAGGGAACCTCCTCCCTCTCCTCCTCACACCAATTTGAGCCTTCATGCTCGGCCAACCCCTGCCCATTTCACTTCCCCACTTCCCTATAAACATCATATAGGTCATGGGCTTCTTAAACGACCTATTTTAGTGCCCTAATAGGAGGTCTCAAAGAGGTGATTCAAAGAAGAGGTAATGTCCGTTACCGATTCATTCAACTATATTTCTTCTTCTACTTCTTATTCTTCTTTAGTTATTTAATTATGAAGTAATAACATTAGAATAACTCATATAATTATATGTTATTATAAGTATGAAACAACCCTATTTCACAATCTATCCATCCTATGGAAAACGAAATCACCGGGCGTGCGTATGTATGGAATACCATCTCCGCGCCGTGGTGTAATCTATTTTCCACCACCACCTTACTTGGATGGGTATATTGGTGTAAGTAATGCCTATATATGATTATTTTAAATTGATATTGATTCTGAAATAGTATACATACACTCCAATACAATTCCATTGGAATGATATCATCGCTCGTGCGTACGTACGGATTACCGTCTCCACGACGTGATGAGATTCATTTTCCATGTTAAAATTTCAAGATTGATTATAAAGTATATATAATAGGTAATATAGAAATATATGACATAATAATGCTACTGGATTTATGTACATATATATGTATGTCATATACTTAATTCTATTCAATTCAATAAGGAAATGAAAACAGCGTCCATGCGTACGTACGACCTACCGTCTCCATGAACGGTGTATTTCTTTCCATTTATCGATCTATTATATATATGTATATTTTGAATATATATTATATATAAATCATCTTTTACATTCTGGATGTAAGTAATCATGATCTAATTAATCATATTAATAATTACAAGTTAAAACACGAACTACAAATGAAATGATTTTACCCAAAACGCTACTTTAACATTAATTTACAAAAGAACATGTAATATAAAGTTATAAGTGAACCATATATGATATAATAACAATTAATATGATTCTGAAATAATTCAATGACATTATTTAAATCATTATACAGCAGGTTTGGATAAGTTCGAAGCATCTCGGACCTACGGTAATGGATAATTTTTCAAATCTCATTTTTATCTGAGATTGCTTATTCGTAAGTATTTATTGTGTTTATTGCTATCATCCATGTCAATGTTTCATAAAAATGGTTTAATGTATGTTTAATGTCCTTTTTACCCATTTTTGACTTTTACATCATGGTATTTATGGAATCTTTCTTTTATGAGTTACTTTTTGACTTTTCGGGAAAAAGTACGAAAAGAATGTTTTTTTAACTTATACGACATGAAAGGATTTTTACGGTTTTATAAAGAATTATTTTCATGAAGAATCCTCCAAACGATTTCATGATTATTGTCAAAAAAATATTTTTCATTAAAAATTGCATGGAATTTTGTGAAATGAAAATGATTTTGAAGAATAAAGGATATTTTCCTCAAGAATTAATTTCAATTGTTTTATGAAAACCATTTCCCATATAAAATGTCATTATTTTATATGTGTATGTATCAAGTATAATGTCTTTATGATTTACATGGTTTCAATTTTCTTATTATGAAATGATATCTATTTCTTTTAAATGGATTATGTGATGATGGGATGTTTTTTAAGACCCATTTTATTCATTGGGTTATTATGAATGATGTATGTATATTTTGTGGCACAATTAATAATGATTTAATTATGAGATGGGTGGGACCTATATCTCCCTCCAATGAATTAGGTAATGATTTATATCTCATGAGATAGACATGGCTAGAATGGTAAGTTAATCCGGTTCAGTGTTACAGGACTGAAATGAGGAGTGAACTCAATTCAGAAAGGGACTTTATCCACTAAGATGGTCTTGGAAGAAATGCCTTTTCTACTATGGAAATCATAACAAGTGCTGAATGGTTTCAACAATTACATGTTTTACTCCCATGCTATTTTATCATGCTTAATGTTTCTTTATGATCTATACCTTACGTACTTCCATGTTTTATGTCATTGCTCAAGCTTTTGATGTTTAAACATTATGTTAATGTTTTTGAGTTCAAATGTATATGATTTGTTTTATTTTATCCATGCATACCCTTACTGAGCATTTTAGCTCACCCTTTATATGTTTTCTTTTACCCAGGATATAAAGAAAGGTTTTAGGTAAGAAAAAAAAAGGGTAAGATCTTTATGGGAGATGTTGAAGATCTTTAACCATGATTAGAAGACTACGTTCCATGTTTCCAAAGACACTAAACTATTACAGTCCTTGTGTGTCTATTTTTGTTATGTATTAAGTATTCCGCAAAAGTAATGTAATGTCCATGTACGTCAAGCTTCAGGTCTCTACAGTTGGTATCAGAGGAATGGTTTAGTCAACCTTTGGAAACTATGATCTGAAAACGCTAGTGAGATCCCGAGTGTTATTTCTTAAGTATGTCTAGGGATGTCCCGAAGGATAAGTATATGTATATGATATAGTCCTAGTACTATGGTAACGATCTAATAATTTATGCTAAGATGTTAGATGTTGAAGGTACTCCCCCTTTAATATGTTGTTTTCCCTAGCAAGGTATTTTCCTCTCACACTATTATTTTTGGGTTTTAGACGATGGCTGGAACCTGAAGGAACCGTGTTGATCAATGTAATGGACAATGCAATGATTTTCCTCCTGACCAAACCAATGTCATGGGAGATGGAGTGCACAATCTTATTTCTATACTTACACAAGCTATGAATCATTCTGGATTTCAAAATGAGCTGAGAAAGGAGAAACATTCTGTTGAATCCTTCATGAAACAGCATCCACCTTCATTCAGCGGGTCTTCTGATCCCTTAGTGGCTGAACAATGGATCAGTACTACTGAAAATATATTTTCAATTCTACAATGTTCTGAGCATGATAAAGTTATCTTAGCATTATATCGTTTGGAA
This sequence comes from Viscum album, assembly GCA_963277665.1. NCBI lineage: Eukaryota > Viridiplantae > Streptophyta > Magnoliopsida > Santalales > Viscaceae > Viscum > Viscum album. The sequence continues at coordinate 610,212,476 of OY728150.1, read as the reverse complement.
GGTCATGCTGATCAATGGTGGAATCTTATCAAGAATACAATCCAAAGAGATGAAATTGAGTCCATGGAATAGGACGTGTTCAAGAACATGTTTTCAGTATGAACTTCCCTCGTATTCTTAGAAAAAAGATGGAAAAGGTGTTTCTTGAGATTAAGCAAAAGGATGATGAATCTGTTGGTATATACGAATCGAATTTTACAAAACTTGCAAGGTATGCATTTGGCTTTATCATCCAACCTGAAAGTAATGTTGATCTATTTTTCAGTGGCTTAAAACCAAGTCTTCGAAGGGCATTAGCTATAAGAGACTTCAGTAGCTATGATGAAATTGTTCATTGTGCTGTCAAGGTAGAACAGGAAGTTGGTGTAACATATCCATAACATGGTTTTGACAAGAAATGAAAGATGGAGTTCAAGGAGAAATCTCAGAACAATGGTCAAAAGAAGATGAATGTTTCTTTATGCTCAAAGTGTGGAAAGAAGCATGGTGGAAATTTCCTAAAAGGTACTAGAAAATGTTTTAAGTGTGGAAAAGAAGGACATCGAGCAGTTTATTGTCGAAGTAATGGGAAAAAGGTTTCTAATGATGTGTATAGAGAAAAGACTACAGAGAACTCTCCTCCAACACTTCAATGCTTCAAGTGCAAGGAAATGGGGAATTATGCTAATAAATTCCCTAATCCACGGGTTAATGATGATCAACGTGAGCAATATCTTAAAGAAAAGGATAAAGGGAAGTCTCATGAGATCACCATTTGTGATGTTCAGTATGAAAATGATGTTGTGTAACGATTAAGTGTTTATGTAATGGGATTTCAAAATAGTATCTTGGAATCTCATTTATGGTATTGTGGAATTTTGGAATATCTATGTATTGGTTTTCAATAATTATATGGTACTGGTAACCATGAAAAGGTGATTGAAATATTTTTTGAAAGCAGATGAAATGCATATAATGAAGGGATAAGGAGAAAATAATATGATAGTAATCATGAGCTCATGACTGATATAGGGACTAAGTGAAGTTATGGTTTGAGTATATAGAATTTTTGGGATTTTTGTATGTGGAAAGTGATAAAATTTAACAACATTCATGTTTTTAGTAAGGTTTAATGGGTATTAATTCTTCAAGAGAATACATGATTAAGGTATTCAAATGTTTGTAATTTGACCAATGAGATATATATTATGATATATTGGGGATAAATGATGTCATTCACGTGATTGTTATGTAACATTTCAAGTAATCATTTTCTTTATACTATGAGCTTGGAACGAAGTATTTTAGATAAGCCTAAAGATTGGAATGAATTGTGTTGGATAAAAGTTATTATTGTTTGAGGATAGAACTTTTTTTGATATTATTGATGGGATGTTATAGTAATGTAGTTTTAGAAAAAGGACAACCTGCAGGACGGGCGACAACCCATCGCGTCAAACAAGGCTGGGGGAATCGAACCCACAACTGAAGTGCGACTGGCCTTTATCGCATACCACTGGCCTACAGGAAGTCCTTGTTTAGTAAAAACTAGTTTTATTTTATTAATCGGTATGATATATGAAGTATAAGTTCATTTTTGGAATCGTATATGATTACCCGCACCATATATGGACTTATGTATATTTGATAACTTTTTCTAACCCTTTGTTTGAAATAGATAAAATGACCCATAATTCTGTCACATGATATGTTAACACTTCACGAATAACAAATTCAACTTCATTTATTTAAGAGGTGAAGTGGAAAATTGTTCAAAGCACGAACAACAGTGAGATTGTACCAAAATCAAGCAAGTATTTATTCTAATTCAAAATTTTCAACATTAGGGACATGATATTGAAAACCAAAAATGTTTTCCTAGTGCTCTTATATCTGATGAATCAGATGGTACCTTAGTTCTTCACCAATTTAAGCCTTTTTGATTATTGGCTTTTTCATAGCCATGTCCTCTACCACTCCCGATCAGAACATGATGGTTAGATTTTCCTTCCATATCCATATTTCCACCTATGTTCTCCTATGTGGAAACCTAGTGATTAGTTAATTTGGGTAACCATTACGTTTCATACTTTAGTTTTAAAAGTTATGTTTTGGTATTTCATTTTACAATGTGTGTTTCAATTAAAGAAACTTTCAAGTAGAAAACCATGTATAACCCCGACGAATTTCGAGGGAGAAATTCATTTTATGGGGGGTAGAATGTAACAACCCAATATTTTATGATAAGTGTTCTTTTTAATTTATTTGATGTCATATGTTTTATGCTACAACAATATTATCATGTGCTATACACCACATTGTATTAGCTTGAAGTATATGCAACACTATTCTTAGATTCTGTTACACAAAATTTCAAGTTCGTTTTATAATAGTCATTCTACGCAACATTGAGTGTATATATATATATTCAATGTATAAATGAAATATGGTAGGATTATTTTATACAAAATAATAAAGGGTTCTTTCACAACACGCAACCCTGGCTTGGCTTGCGTTACACGCCATAACAACCTTCCTCGATAGCATGTGTTGTACGCAATACCGGGTTTTACTAAACAATGATATATTATTATAATATTATTATGAAATAGCCGTTATGAATAGTATTAACTAAAATTTAAATTTTATAACATTATTATTCATCTTACACATTTTCTAACATGTTATAAGAACAAAATAAATTTTTCGAGTAAAATAATTATTTTTTAAAAAATGTTGTTTTCCCCCTTTTGATGGAGAAACCACTTTAAATATAGTTTTTTCCATGTTTATTAGTTCAATTTTACAAAATAAAATTATTATCTGGAATCAGAATATAAAATTTTACCTTGGATAAATTTTTCATATTATTCTGATAACTTTCATATTTTAACAAATAGTAAAAACACGCTATATTTTAATTAAAAACAACTTTTTTCATCGTAATAACTTATGTGGATAAATTATAATATTGAATGATTTTAAAGTATAAATAGAAAATATTTTTACCATTTAATTTAATGTATTTAATTGGCCTTGATTTTACATTGAATTTGTTGGTTAAATAAATTCAATCGTTTGCAATGTTTAAACAAAAACCCGTTTTCTTTCGACAACGGGATTAATTTTAATTTAATTTCTGCAACTTCTGACTATTGAATTTGGAAAAATGGATTCCATATTTGGAATCAGTGGGTTCAAATTATATTAATAGACTAACTTTTATTTTTGGGCTTTATGAATAGTAACAACAGTAAATTTTATTTACCATAGTAAAAGGTAAATTGGGTAATTAAGGGTAAATATAATATTATAAAATTATCTTAATAATTTTCATAATAAAAATAGATGATTATAATTTGTACTTAATCATATTTGGGTCGAAATGGAATCCATTAGAACCCACTTGGAGGTGATTAAGACCTTTAGTTTATTTTATTTAAAGGAAAGTGAAATATGTCTCACTCAAAATTAATAATTAAAGTATTTTTAATATAAGTTATTACAGAATATAAATTCGTTTATAAATACTCATCTGAAATAAAAAAATGTTTTTCTTTGTCATGAAAATTTATTTGTAATTTTTAAGAGTTATTTAATTACCTTATTTTCTTATCTATTAATGATGCAGAAATTATTTATTTAGTAAAAAATCAATAATATAGTTTTTATTGAAGTAGTAATACATATCAAAAGGCCAAAAAATATTCCCAAAACTTATTATTAGTTTATATATAAACCCTAATCATCCACCGGCTGAATATTTGACCATTTGGATCCTTATTAAGGTGATTATGAAACTTATATTATTTTATTTTAAATGATGCCAAAGTTGTCACCTTCATAATTTAATAACTATAAAATTTACCTATTGTGGTTTTAAGATGATAAATTCTAGTAAAAGTATTATTGTGAAATTTAATAGATTTATCTTCATCATAATATTTTATTTTTAATTTTTATGCACAAATATGTATATTAAGCAATTATACAAAAATGTTGTAGTAATTATTTTATTAAGAGATAAACCAAATAAATGTTTTTAAGAATAATAAAAGAAATATTATATGAACTATTTAATGTGATACACTAATTTTCTGGATACATATGACCTTTTATGAATATATTAATGCTTTTATTTCGAACATATCTTCTGTATATATATTTTATTTAATTTCAAATAAATGAATAGTGTCAAAATAGACACTATTGTTATTTTATAAAAATAACATATTATAAAATTGCTCGAAATTCACAAAAATATTTACAAATTATAAGTTTAAATTTATATGGTCTACAATGTTATAAAGTATCCAATTATGGAAAATTCACAACAAATAAGTAATTATTTGTTTTAATTTAAAATTTAGAATGTTACCACCACAAATAAAATTAAATTGATTAAATAAGGATAAATCAAGTTGATAATGTTAAAAATAAATTCTTAACATGTATAAATTTTATTGGTTGATGAGATTACATCCCTATCTCATCTAATATTTGGATATGAGTCATTTTGGAAATTTTTAGGTGGGGTTTTTATTTAATATAAACTAATATTTCTTATATTTCCAAAGGTGCCCCTCTCCTCCCTTATAAAAGGGCACCTCCTCCCTCTCCTCCTCACACCAATTTGAAACTTCAAGCTCAGAAAAACCCTGCCCATTTCACTTCCCCACTTCCCTAGAAACATCTTAGAGGTCCTGGACTTCTTCAAAGACCAATTTTAGTGCCCTAATAGGAGGTCTCAAAGAGGCGCTTCAAAGAAGAGGTAATGTCCGTTACCGATTCTTTCAACTTTATTTCTTCTTCTACTTCTTCTTATTTAGTTGTTTTATTATTAAGTAATAACATCAGTATCAATAATATACTGATATGTTATTATATGTATGAAAAAACCCAATTTCACCATCTATCCATCCTATGAAAAAGGAAATCAACGCGCGTGCGTACGTATGGAATACCGTCTCCACGCCGTGGTGTAATCTATTTTCCACCACCACCTTACTTGGATGGGTATAATGGTGTAAATAATGACTATATATGATTATTTTAAAGTGATATTGATTCTGAATAGTATACATACACTTCAATACAATTCCATGGGAACAATATCATCGCTCGTGCGTACGTACGGATTACCGTCTCCACGACGCGATGAGATTCCTTTTCCATGGTAAAAATTCAAGATTGATTATAAAGTATATATAATAGGTAATAATTAAATATATGACATAATAATGCTACTATATTTATGTACATATATATGTATGTCATATACTTAATTCCATTCAATTCAATAATGAAACGAAAACAGCGTCAATGCGTACTTACGACCTACCGTCTCCATGAACGGTGTATTTCTTTCCATTTATCGATCTGTTATATATATGTATATTATGAATATATACTATATATAAATCATGTTTTACATTCCTTATGTACATAATCATGATCTAAGTAATCATATTAATAATTAAATGTTAAAACACGAATGACAAATGAAACGATTTTACCCAAAACGCTAGTTTAACATGAATTTACAAAATAACGGGTAATATGAAGTCATAAGTGAACCATATATGATATAATAACAATGAATATGACTCTGTAATAAGTCAATGACATTATTTAAGTCATTATACAGGAGGTTTGGATATGTACGAAGCGTATCGGACCTACGGTAAGGGATAATTTTGCAAATCTCATTTTTATCCGAGATTGCTTATTCGTAAGTATTTACATGGGTTATTGCTATCATCCATGTCCATGTTTCATAAAAATGGTTTCATGTATGTTTAATGTCCTTTTTAACCATTTTTAACTTTTACAACATGGTATGTATTGAATCGTTCTTTTATGAGGCACTTTTTGACTTATCCGGCAAAAGTACGATAAGAATGTTTTTTAACTTATACGGCATGAAAGATTTTTATGGTTTT